>CM066988.1:16782500-17407500 GCA_033977485.1 Hydrangea macrophylla
TGCTCAACTTAATGCTTAGCTGAACATTATAGATGGGGTAGAACGGATCAATCTCTTCAATTACGACCTAACTGAACTATTCTTTCTTCACCAAATAGCCCTGAATACTGAGTTCATGCGTGCTGCTATTGCTTGCTAGGAACCGATGAATCATGTTTTCAACTTCAACAGTCTAGAGATGTGTCCCATGTTTAAAGAATTTTGTGCTATCCTTGGCTTTGATCCTGACTCAGATTTGATCTTCCTTCTACTGATACCCCCAGCCCCACTCGAGGCCTAGATGAATATCTTGACTGCTCAACTATCATTTCTCGTCGACTAGTTTGGGGTGTGGTTCTCAACATTGCCTCTATCATTGCTAACTATGCTAACCCCAGGGATGCCAGTGTTTATGATGCTACTCGCAGAGCTGCTCTGATCTTGTGTATGACTTCACATTTCCTATTCTCGAGCACTTCTAGCGCCTTGGTGCATGTTTGCCTAGGACTGAAATCGGGTAGGAACCCCATAGCCATGGTTCTTGTTGAAACCCTAAATGGTTTAGACAATGCCTTCAACCAGTGAACTCTTGTTCTTTCTGAGGCACCTTTGATGTTGCAGGCTTGGCTGTATGAGCGTCTTCAGCTGTGGATGGGTTATGTGGCACCAGTTTACTTCCATAGAGCGGTGCTTCATTCTCACTATACTTTTACTGACTGGATTCGCATGATGAGTAATCTATCTGAGGCAAATGGTTGCTAGATTGTGGGCCATTATAGTCTCCATGCTATGACCATGAGTCTTGGGGATCAGCAGAGAGTGTGGCTAATGGGTCTGAGGGAAACTTCTTTCTATCATCCTCTTCAATTAGATAGGCGGTACAGATAGGTTCAAGAGGCCCCCCAGGGATTTGCCGAGGGGACTTTGCTTCTGGATTTAGAGCTGTAACTATTGCTGCTTTTATCAATGGTTGACATACCGGGTAAAATCCTACAACTAAGACCTTTGAAGAAATAAAAGACACAAAATAAGACCGTATTTGACAAATTCTACTACTTCCACCAAGTGCCTTTGATATTTGTGATTGCTCTTTGAAACTTTATCATTCTTTCTTATGTAATATTTGAGGTTTGATTATTGATGAATCTAGATTACTTTGAGAACCTTTTAAAGCATGCATCTTGGCTTTCTGATTTCAAGCATTTCTTTTGTAAAAGCTTTTAATATGATTTTACTTTGGTACTTGCTTGGGTGTGTCTGGGCGGTTGGAGGTGAGCGAGGCAGGTACCCAAAGTTTGCCCCTATTTTGGGAGGTAGATGGCTTTGAGGCAAATGAGGTAGATGACTAAAGTTTGTCCCTAGTTTGAGAGAGATTTGGCCAAACGAGGTAGGTGGCTGAAGTTTGCCCCTAGCGTGAAGGGTGGTTTCTGGGTTAAGGTAAGGACTGCGACTTTATTTCTCTCTAATGCTTATAATGTTTCCTAGGAGGGCCCTAGAAAGCTCTTTTCTCTCTTTTGTTATTGCTCTCTTTGGATTTAGCTCTAACTTTTGCCTAGGCATCCTTCCAGATTTTTGATCTAGCGAGCCATTCTTCTTTTCTTTTGAAAGTCTGCCTACGTACCCCCGAATGGGGATCAGGTCCAATATAGTTCGGGCTAAGGCAGGAAAGAAATGGGTTTTTTTTGTGAATGGGATGATCGAACCAAAGAGGTTTCCTACATATCCCGAGTGGGAATCAGGTCGAGCGTAGTTCAAGCTAAGGTATGAAAGAAATGGGTTGTAAAGTCAAGCATAGTACCTTTTGAGGCGATCGAGATTGATTGGCTCTTTGAATTCGATGCCATCGTGGTCCATGAGATAGGCTGCTCCTCCGAAAAGGATAGTTTTGAGGGTGTACGATCCTACCCATTTTGGTTTGAATTTTCCACTTGGATCAAAGATTAGGGCTCGCAGCTCTTTAAGGACAAGGTCACCTTTGACAATTTTCCTTGGACGGTCCCTCTTGTTAAAAGCACAGGCTATCCTTTTCTGATAGATTCGGACATGATCTACTGTCGCGAGGTGCTTTATATCTATGAGTGCCAACTCTTCATACCTTTCCCTTAGCCAATCGACTTCTAAAATTTCTCATTCGACCATTACTTGTAGTGAAGCTATTTCTATCTTGACTTGGAGTACTGCTTCCATCCCATATACCAACAAATAAGGAGTTGCTCCTGTAGATGTCCTTATAGATGTTCTATATCCCCAAAGCACAAATGGAAGCTCCTCATGCCAATCTTTGTA
This sequence comes from Hydrangea macrophylla, assembly GCA_033977485.1. Classification (NCBI taxonomy): domain Eukaryota; kingdom Viridiplantae; phylum Streptophyta; class Magnoliopsida; order Cornales; family Hydrangeaceae; genus Hydrangea; species Hydrangea macrophylla. Next base: position 16,784,766 of record CM066988.1, read on the forward strand.
AGTATCGACTGACTTCTATAATATGAACTTGGCATTCTTGTTTGCGGCTTCAACTGCCCCATTGGTTTGCGGTCTGTATGGCGATAACTTATGATAAGTGATCTTGTAGTCTTCAAACAAATCCCTGACTTCTAGTTTAAAGTGGCTTCTGTTGTCCAAAATAATATCTTAAGGAACTCCATAGCGACAGATAAGGTTCCTTTTGATGAATTTGGCAACTTCCTTCACTCCTAACTTGGTGTAGGACGTAGCTTTAACCTATTTTGTGAAGTAATCAATGGCTACCAAGATGTATCTATTTCCACTTGAACCATCGAAACAATTTTGCCAATGATACCAATTCCCCAAGTCGAGAATAGCCATGGAGAACTCATACTGTAGAGTAGAGACGGCGGTACATGCATCATGTTTGCATGGATCGGGCATTTATGGCATCTTTTTATATATTCGCAACAATCTTTCTCCAACATTATCCAATAGTACCCTTGTCTTATAATCTTCTTAGCCTACATACTCCTTCATGTATTTCTTCCATCATCCTTCTGGCGTTCCTTTCGAACAGGAAAGTCAAGTTGTGACCGTTATACCCTTTCTTTCTGTAGCCTTTCACCCATAGATGATGAACTCCGCAGCGAACGTTCTGATTACCTTCTTATTTTTTTTGGTAGATTTTGGGGATATGCTTCTTTTTCTATGAAATCCCATACATCTTGGTACTATGGTACTTCTCTTTCTTCTTCTTTGTTTGTGGCAATCATTCTGAATGACAGTTCATACCTCTACTTAATTACCAAGGGCATCATCTTGATTCCCATAGGGATTTTGATCACGAATGCTGGAATAGCCAAAGAATCTGCTAACTGGTTCTCTTCCCTGGGTAGGTAGAAGAATGCTAGGCTCTCGAACTTTTTATTTAGTCTATCGAGATGATCATGATAGGGTTTTAACCTTTTCGTGTCCACCTTCCATTCTCCCTTGGCTTGTGACACAATGAGGTTTGAGTCCCCGAAGACATCCAATTTTTGAACCTTCAATTCTACTACCGCTTCCATCCCTAGAATGCATGCTTCATACTCAGCGGTGTTGTTGGTGGAGTTATAGTTGAGTTTGACTGCCAATGGAGTGTGATCTCCATTTGGTGACACCAAAATCATCCCCACTCTATTTCCTTTCATGATGGTGGTTCCATTATAGTAAAACTTCCACTGCTCTTCTTTGACCTCTACAATGTAGTCATCTGAAAATGGGAATTCTCTACTTTCCTCAGAATCAATGGCTTGTTCAGCAAGATGCTCGGCTATAGTTCTCCCTTTCATTGACTTGCTTGTTACATACTTGATATCAAACTCAGATAGTAAAAGTAACCAATGGGATATACGAGTGGTCAGGACAGGCTTTTCGAGGAGTTATTTTAGAGGATCCATGCGGGATATGAGCATAACTGGAAAGGCTAGCATGTTTTGCCTTAGTCGGCGAGTGCACAAAACTAATGCCCAAAATGTTTTTTCAAGGATAGAGTAGTTGAGCTCATACCTAGTCATCCTCTTGCTAAGGTTATATATGGTTTTTTCAGAGTGGCTTTCTTCTCCTTCTTGGGCTATCATGCAACCCATGGCATTTTCAGAGATAGAGCGATAAAGAAGCAAAGGCTTGTGAGGGGTAGGTGGTGAGAGGATAGGTGGATTTTGGAGGTAGGTTTTTATTTTGTCGAAGGCAATTTGGCATTGGTCATCCTATTGGAACTTCTCTCTTTCTTCAGTAGTCGAAAAAAGGGATCACATGTAGTCGTGAGCTTGAAGATGAAACGGCTTATGAATTGGATCCTCTTGAGAAACCCTCTTAGTTCTCTCTCATTCTGTGGCAGTGTCATCTCTAGAATTGCTTTGATTTTGGAGGGTCTACTTCTTTCCCTCTTTGTGTGATGAGGAAACCTAGGAGCTTCCCAGAGGTTACCCTGAAAGTACACTTGTTTGGATTCAATCTCATCTTGTATTTGCGCAATCTTTCGAAGAATTTCTCTAGTGCTACCAAGTGCCCTCCTGATCCTTGGATTTCATAATCATATTGTCTACATACACCTCTACTTCTTTCTGAATCATGTCATGCAACAGAGTGGTGGTAGCTCTCTAGTAGGTTGCTCTGGCATTCTTAAGTCTGAAAGGCATCACCCTGTAGCAGTAGGTTCCCTACGGAATGGTGAAAGTCATCTTCCCCTGATCTTCCAGCGCCATTAGGATCTGGTTATACCCTAAGAAACCATCCATGAAGGATAGCAACTTGTGGCCTGTGGTGTTTTCGACCAGAACATCAATGTAGGGGAAGTGGGAAGTCATCCTTCGAACTTGCTTTGTGTAGATTGCGAAAGTCAACGCTCATACGAACCTTTCCATCCTTCTTGGGGACTAGTACAATGTTGGCAACCCACTCTGGATACTCCATGACAATGATGAATCCTGCTTTGAACTGCTTTTCCACCTCATCTTTGACCTTGAGTGCCCATTCTGATCTCATGCATCTCAGCTTCTACTTAATAGGTTTAAAATTGGGGAGAATGGAAATATGAAGTTGGAAAATGTTAGGGTTGACCCTAAGCATGTCCTCGTAAGACCAAGCAAAAATATCTTTGAATTTATTTATCAAAAGAGTTAGTTATTCTTTCTCTTCTTCATTAAGCGTTGAGCCAATTTGCACCATTTGTGGATCATCTTCATCACCTAGATTAATCGGTAAAGTATCTTTGATAATTTCACAAGCAGGTGATTTTTCCATTAGTTGTTTAAGTTCAATTAGGAGATCCTTGGAGGGATCTATGCACTCACAATTATTTGACACAGAGGAATAAGCAGAATTGTCTTTCATTTCAGTGATGGTGGGTGGAGTGATTACATCAGACAATGGTGGGCCCATAACGGTCGACTCTGATAGAGACTCGATAATTGGAAGTACAAACTCTAGGGGAATAAGAAATAGGGAGACACAGACAGATGACTCTACATCCCAATTTCTCAGACCTTCCTCGGTTGGTATGATCTGATCATCTTGGCTCTTGGCCCTCTTTCCTTCCCTTTCTTCAACAAGTTCTTCCCATATCTTTTCGAGAGCTTCTGTGTCTAGATGATTCATCTAGTTTTCTTCTAGGGTCTTGATAGCTTCTTTTGGGTAGAACAAATCTTGATAGGGGGGCCTCTCATAAGCAGCGAAGATTTCAAGGCTAAGGTACCTCTTTCTAGTAGCTTGATGGATCCAAGGTCTCGTAAACCTATAGTAGAGGAAATCATTCCCTTCCTTGACGAACTGTCTGTTTAGGGTCTTTTAATATGGCGGGAGGCTTCTTACTCTCTTTTTCCATGGCTTCTATAGCTCGATGTGTTCTTCAGTGGGCTTGTACCCCAACAAAATGAGCCTTTCTATCCTTCGATTTGAGGGAACGTGCAGATCCCTTGTTGACATCATCCCCATCCCATTCCAAGGAAGAAGTTCATTTTGTGGATGATATTGACTACCATGGGTGGATCTCAGGGAACTTGTCTTCATCACTACTCATGTGAACTCCCTCAATGAAGAATCCCCTAATTTCTCCTACTTCTAGCTCCGGCATTTGGATTTCAAAGACGGGAGCGTAGCTTAGTGAGGTTTCGTTTCTCCAGCTATTTCTGAAGATGATCTTCACCTCTTTCTCGTCAACATACTTGATCACTTGGTGCACAGTAGATGACATAGCCTTGTTGACATCTAGCCAAGGCCTTCCAATCAACAAGTTGTATGAGGTAGGTATGTCCATGACTTAGAATAGCTCAGTGCAAACCAGAGATCCCACTTGGATTTAGAGAGAGATGGTCCCCATCGCGGTCCTCTTTGAGTTATCATAGGCTCTCACAGATTATATGGACGAAGTGATGTCGAAGATATTGATGCCCAAAGCAGTGGTGGTTCTTAGATCACAACCATTCAGAGCGCAACCCGTGTCAACCATACAGAATGGTACTTGTTGTCCCTTGCATCAAATAGTAATATACAAAGCTTTGTTGTATGGACCCTTCTGGCATCAGGTCCTCATCGGAGAAGGTAATGATTGGATCAGGGGTGAGTGCACTTAGGAAAGCCACCACATCTTCTGGCGCGGTGTCAATGGGGACTTCAATCCCAACCAAGGCATTCAACAGCTTGTCTATGCTTGTAGGAAGTTACCATGAGGTCCCACATTAAGAGATGTGCTTGGGTTTACTTTAACTGCTTTATCAGCTCATCGTCTTCCTCGGTGATTTCATCCATCTTCTCTTTTCCCTTGTACTTGGCCGACCCTTTCTCAATGGATTTGGTGGCAGGTTGTGGCAGTTGGTAATGGCACCCTGATCTAGTCAAGTGGTCGATTTCTGCAGGGGTAGGGCCTTCAACAATTCCATCTTCCTTGAACCAATCACAATCAGTGCCCACAAATGGCTTTTTTGGGTTATTCTAAATGGAGGCATCACTCTCATTGTTCAGGTCATACCATTTAAGGTCCACTGCCCCTAAGTCATGTTCTTCCAGGAAAAATTGATTTTGTTCATCATCCAACTATTGTTGCCATTCATCATCTCCCCCTTCAATTAGATGAATTCCTGCGGAGTCTGGGATGTGAATGAGAGGCAGAAGACGCCCTAAGGGGGTGAAGAAGGTAGAAGGGTTGAAGGACGTGAATGAGGCTAATATTTTGGTGGTTTGGCAGGGGATTTTGGGTGACATGGGATTGTTTTGGAGGTGGCTCAATGATATTTTGGTCGATGAGGTCTTGGATATCATGGCAGGGGCGCATGCAAACATTGGTATTGTGGCCCCTTTGGACTTTTAAAAATTCTAGATTTATATATAATATTTTATGGGTTTTAGACACAAGTCCCCCTAGACTTTATGAAAATTCTTGATTTATATGTAATACTTCACAGGTATTAGAAATAGGCCCCATAAAATTACACAATTTACCCCAAATTAGGAGTGTTAAACCAATTCTACATACAATTTAATAGTTTCACACATAATTTTGTATAGATAGACTAAAAAATATTCACCTCAGGAGCACTGCCCCAAACCCCCGTACAGTCTACACTAGACTTGGCAAATGGGCGGGTTGGGTTAGGTTTGGGCGGGTCATTCATGGGTTGGGTCATAAATGGGTTCAAATCCGCATCCAACCCATTTATGTCAGTTGAAAATGGGTAGGTTCCAAGCGGGCCGGGTTTACCCATACACAACTCGTTAAAGTAGACCCTTTTTTACTTTTTTTTTTCAAATAATAAAAATAAATAAATATTACTTCTACCCTCAAACTTCCTCTCCAAAGGACCAAAACACGCCCTGTACACATATATAATATGTATATACATGCAATATCCCAACTTTTCTTTGTAACATCAACATGAAAACCAATCAATATGTAAGGATTCTTCCAAGTTGAAGAAGAAGAAACAAGAAAAAAAGGAAGGGAAAAAAAGAAATAGTGCAATTACTGGTACACCTCCACTATATTTCTCATTTATTCATTCAAGCATAACCTAACAATGAACCAATACTCAGCTATATAAAGGAGATGAGATCATGTGATAGGCACATGATTATAACTAACTGCCAGTTGGAAATTAGAAATAAAGTAAAAGAAGCCAAAAGAGATGATATAAGGGTGATGTGATCAAGATCCTAAGAATCCATCCTCCTCAAATTAGGCTTGCCCTCAAGCTTGAAAGGCTGGGAATTGAGTTTCAAGCAAACTTCTCCTCTCCACCAAACTCAAAATCACATTCTGGCCATCAGGATTATGTTTTTTGGGAGGTGGCCTGTCTGTTGGTACAATGACTAACTCAAAAAAAAATTCCAGTAGCATGGGGATTTCTTCTTCTGATCTGTCCTGTCCATAATGAAAAGTTATCCTTGAGTAGCTCCATCAACATTTGCTTCTTCTTATGATCTGTTCTGTTCTATCCTGTCTGGTGGCTGACATTTGCTTTACCTAGATGGTATTGTAATGAAAAGTTATAATCCTTGTGTAGCTCCATTGATCTCCATTGTCGCATGTTCAACTCCTTATGTGAGAACAAATATCTCAAACTCTTATGATCTGAAAACATATCGAACTTCTCTCCATACAAATAGTGCCTCCCAATTTTCAGAGCAAACACTATCGCTGCTAATTCCACAATGTGTGTAGGATAGTTCTTCTCATGCGGTTTTAATTGTCTTGATCCATATGCAATAATATTCCCATCTTGCATAAGCACACAACCAATTCCTTAGTATGACGCATCGCTGTTGATTATATACCTTTCTCCACTCTTAGGTATTTCTAGTACTAGTGCGAAAGTCAAGCATTCCTTTAACTCGTGGAATGCATCTTCATGCTTGTCCATCCACTCATACTTCATCTCCTTTCTTGTCAAATTCGTCAATGGTTCTGCAATCTTGGACAATCCTTCGATAAATCTTCGATAATATCTTGCTAGACTAAAAAAACTTCTAACTTCCATTGCATTAGTCAGTCTGTTCTAGCTTTAGACTACATCAATCTTAGATGAGTCCACAGAAATACAATCCTAAGATATAACATGTCCCAAGAATTTGACCTCCCGTAGCCAAAACTCGCACTTACTGAACTTTTCATACAACTTACTATCTCTAAGCATCTATAAAGCAATCAGTAAATGCTCCTTATGATTCTCCTCTGTCTTTGAGTAGATCAAGATGTCATCGATGAGTACTATAATGAATTAATCTAGATAGGGTCTAAATACTCTATTCATCAAGTCCATGAATATTGCATCAATCCGAAAGGCATAACTAGGAACTCATAATGCCCGTATCTCACCCTAAAAGCATTCTTCGACACATCCTCTAGTCGAACTAACTCCTGACGATATCCGGACAATAGGTTGATCTTCGAGAATATCCTTGTTCGTTGCAACTGATCGAAGAGATCATCTATCCAAGAAAGTGGGTATCTATTCTTGATTATAACCTTATTCAACTCCCTATAGTCGATACAGAGTCGAAGCGTCCTATCCTTCTTCATGAATAGTACCAGTGCTCCCCAGGGTAACGTACTTGGGCGAACAAATCCTAGATCCTCAAGTTCTTGAACTTTCTTCTTCAACTCCAACATCTTAGCCGGCGCCATCCGATATGGAGTTTTAGAAATCGACAATGTTCCAGGTGCTAGTTCCATATAAAATTCTATTTCTCTTTGGTATAAGTCATTTAATTTCCTAGAATACATCCTCTAAATTCTATAAGGTAGGAATCTGATCCCTAGTAAGTTTCATACTCGTACTCCTGATTGTAGCCAAACAATCTATAAGAAACATGTCGCTCGTCGGTTGACACTAAAATCTGATCGTAGGACATCTGGGTATTGGAAACACAATAGTCCTAGCAGGGCAATCCAAGTTGGCACCTTACTTGCTAAGCCAATCCATTCCTAGGATAATCTTGAATTTTGACATTGATAGAACTACCAAGTCTATCGAAAGATTCCGATCCTCCAGGGTCAATGGACAATCTTTGTACACTTTACCCAACTTAATAGTTACCCCTAAAGGTGACATAGTAGTAAGTGCCGGCTCAAGCGCCTGGGGTCTAAACCCAACTGATACACCATCTTAATAGCAATGAACGAACGTGCAACACTAGTATCGAATAAAGCTTTAACTTGACTATAAAAGAGTACAAGCGTACCTCCAGGTGCTGCTGCTCTTTAGTGTTAAAGCCTGCTTCTTTTGGAATGATGGCATTCACCAGAGTCTGATCTAGGGTTCCTTGTATTCCTTGAACTGGGGCCCCATAGTATCCTCCACGGGGTGTGTGACAATCCTTGCTCAAATGGCCATGCTTATTGCAATTTTGAAAGATGATGTCCGGCCTGTGATTAATCCTAGGTGGCGAGTTTTAGAAATTCCTCTACTAAAAGTTCCTCGACGGTTAAGGTCAATTCATTTGAAGTCGCTATATCGAATACGTATCCTTCTCCAGGCTCACAGCAGGTCAGACTAATCCCTCAAAGCTCTGCTTCAGGTAACAAATCATCATGTGGCAGAGATGAGCGTTCAGTCCTTGATGGAACCGCTTAACCTTCTTCTGCGGGGTGTCATCATGTGTGGAGAAAATATCGACAATCGCTCAAACTAAGTTGTATACTCTCTTATAGTCTAACCTCCTTGAACTAGACTGAGAAAATTCATCTCTTGCTAATCATTTTCATCCTCCATAAAGTACTTCTCCAAAAATCTACCCTTGAACGTCTCTCATGGCATCTCCCTTGTCGTGTGGATCCCAATGGTAGCTCACTTGGGCTCCCACCAATCTGCTGCAGTTTAGGTCTACTGGAACATAGCAAGGTGGTGCTTATCTTGCTCGTTGCGCTCTAAAGCTTCGAATATGAGTTCCATATCTCGTAACCATTGTTCCGCCCTCCACTGCTTTGTCAACCCATCAACCTTTTTTGGACGTCGCCCATGGAAACGTTCTAGCAATTTATCTCTAGTCTGTTTCAGCGGCGGTGGTGCGACAGGGTATTGGACAGGTCGTTGATGGGTTGCATGGTTGTAAGTATCACTGACATGCTCCATTCTCTCATAAATGCTTCAAAGACACCTGATGGGTCTATGCCCTCTGGTATAGGTGCTCCTAGTCATGGCGGATTCCTTCTGGATCAAACCATCATGATCTAGTGATGTGTACCTATAAAACACCTATCGATTACCTGAAGGTCTTCTCGGAGAAACAAAATCAAGAGAAAGCGATAAGCAAGATGAACTAACAGTTCTAATTATAAGCATATAGCAACTCAATCACACCATAGATATCTCAAAAGTAATGCTTGTATGTATATCAAAAGATGTCCCGTATAGTACACCATAGTTAAACTATGTGCCACATGGGATATGAGCAGATACATTACTAAGGTCAGCTATATACAATGCTACTACTGGTGGTGACTATCTATACAAAAGCTATGGTCCAATAGGTATCTCTCAAGCCCCCAAAATCAAGTGGACAACATGTCCTGATAAAGACTAACAAAATCTAAGTCCTACAGATCCTGACTCAAAAGTCGTCAACATCTGACCCAACTAGTGGTGCCTCATCCTCTTATGCAACCTCCATCTCCTTAGGTGGTTCGTCCTCCACATGTGCAGTGAGACCTATACCTACCACTCCAATGTTCCAATCATCAACCATCAGCTCATCAGTGTCCCCAGCCAGATCCTCTATCTCCTGATCAGCAGCATCGATGGTGAATGTTGTAAAACCCTCGGCTATGGAAATAGCATCTACTAAAGTAGCCTTTTCTATAATGAACTCGTCTAGCTGTGCAGCTATCACAGCTACCCACTCTGCTGCCATCTGGGCAATGGCTTCCATCTGTGCTATAGGTCCTACTGGTAACTCAGGTACTGCTAGTATCTCAGGCATAACTACCTCCTCTGGCTCCTCATCCTCATCATACCCTCCAGCTATAACGTCCATATCTACTGGCTCTGGGTCCTCTGGATCCTCCTCTGGGTCATCCTCGGGTGCATACTTCGATTCTTTGGGGTCCTCCTCCGGATCATCCTCGACATCATTGACTGGATCCTCCTCTCCATCCCCATCTATTTTCTCATCGTCTGGCTCAACATCACTGGCTAGATCCTCATCATCCTGAATTGACTTAGGCTCTGGATCCTCAGGCTGATCCTCGGGCTCTGACACTGGTACATTAGGTACCGATGATGGGTGATGCTACATGTACTAGTGCAGCTATCGACTGTGGTTCAATAGGTCCTGCTAGAATGGCTCATAGCTCTATCAGATCCACCTCTAGCTTGCTTTGAATCAAGTAGGCCTTCTCCTAGTAGATCACCTCACCAGTCTTTACGTAATGGTACATATCCATATGCATCTGAGTTGGGTGAGTCTGCCCCTCGACATATAGAGCTCTCCATATATCCTCCTTAAGGTACCGTCTGGCTGTACTATGGATATGCTCCTAATACAGCTCTGAGTTGACTGGATCCACGGTATCCCTATAGATCACATGTACCCCATAATAATCATCCACGAACTTATAGAAGCTCGAATCCATGCTAACTTGTAAAGAAAAACTATTTATCATCCGAAGGACAAACTTATCTTAAACTCATATCTCAGGGTTCTAGAATTCTAGGACTAGATGGTGTGGGACAATTATGAGCAAAAGTCTTAACCTAAGCTCGGATACCAAAAATCCTATCATGCCCCGAAACAGCAAAAATAGAGAAAAATAAAAATTTCCTTTTTGGGTCCATAGGTAATTACTGGTAGGTCACTCAATTATCCACACCACACAGTACTAGTCAATCGAAAGCAATGAGAACAGTAATAAAACTAAACTGAATATATATTACACAAGTCCTAGTTATTACAACATCAGAGTTATAACATAAGTACCAAATTCTGGGCAACATATGAAAGTCTATGACCGAACTATAAAATTAACATCTATCTACAGATCCTCAGTTGGTATAGACATAGTCTTCTATGTAGTAGTCCTGTCCAGCTCCTTGGTCCTCAACCGGTCCAACCTCAGCATAGCCTTCCTCTGAGTAATAGTCTCCATCATACTAATAGTCACCTTCAACATTATAAATAGGATCACCATTGATGGAAAAATAGGTTTAAAATTTATTTAAACATGCAGCGGAAAACAAAGTTACAAAAACTTTATTGGTATGTAGGATCTACTTCTTATTAATTCTACAAATGCATATACATAGAAGGGAGAAAAGATTATACCTCAGGTCTTGAACCCAATTCTGGTTTTCTTTCTCCTTGATGGTGCAACAGTCTCCACTAGATTGTCTTCACCCTTATGACTCCTACAGATGCTTCCCGGGGAGTCTAGAGATGGTGGGATCTGTAATAGGGAGGATAGAGAATGTTTAGGAAGCCTAAAACAGTTTCTGTAGCTTTTGGTATACTAAAATGACGAACCCAGAATTTCTAGATGCAGCTGCCCTATTTATAGATTCCCAGAATTGACCTAACTTTCAATCGATCGAAGTGCCTTTGATCGATCGAACCTTCGATCAATTAAACAATGTTCGATCGATCGAACCTGTCTTGACTTCAATCCTCTTGTGCCTTTCCAAGCATCCTAGCGAAGCTAAGAGTGGGACCTCCTAGGGTCTTTATTGTTGGCTCAGACTAGTTGTTGATTCCCATGACCAAACTCTTTGATCAGCAAATTAACCAACTGATCAGTTTACGTTTACTCCACTATAAAGCGATAACTGAACTCCAACGCAAAAGAACATCTCTAAAGCGATAACTAGACTTGTATGGTGTACCAATGTCCCTCTACCATCAGCATTCATAATCATATTCAGGTGGTCGGATAATTGCAGTGTTAACCTGAATCATGATTACTTCTTCTATTCCTTGAGTCCCATTCGCCACTAATGATTACCAAACATGTTGATAACTACTTATTAACAAGACTGCAGTTCTCAGTAATCAACTTGGTGACATTCTCAAGGGATTGCTTACTCTATATCAGAGGGTAGTTTCTATCTTAACAATATAGGTTCACAACCCTATGAACATGACATACCCAAGATACCCAGGTGTTAATCTTTAAGACCTCACTGATTAGTAAGTCAAAGCAGCCATCTCCATAGTCTGTGTTCATAATCGTCTCAAGATTGAGAACATGTACCTTATACAAGTTATGATTTCTTATCGACTGTTGACAGTCTTAAACGTCAATAGGTAAGCTCAAGTTCGTCAATGCACTATAAGCACTAGCATATTAACTAAGAATTAAAAGTGATTGAGTTCATCACTATATCGAATGGTAGTTAATTATGCTACAGTGTAAACCTGATGAGATATCTAGTCTCATCATCCACTGTGCAATTTTCTAAGTATCAATTAATAATAATTTGTGTCTCACTTGCTTGCATCTATACATACACGAATTACCTACTATGATACTCAAGGATTAATGATCGTCTCATGAAAAAAAAACATATGTAATAAAATATAAAGCTAATATCCATATAAAAATGTCTTATACATAAAGTAATGGTTTGAGGGCACAAACCCAACAAACTCCCACTTATACTCATAACCATTCATGACTACATCTTAGACTTAGACTATCTAGATGACGATCAAAGACCTTCTGTGGCAAGGCCTTTGTAAATGGATCCGCAAGATTGTCGGTGGTAGCAATCTTGGTAACAGTCACATCTCCACGTTGAATAATATCTCGAATTAGATGATATTTCCACTCTACGTGCTTTCCCTTTCCGTGGTTCCTTGGCTCCTTGCACTGAGCCACTACCCCACTATTATCACAGTATAGCGTAATAGGTGACAGTGACGCTGGTACCACCCCGAGCTCCATAAGAAACTCTTTGAGCCAAACAACTTCCTTTGTGGCTTCATAAGCAGCCACATACTCAGCTTCTGTAGTTGAGTCTGCAATGCATTTCTACTTGATGCTCCTCCAACTGACAACATCACCTCCCACGGTAACGAGATGTCTGGATGTTGACTTTCTCGAATCTTTATCTGACATAAAGTTCGAGTCAGTGTATCCCATTGTAATTAACTCATCGCCGCCTTACATAAGCATGTAATCTTTGGTTCTTCTTAAGTACTTAAGAATGTGCTTAACGGTTGTCTAGTGCTCTAGACCTGGATTCGATTGATACCCGCTAACCATGCCAACGGCAAAGCAAATCTCTGGTCTAGTGCATAACATCGCATACATGAGACTTCCCACTTCCGAAGCATAAAGAACTCCTGCCATGCGATTTCTCTCCTCATGTGTCTTAGGACACTGGTCCTTGGAGAATGCTAAACCATGCCTAAAAGGTAACAAACCTTTCTTCGAATTATCCATTGAAAACCTAGTTAGCACCTTATTAATATAACCAGCTTGAGATAATCCCATTATCTTTCGCTTGCGATCTCGAAAGAGCTTTATCCCAAAGATATAGCTCGCCGCTCCTAGATCCTTCATATCGAAAGTACTAGCTAGCCAAACCTTAACCGTTGACAATGCTGCTACATCATTCCCAATGAGTAGAATGTCGTCAATGTAAAGAATAATAAAGACCACCACTTTCACTTCACACTTCTTGTATACACAAGGCTCATCCAGATTTTGTATGAAACCAAACGACTTAACCTCTTGGTCAAAATGAGTGTTCCAACTTCTAGATATTGTTTAAGCCCATAAATGGACTTTTGCAACTTGCATACCAAGTTAGCTTTCCCACTAGCTATGAGCCCTTCTGGTTGTTGCATATATATGTACTCTTTAAGATTGCTATTCAAGAATGCAGTCTTAACATCCATCTGCCAGATCTTATAATCTAGGCATACAGCAGTGGATAAGAGTATCCTAATGGACTTGATCATGGCTGCCGGCAAGAAGGTTTCTTCATAGTCAATGCCCTCCCTCTGAGTAAAACCTTTCGCTACAAGCCTTGCCTTAAACGTCTCAACCTTTCCATCAGATCCTCTTTTCCTCTTATAGACCCACTTACAACCAATGGGTTTAATATTGGCATAAAGTTCTAAAAGATCCCAGACCTGATTAGAATTCATAGATTCCAATTCAGCCTTCATAGCTTTAACCCAATGAACTGAGTCTACATCAGCCATTGCCTTTTTGTACGTAGTAGGATGAAATTCAGATTCTATGGAGGCAGCTTCAAAAACTTCTCCCAAGAACATGTATCTATTAGGCTGGCTGACCATCCTCCCACTACGACGAGGTATTGGTGCCGAAATGGGTAAAGAAGTGGTATTATCTTGTCTTACATCGTTATCAATTGTGGGTAGGACTGAGAGCTCTCCTTCTATCTCTCTCAAATCTATCCTTCCCTTAGGTTTATGGTTTATGATATAATCATCATCATCCAATAAAATAGTATTTATGCTAACAAACACTTTCTGTTCTCTTGGATCATAAAAATACCATCCATAAGTACCCTTTGGATACCCTACGAAATAATATACTTCAGATCTAGAATCCAATCTACTCATCTTTCCTTTCAGCACATGTGTCGGATACCCCCATATCCGGAGATGTTACAAAGAAGGCTTGCGCCCAATCCACATCTCCCGTGGTGTCCTGGGAATACATTTTCTTGGTACTAGATTTAGTATGTACGCAATGGTTTCCAGGGCATAACCCCAAAGGAATAATGGCAACTCCGAATAACTCATCATTGATCTAGTCATGTCTAATAGAGTCTGATTCCTTCTTTGACTAGTCTGCCAATCCTATTTAGATTGATATGGCCAAGCCTTATATGCCAAAGGCTTGTTAGGTTAGTGGAAGGTTTTTTTCTTTTAGATGGTACAGTTACCACTGAGTTATTAACTTCCATACAAGAATCTCTAGAAATATTAGGAGTAATCACATACAAACCATTTGATTTGACACCAGAACACACAAAGGAACCATTTCTTTTTATCACAACTTCAGTTCTAAAATGAAAAGAATAACCTTTATTCGATAAATTAGAAACAGAAATTAGATTACGTCTCATTGAAGGGGTGTAAAGTATATCTGATAAAATCAAAATTTTATTGTCTAAAAATTCTAAAGCTACTACTCCTACTATAACTACAAAAACCGTTGTGCTAGATCAGCCTGATTTTCCCATCACTACATTTCCTGGTTGATCTGAACCCCTACAATGAATTACAAATATGGTTAGTCGCACCAGTATTAATGCACCAAGTGTTTGAAGTATCCGTTATAAAATTTACTTCACTCATATGTGATTCAATCATACCTTGAACTCTTGTAGCTAAGAATTCTGGACAGTTACTTTTCCAATGGCCCTTCTCACTGCATTGGAAACAATTTCCTTTACCTTGGCCACCCACCTTCCCCTTAACCTTACCCTTTTCCTTTGATTTTGCAATCTTAGGGATCGGTCCAATGCTCGAACCACCAGTGCCAGCTTTCTTCTTCCCTTTCTTACCTTTCGGCGCAGATCGGGAAGAAGAAGAGCATTTCTCAAGGTCCAGAACGTTGCCCCTAGGTTTGATCACCCCTTCTGCTACCAGAAGAGAACTCATCAATTTGCTCATTGAAAAATTCATTTGATTCATATTATAGTTAAGTTTAAATTGAGTGAATGATGGCAACAGCGAATTGAGGACCATATCAACTTGGGTCTGTGAGTCGATGTTGGCACCTAGGGTCTCCAGTTCATTCAAATAACCAATCATTTTCAAATCATGTTCTTTGACTGGAGTCACTTCCGACATCTTTGCACTCAATATCTTCTGCATGGCAACCTGTCCGGTAGGTCTGCCATGATCCCTAGCACGAAATTTATTTTGTGTGCGCTTGTGTGCTATACCCAAGTACAGGTAGATGTGCAAGTAGTAACTGGTTAAGACCAGGTCGACCCTATAGGTAAGGTTATAAACTAATTACTTAGACTGAACTCTAAAAGAAAATAAAAATTCAATATTTGACGAAGGTGTAGAACACGAAGTTCCACAAATTAACTACTACTAAAAATAAATCAATTGAATTAAACTATGAATTAACTAATTAACTACAGCAATATTTAAAACGGGTTTTTACCTTATAAAAGGGGAACGTTGGGATCACACGAATTCATAGTGACCTAACCATCTACCATGCAGTTACATTAAAGCTCCATGGAGTACATCTTCTACAGTATTCCGTATTTCTCTTAAGAAAAAGAATCCATAGCCCTTTCATGACCGGGACTATATCATCATAGTTGATTCAAAATACAAGAAAGTGGTTTAAAACAATAGTTAAGACTTGCACTCTGAATGGTGTTAGCATTCAAAGTGGTTTGCAAAAGTTATTCAAGAAAAATGCCTTAAGGCTTAAAGTTCATAAACTGCTTTGACAAACTGAGCATTTGGGGATAGTTTGATAACAAATCTCAAAAATAGAAAGTCTAGGAATTCTGCATAGGATATTCTCAAGAATCTGAAGGTTCGATTGATCGAACATCGTCATCTCTCAATCGATCGAAATAACTTCGATCGCTTGACTGTATCTCTGGTCCGATCGATCGAACTAACTTCGATCGATCGAACACAGGTTTTAAACTGTTGCATAGAAGAGGCTGGAGATCACTGTTCCATGATCTCCCAACCCTAGGACTACTCAGACATGGTTTGGAGTGTCTCAGATTTGTTTTTAACGTAAATATTCATTAAGGTTGCATTTGGTTGTGTTTTAAACATGAAACTTACAAAAATTATGGGTTTGACAATATCTAACATGCAAGACTACAAATTCTAACAGATTATACTATGATAACTATTAGCAGAATGTAAATTAAACAATATATAAAAACCTGGAACGAAGAACTTTGATTACACACTAAGAATCCAAGCCAAAATAATAATAATCCTTGAGAAACCTACAAAAACAAAGACAAATCTCTCTATCTCTCTGTAAATTGTTGAAAAACAATATGGGTGTCCTGATGGACGTCATACAAACTAATATATATAGATAACCTAAGAGCTAGGGTTACACCGAACATTTCTGCTATGTGCGCGTAAGTTCTGATAAAATGCATGTTCGAATGATCGAACATCACTCGATCGATTGAAAGTTTGGAATACTCGAGCGCTTGAACAAACTTAGATTGATCGAAACTTCGATTGCTTGAAAGTTCTTAGATCGCTCGAACATTAGTTTTTATCTTTGAATTGTCTTGCTCATCATCAAGCTTCCCTTTTATCTTGGTATTCATTCTTCACTCAGCAAAACAGTAATCTGCACAAATGATAGCTAAAACAACACAACTTATCATAGATTAGTTATATTGTGTACAAGCTGGCATTATAATACGAATTACAGCTATAACAAGGAATTGTAAACTATATCAGTGTATTTCTCTATTTTAGCGCGGTTGTATTTTACAAATACCCCCGCTTGTCACAACCCCCAACTAGCTTATTGCTAGTCCCTAGTGATAAAGCGAAAATAAAAACAAGCTAAACTACTACTACAACGACTAAAAGAAAACAAAGCAAACTGAATCAAACTAACCTAGATAGAGATAGATAACTCCTAACTCACTTTCACAGGAATCGCAGTAGCATTTAGCAAACGCAACAAGCCGCTAAACCCCTAGGTTCCCCCTAGTGGACGAGTGTTGTCTCGTGAGGGTTTACAGTGAATATACCCACAAAATTCTCAATTTTAAGTTTAAAAAGATATCGAAAAACTTTTTAAAACACTCCCTCCCATTCAACTGTTAACTTAGCTCTACAAAGACATATTAACCTCAAGCAAACCATGAAAGAAATACACATGCTGCTCATGTCACCAAAGTAGATATATATGTGTATCACAATCATGTATCCGTGTGTGTGTGAAGTTAACAGCTCTGCATCCAACTTTATTTAGAGATATTTAGACTACTGTACTTCTAGAACTCGTAATATTAACTCAATCCTCACATAGGTTTACATTCATAAATGAACGTCTCACAGAAACTTGTTTAATAATGATCGCACATGTATGAAAGCTTTGATAAGAGTGATATTCTGGTTACTAATACTTTCACACCTGGCTCTATGAAAAATGATTATTTAGAGTGTATAGTCTCATGAATAGGATACTACGTACTAGAGGAGCGAACTACCGTGGATAACTCAACTCACACATTCATGTTCAAACTAATTTATTAAGAATCATTAAGACTTTGAATCGTTTAGGTTTTATGAAATAGATAAAGATGATGAGAAAGAAAAACTGCACGTATTATCATATGATGGAGCTTCTCATCTCATTTTATTCTCATTTCATTCTTTTCACATCTCCAACCCATTTTCATCCTTTCATATTCTCTGTCACGCCCCGGCGTAGCCAAAATATGGAAAAATTTAAAATTTTCATCTTGGACCCTGGAAGTTATGACTGGTGGAAATACCGAATTGTCCATGACCAAAATAATAATAACTAAATGCTATGACAAAAGGGTAAAAGCAACATCTACTACTGGAATATATTACAATGAAAGGTTACAACGGTACTGGCTAATTAAATACATAAGAGTCTTATGGCTCTCGGCCATACAAAAACTATGACAAAAATATGATAAGTCTTCTGATTACAACAAAAATAGTTACAAAGGGAAGCTACTGGTCTTCTTCCTAACTTGCATAACCATAATCCTCTTCAATATAATCTTATTCCACGTTATATTCTTGAGTAGCTCCATAGCCTGTGTTCTTGTGACCTGAATAAGCTGGACATGGGAATGTCCAGCGACATGAACGTCGTCAGCTTATGAAAGCTGAGTGAGAAAACTAAATCAAATGGAACGTATATAATAAAGCACAACAAAGATACCCTTATTACTTTTTAACACGTCTTTTAAGATCTTTGCATTCTCACCGTCGGGTTATAACTACCAATATACCCGACCACGTATTCGAAAAGAAAGCGTCCAACTGAGAAAACTCGTCTCGACATTCTTAACGCCACTATCATTTGTTGCCAACATCCGACACCATTTACTAACACAAAAACATCTCTTACTAACTAAACCATCTTTCATTTAACAAAACACCTTCCACCAACCGAAACATCTTTTAACAACCACCTTGTCACGAAGAATTGAAGTGTTAGGGACTGCAAGAATATCCATTCCATCACGAAGAACCGAAAGGAGTCTTCACTCTAAGAAACACCACGTCGCCATTACGAAGAACCGAAGCATTTACGGAGTGTAAGAACATCCATTCCATCACTAAGAACCGAAAGGAGTCTTCACTCTACGAAACACCACTTCGCCATCACGAAGAACTGAAGCGTTTACGGAGTGCAAGAACATCCATTCCATCACTAAGAACCAAAAGGAGTCTTCACTCTAAGAAACACCATTTAGTCACGAAGAACCAAAACGTTTACGAAGTGCAAGAACATCCATTCCATCACTAAGAACCGAAAGGAGTCTTCACTCTAAGAAACACCACTTCGCCATCACAAAGAACTGAAGCGTTTACGGAGTGCAAGAACATCCATTCCATCACAAAGAACCAAAAGGAGTCTTCAATCTAAGAAACACCATTTAGTCACGAAGAATCGAAACATTCACGGAGTGCAAGAACATCCATTCCATCTCTAAGAACCGAAAGGAGTCTTCACTCTAAGAAATACCGTTTCGTCATGAAGAACCGAAACGTTTACGGAGTGCAAGAACATCCATTCCATCACTAAGAACCGAAAGGAGTCTTCACTCTATAAAACACCACTTCGCCATCACGAAGAACCGAAGCGTTTATGGAGTGCAAGAACATCCATTCCATCACTAAGAACCGAAAGGAGTCTTCACTCTAAGATATACCGTTTCATCACAAAGAACCGAAACATTTACAGAGTGCAAGGACATCCATTCCATCACTAAGAACCGAAAGGAGTCTTCACTCTAAGAAACACCACTTCGCCATCACGAAGAACCGAAGCGTTAACCGTACCCCCTTTCGTCACGAAGACTCGAAAGGATACACAATACTCATCACTTCACAACCCATCAAACACATCCTTTGCTCACTATCCCAGCCTCCGCGGATTGGTTTACCTATCGAACACTTATCCATGACATACGCTGCTCTTAACCAAGCACAATCAATCCTTACATATCATTGACCGCATTCGCGTCACTCATTCCGTGGTTTAATTTGTTAATAACTTTCATTTACACATACAAGGTTGCATTCCTACATCCGTTGTTCTGTTTTATGTCATAATATACCCATGAAGTCAGAATTAACGTTGTCGTTCAGCTTACAGCTTAAATAGTTCCCTAAAGAAACTTTTCTCGAAAAAACTTCCCAGAAACCGGTTTCTCCCATAAATCGGTTTCTGGTGCCAGATTCTTATGCAGTGTACAATCATTTAAGCTCGGGGTACGCAAAATGATATACTCCTATGAGTAGGATAACATGTCTACAGTTGTGTAGATACTCCATATATATATATCCAAGCATGGGTCTATGTACAACTAACTCAAGCTTATGTTAAGATTTTAAACCATCATCTTGGTTATACTTGTAAAATACATGCATAGGTTCATTATCATGTCTATAGAACTAACAAAACTACACAGACACTTACATACTCTTCTACTCGATAGCACTACCATAGCACAAGATATTCATAACCACACAGGTATCGGAGAACAAGCATCATCAATAAACACATCATACAAGTAGTTGTACAATCTGCCAGGAATTAATTTTACTGTGTCGACTGAATTGATATGATTTATTTGGGCATGATAAATTGCTTTGTAGATCAAACTCAAAACTAGAACATTTTAGATAATTGGATTAGCTTCATTTACAAAAAAAAAAAATCTAGCTTCAGTTACATTTTTGAGCTTCTCAAAATATTTATTTTACTTAGACATTTCTATATTTTTGGACTGCTCGGTCCCAGATTTATAGTACTTCATTGCATGTGCATTTCACCTATGAAGTATTGATTTCTAGACTGAGCAATAGAAGTGTTATTTGTAGATAAATGAGTTTGCTTTCTCCACAAAAAAATCTAGCCTCATTCCCATTTTTGAACTGCTCAAAATGTTCATTTTGCTAAACAACATTCTGCTGGAAGTTTCAGTTTCTCAGATTTAAAGCACTTCGTTGTATGTACATTTCACCTATGAAAAATGATTTTCAGACTGAGCTATAGAAGAGTTATTTCTAGATAAATGAGTTAGATTTATCCACAAAAAAACCTAGCTTGATACAGATTTCAGAGCTGCTTAAAACACTCATTTTACTATACTACATTCTGCTGGAGGTTTCTGTTTCTCAGATTTAACGATTTGACTTGCATGTTGCATAGAACCTTAAAATACAACATCAAACACTTACTAAACATTACTACATACTATATAGGTTCTAAAGTGAGCTAGAATACTCACGAAGTCTTGAAATTGAGCTTGGGCTTTGGTTTTGAGCTTAAGGAAGTTTGGACAAACGCTTCAATGGAAGATTCTTCTTCTTCTTCTTCTTCTTCTTCTTCTTCTAACTTCTTTTATCTCTCCATGGAGTTTATTTCCTAGCTCTCTAACTCTATATGCAGATTATAAGTATCTAAAAGATGTAATGCACGTGTGCATGCATGTATTTATAGAGATGGTGTAGTGATAGGTGTCAATGTTCATGCTTGTATGAGTGTGCATGGAGGAACATGTGTCAAGGTGGTGGACAAGTGTCCAATGGATGGATAAGTGGAAAGGGAGGTGGTGCCATGTGGTGCATGGGCTGCCATGTGGCTGGCCATGTGGGGTCTACCTCGAGTTTTGTGCCACTACCTCAGTTTGCGTGCAAATATTCTTGATATGCGTGTGGGTCTCGATTTACGTGCAAACAGGTATCGTTTCTAACGTCCGGGTCCGAGTACAGGACTTAGTTAAGTCTTTCTGCGATCGAGTTACTGCAGTGATTACAGTCTAATTAGTAATTACATTACATTGATATGGTCACATAAATAAAATAATATAATAGTATACCAGATATGGAAATTCATAATACTATTGAACGTAGAAATTACAGGTATTACACCTTCTACCACCTATTACAGGATTTTCGTCCTCGAAATCAGAACTGGTTAGTAGTAAACAGAAATGGAAATTTCTCTTGCATCTCCGATTCTAGCTCCTGAGAAGCTTCTCCTTCGTCATGGTGCTTCCACTGAACATTTACCAGCAGAATCTCTTTGTTCCTCAACTTCTTGATTCCACGATCCATAATTCTTACAAGTCCTTTGACAATGTAACATTGTCGTTTACTTCGATATCTTCGATATCAATTTCGTGCACCGGGTTGTGAAGGCATTTCGTAAGCTTACTCACATAGAGTATGAACTCTCGACATCTTTGGTGGTAACGCCCTTCTATAGGCGACTTCCCCATGCGTTCCAGAATTTCAAATAGTCCGATGTAGCGTAGTGATAGCTTTTCCCTCTTTTGTCCAAATCTTGTAATGCCTCGAACCGGGGAAACTTTCGAATACACATGATCTCAAACTTCGAATTCTATATCTCGACGTTGTTTGTCCACGTAGCTTCTTTTTATCTGCTTTGCACTGCTTTCATCCATTCCTTTTGTTCGTCAGTCTGTGGATAAAATGTGAAACTCAATGTCAGAGACATTCCCATTGCTTTCTGAAGACACTGCCAAAATACTGCGGTGAATCTCGAATCTCAATCTGATACGATTGATACAGGTACTCCATGCAACCGCATAACCTGTTGCAAGTATAGTCGACTCATTTTCTTGACAGGATAGGTCATGTTGTAGGTAATAAAATGGGCTGATTTGATCAGTCGATCAACGACTACCCAAATAGCATTATGGTTTTGCTGGGATCTTGGCAATCCCATAACAAAATCCATAGTGCTATGCTCCCATTTTCATTCTGGGACTGGTAAAGGTTTTGTAGTAATCCTGGAGGTCGTTGGTGTTCCTCCTTGACTTGCTGGCAAGTAGGGTATTTGGCTACGTATTCTGCGACTTCTCTCCATAGAGATAGTGCCTCCAAACCTTAAGTGCAAAGACAATTGTAGCCAATTTCGGGTTCTGTGTAGGATAGTTCAATTTATATGGCTTTAATTGCCTAGATCCATAAGCGATCAGCTGACCATTCTACATAAGTACACATCCTAGTCCTTTAGTTCCTAAAAGGCTCGTTCATGCTTGTCCTTCCACTCAAACTTTGAATCCTTCTTTGTTAGTCTGGTTAAAAGAGACACGATCCTAGAGAAACCCTCCACGAATCTGCTGTAGTATCCAGCCAATCCAAGGAACCTTCGTACTTCTGATGTGTTGGTTGGTTTATTCCAACTAGAAACTGCGTCCGTCTTGGTTGAGTCCACTGAAATTCTGTTCTGTGAGACTACATGTCCCAAGAATTTAACTTCTTTCAACCAAAATTCACACTTACTAAACTTGGCATAGAGACGATTCTCTCTGAGTGTCTGGAGTGCAATCTCTACATGTTCCTTGTGTTCTTCTTCACTCTTTGAGTAAATAAGGATGTCGTCGATGAACACAATGATGAATTAATTTAAGAAGGGTCTGAATACTCGATTCATCAAATCCATGAATACCGCTGGGGCATTAGTTAATCCAAAAGGCATAACTAAGAATTCATAATGCCCATGTCTTATTCTGAAAGCCGTTTTTGGTATGTCTTCCCACCAATCGGCTGCCGCATAAGTGAGTTGGAAAGTGGCGAGACGGCACTTCTCTGTCTCGGGGCATTCGATTGATTCAAAGATACGATCCATATCCCTTAGCCATTGCTCTGCTCTCCAGGATTCACCAGTGCCGTCGAACCTATCAGGTCGCAAAGCCCTGAATCCTTCCATCAATCTGTCGCGCGTCTGAGGTGGTGGTCTTTGGTGATTGTCGTTGTTGTTGCCGTTTCCATTGCCATGGTTGTTGCCTATCTGGTCCAGGCGCTGCAGAAATGCGCCAAAGATTCCAATAGGATCGATTCCTTCAGGAATAGGATCTGGTGATCCTCCATTACGATTTCTTCTTCGTCTTCCCGCCATTGTGCTTGTGTGCTTATGTACCTACATGAATATCTATCGGTTACTCTCCAATCCTAAATAGGGATACGAGATACAAACGGCTGAATGTATAGATAACAATTCTAATATAAGTACATAATATATCAAATATTCATATTATCATGCAGAGCATCATATAAAAGAAATAAGTATTTAATGATAACTTAAAATATTTTCATAGTACAACACAGCTACAAAGAAAACATTTACATAGAAAAGGCGTACACGTTACTACTAACACGTGTCACAAGCCTGAATACAACTATATACACAAAAGATGGGCTACTAGCCCTATTACAAGTAAAGCTCTAGATATTGGGAATCCTATCCCAAAAGTCTTCCACATCCATCCGGGATGTAATAAGGTACCTTGCTAATAACAAAACTATCTTAAGGTTCATATCTTAAGTGTGTAGGACAATCGGTGCACACTTCTTAACCTAAAGCTCTGATACCAAAAATCCCTGTCACGCCCCGGCGTAGCCAAAATATGGAAAAATTTAAAATTTTCATCTTGGACCCTGAGGCACGTGACTGGTTACAGTACCGAATTGTCCTCACCAAATGCTAATAATAAACAACATAACGAAAGGGATAAAACCAACAGTAGCTAACAAGGATATATTATAATAAGAGGCCACAATACTAGTTAACTATTACATCATGGTAGATACATCAGAGTCTTATGGCTCTAGGGCATTACAGAACTATTACAAAAGATAGATGAAGTCCTCTGCTAGAGGTTACAACCAAAAACATTTACAAAGACATCTACTAGTCTTCTCTCTAACTAGCATATCCATAGCCATCTTCGGTGTACTCTTCCTCCATGATCTCCTCTTGCGTAGCATCACCCGTGTACTCATCACCTGGATAAGCTGGACATGGGAATGTCCAGCGACATGAACGTCGTCAGCTTATGAAAGCTGAGTGAGAAAACTAAATCAAATGGAACTTATATAGTCACACACAATAAGAAATATATTTACTACTTTTTATTACGTCTATTAAAGTTCTCTCACGTTCTCACCGTCGGACTACAACAACTTACGTGCCCATACAGGCATTCGAAGAGAAAAATAAACAATCGATATAACTCGCTTCTACATCTCGGAACATCATCACAGTCCATTACCGAAGTCTATTTCGGAGTCCTAACTCCAATTAACAACACTAAAAAGGTTGTCACAATTGCACAACTAAATTACTTTGTACTTGCCAATTGTAACCAATCCCTCTTTCATTAACCAAACCATCTTACACTGATCAAACCATCTTTTACTGACCAAAACCATCTCGCACTGACTAAACCATCTTTCATTAACCCAAAACACTTGTAACCTTCACTTTGTCACGAAGAACCACCACTTCTCCATCACGAAGAACCGAAGCGTTTACGGAGTGTAAGAACATCCATTCCATCACTAAGAACCGAAAGGAGTCATCACTCTAAGAAATACCGTTTCATCATCACGAAGAACCGAAACGTTTACGGAGTGCAAGAACTTCCATTCCATCACTAAGAACCGAAAGGAGTCATCACTCTAAGAAATACCGTTTCATCATCACAAAGAACCGAAACGTTTACGGAGTGCAAGAACTTCCATTCCATCACTAAGAACTGAAAGGAGTCTTCACTCTAAGAAATACCGTTTCATCATCACGAAGAACCGAAACGTTTACGGAGTGCAAGAACTTCCATTCCATCACTAAGAACCGAAAGGAGTCTTCACTCTAAGAAATACCGTTTCATCATCACGAAGAACCGAAACGTTTACGGAGTGCAAGAACTTCCATTCCATCACTAAGAACCGAAAGGAGTCTTCACTCTAAGAAACACCACTTAACCATCACGAAGAACCGAAATGATACACAACTTTCACATTCGTCAACCATACCCTTTTCTCATTATTCTGACCTCCGCTGCCCAGATTACCTATCCGACAATTATCCTTAGCATAATCTACTTCTAACATAGCATAACCGACCCTTATGTTTTCCCGACCGCACATTCGTCACTCATTTCGGAATTTAGTTCATTAAAGGACTTCCGAATATACTTTCAAAGTTACGTTTATACATCCGTCATCCTATTTTACGTTGTAATACACTTACAATGCAAACTTATCCAATCACTATCAGCGCAATAATCGTGTTGTACAACATACTTATAGCTTGGGTATGAATTCTCTATGGTCATCACACTATATTCATAACAACTGAAACCTAGCGTGCAGCTCGTGGATCTATAACATGGATTTGATATCAATAACCATATAGATGAAACCCTTAACATACTCATATACGCGATAACACTACCATAGCACAAGATATCCATAACCACATAGGTACCGGAAAGCAAGCATCATTAATAAACACATCATATAAGTAGTTATACAATCTGCCAGAATTTAATTTTACTATGTTGACTGAATTGATATGATTTATTTGGGCATGATAAATTGATTTGTAGATCAATCTCAAAACTAGAACATTGTAGATAATTGGATTAGCTTCATGTACAAAAAAAATCTAGCTTCAATTGCATTTTTGAGCTGCTCAAAATATTTATTTTACTTAGACATTTCTATATTTTCGGACTGCTCTGTCCCAGATTTATAGGACTGCGTTGCATGTGCATTTCACCTATTAAGGAGTCATTTTTAGACCAGGCTATAGAAGGGTTATTTGTAGATAAATGAGTTATCTTTCTCCACAAAAACACCTAGCTTAATTCAGATTTCGGAGCTGCTTAAAACACTCATTTTACTAAACTACATTCTGCTGGAGGTTTATGTTTTTCAGATTTAAAGTACTTCGTTGCATGTATATTTCACTTATGAAGAAGTGATTTTCAGACTGAGCTATAGAAGAGTTATTTGTAGATAAATGAGTTATCTTTCTCCACAAAAAATCCTAGCCTCATTCCCATTTTCTAACTGCTCGAAATGTTTGTTTTACTAAACAACACTCTGCTGGAAGTTTCTGCTTCCCAGATTTGAAAATTTATCTTGCATGGCATGGATCTCTCAAACTATCAACATCAAGCACTTAATAAACATTACTACATACTATATAGGTTCTAAAGTGAGTTAGAATACTCACTTAAACTTGAAATTGAGCTTGAGCTTTGGATTTGAGCTTAGGAAGCTTGAACACAACCTCAATGGTGGAGACTTCTTCCTAGTTCTTCTTCTCCATCTCCATGTATCTCTTATCTCTCCATGGAGTTCATCTCCTAGCTCTCTCTAACTCAATATGCTGATTGTAAAATGACCAAGAGTCTAATGCATGAATATAGGCATCCTTATATAAAGAAAGGAAGGGATTATGTGTCACCATGCATGCTTGCATGGTGTGCATGTATGGACAAGTGTTCTAGAGGTGGACAAGTGGCAAGGGAGGTGGTGCCATGTGGTGCATGGGCTGCCATGTGGCCGTCCATGTGGGGTCCACCTCGAGTTTTGTGCCACTACCTCGGTTTGCGTGCAAAAGTTCCTCGTTATGCGTGTTGATCTCGGTTTACGTGCAGACAGGTATTATTTCTGATGTTCGGGTCCAGGTACAGGACTAAGTTAATTCTAATTATGGTCGAGTCGGTGTAGTGATTATAGTCTAATTAGTAATTACATTACACTGATACGGTCACACAAATAAAATAATAATATAATAATAGACCAGATATAGAAATTCATAAAACTCGTATTATTGCACGTAGAGAAATTACAGGTATTACATCTTCTACCACCTATTACAGGATTTCGTCCTCGAAATCTGAGTTATCTAGGTACTAAAAAGAAAAGGAAATTTCTCTCTCATTTCCGATTCCAGCTCCCAAGAGGCTTCTCCTTCGTCATGGTGTTTCCACTGAATCTTTACCAGCGGAATCTCTTTGTTTCTCAACTTCTTAATTCCATGATCCAGAATCTTTACAGGTCCTTCAATGAATGTAGCATTGTCATTTACTTCTATATCTTTGAAGTCGATCTCGTGTGCTGGGTTATGAAGACATTTCCTTAGCATGCTTACATGGAATACGTTATGAACTCCCGACATCTTGGGTGGTAACGCCAATCTATAGGCGACTTTTCCTACACGATCCAGAATTTCAAATGGTCCAATGTAGCGTGGCGATAGCTTTCCCTTCTTCTGTCCAAACCTTACCACGCCTCGAACCGGGGAAACTTTCAAGTAAACATGATCTCCCACTTCAAATTCTAGGTCTCGACGTCGTTTATCCGCGTAGCTCTTGTATCTACTTTGTGCTGCCTTCATTCTTTCCTTTACTGTATTGATTCCTTTATTGGTCTCCTGGACTAAGTCTGGTCCCAATAGTTTGCCATCCCCAATTTCAGCCCAACACAAAGGTGATCGGTACGGCCTTCCGTATAGTGCTTCAAATGGTGCCATCCCTATGCTCGAATGAAAACTGTTGTTATAAGCAAACTCAACCAACGGTAAGTGAGTTTCCCACAAACTTTCGAAATCGATTACACAAGCTCGAAGCATGTCCTCCATTACTTGATTCGTCATTTCTGTTTGTCCATCAGTTTGTGGATGAAATGCAGAACTTAACTTCAGAGATGTTCCCATCGCTTTCTGAAGACTCTCCCAAAATCCAGCGGTGAATCTCGAATCTCGATCTGATACTATTGACACTGGTACCCCATGTAACCGCAGAACCTGTTGCAGATAAAGTCGACTCATCTTCTCAACAGGATAGGTCATATTATATGCAATAAAATGGGCTGATTTGGTTAGTCGATCAACAACTACCCAAATGGCATCATGGTTCTGCTGAGATCTTGGCAATCCCATAACAAAATCCATGGTGATATGCTCCCATTCCCATTCTGGGACTGGTAGAGGTTGTAGTAATCCTGGAGGTCGTTGATGTTCTGCCTTGACTTGCTGGCAAGTAGGGCATTTTGCTACATATTCTGCGACTTCTCTCTTCATGCCTTCCCACCAAAAGTTCCTTTTCAAGTCTTTGTACATCTTGGTTCCGCCGGGGTGTATAGTCATCCTTGACTTGTGGGCTTCATTCAGAGTGTCTTCCGTCAAATTATCCGTGTTGGGTACACATAACCTGTCCTTACATCTGAATGCCCCGTCTGTTCCAATATTCCATTCAGTCGGATCCTTTGCTTTTGCCTTCTCAAACCATTTCCTCAATCCTTCGTCCTTCTTTTGAGCTTCAAGTATTCGGTTAATGAGGGTTGGCTGCACCATAAGACATCCAAAAGGTCGTCCAATACCTGGTCTTGTAGTCTGAAAGTCAAATTCCGTTAAAGCTTCTAAGGCTTTCCATTCCCTGATTAAAAGTGAGGCGATTAACCTGTGGGGTTTTCTGCTTAGAGCATCTGCGACTACATTCGCCTTACCGGGGTGGTATTGCAAATTAAAGTCGTAGTCCTTAAGTAGCTCCATCCAACGTCGTTGTCTCATGTTTAATTCCTTTTGAGAGAACAGGTATTTCAAGCTTTTGTGGTCTGAGAATAGGTCAAACTTCTCTCCGTAGAGGTAGTGCCTCCAAATCTTAAGTGCAAAGACAGTTGCAGCCAATTCCATATCGTGTGTAGGGTAGTTTAATTCATGTGGCTTTAATTGCCTAGATCCGTAAGCGATCACCTGACCATTCTGCATAAGTACACATCCTAGTCCTTGATATGAAGCGTCACTGTAGATAGTGTACTGTTCACCACTCTTGGGTATAGCTAGCACTGGCGCTGAGGTCAACCTCTCCTTTAATTCCTGAAAGGCGCGTTCGTGCTTGTCCTTCCACTCAAACTTTATATCCTTCTTTGTTAGTCCGGTTAAAGGAGACGCGATCCTTGAGAAACCCTCCACGAATCTCCTGTAGTATCCAGCCAATCCAAGAAAACTTCGTACTTCCGATGCGTTGGTTGGTCTATTCTAACTAGAAACTGCGTCCGTCTTGGTTGAGTCCACTAAAATTCCGTTCTGTGAGACTACATGTCCCAAGAATTTGACTTCTTTCAGCCAAAACTCACACTTACTGAACTTAGCATAGAGACGATTTTCTCTAAGTGTCTGAAGTGCAATCTTCACATGCTTCTCGTGTTCTTCATCACTCTTCGAATAAATAAGGATGTCATCGATAAACACGATGATGAATTGATCCAAGAAGGGTCTGAATACCCGATTCATCAAATCCATGAATACCGCCGGGGCATTAGTTAATCCAAAAGGCATAACTAAGAACTCGTAGTGCCCATATCTTGTTCTGAAAGCTGTTTTCGGTATATCTTCCGGCCTGACAAGTAACTGATGGTACCCAGATCGTAAGTCAATCTTCGAAAAGGTCGTCGCTCCTTGTAGTTGATCGAACAAATCGTCTATCCTGGGAAGCGGGTACTTATTCTTAACAGTAACCTTATTCAACTCTCTGTAGTCGATACAGAGTCGAAGATTTCCATCCTTCTTTCTAACAAATAGAACCGGGGCTCCCCAAGGTGACGTGCTTGGTCTAATAAATCCAAGATCTTCTAACTCTTGTACTTGCTTCTTCAACTCCAGCATTTCCGTTGGGGCCATACGATAAGGAGCCTTGGATATCGGTGTCGTTTCGGGTATCAACTCAATACAGAAGTCGATCTCGCACTTTGGTGGTAATCCAGAAATGTCCTGAAAGACATCCTCATAGTCTCGGACTATCGGAATCCGAGCGATCGTCAAATCTGAGCCTGTAGTTTCCATAGCGGCTAAACGACTTATAAGGAAGGCGTCACTAGTAGGGTTGCATTGAAAACTAAAGGGTGCACTTCCAGGTACTGAAAATGTGATCGACCTACCAGCACAATCTAACTTTGCATGATACTTAGTAAGCCAGTCAAATCCTAAGATTACGTCGAATTCCTTCATTGACAGAACAATTAAGTCTGCATATAGGTTCCTGTCCTCCAATGTCAAAGTACAGTCCTTGCACACCTTTCCTAGCTTCACGGTCACTCCCAAAGGTGATACCGCGTTCAAGGCTACCTCAAGTGCTTGGGGTACTAAACCCAATCGTCGTACAATCTCAAAGGCAATAAACGAATTCGTGGCACCCGTATCAAAAAGTACTTTAACTCTACTAGCATATAATGAGAGTGTACCTTCCAAGTTCTGCTGTTCCTTTTCATCATAGCCAGCTGCCTCGGGTATGATAGCATTGAGTCGAGCCTTACCAGCTTGGCCTCGAGTAGTAGGCCCATGATAGTTTCCTTTTGGTGCCTTGCATTCCCTGCTTATATGTCCTTTCTTGCCGCAGTTGTAACAGACAACATTAATTCGATTATTGTCCTTGGGGGCTACGCAGTCTTGAACCATGTATCCGGGGATCCCACATTTGAAGCATCTGCCGTTGTTGTTCCCTGTGGCAGTGGTTGGTACTTGTGGTGCAGGAGGAATCGCGCTCTTATCTCGAGGAAAGATGGGTCCTGGTTTCTTGTCGCTGTTCCATGGACGCTTATTTCCTTGGAACTGAGTCAAAGGTCTTCCTTGTGGTCCGTTCCTTGGCGGGGGTGGTCGGTATACCATTTGCTTCGAGCCTTGGCAGCCATCTCTTTCCAAACCTGCAGCTAACCTGACCAAAACCTCAAAAGTTTGATTCAGGTGTCCCAATGTTAGATGCCAGAGGTGCGGATTGAGTCCTCGATGAAACTTCTTGATCTTCTTTTGAGGAGTGTCAATCATGTGAGGGGCAAAGCGGGACAGGCGTTCGAATTGTGTCGTGTACTCTCTTACACTCCTATTTCCTTGTGTCAAATCGATGAATTCTTTCTCTTTCTGGTCCTTTTCATCGTCGGGGAAATACTTCTCCAAAAACTTCTCCCGAAAGGGAGTACATGTCATCCTCCTTGAAGCTTCTACTCCAATAGTTTCTCGCTCGGCTTCCCACCAATCGGCTGCCGCATAAGTGAGTTGGAAAGTGGCGAGACGGCGCTTCTCTGTCTCGGGGCATTCGATTGATTCAAAGATACGATCCATATCCCTTAGCCATTGCTCTGCTCTCCAGGATTCACCGGTGCCGTCGAACCTATCAGGTCGCAAAGCCCTGAATCCTTCCATCAATCTGTCGCGCGTCTGAGGTGGTGGTCTTTGGTGATTGTCGTTGTTGTTGCCGTTTCCATTGCCATGGTTGTTGCCTATCTGGTCCAGGCGCTGCAGAAATGCGCCAAAGATTCCAGTAGGATCGATTCCTTCAGGAATAGGATCTGGTGATCCTCCATTACGATTTCTTCTTCGTCTTCCCGCCATTGTGCTTGTGTGCTTATGTACCTACATGAATATCTATCGGTTACTCTCCAATCCTAAATAAGGATACGAGATACAAACGGCTGAATGTATAGATAACAATTCTAATATAAGTACATAATATATCAAATATTCATATTATCATGCAGAGCATCATATAAAAGAAATAAGTATTTAATGATAACTTAAAATATTTTCATAGTACAACACAGCTACAAAGAAAACATTTACATAGAAAAGGCGTACACGTTACTACTAACACGGGTCACAAGCTTGAATACAGCTATATACACAAAATATGGGCTACTAGCCCTATTACAAGTAAAGCTCTAGATATTGGGAATCCTATCCCAAAAGTCTTCCACATCCATCCGGGATGTAATAAGGTACCTTGCTAATAACAAAACTATCTTAAGGTTCATATCTTAAGTGTGTAGGACAATCGGTGCACACTTCTTAACCTAAAGCTCTGATACCAAAAATCCCTGTCACGCCCCGGCGTAGCCAAAATATGGAAAAATTTAAAATTTTCATCTTGGACCCTGAGGCACGTGACTGGTTACAGTACCGAATTGTCCTCACCAAATGCTAATAATAAACAACATAACGAAAGGGATAAAATCAACAGCAGCAAACAAGGATATATTATAATAAGAGGCCACAATACTAGTTAACTATTACATCATGGTAGATACATCAGAGTCTTATGGCTCTAGGGCATTACAGAACTATTACAAAAGATAGATGAAGTCCTCTGCTAGAGGTTACAACCAAAAACATTTACAAAGACATCTACTAGTCTTCTCTCTAACTAGCATATCCATAGCCATCTTCGGTGTACTCTTCCTCCATGATCTCCTCTTGCGTAGCATCACCCGTGTACTCATCACCTGGATAAGCTGGACATGGGAATGTCCAGCGACATGAACGTCGTCAGCTTATGAAAGCTGCGTGAGAAAACTAAATCAAATGGAACTTATATAGTCACACACAATAAGAAATATATTTACTACTTTTTATTACGTCTATTAAAGTTCTCTCACGTTCTCACCGTCGGACTACAACAACTTACGTGCCCATACAGGCATTCGAAGAGAAAAATAAACAATCGATATAACTCGCTTCTACATCTCGGAACTTCATCACAGTCCATTACCGAAGTCTATTTCGGAGTCCTAACTCCAATTAACAACACTAAAAAGGCTGTCACAATTGCACAACTAAATTACTTTGTACTTGCCAATTGTAACCAATCCCTCTTTCGTTAACCAAACCATCTTACACTGATCAAACCATCTTTTACTGACCAAAACCATCTCGCACTGACTAAACCATCTTTCATTAACCCAAAACACTTGTAACCTTCACTTTGTCACGAAGAACCACCATTTCTCCATCACGAAGAACCGAAGCGTTTACGGAGTGTAAGAACATCCATTCCATCACTAAGAACCGAAAGGAGTCATCACTCTAAGAAATACCGTTTCATCATCACGAAGAACCGAAACGTTTACGGAGTGCAAGAACTTCCATTCCATCACTAAGAACCGAAAGGAGTCATCACTCTAAGAAATACCGTTTCATCATCACAAAGAACCGAAACGTTTACGGAGTGCAAGAACTTCCATTCCATCACTAAGAACTGAAAGGAGTCTTCACTCTAAGAAATACCGTTTCATCATCACGAAGAACCGAAACGTTTACGGAGTGCAAGAACTTCCATTCCATCACTAAGAACCGAAAGGAGTCTTCACTCTAAGAAATACCGTTTCATCATCACGAAGAACCGAAACGTTTACGGAGTGCAAGAACTTCCATTCCATCACTAAGAATCGAAAGGAGTCTTCACTCTAAGAAACACCACTTCACCATCACGAAGAACCGAAATGATACACAACTTTCACATTCGTCAACCATACCCTTTTCTCATTATTCTGACCTCCGCTGCCCAGATTACCTATCCGACAATTATCCTTAGCATAATCTACTTCTAACATAGCATAACCGACCCTTATGTTTTCCCGACCGCACATTCGTCACTCATTTCGGAATTTAGTTCATTAAAGGACTTCCGAATATACTTTCAAAGTTACGTTTATACATCCGTCATCCTGTTTTACGTTGTAATACACTTACAATGGAAACTTATCCAATCACTATCAGTGCAATAATCGTGTTGTACAACATACTTATAGCTTGGGTATGAATTCTCTATGGTCATCACACTATATTCATAACAACGGAAACCTAGCGTGCAGCTCGTGGATCTATAACATGGATTTGATATCAATAACCATATAGATGAGACCCTTAACATACTCATATACGCGATAACACTACCATAGCACAAGATATCCATAACCACATAGGTACCGGAAAGCAAGCATCATTAATAAACACATCATATAAGTAGTTATACAATCTGCCAGAATTTAATTTTACTATGTTGACTGAATTGATATTATTTATTTGGGCATGATAAATTGATTTGTAGATCAAACTCAAAACTGGAACATTGTAGATAATTGGATTAGCTTCATGTACAAAAAAAATCTAGCTTCAATTGCATTTTTGAGCTGCTCAAAATATTTAATTTACTTAGACATTTCTATATTTTCAGACTGCTCTGTCCCAGATTTATAGGACTGCGTTGCATGTGCATTTCACCTATTAAGGAGTCATTTTTAGACCAGGATATAGAAGGGTTATTTGTAGATAAATGAGTTAGATTTCTCCACAAAAAAACCTAGCTTAATTCAGATTTCGGAGCTGCTTAAAACACTCATTTTACTAAACTACATTCTGCTGGAGGTTTATGTTTTTCAGATTTAAAGTACTTCGTTGCATGTATATTTCACTTATGAAGAAATGATTTTCAGACTGAGCTATAGAAGAGGTATTTGTAGATAAATGAGTTAGCTTTCTCCACAAAAAAACCTAGCCTCATTCCCATTTTCTAACTGCTCGAAATGTTTGTTTTACTAAACAACACTTTGCTGGAAGTTTCTGCTTCCCAGATTTGAAAATTTATCTTGCATGGCATGGATCTCTCAAACTATCAACATCAAGCACTTAATAAACATTACTACATACTATATAGGTTCTAAAGTGATTTAGAATACTCACTTAAACTTGAAATTGAGCTTGGGCTTTGGATTTGAGCTTAGGAAGCTTGAACACAACCTCAATGGTGGAGACTTCTTCCTAGTTCTTCTTCTCCATCTCCATGTATCTCTTATCTCTCCATGGAGTTCATCTCCTAGCTCTCTCTAACTCTATATGCTGATTGTAAAATGACCAAGAGTCTAATGCATGAATATAGGCATCCTTATATAAAGAAAGGAAGGGATTATGTGTCACCATGCATGCTTGCATGGTGTGCATGTATGGACAAGTGTCCTAGAGGTGGACAAGTGGCAAGGGAGGTGGTGCCATGTGGTGCATGGGCTGCCATGTGGCCGGCCATGTGGGGTCCACCTCGAGTTTTATGCCACTACCTCGGTTTGCGTGCAAAAGTTCCTCGTTATGCGTGTTGATCTCGGTTTACGTGCAGACAGGTATTATTTCTGATGTTCGGGTCCAGGTACAGGACTAAGTTAATTCTAATTACGGTCGAGTCGGTGTAGTGATTATAGTCTAATTAGTAATTACATTACACTGATACGGTCACACAAATAAAATAATGATATAATAATAGACCAGATATAGAAATTCATAAAACTCGTATTATTGCACGTAGAGAAATTACAGGTATTACAATAAGTCATCTATCCTGGGAAGGGGTACTTGTTCTTGATATACCTAGAGTTTCCTTTAGTGATTGTGGACTGCATTATAGTAGCTATTGGTGTCACTGGTTTGTTTCTTTTACGTCTTTAATCGGCAAGATTCTTACCTCCTAGCTTCTTAATGTGATGGTTGAGATGCCTAGTTGGTCTCACGATTGTCTTCTATAACTTATAGGGGTCGTAGCGTCCTCTTAAGCGTGTTGTTGTGATTGAGTTCCTTTTCGTGTCGACATGAAATCGTTGTGGAGTTCCGACTTTGTAGGCGATGATATAAGCTGTTAAGTAATTTCCCCATGCGTTACTTATAGCATATAAGGTATTACTGGTAATTGAAGTAGGATCGAATTTACTTGTAAGGAGTTGAATTCATAACAAAATGAGTACTCATTATGCGACGAGTTGAAAAACGAAGAGGTATGTGATCACTCACTCGTAGGATCACAATGCATAGAATGAGTATCTGAGAGTAATCATCGGATGATTACTATTGGACAATCATAGTAATGCAGTGAATAAAGGCGTAAGGCCTCCAAGGTATGACATAAGAATTCTTGTCTCATGAGCCAATAATTTAGGTGAAGTCTTAATGATAAAAGTTAAGAAGAATTCGTGAAATGAAAGGAAATGAAGACTAGTTTACAAAGGGGTACAATATGCTTGAGTTCCTTAGTTAAACAAATACATAGAGCTCCTTTGCAATAATGTCAAGGGATACGTACTTGCAAGAGTTGGTAAAACGGATGACAGTCTAAACTATTCATAAAGATTAATTTAACAGATCACAAGTCCAAATGACTTACAGTGAGTGGTTTACAAATGAATTGTTGGAATCGATTTACATGAGGATAAGTCCAAAGAGGTGACTTATAGCATTAGAAAGCAAATGAATTCACAATTGGATTTATCACTGATCAGAATGATCCAAAATCTTGTTAAGTGAAATCAGAGGGGACAATGAATAACTGTCAAGTAGTAGAACAATAATGGACGTCCCAAGGTTCATCATATGAATAATTGATCTAATGCAACCATTTATAGAAAAACAATGGGTTTACTCAAAAGGAGTTAAATCAGAGAGATGGATATAGTTACTCAGCCTTATATGGTTTTAATTTATAACGTGCACAGGATGTTGTAAACCCGAAACGTGTCTTTTCTTGGTAGGCCTGTGCGATCTGATCGTTGGCTTGAAGGTGGAATTCAGTACTCATCTTTACTAATGTTCCCAGTGTGAGTCATTCGTTGTGATTGAACGTGGTCGATGTCAACAGTCTATGAGGTCGTTCGGTCTGTCGAAGGTACGTTCCACTCTCGCATCTTTTCCATCGACTCAGGTACTTAATTAATTCAATATCTCATGTGCTCCTTGCTGTAGAAAAGTATTGTCGTTCTGTGCCCTCAGCATCCAATAGTCCTTGAGAAGATGACCCTTCTTGCTGCCGTACTAGCAATTGAAATCTGGTCGGCGGTAGATCTTGGGAGTTTGACAATCTTTGTGCATGTGTCCTGGCATATTGCAACTGTAACAGACGTTGCAGAGATTCGCGCGTTCTTATGTATGAGTTGGTGTCCATAAGGTTATCCCAACTTATCCTATTTCGTACATTGCATACTATCTAAGCAATATAGAGCAATCCAAGTGTATAAGGTGTCTATCTATCCACAAGGCCTATTTGTATTTCTATATACGACTAGGGAATTTTTATTTCTAAGTTTCGTGCTATGACGTTATCTAACTTACAAGTGGAACCACTCAACTAACATGTAATTTAAGGTGATGAAGTATCTTATCATTAGTCTTTCTAGACTCTAGGCTAAGGTGACTGTTCCGAGATTTGTCTCAGGAAATTCGTCAAAGCCTAAACATCTTGTCAATATAACAAGTCATTCTAACAAAATATCTAAGGAAGCCATCCACATAAACTAAGCGTCTATCGTCTAACGGCTAACCTTATATCCTTCGAAGACGTCTGGTATTATGTATGACTCCATAACTTACCTGCTTAACAAAACTAACTATGACCAGTATTGGTCTAACAAATCTTACGGCTTATAGCTTAAGTGTGTTGGAAAGACGGTAAAAGCCTAAACCTAGGCACTGATACCAAAAATACCTGTCACGCCCCGGCGTAGCCAAAATATTGAAAAATTTAAAATTTTCATCTTGGACCCTAAGGCACGTGACTGGTGAAAATACCGAATTGTCCATGACCAAAATAATAATAACTAAATGCTATGACAAAAGGGTAAAAGCAACATCTACTACTGGAATATATTACAATGAAAGGCTACAACGGTACTGGCTAATTAAATACATAAGAGTCTTATGGCTCTCGGCCTTACAAAAACTATTACAAAAATTTGATAAGTCTTCTGATTACAACAAAAATATTTACAAAGGGAAGCTACTAGTCTTCTTCCTAACTCGTATAACCATAATCCTCTTCAGTATAATCTTCTTCCACGTTATATTCTTGAGTAGCTCCATAGCCTGTGTTCTTGTGACCTAAATAAGCTGGACATGGGAATGTCCAGCGACATGAACATCGTCAGCTTATGAAAGCTGAGTGAGAAAACTAAATCAAATGGAACGTATATAAAGCACAACAAAGATACCCTTATTACTTTTTTACACGTCTTTTAAGATCTTTGTGTTCTCACCGTCGGGTTATAACTACCAATATACCCGACCACGTATTCGAAAAGAAAACATCCAACTGAGAAAACTCGTCTCGACATTCTTAACGACACTATCATCTCTTGCCAACATCCGACATCATTTACTAACCCAAAAACATCTCTTACTAACTAAACCATCTTTCATTTACCAAAACACCTTCTACCAACCGAAACATCTTTTAAAAACCACCTCGTCACGAAGAACCGAAGTGTTAGGGAGTGCAAGTATATCCATTCCATCATGAAGAACCGAAGGAGTCTTCACTCTAAGAAACACCACCTCGCCATTACGAATAACCGAAGTGTTTACGGAGTGCAAGAACATCCATTCCATCACTAAGAACCGAAAGGAGTCTTCACTCTAAGAAACGCCGTTTCGTCACGAAGAACTGAAACGTTTACGGAGTGCAAGAACATCCATTCCATCACTAAGAACCGAAAGGAGTCTTTACTCTAAGAAATACTGTTTTGTCACAAAGAACCGAAACGTTTATGGAGTGCAAGAACATCCATTCCACCACTAAGAACCGAAAGGAGTCTTCACTCTAAAAAACACCACTTCGCCATCACCAAGAACTGAAGCGTTTACAGAGTGCAAGAACATCCATTCCATCACTAAGAACCAAAATGAGTCTTCACTCTAAGAAACACCATTTCGTCACGAAGAAACAAAATGTTTACGGAGTGTAAGAACATCCATTCCATCACTATAAACCGAAAGGAGTCTTCACTCTAAGAAATACCATTTCATCATGAAGAACCGAAATGTTTAAGAAGTGCAAGAACATCCATTCCATCACTAAGAACCGAAAGGGGTCTTCACTCTAAGAAACACCACTTCGCCATCACGAAGAACCGAAGCGTTTACGGAGTGCAAGAACATCCATTCCATCACTAAGAACCGAAAGGAGTCTTCACTCTAAGATATACCGTTTCGTCATGAAGAACCGAAACGTTTACAGAGTACAAGAACATCCATTCCATCACTAAGAACCAAAAGGAGTCTTCACTCTAAGAAATACCGTTTTGTCACGAAGAGCCAAAACGTTTACAGAGTACAAGAACATCCATTCCATCACTAAGAACCGAAAGGAGTCTTCACTCTAAGAAATACCACTTCGCCATCACGAAGAACCGAAGCGTTAACCGTACCCCCTTTCGTCACGAAGACTCGAAAGGATACACAATACTCATCACTTCACAACCCATCAAACACATCCTTTGCTCACTATCCCAGCCTCCGCGGATTGGTTTACCTATCCAACACTTATCCCTGACATATGCTGCTCTTAACCAAGCACAATCAATCCTTACATATCCTTGACCGCATTCGCGTCACTAGTTCCGTGGTTAAATTTGTTAATAACTTTCATTTACACATACAAGGTTGCATTCCTACATTCGTTGTACTGTTTTATGTCATAATATACCCATGAAATCAGAATTAACGTTGTCTTTCAGCTTACAGCTTAAATAGTTCCCTAAAGAAACTTTTCCCAGAAACCGGTTTCTCCCATAAATCGATTTCTGG
Source organism: Hydrangea macrophylla (assembly GCA_033977485.1). Lineage (NCBI taxonomy): Eukaryota > Viridiplantae > Streptophyta > Magnoliopsida > Cornales > Hydrangeaceae > Hydrangea > Hydrangea macrophylla. Next base: position 16,824,637 of record CM066988.1, read on the forward strand.
CGCCAGATTCTTATGCAGTGTACAATCATTTAAGCTTAGGGTACGCAAATGATATACTTCTATGAGTAGGATAACATGTCTACATTAGTGTAGATACTCCATATATATATATATATCCAAGCATGGGTGTATATACTACTAATTCAAGCTTATGTTAAGATTTCAAAGCATCATCTTGGTTATACTTGTAAAATACATGCATGGGTTCATTATCATGTCTATAAAACTAACAAAACCACATAGACCCTTACATACTCATCTACTCGATAGCACTACCATAGCACAAGATATTCATAACCACACAGGTATCGGAAAACAAGCATCATCAATAAACACATCATACAAGTAGTTGTATAATCTGCCAGGAATTAATTTTACTGTGTCCACTGAATTGATATGATTTATTTGGGCATGATAAATTACTTTGTGGATCAATCTCAAAACTAGAATATTATAGATAATTGGATTAGCTTCGTGTACAAAAAAAAATTAGCTTTAGTTACATTTTTGAGCTGCTCAAAATATTTATTTTACTTAGACATTTCTATATTTTCGGACTGCTCGGTCCCAGATTTATAGTACTACATTGCATGTGCATTTCACCTATGAAGTATTGATTTCTAGACTAAGCTATAGAAGAGTTATTTGTAGATAAATTAGTTAGCTTTCTCCACAAAAAAACCTAGCCTCATTTCCATTTTTGAACTGGTCAAAATGTTTATTTTACTAAACAACATTCTGCTGGAAGTTTCAGTTTGTCAGATTTAAAGTACTTCCTTGTATGTACATTTCACCTATGAAGAAGTGATTTTTAGACTGAGCTATAGAAGAGTTATTTGTAGATAAATGAGTTAGCTTTATCCACACAAAAACCTAGCTTGATTTAGATTTCAGAGCTGCTTAAAATACTTATTTTACTAAACTATATTCTGCTGGAGGTTTCTGTTTCTCAAATTTAAAGATTTGACTTGCATGTTACATAGAACCTCAAAATACAAAATCAAACACTTACTAAACATTACTATATACTATATAGGGTCTAAAGTGAGTTAGAATACTCACCAAATCTTGAAATTGAGCTTGGGCTTTGGATTTGAGCTTAAGAAAGTTTGAACACAAGCTTCAATGGAAGCTTCTTCTTCTTCTTCTTCTTCTAACTTCTTTTATCTCTCCATGGAGTTTATCTCCTAGCTCTCTAACACTATATACAGATTCTAAGTGTCTAAAAGATGTAATGCATGTATGCATGCATGTATTTATAGAGATGGTGTAGTGATAGGTGTCAATGTGCATGCTTGTATAAGTGTGCATGGAGGAACATGTGTCAAGGTGGTGGACAAGTGTCCAATGGATGGACAAGTGGCAAGGGAGGTGGTGCCATGTGGTGCATGGGCTGCCATGTGGCCGGCCAAGTGGGGTCCACCTAGGGTTTTGTGCCACTACCTCGGTTTGCATGCAAATATTCTTGATATACGTGTGGGTCTCGATTTACGTGCAAACAGGTATCGTTTCTAACGTTCGAGTCCAAGTACTGGACTAAGTTAAGTCTTTCTATGGTAGAGTTGGTGCAGTGATTACAGTCTAATTAGTAATTACATTACACTGATACGGTCACACAAATAAAATAATATAATAATATACCAGATATGGAAATTCATAATACTATTGAACGTAGAAATTACAGGTATTACATTCTCCCTTTTTCTTCTTTTCATTTCTTTTTTTCTTTTTTTTTTCTTTTTTTTTGGAACGAACATAACTCCCAGAACTATTCTCCTCCAATCATATACTTTAACAGATATTTATTATTAGATGCGTAATGGGGTTCATTGGAGTCAAGGTAAAGGATTTGGAGTTTGTATTTTCATAATAGAATTGGTAATTATTGAATCAATGTGGGGTTCGCGACAAAATGGTTTCTGTGGATAAGGGGATATGGATAATGGTAGGAAATGGGTAACGATGGCTTAACTCATTTTCTTAATTTCTTAGTTTTAGCATTACAGCCTTTATCGAGTTTAGATGGTAGATCCTGAACATTTTCCTCTAATAAGCAGCCAAAATGAATAAAATTAATCGAGACTAGTGTAACGAATGTAATACGTATAGTTGAAAAAACAATTCGACTTTATGTGACAATTCCCTCAGAAACGACGATTGGATCAAAAGCTCACTTAGGGTACTTAGTTTCCACTACTCGTTCTTTGAGCACAAAAGTCATGTTAACTCATTTTTTAAGATTTTCTACATAGCTATCAACACGTGCATATAAACGTTGGATACATGAATGATCCACACATGCAATCATCCTAGTGATACTAGAAATACACGTGAACTTAATTCATAAAAGGATGAGAATAATATGAATGTGTCATAGCTTGGTAACAGCTAAGCAGGAGTGAATGTTCAAAATTATTCTACCAATAAAGTTCAAAATAAAATTTTCAAATTTTTCAAATTTTTTGTTAATTCAATTCTAATCGAGATTGTATGAAATGTGCAATAAAGTTATCCAGATTGCTAAGTGTGAACATGTGTAGGTGATTATCTATCTGCATCCCACCCCCAACTGAAAATGACAATGTCCTCAGAAGTTAGTTTTTAAATGTAAATAGATAGATATCACATGATAGAAGCAAAGTAACAACAGCAAGCATAGCAACCTATACCAATAAAACAATCTCCATTCAGCCAAGATTAAAAGAAATAATATCTAATGATAAAACATGATCCAGACATAATAACATATCCAATCATCGGAACAATAAAATAATACAAGTACAGATCAGTGATCATAATATCCAAACTAACCAACAGTCCCAACATAGCCACATAACCAAAAGAGAACGAAGAGAGAGAAGAGAAAAATAGAAATAAACTAAGTACAACAAAATCCCAAACTCTCAACTACTCATCAGCAATAGCAGATAAAATCTCAATAGGTGCATCTGGATCAGCAGCAACAAACGGAGGCAGTGGAAGTGGAGTCTCAGAAGTGGTGTCATAAGGAATGGTCGATGAAGGAACTATCCCAACCGGAAGTGGTGTGGAGGACGATGATGGGGCAAAATGATCAATAGATGGAGGGGCTGCAGAAGATGAAGGATCAGTGGTGGGTGGTACAGCGGGTGGTGGTGGATGTGAAGCTATGTGTAACGACTGATCAACCCCCATCTGCATCAGCATTGCCTCAAGCATAGTTGTCATACGGTCCATCTTGCCCTCAAGCCTCATCCGTGCCTCCACCTCCTCGATGAATAAAGTGTGGAGAGTCTATAGAGACACGAAAGAAGACTCTCCCTGGGCTAGAGCCTGAGACCACTGTCTCAACTCGAAACGCTCAACCTCCTCAACAGGATCAACCTCCTCCTCTTAATCACGCTCCTCCGCCTCGAAAGGCATCCCAGAAGCAGCACCCTCTGTATCAGTGCCTCCACCCCTCTATTTCTTCGCCCTAACTTTTTCCTTGCCTTTTCCTTTTCATTTCCTCTTCTGGGCATCCGAGTGGTGGGAGGTCATCTCTCCGAATTAACTGGAGGAAGTCCGCACCTCGTCAGTGGGCAGCTAAGAGAGTCCTGCATGAGCAATGACGCGATGTATCGCCCAAGCACCTTTCAGGTGCTTTTTGGCGGCTATGCAGTTGGTGGGGTGAATCATGAAGTCAATATAAAGTTGAGGCAAACAGATAGGCTACCCCATCCCCACCACAAAAAAACCCTGGCATACCAGGCCGCTATATTCTCCCGATAAGATGTCACCAAGAGATAGTTGCTGAGAGTGAGGTGAACCATATGCTAATTATCTCTGAGGTAGTGGTCCTCGATCAACGAAGAGACGTTTCACTGTGCCACAGCAACCCCAGTGATATCCTTGATGATAGTGGTTGGTGAGGTCGTAGGTACATCTAGACAGTGTGGGCACACATAACCCTATACCTCATGTACCCCAATAGCGGCGGCGACCGTGGCTGGACTGAATATAAACTCCCGGCTGTAAAAGAACGATCTATATGTAAAAGGAGAAACCGGGTCTCAGATCATCATTGCGCAAGCCTCTCAGATCCAAGAAAAATTTACTCTCTTAGACTGGGATAGTAAATCATACTAATGCGGCATGGCCCGTATTCGAGCTAAGTACCAGGGGACGGAGAGCCATGCTGTCTCAAAAGGGCGCTCGATTATAACCTTCCGAGACTGGAAGTATTGCGTGAACCACTGCCGATCTAGAGTATTACGGAAACCGTGGTGTGGGACCTAGTTGGGAATCGCGAGATCAAAGCGCTTTTCTTTGTGGTATCCTGTAACAGGATTCATTTTGAAGTCCTTGAAAATGAGAAGAAACGACTAATGAAAACAAGAACAAAAGACCAAAAGAAGAATCTACCACTGCAACAGTTCAATCGATCGAACTGTTTTTGTTCGATTGAAAAAGGGGTGGTCTCGATCGTTCGAACCAAGCTCGATTGATCGAGCACAGCGCACACGCAGAGACAGAAAATAAAATGCAAGATAAAAGAAATACACAAGAATCCTAACACTAAGGTTACTATTAGTTGGTCTTAGGACCAATGGGGGGCACCCCGTTATGGTGATAACAAGAATTGAACTAAAGGGGTTCATGGGATCCTTACCTCGGTGAAAATGCTGCGAAAAAGAGATGAGGATGATGACTATGAGGATTTGGAGTTACTAGGGCTCTCTAATCAATGGGTGTGAGTGTGGAAACCCAAAATCACTGGAGCTCTCTCTCTCTGTGTATAAGCGCTTGAGAGTGAGAGTGAGAGTCAGAGTGAGAGAGAGAGACTGATGAAGTGTACGCTGGATGCCTCATTTAAATACAATTCTCGATCGATCGAGATAGTTTGATCGATCAAACGGTTAATCGATTGAAAATTATTCAAGCTCTTGAGGAATCCAAGACTTAGATCGATTGAATGTAGTTCGATCGATCCAAACCCAAATTTTTAGAACTTTTTAAATATAAAACATGTGCACCCCCAACTAACAAAAAAACTGTTCTGGACATACAGGAATATGATAAAAGTAGTGCATTAACAAGACATGTAAGCCAGAAATGATCATCATAGAAATATAAACTGCAAATTTTATAAATATAAGTTTTAATAGCATCCTTTTGCAACATTATTTCCCCCACTTGGTACATAAGACCTTATTATAAAGAAAACTAGAATTAAAAACCAAAACTACTAAGTCCTTTGTCTAGGATTACACTTCAATTGAAAGAAGATTGACCAAATGCTAAAACACAACTGAAGCGGTTCACTAATCTTCGAATATGAAAATATCAATCCACAATTGTTTCATTCTTTGCCGAATCTTCGAAGGTGGAGTCCAAACTTGATAATTCCCATTTCCAGAAGGATCAAAAAGCTTCAAGAATATCATCGAATACATTTGAAACCTCCAAAGAGTTGATTGCACTGACAAGAGGGGATCCTGGTGAGCGTGACGGTGTCATAGATAAAGGAGTGTAACTCCTCAACTATTTGCTCTCTTACGGCAGAGTACCAGGGGACCCTATAGGAGGTCCATGAAACAATAAATGCGGAAGGAACATAGGCAGACCATTGTGAAACATAGCGATAATCCTGGACAAAGACAACAAACGAAAAACAAAAAGAAAAAATTAAATAAAACAAATGAAAGCACTAAACGAAAGGAATAAACAAAGAAAGATAAAAAGAAAATGAAATGTGACAATGAATTAACCTCACTATTGGTGCTATAGAACCATGTGCACTAGCAGGTAGGGGGCATTGAAGCCGGAACAACAAATAGCTCATGTGCACAAAGATGTATGGAACTGATGCGATGATGATGAAGTCGTCCACATATGTTAAGATAGCGTTATGGCGTTCGTGCACCACATCTTGTAAATCATCTTCATCCCATGGTTCCCACATCGAGTCATTCTCCCAATTTTCCAAGAGTGTGTCATCCACTTCCCCAATGAAATACCCCTCTGGTTCTCCTTCTTCCTCTGGGAGATCCATATGTTCAAAGGGGTTAATGTTGAGGAGAGCAGGGTCGTAAGGGATGTACCCTTGGGTCAAGTCAATCACATCATCAGCCCCCGGCCCTTGATAAGGAGAAAGGCAAAATGCAATCTCCTCAGCAGTCCATGGGGGGTTAGGATATTCTAAATCAGCCCATGACCCAGTCGAGTGAACGTCATCATCTCTCATTCTTATAGCTTGCAGGGGAGAGATTATATGGAATAGCAGATTCGAGTCAAAATCACACTCAAAAAGACATAAAAATAAAACAAAACAAGGTGCAATAAAAAGAAAGAATACAATAACGATGTGAGAACACTCTTTAGTGTTTTAAGTAGAGGAATAGTTGGGCTCATCTAGTTGGATGTGCTCAACTTCAGGTTCGAATTTGTCCAAGAACGGATTCAATCTTTGGCCATTGACATTGAAACTTTCCTTGTTCCTTGGATTTAATAGCTCAATGGCCCCATGTGGAAAAACAGATTTAATGATGAATGGTCCTGTCCACCGGGAATGGAGTTTTCTTGGGAAAAGATAAAGGCTAGAGTCATACAACAAGACTTTCTGCCCCAGCTCGAATGATTTTCTAAAGATTTTTCTATCATGGTGAGCCTTCAACCTTTCTTTATGCAAATTGGTAAAGTCATATGCATCTCTACGGATTTCCTCTAGCTCTGCAAGTTGAAGTTTCCTTAACTGCTCTCCCTCTTTGATATCGAAGTTTAATGAGCACGTTGCCCAATATGCTTTATGTCGAGTTCAACAGGGAGGTGGCATGCTTTTCTGTACACCAGCCTATATGGGGACATTCCCAGGTTTGTTTTATAAGCAGTACGGTACGCCCATAGAGCATCAGTCAGCTTGTATGCCCAGTCTTTTCTATTTGAACTAAACATCTTTTCGAGAATATGCTTGATTTCTCAATTAGCCAATTCTGCCGACCCGTTAGTTTGTGGGTGGTAGGCTAGAGCAATCTTGTGATTGACCCCGTATTTCTTGAGGAGTGACTCCAAGGGCCTATTGCAGAAATGCTTGCTTTGGTCACTTATTAACGCCTTTAGGGTACCGAAATGTGATAGGATGTGTTCTTTTAAAAAGGACATCACTGCTTTGTGATCATTGTGTTGCGTCGGTATCGCCTCTACCCATTTTGATACATATTCCATAACTAGGAGTATGTATTCACAGTTGTTTAATTTTGGGAACGGGCCCATGAAATCTATGCCCCAACAATCGAATATTTCAATTATAATAATAGGAGTTAGGGGCATAGCATTCCTTTTTGAAATGGTACCAAGCTTTTGACAGCGTTGGCACGTTTTGCAAAAGGAATAAGCATCTTTAAATATAGTAGGCCAGTAGAAACTGCTATGTAGGACTTTTTGTGAAGCGAAATGACCACCACAGGCTTCAGAATGGCAAGATGCTAGGATGACGGTTATATCCTCATTTGGAACGCAACATCTGATGCCCTGATCGACACAATACTTGAATAAGTACGAGTCATCGAAGAAGAAGTGACGTGCGAACAAGAGGAAATGTTTCTTATCTTGCTTTGACCAATGCCCGGGAATTTCTCCCATGATAAGATAATTTACTATATCATCCTACCAAGGCAAACTAGAAACAATCATCAGTTGCTCGTCTGGGAATTCATCCTTAATCGGTAGCAGTTCAGTGTTGTCGATAAATGTTAACCGAGATAAATGGTCTGTGACCACATTCTCTACTCCTTTCTTATTTTTGATTGTGATATCAAACTCTTAGAGTAGGAGTATCCAGCAAATAAGCCTTTGTATCGCATCTTTCTTGGAGAACAGGTATTTGAGGGCCGAGTGGTCTGTGAAATAGATAATTGGGGATCCTATAAGATAAGACCTAAATTTATCTAAAGCGAAGACTATAGCCAGTAGCTCTTTTTTAGTAGTTGTATAATTCATTTGAGCTTCGTTAAGTGTTCGACTGGCATAGTAGATTACGTAAGGCTTATTATCCTTCCTCTATCCTAGAACTGCACCAATGGCGTAGTTGCTAGCATCGCGCATTAATTCGAATGGCAAACCCCATTCGGGTGCCTATATTATTGGTGCGGAGGTAAGGTGCACTTTCAGTGCATCAAAAGATATTTGACAGCTTTCCGACCACTCGAACGGTATGTGTTTAACGAGCAGTTGACAGAGTGGTCGGAATAATGCATTAAAATTTAGGATAAATTGACGATAAAATCCCGTATGTCCCAGAAAAGAGCGAATGACTCTTACTGTTCGGGGGACAGGTAGATTTGATATGATGTCAATTTTTGCTTTATCTGCTTGGATAACTTTATCAGATATAATGTGGCCGAGGACTATTCCACTGGTTACCATGAAATGACATTTTTCCCAGTTTAATACCAGGTGTTTATCGTCGCATCGTGCTAGCACACGTTCAAGGTTATCAAGATAGTTTTTAAAACTATGGCCGAACACAAATAAATCGTCCATAAAGACTTCAAGTATTTGTTCGACCATGTCACTGAAGATACTTAACATGCACTGCTAAAAAGTAGCAGGTGCATTGCATAATCCGAAGGGCATAAGACGGTAAGCGAAAGTAACGAACGGACACATGAAAGTTGTTTTCTCCTTATCTTCAGGAACGATTTCGATTTGGTTATACGCACTGTATCCGTCCAAAACGCAATAGTACTTATGACCCGCCACTCGTTCTAGTATTTTATCCATGAATGGTAATGGAAAGTGGTCTTTTCGGGTCACAGTATTCAGTTTTTGGTAATCGATACACATCCGCCATCCGGTGGGGACGCGTGTTGGTACTAGTTCGCCGTCTTTGTTAGGAATAACCGTTATGCCAGCCTTCTTTGGTACCACTTGGGTTGAACTGACCCAAGGGCTGTCAAATGTAGGATATATGATCCCAACATCAAGTAGCTTTAAAACTGTCTTGTTGACTACTTCTTATATTTTGGGGTTCAGACGCCTTTGCATTTGTTCCGAAGGTTTAGCGTCTTCCTCCAAATATATATTTATGGGTGCAAACAGATGGGCTTATGCCTTTAAGGTCGGCAATAGTCCATCCTAATGCTCCCTTATGTTGTTTCAGCATTTGGATTAATTTACCCTCTTGTTCAGAATTTAACGTAGATAAAATTATGACAAGATAAGTCTTTTCAGTTCCTTGGAAAGTGTATTTGAGCTCCTTTGGAACCTCCTTCAATTCCAAATCAGGAAACTGAAAGTTTAAGGGCATGACTAGCTTTGTGTTCGAAGGTAATGGTTCATATGGTGTTACCCACATGCATTCAGCTCTATCCTCCTCTTTCATTTCCATGATGAGGCAAGTTAGATTTAGGTCGCCATCCAATGGGGTAGAGTTTCTAGGTTGGTAGACAGCATCAAATTGTGACACCACTACCTCCAAAGGATCTTTGTAGTAGACCAAATCAGCCTCATCTTCAATGAGCGCTTCGATGTAGTTAACTTCTTCCTCATCCTCGTATTCTTCAGGTCGGGAATTTCAAAAGATTTTGACATTTAAAGTCATGTTCCCGAATACGATGGTCATTAAACCACTTCTTATTTTTATTATGGCATCAATTGTGTTGAGGAATGGACGTCCGAATATCACCGAGATTTGTGCACATGGATTAGACATAGGTTCAGTGTCCAAGATCACGAAATCAACCGGGAAGATAAACGAGTCATTTTGAACAAGGACGTCTTCCAGTACTCCTCTAAGGTATTTCAAAGACATATCTGCCAGTTGTAGTGCAACTTGAGTAGCACTACAACTGGCAGATAGGTTTATGAAATACCAAGGTAAGATCACGAAATCAACCGGGAAGACAAAGTAGAGAGAGGCATGTTGTGCCCTAGAGGAGGCAAGTGACATAAGCATGTTTTTTCATGAGTGGATGGTTCATTTTTGTTTACCACTTCCTGAGTGGATGGTTCGTTTTTGTTTGCCACTTCGTCCTCCTCGTACTCTTCAGGAGTACAGAGAGGCATATTGTGCCCTATGATCTTACTGCTTCTCAGAGTAGTCACGGCTTTTGCATTTCTTGATTATTGGGACCATTGTTGTATCCCTTAGGGTTTTGAAGTGGTTGGGCAGGAAACGTCCCACCCGAGCCCTCTTGTCGTGCATCTATTCTCTCTAATGTGACAGACATTTTACTCATCATTTGAATTAACTATTGTGTTAAGTTCACATTAGAGAGTGGATCTTCTTCCTGCACCTTTTATGTGGTGGCACGTACACGTTTGACTGTTGATTATTCGAGGGTTGAGGTTGGTTGTATTTATTAGATATGTTTTGATTGAATGGCTGGGGCTGCCTATTGTATTGCCCTTGATATTGGTTATTGTTGTTGTAGGGCTGTTGTTGATATTGGTTTTGGGTCCCAACGTTGTTTTTCCAATCAAAACCAGGGTAATTCCATCGATTGTTGTTATTTCAAAAATTATTATTGTTATTATAGGAATTCTCCGCCCCTCTGTATCCTTGCATGGCGTTCATCTCTATGGGGGCTTGCTCTTGAAAGTACGGCACATTAGGACAGTACTGAGTGGTGTGTCCCAATATATTGCATGTACCGCATGGTTCTTCATGCACAACCTGCCCAGAACTTTCTCCTTTCATCCTAACTCCTCTACTTTCTTTGCTAGTTCTTCATATTTGGTCATTAGGTGATCCTCACTTTTTAACTGGTATATACTTTTCTCCTCTACACCTGATATCTATGCACATGGGACATCATCAAAGTTAGACCATTCATGTGCATGTTCGGCTAACCACTCGAAGTGGGTTTCAGCCTCTTTGGTGTTTTTGCGAAGAAATGGGCGTAAGCTCATAGTTTCAACCAGTTTTTTTATTTCACCATTTAGTCCTTCAAAAAAGTAGCTAATGGTTTGTCACTTCTCATACCCATGATCTGGGCATGACAAAAGCAAATCTTTGAAACACTCCCAAGTTTGGGTAAAGGTTTCATTGCTCTTTTGTTTGTAGGAGTTTATTTGGCATTTAAGTTCGGTGGTCATGCGAGGTGGAAAAAATTTCTTTAAAAATGCAGTGTTCATCGCATGCCAGCTGAAGATTGAATTTGGCTTGAAGGTGAGCAACCACGCTTTTGCTTTATCCTTCAAGGTAAAGGGAAAAAGCATTAGCCGTATTACGTCTACGGGACAGTTTTGTGAGAATGTTTAACAAACATTGTCGAAGTCCTTGACATGTAGATATGCCTTCTCGCTTTCCATTCCGTGAAAGGTTGGAATGAGTTAAATCATTCCATTGCGAAATTGGAATTTGCCCGCATGGGGTAGAATGAGAATATAAGAAGGTGTAGGTGTGTGTTTGAGTTGCATGAGATCGCACAATGGACTTAACGAATCATCAATAGGCACAACCATATTCTTACCATTTTCACTTTGATTGTCACTCATTGAATCTGTAGGTGTAGCTACGGGATTAATAGAACTATCAGAGTCAGATAAGTAGAATGAATTTCTGAAAATTCCTTTGATGGAATTATCGGACATGAAAGGGCAAAGTCTAAAAAGATTTAAAACCTAAAGGGGAAAGAAAAATGAAAAACCAAAATAGACAAAGAAAGAGCGAGGTTATCTAAGTAAAAGATGGTCGCCTTCCCCGGTAACGGCTCCAAAAACTTGGCACGAAATTTATTTTGTGTTCGCTTGTGTGCTATACCAAAGTGTAGGTAGACGTGCAAGTAGTAACTGGTTAAGACCAGGTCAATCCCACAGGGAAGGTTATAAACTAATTACTTAGACTAAACTCTAAAAGAAAATAAAAATTCAATATTTGACGAAGGTGTAGAACACGAAGATCCACAAATTAACTACTACTAAAAATAAAGTAATTGAATTAAACTATGAATTAACTAATTAACTAAAGCAATATTTAAAACGAGTTTTTACTTTATAAAAGGGGAATGTTGGGATCACACGAATTCACAGTGACCTAACCATCTACCATGCAGTTACATTAAAGCTCCATGGAGTACATCTTCTACAGTATTCTGTATTTCTAAAGGATAAAGAATCCATAGCCCTTTCATGACCGGGACTATATCCTCACAGTTGATTCGAAATACAAGAAAGCGATTTAAAACAATAGTTAAGACTTGCACTCTGAATGGTGTTAGCATTCAAAGTGGTTTTCAAAAGTTATTGAAGAAAATGCCTTAAGGCTTAAAGTTCAGAAACTGTTTCGACAAACTGAGCATTTGGGGACAGTTTGATAAGAAATCTCAAAAACGGAAAGTCTAGGAATACTGCATAGGATATTCTCAAGAATCCAAAGGTTCGATCAATCGACGCGCTTTCGATCGACCGAACATCGTCATCTCTTAATCGATCGAAATAACTTCGATCGCTTGACTGTATCTCTAGTCCGATCCATCAAACTAACGTCGATCGATCGAACACAGGTTTTAAACTATTGCATAGAAGAGGCTGGAGATCACTGTTTCATCATGATCTCCCAACCCTAGGACTACTCAGACATGGTCTGGAGTGTCTCAGATTTGTTTTTAACGTAAATATTCATTAAGGTTGCGTTTGGTTGTGTTTTGAACATGAAACTTACAAAAATTATGGGTTTGACAATATCTAACATGCAAGACTACGATTCGAACAGATTATACTATGAGAACTATTAGCAGAATGTAAATTAAACAATATGTAAAAACCTGGAATAAAGAACTTTGATTACACACTAAGAATCCAAGCCAAAATAATAATAATCCTTGAGAAACCTACAAAAACAAAGACAAATCTCTCTATCTCTCTATAAACTGTTGAAAAACAATCTGGGCGTCCTTATGAACGTCATACAAACTAATATATATATAACCTAAGAGCTAGGGTTACACCGAACGTTTCTGCTGCGTGCGCGTAAGTTCTGATAAAAGGCATGTTCGATCGATCGAACATCACTCGATCGATTGAAACTCTGGAATACTTGAGCGCTTGAACAAACTTAGATCGATTGAAACTTCGATCGCTTGACGGTTCTTAGATCGCTCGAACTTTAGTTTTTGGCTTTGAATTGTCTTGTTCATCATCAAGCTTCCCTTTTATCTTGGTATTCATTTCTTCACTCAGCAAAATAGTAATCTGCACAAATGATAGCTAAAACAACACAACTTATCATAGATTAGTTACATTGTGTACAAGCTGGCGGTGTAATATGAATTGCAGCTATAACAAGGAATTGTAAACTATATTAGTGTATTTATCTATTTTAACGCGGTTGTATTTTACAAATACCCCCCTGCTTGTCAATCCCCAAACATCTCTTTTAGGGATTTGATAATGACACTGGCAGAATCATTCGACTGGTATTGGTGTTGCAACACATTAGCCACAGAGGCCAATATGTAACAACGAGCCATCCATTCTACTTCTTCTATTTATCAAACTCACGTCTAGCAGCAGCCGTAGCATTTGCAGCAGGTTTTGCGGGGCATGGGGTGGTGAGGACATATATGTGATCCTCCATAGTTAAAACAATGCCAAGGTTTCATTTTCATTCAGTGTAGTTATTTCTAGTCAACTTGTTTTGAGTGAATATAGTGGCAAGTGGACTACATGCAAATCCAGACATTATTATTACTAAAAAATCAAACATACAAAATAAATATGGATATCAAAATTTGATAGTTTGAAATAAAAGAATCCTCAAAATTCTCATTTGAAACCAAAATGGCCGAAATATCAAAATGAAAGAGCAAAGCCTAATACTCGATCCTTTGATTAATCATGACTTGTCCGCTGTGCAACTCTTGTAAAACAAGTTATGACTCACGAACCCTTTTGATCTCTAAGTTTTTGAATAATGCCTCGTGTAGGATCCCTTATCCATAGCTTAGCTAGTATGCACCATTAACTAGGATCCAATCACAACTGCCTCAAGTAGTGCCTCCGTGTGGTGGTCACCCTCTAACACATCTGATTGATCCTATCCATAGGAAGTTCACATCTAGTAACCAATGAGTAGTGTATTCTCCGTATAGAATGCACTGCTCATCTTTCAGTGAACAGTTAATGGAAGATCGTGGGTGTTATTAATAAGACCCTCTCCCACTAGATTTAAAAGTAAATGATTTTGCTTTTAAAAAAGTTGTTTCTACACTTTACCTATAAACATCAAATGTTTACTAATATGTTGAAAACAGTTTTTGAATTTTATTTTAGAAAACTTGTTTTATGTGCATGCAAGTAGTAACAATCTAATTAAATGCCAATCACAAACCAAGCACATAAAACAAAAAAAAACTAAAATAAACATTAAGGCATTCAACAATGCCTCTATCTCCTATGGCTCTATCTCTATAGAACCTTCTTCTTGGTTTGATCGCCTTCGGATCCACTTCATGGACCTCCTAATTCTATTACATGGGACCTATGCTTCTTTTGTAGCTTATAATTTATCTAGAAATAGAAAATAAAGCAATAAAATAAATGGCTAGGGAAACCGGTGCGACTATCCTTTTCGTAGGATTGAAGTCGCAGCAGCGCCCTTTACACATGCCTTAAATTAAACCAAAATAAAAACAACATACACCATTCTCAACATTCAAAATACAGAATTTAAAAGCCTTGGTGCCATGGGAGGTAGTTGACTAATCTTGCTGCAAAGGGTCAGTCGTACGCACATATATACAACCATTGGAACTACTAATTTATTCGCAAACACCTTAAACACTTTATGGAAGTAATTAGTGTTGGGTTTGTGCCCTCAAACCATTACATTATATAAGAGACATTGACATTTTAATATATGGCTATCAACTTACATTTAGTTATGTATGTTTCTTTCATGAGATGATTGTTATCCTTAAGTATCATAGTAAGTAATTCGTGTATGTATGAGATACATACAAGTGAGATACAAATTACTATTCTTTATTACTTAGAATGTGTCACAGTGGATGATGAGACTGGATATCTCATCAGGTTTACACTATAGCATGATTAACTACCATTGGATGGAATGATTAATCTCAATCACTAGAGTTTAACTCTTAGTTAACATGCTAGTGCTTATAGTGCATTGACGGACCTGAGCTTTCCTATTGACACCCAAGACTGTCAATCAGTCGATAGGAACTCATAACTTGTATAAGGTACCTGTTCTTAATCTTGAGACGATTATGAACACAGACTGTGGATATGGCTGCTTTGACTTACCAATCAGTGAGGTCTATAGAAGATCAACATCTAGGTATCTTGGGTATGTCATATTCATAGGGTTGTGAACATAAATTGTCAAGACAGAATCTACCCTCTGTTTCAGAGTAAGCATCCCCTTGAGAATTTCACCAAGTCGATTACTGAGTACTGCAGTCTTGTTGATAAGAGTTATCAACATGTTTGGTAATCATGAGAGGTGAATGGGACTCAAGGAATACAAGTAATCATGATTCAGGTTGACAGTAACAGTTATCCGACTACCTAAATATGATTACAAATGCTGAAGGTAGAGGGACATTAGTACAACATACAAGTCTAGTTATCGCTTCGGATATGTTCTTTTGCGTTGGAGTTCAGTTATCGTTTTATAGTGGAGTAAACATTAATTGACCAGTTAGTTAGTTTGCTGATCAAAGAGTTTGGTCATGGTAATTAACAAACTGGTCTGAGCCAACAATAAAGAGCCTAGGAGGTCCCACTCTTAGCTCCGCTAGGATACTTGGAAAGACACATGAGGAAGTTGTCAAGACAAGTTCGATCGATTCAAGTATATTCGATCGATTGAAGTCTTGGCAGTCTCGATCGATCGAGAATGGTTCGATCGATCGAAGGTTCGATCGATCGAAGTCTAGGTCGGTTCTGGAAATCTATAAATAGGGCAACTGCGTTCTGGAAAAGGAGTTCGTCGTTTTAGAACGTCAGAAGCTGCAGAAACTATTTTAAGAGCCCCAAACCTTCTTTTTCTTTTCTATTAGAGATCCCACCATCTCTAGTCTCTCTGGCAAGCATCCGCAGGAGACATAAGGGTGAAGACAACCTAGTGGAGGCTGCTGCATCACGAAGGAAGAAGAAGAAAATCAGAATTGGGTTCAAGACACTAAGGTATAACGCTTGTCCCCTCTTGTGCGCATCTATGGAATTAACGAGAAGTAGATTCTGGGCTACCATTAAGTTTTTATAACTTGACTTTTCCGCTGCACGTTTAAACTTTTAACTTAAACCGTTTTTTCCATCAATTAGAACTTATAAAATAGAATCTCTGGTTTTCTTTCACAAACTGATTAAAAAAATTTAGAATAGTAAGTTGACAATTTTAAAACTTTTAAAACTGTGAAAAGGACACCTGGACAGTTAACCAGTTTTGATCAATCGAAGCTTTTTCAATCGCTCGAAACCTGCATTGGTTCGATTGATCGAGACTCTTTTGATCAATTAAACACAGACTGTTTCAATCGATCGAGACACGTTCGATCGATCGAAATGCCTTGCATCCAATGCAATCACAGATTTATTTTCTGCTATGAAACTACTGCAGAAATTGATCTGTGATGATGCAATTTCAAAAATAGTTCTAAAAATATCATGCAAATCAATTTAGTGTGCCAAAATGCATCTATAGATCCAAATAAGCGAGGCTCAGATACCAATTAAAGGAAAGATTAGGTTTAAAATTTATTTAAACGCACAGCAAAAAACAAAGTTACAAAAACTTTATTGGTATGCTGTATCTACTACTTATTAATTCTACAGATGTGTATACATACAAGGGAGAAGAAATTATACCTTAGGTCTTGAACCCAATTCTGATTTTCTTTCTCCTTGATCGTGCACTAGCCTCCACTAGGTTATCTTAATCCTTATGACTCCTACGGATGCTTCCCGGGGAGGCTACAGATGGTGGGATCTCTAATAGAGAGGATAGAGAAGGTTTGGGAAGCCTAAAATAGTTTTTGCAGCTTCTGGTATAATAAAACGACAAACCCTGAATTTTTGGATGCAGCTGACCTATTTATAGATTCCCAGAACCAACCTAACTTTCAATCGATCGAAGTGCCTTTGATCTATCGAGCTTTGGATCGATTGAACAATGTTTGATCGATCGAACCTGTCTTGACTTCAATCTTCTTATGCCTTTCCAAGCATCCTAGCAAAGCTAAGAGTGGGACCTCCTAGGCTCTTTATTGTTGGCTCAGAGCATTTTTTGATTCCCATGACCAAACTCTTTGATCATCAATTTAACCAAATGGTTAGTTAACATTTACTCCACTATAAAATGATAACTGAACTCCAACGTAAAAGAACATATCCAAAGCGATAACTAGACTTGTATGGTGCAGCAATGTCCATCTACTGTCAGCATTGATAACTATTACTATTAACCTAAATCATGATTACTTCTTGTATTCCTTGAGTCCCATTCACCACTCATGATTACCAAATATGTTGATAACTACTTATCAACAAGACTGTAGTTCTCAGTAATCAACTTGGTGACATTCTCAAGGGAATTCTTACTCTATATTAGAAGGTAGATTTTGTCTTGACAATATATGTTCACAATCCTATGAACATGACATACCCAAGATGCCCAGGTGTTGATCTTTGAGACCTCACTGATTGGTAAGTCAAAGCAGCCATATCCACAGTCTGTGTTCATAATCGTCTCAAGATTGAGAACACGTACCTTATACAAGTTATGAGTTCCTATCGAATGTTGACAGTCTTAAGCATCAATAGGTAAGCTCAGGTCCATAAATGCACTATAACCACTAGCATATTAACTAAGAATTAAACTCTAGTGATTGAGATTCATCGATCCATCCAATGGTAGTTAATTATGCTACAGTATAAACTTGATGAGATATCCAGTCTCATCATCCACTGTGATATATTCTAAGTATCAATGAATAGTAATTCATATCTCACTTGTATGCATCTCGTACATACACAAATTACTTACTATGATACTCAAGGATTAACAATCATCTCATGAAAGAAACATACACAATAAAATGTAAAGCTAATATCTATATATTAAAATGTCAATGTCTTATACATAAAGTAATGGTTTGAGGGCACAAACCCAACAACTGCATGTCATGGATATACCATCATTCAACTCTATGGATATACCATCATCTCGTCCACCGCTTTTAAGAGTATATTCACAGCTCACCGGATCTCATGGATTTTAGGTCAGTCCATCTCCAGCTCTTAAGAACATATTCACAGCTCACCACAATACAGGGACATAATGTTTTGAACAAAGCATTTCAATCTAGACGTAGCGACATCTACCAGTGATCCCAGCTTATCGCCTTTTAAGAGCATATTAATAGCTCACTGGCTTTTAGGAACATATCATGGATCCACTAGCTATATTAGAACTACTTGGTCCAATTCACTGCCATTCAAGAGCATATTCATAGCTCACTGGCTTTTAAGAATATATCATGACAAAGTGTCCACCCACGTGCCATTCTCAAAACTTATCAAACCTATCTAGGTTCCGTACTACCTCTGTCCTATTTTTTGAGTCCTATATTCCATTTTGGGATGTCCCAAAATTAGTGTCCACTTTCCTAAATTGTTGTACAATTGTTACTTACTTTCCAAACTACCCTTCCTTGATATCTACACCAAGATAAAACTAAAAAAGTTATTGTAATGATTAGGGGCAATTGTGGAAAGTAGGTGTAGATTCTTTTTGTCCCCTTAATAAGTTGAGTTCCTAAAGGTAGACCCAAAAAAGGGACGGAGGGAGTATTACCTATACATAGCTTCCCATTGGGGCCTGACTACTTTGTTAAAATGAAATGGGTATCAACCCGATAAATAACTCCCATGTTATCCCATGTTATAGTCTATTCCTATACATTATCAATGTGTTGTGTTACCTCATTTGTGTTTCTCTTCATGATTGACAGTATTCCATAATGAAAGAGTAAAGACAGTATATAACCAACTTAGCAACTTACATAGTAAACAATAGAGAATAATCACATTCTATAATGTTCGATCGATTGAAGTCATTTCAATTGATTGAAGTCAAGGTGGTCGCAATCGATTGAAACAATTTCGAGCGATCAAAGTGAAATGATATCAATCAATTGAACCATGTTCAATCGATCAAAACTCTTCTTCACTAGAAGGCTGGATAGTGTATGCCCAAAATTTTCAGGATGGTTTGGGGTCCATTCTTACGTCAAAAACTTGTAAAACAACACACCTAGGCTACCGTGTGAGTTTAGAACTCACCAAAGTGATTAAGGACGTGTTTGGTGGAGCTTTAAGCTTGGTCCTCCAATGAAGTCTCCTCCTCTTCCTCTTCTTCCTCCTCTCTATCTTCCCTCTTTTTCTCTTTCTATTTCTTCCCTTCTTCTTCTTCTTCTTCTCTACTTCTGTCTTCTCTCTCGCCCATGGACATAATATATATAGAGTGTATGTATATATATGTGTGGGAATATGTATATAAATATGTATATCACTCTCTCTTTCTCAAGCACTTTGGTCCAAACCCTCCATCCACATACAAACACAACATATATATAGGAAGGGTTGAGGTGCAAGGTGGAAAACTCTATGCAAATTGAGGGATAAGCTTGCAAACAACTTCACTCATTCAAATGTTTTTAATCGATTGAGGATAGGTGGCACACTTTTAATCGATTGAAACGGACTCGATTGATTGAACTAGGTTGTAATCATTGCATTGATGTCGACAGAGTTTCGATCGATTGAAGTAGGTTCAATCAATTAAGAAGGCCATCCCTTCAATAGATTAAAACAAATTTAATCGATTGAACACTAAATTATAAGAATGGCAAAGGTATTTATACAGAATCTCATTTTATTAATATACATCAAAAATACAAGGTATTACAGAATGTCCCACATTGCTCATTTATGGCCCCTCTGTGCGGTTTATAAGGCTTTAGTTCCCCTCTGCTTAACACCTGGGTTTTAAGGAGTTGAATGGGTTTGGCCTTACAAGTAAACCACACAGGGGTCAACACATCTAATCGATGTGGGACAACTACACGCCCCCACATATGTGGCAAAGACACACACGTGATTAAAATTAATGCATCCATTGGCTCCAAAGTGACACAAAAATGCTGTTACAAATTGAGACTAATCTGCAAATGGGTATTTGGTTTCAAACCAATCGATCCAGGGTATTGCATCTCCCTCAAAGTGCATAGAAGCTATCTCTCACCTTTGGTTTTTTGGAATTTGTTAATATTTAAAGTATCTCTCAGCCTTGGAAATCTAATCTAAGGGGTTTCTATGGTTATAATTTAGAAATCTAGCTTTAGCATTCGGTTAATGGAGTTGGAGATCTGGCCTGTTACAACAGGTGTATAGTGGTATGGGGGGTTCAATGGATCAAAGTGGTTTGAGGTATGGAATTGAGGTGGATGGATTGATGGATCAAAGTAGTTGGTGATAGGGATTTGGGGATGTGGTGAGGATTATATGTGGTTTGGTTCAATTTTGGTGACATTCTAGAGGATTGTGGTGCTGTGAATGGAGAGATTAATGATGTAGAGATGTGGGGATTCAAAGAGAAAAGAGATGGGTATAGAAATACCAATAGTAGAAGGAAGAGGTCCAGGTGATTTGGAATTACTTGAGGAATCCATTTATGAAGAAGTGACTACCTGAATTTGATTCATGGCTTGTTGGATTTCCTTTGCGAAACTCTATTGTAGTGTTAATTGGAAACTCTACTCTGGATCTCTCTTGAGTTGCTCCATCTTCAATTCTAGTTTCTCTTCAAAGTTCCCTTGAATTTTTGACTGCATTGATTGTATATGTGACTCCATACGGGCCCTTGTTGATTGCAGCTCATTTTCCCAATTAGGTTTTGGAGTTTGTGGTGGTTTTCCCATGGTAATTGAGCAAAGCTCTGATACCAAATGTAAGGATTCTACAAAGTTAAAGAAGAAGAAACAAGAGAAAAGGAAGGGAAAGCAGGAAATAGTGCAATTGCTGGTGCACCTCCAGTATATTTATCATTCATTCATTCAAGCATAACCTAACAATGAACCAATGCTCCGCTACATAGAGGAGATGAGATCATGTGATAGGCACATGATTGTAACTAACTGCCAGCTGAAAATTAGAAAAAAAGTAAAACAAAACCAAAAGAGATGAGATAGTGCTTGGGTACAAGGGTGATGTGATCAGGATCCTAACACAATGGAGGTAATCGCATGAGAGAGAATCAACCAAATGGACAAAATCATAGAAATCTCTGTTTGACCAATACATTTAGTGAAAAAAAGAAAAAGAAAAAGAAAATAGTGGAGTACATGCATAGTTATCCAAGAAGAAGAGAGATCTTTGATCGAGATTTGATCTGGTGGTAAAGATCCAATTTCGCAAATCTTGAGATCTAGGGTTTGTAGAGAGGATAATTCGGAAGAAGAAAGAGGGGGGCTAGGGTTGCAGAGAGAGAGAGAGAGGAGAGAGAGTGTTAGATCAAGAAAAATAATATAATATAGTGAGTGGTAAAATCACTGTTGACCCATAAATATTCTTCTAACACCCAATGCATTGGGTACTCGTGGCCAACCCAAAAAACACCCTCTCAACTGAGGTATTGGATTAGCAACCCACTTTGACCCGTGTGTCAAATTTAAACAATCCACCCATACCCATAATTTACAGCCGGGAGTGGGTGGGTTCGCGGGTGCATAAGATTATTGCTACCCCTAGTCTACGCCCCCTGACCAAAAATTATGGGTCCACCCCGGTGTGTTGGTGTTGGTGTTGGTGTTGGTGTTGTTCTGTTTACACCCAAGTTTTACAAATTTGATGGAATACAAGCTGGCCAATGTACATGTGGTACACCCTGTAGACACCCTAATTTTGACCAAACTGTCAAACTTGGGGGATTTATCTCTAAAATCAATGATGATTAATGTCCTGACGATTTTCGTCAAGTTCATTGCTTTGACTTCTAAAAAGTTTCAAGTTCCCAAACCATGCTCTTAATACCCCTAGATTTAGCCAATCACTGACCACCAGTCTCGAGCTCACTAGATCACGGGTTACTTTCCAAATAAAATAGAAGTTGTTTTAATAATAATATATTATTTTTTGAAAAAAAAATATTATTTCCCATATTTTTAGATTAAAAAAAAAAAGAAAATATTTTATTTTTGAGATTTGTATGCTTAATTTGGATTTAAAATGAAAAATATGTTTATCTATATATATAAGAAAAGAAAAATAATAAAAGAAAGTATCTCATGTGATTTGAAGAATTAGAGATTCCTTAGCATATTCCTAAATCAAGCAAAACCCAAAGAGCCCTTTCTTAGGCACCAATCCCCCATGTGCAAGATACTCTAGAATGATCCTTTATTCCACCCAACTAAAATGCCATTCAAGTTCCTTGAAATTACATAAAAGTGCTATGGAAAACTAGAGATGCCACAGAATATTCCTTTATTCATATCCCATTAAAATTGACTTATCTACCCCTATCTTAGCCACCAAGAAAATCAAAGTCTACAGATACTCAAGAGGTTGAACACTTGAATTATATAGAGAAATATAATGGGAGAGCTTTAGAGGAGAAAATATAGAGAGTGAAACTCTACCAAATCTCATACCCAAGCCCCACCAAAACTCTACCTAATTCATACAATCCACCAAATCACTATTGAAGGAGCTTGAAGCTTGAGGAAAAATCTCTACAAATTTTGAGAAGATCTAAAGATAAAACCTTTAAATCTATCTTCATATGTAATAATTCAATCAAAATTCATAGTTTTGACTAGGATCTTCACACAATTTTCAAAATGTCTTTTTTAACCTCATTTTATCACACACCACTTGAATTGTGATTGAATTACCATTCATGTTTGTTGTTTTGGACCTAATTAGCCTTGGGTTTGATATGAAACAACTCTTCTAAAAGAATTTAGACTTGGATCATTCAATTGGCTTTGATTCACCTTTCCTCTCTTATACTCTTCTCTTGGAATTCATGGAATCCTCAATATTCCATGTGAATTCCTTGAGTTAGATCCTCTAATTTTTTGTAAATTTTATATTTATATGAGGAATTGAGCTGATCTAAGTCTTATCTATGAATAAATGAGTGGATCTAAACCTTGTTTATGGTTTTGGTTCATCCTTTTAGATCTCTTGGAACTAGTCCATGCTTCATTGAGTTCTATGCAATTTGGTTCATAATCCTCAAGGATCATGTACGTGGGTAAGGAATTAGATGTAGATCTAGTTATTTTCGTAATTTGATTGTTGAATTCAAGTGTTCAAGTTCACCTAAGGGATTGTGTAAGTCCTTAGAACCCATGTCTAAGCTCTCTTGAGAGTTCTATGTTGGGGTTTCTTCAAGGCTAAATCCATGGTAATTCTATACTTTGATGATGTTTTCATGTTAGAACATAATCACACTTGGTCTAGATTCTTCATAGAGTCATTGATTTAGTTTGGTTTGGTTCACGAATATTGATTCAATAATGGTGCAGTGACTTCATTAACCAACTGTGATCAAAAAATTTTAATTAAATCATGATCCATTGATTTTGAATGAGTCCAATTAGAATGTGCTCATAATACTTAATCCTACCACAATAGTTTTTGTTTTGACTAGATTTCATGGTTAGCATGGTCTGGTCATGCGTTTTGCAACGTAACTTCTCTCTATCCAAAATTTTAGAATAGTAAGTCATCTTTAAATCATTTTGATCAAAACCTTAAACAAACATTTTGAGCTTTAAATAACTTTTTTCATGAAGTATAGTGAGTTAGTAAGACCCTTAAAAAAGATTAGAAGGATTAAGGTTTATTTACTATTTTTAATACATCATACAATATCTCTGGACAGAGAGTTGATAAATCCTGAGTGGTGTTTAGCCTTGGTCCAATTCCTGGAGATTGGACCGTTTGATCTTTGATTTTCTTTTTGGGTTAGAAAGTAGACTCACATAGGCACATCATATCCAAACATCATTAAGATCAAACAATGGGAACTATGACGTTTCTATTTTTTAACATTTGGTTTCATCTCAGTAAATTCTGAATTCTATGATAGATTTGATGAACTTAACCAATGATGATCCAAATAATTTTTCTATGACATAAGACTTGAAGCATGTCTTAAATAAAGTTGATTAAGTTTAAATCAAAAGGCTAAGAGATCCAAATTAAGGAATAATTCATGTCTTGTTCATATTCATGAATTTGTAATCATCATGCATGGGAGTGATACTTGTATCTTAGGGCATTGATTAGTTTGTATAAGTAACTTGTGAAATTGGTTGAACTCATGTCATGAATTCCTTTTAATCATGTTGGAATCATATCATTTCTATATGGACATTACATTGGCTCCTAGCTGAGACTTGTATATCAATCTATAGGAGTGTTGTGGTTACAACAAGCTCGAAGGAATTCATGATTTTATTGTACTGTCCATTTTGTTAGATCTAAGCTAATAATTTCGTATAATATTTAGGATTTGATAATATATTGTGTTCAAAGCATGTGAACTAATCTTTGTTTTGTAGCGCTATTAAGGCATGGCTTCTTGAACCACCCTTTATTTTGTTTAATTTAATGTTATTTATTTTCAACTTTGTGCGCGACTCCTTAGAATGGGATTTGCCTTATGTGTATATATGTGTGTTAGAGACCTTTTTTTTTAGGTTTTTCTATTTATTTGTATGCATTGCACGTTTTCTTTCGTAGTTGGATCCCGGGTAAGTTCCTCTGTTCCTTATTGCATATCATTTTTTTTTACTATTTGAACTATGTGGTTTTTTGTATACCGTTTTATCGTTAGCAATCTTACACCCCTTTCGACATGCTTTTGGAATGTATATATATGTATTAATTGATGGCATGCTTGATTAATAATTCGATTAACAAGGATGTTGAGTAGAGGCCTATCACGAGATAGGATGAGAGGGGGTGTTTTAGTCTATCGGGCTCCTTCCCTCTCATTCCATAATCCCCGGACCTAGAAATCTCTAGTTTCCAAAAGATTAGTTTGCTTTTAAAATAGTTTCTTAATTTTCTCAAAATTAAGTGGCGACTCTATTTGATTTGTTTTAAAATGAATTTGTAAAAGTTAAAATGTGGTTAGTCTGTAATAGCCACAATCTAGCGACTCTGCTGGGGATCGAACCCAGAATCTCTAGTTTCGTAGACCAGAATTGTCACGCCCCGACGTAGCATAAATAAGGAAAGCGTTTAATTTCCTTTATGGACCCGTAGGTCGCGACAGTTTGAAGGATCGATTCCGTCCCAAACGTCGAACAACAAAACATAATAAACAGAGTAAAGCAATCAAGGCTTACAAAAATTTTCTAACTTATTATATCTTATGAACCGGGGTCAACTAAGGCACAGACCGCCTTGAAAATAAAATAATAACTTGGTGTCTGTTACAGTCATCCTTAAAACAAAGCAATTTAAAACTTAAAACATATAATAAATAAACAGTTTCTTCATTCCGAAAGCAGCTATTCTCAATTAGCGTAGTCATACGATTCCTCCTGGTTATAACCTGAAAAGCCTGAACACGAATGTCCAGGACGCATCAACGTCGTCAGCTTCGAGAAGCTGGTGAGTATTAAAAACATGACTTTGAATGTAAAGCATACCCATTTACCTTTCTCCATTATTAAATTACAGAAAGAATTCACTTTATAAAGCAACAAGGAATATATTAAGAGTCGTTCATTCATAAATACAGATACTCGTGAAATGAGACAATGCACCACACTCATCTCGCCGACTCTTTTCTCTCGACAGCCACAACAACCCACTATCCTACTCCTGGTATCTTTGAAACACTCAGATAGCCACACTTTAGCAACGGGGCGCCAGGGAGTGTCCAGTTTGCCTCACACTTTGGTCCGGGGTACCAGGGAGTGTCCAATGCCTCACACTTTGAATACCCTAACCGCCATGCAAATACCGGGGCAACCCCTCACACAGTATCCAGACTCGAGTATCAGGGAGTGTCCGTAGGCCACACTTTAGCACTACCATGGGTGCCAGGGAATGTCCGAGTTCGGCTTCACACACTTTAACGCTTCCATGGGCGTCAAGGAGTGTCCATATTTGCCACCGTCGCATTTCAAAGATACCCTCTCCACAAACTCAACCACAACCACAACCACAACCACAAACTCAAACTCATAATCTTTCCACACTACCATTACTCTTTTCCACACAGACTGACACCCACATGCATGTACCACTGACCCCACATGTATGTCAAGAAACTTAAACATGCGGCAATTTACTGAATTATAAATACAACATGCGTACGGGGCTTGATAAGTCATACTATAATGTTTTAATCATTCAAACACAACCAAATAGAGTTCTGATTAACTAAATATCCCAAACAGAACCTTAACTGTATTAAAAAGTTGAACCAAACAGTCCCTTAACAGAAAACAGACAAAAACAGAAACTGCTAAACCTCGCGCGCGCGGGCCGCTCGCGCGAAAGATCGCTCGCGCGGACCGCTCGCGCGATATGCCCAAATTTCCTTTTTATATATGAACTTTTCTGTCTGCCTAAGAAATCAAGGTCGCTCGCGCGGATCGCTCGCGGGAAGGGGTTCTCGCGCGACCCTCGCTCGCGCGACCAGCCAATTTTTCATTTATATATATAAACTTTCCTTTCTGCCTGGGGAAGCATACCTCGCGCGCGCGGGCCGCTCGCGCGAAGGGTCGCTCGCGCGGGCCGCTCGCGATATTCTCGCGCGCGCGATCGTGGTGCGAGATGAAGCAGAGGCTTCATCTTCTCTAGCAAAACAGGGGTCTTTTTGACCCATTTCAATTCTGTGAGTTACTAGGCTTTATAGTATATGATTCTCTTTGGTTTTTCACAAGGATTAAGAATCCATTATCAATTTAACATGAATCAATCTATAACTCTCCAATTTTATGAAAAACTAAAAACATGTCAAAACTTATTTTCTAATATACTTTTTCATATGAATGAATTAGGCTCTATAACTCTAAACATAGCATATAAGATGTAAGATCTTTCATAATCATCTCTAAAAACAGATTTTGGTTAAGTTTGGAAAATTGTGATTTTTGAAGCTCAAGCTTCCATGGACGAATTTAGTAATGGAGTTCCAACTATTCACACACAATATCAGTAATTAAGCATAGAATTACATTGGGAGTGAGTTAATAATACTCACTGAGATATAGATAGAAGAGATTGTTGAGAAAGGAAACCAAATGAAGAAATTCAAACCCAAGCTTTGGCTATGGGGATTAAGAGCTCTTCTCTTTCTAAATAATCCAGAAATCAAACTCTCAGGCCCTCTCTTTTCTCTCTGTGTTTTATGATGCAGAATGAGAGTGTATGTGTGCATATATAGAGAGTAAAATTGGATGAACTTGGTGGCCAAGCAAACATTGATCCATCCTTAACAACTTAATCATCTCAATTATGGTTAATCAATTAACTAAAGCCTCCAATTTAAACAGATGATTTGCTTATAACTATATATACATACGTATATATCACTTCTACAGATTGTGAAGAGGCACATAGGTGTGTAGGGGTCAAAGCAATGTTGTTTGGCAACTTAGCTTATGGCACAACATTTGCACATATAAGTTGTATGTTCCCATACAAGGCACAAGGCAATCATCACTTGCCTTAATTGGAAATAAAGTAAATGTCCAAATCGGTCACTTCCAAAATCTGTGGAAGTTAAACACAACATGGACAGTTTTGAACATAAACTGGTATTTTCGGGGCGCGGTGGTCACCACAAAAATACAGGAATTTCATTTTAACTTAAGAATTGATTTTCTGGTTTTATAAAAATACTGATTGAGTTAATAGAAGTTATTTTCACCGTTTTGAAATACAGATTTTGAAATCCATACAGGTATTACTAACTTTTGTAAAATTGCAATTTGGCCCCCAATAAACTTTAAATGTGAATTAGATAAGAAATAGATATTCCAAACAAGTGACTGGAATTAAAGTAAAAGCAGACCATGCTAATTGAATTTAAATATGCCAATGCAAATACACATAAATCAAATATGGACATGAATTTTAAATTAAATGGAAATGCAGGTTATTACACCCTTCCTCCCTTAAACAGGATTTCGTCCCCGAAATCAAGACTGACTAACCATGAAACAATTCCGGGTACTTCTTTCTCATATCAACTTCAACTTCCCACGAGGCTTCGTTCTCGTCATGGTGATTCCACTGAACCTTCACCAATGGGATATCCTTATTCCTCAGCTTCTTGATACTCTGATCTAGAATCTTCACAGGTCTCTCCTTGTAAGAAATGTTATGACTCATCTCAATATCGTCATAACTAACCACGTGTGAGGGGTCGCGTATGTACTTCCTCAACATACTCACATGAAACATGCTGTGAACCCCAGACATCTTCGGTGGTAGCGCCAGTCGATAAGCTACTTTCCCGACACGTTCCAAAATCTTGAACGGTCCGATGAAACGCGGAGCTAACTTCCCTCTCTTGAGACCAAAACGTACCACTCCTCGGGTTGGTGAAACCTTATGGAGTACGTGATCCCCAATACTAAACTCCAAATCCTTCCGGCGTCGATCAGCATAACTCTTATACCGGCTCTGAGCGGTTCTCATCCTTTCCTTGACCAAGGAAATCTTCTCGTTGGTTTCTCTAACCAAGTCTGGCCCCAACAACTCTGTATCCCCAACTTCTGCCCAACACAAAGGGGAACGACATGGTCGTCCGTACAATGCTTCGAACGGAGCCATACTGATACTCGTGTGATAACTGTTGTTATAGGCAAATTCGACCAAAGGCAAGTGCGTCTCCCAAGATTCTTCAAAATCGATCACACAAGCCCTAAGCATATCCTCCATGATCTGGTTAACACGCTCAGTTTGCCCATCTGTCTGAGGGTGAAAAGCAGTACTCATCTTGAGCGAAGTTCCCATAGCTTCTTGCAGACTTTTCCAAAATCCAGAGGTAAAACGTGCGTCACGGTCTGACACAATCGACACAGGTGCACCGTGAAGTCGCACAACTTGTTGTATGTACATCCGGCTCATCTTCTCTACCGGGTATGTCATACTATAAGCGATAAAATGAGCTGACTTCGTCAATCGATCTACGATTACCCAAATAGCGTCATGATTCTGTTGCGACCGGGGCAATCCCACTACAAAATCCATCGTAATGTGCTCCCACTTCCAACCAGGAATAGGTAGCGATTGCAACAATCCTGACGGTCTCTGATGTTCGGCTTTGACTTGTTGACACGTCAAACACTTGGATACAAATTCTACCACATCCTTCTTCATACCTTCCCACCATAAATTTCTCTTCAAATCTTTGTACATCTTAGTTCCTCCCGGGTGAACTGTATACCTTGATTTATGTGCTTCTTCCAGAATATCCTTCCTAAGTTCTCCAATATCTGGCACACATAATCTCTCTCTGCAACGATATCCTCCATCAACTCCCACTTTCCATTCTGTCGGGTATTTTTCTGACATCTTCATGAACCATGTCTGAAACTTCTCATCTTCTTTCTGAGCTCCAATAATGCGGTCGATAAGAACAGGCTGTAGGATAAGACATCCGAAAAGTTGTCCCTCTCCTTCTTCAGCACTCTGTACATCGAACTCTGCCAAAGTCTCCAAAGCTCGCCATTCTCTAACCATTAAGGAGGCGGTCGTCTCACGAGTCTGTCGACTCAACGCATCGACGACCACATTAGCTTTACCAGGGTGGTATTCTAACGTGAAGTCGTAATCTTTGATCAGCTCCATCCATCTGCGTTGCCTCATGTTCAACTCTTTCTGTGTAAACAAATACTTCAAACTCTTGTGATCGGAGAACAAATCAAACTTCTCACCGTAGAGATAGTGTCTCCAAATCTTGAGTGCGAAAACTACTGCTGCCAACTCCAAATCATGAATGGGATAGTTCAATTCATTCGGCTTCAGCTGTCTGGATGCATAGGCAATAACTCTGCCATCTTGCATAAGTACACACCCTAACCCTTGATATGATGCGTCACTAAAGATAGTGAACTTTTCATCAGGCTTGGGTATTGCTAGTACTGGTGCGATTGTGAGTCTCTCTTTCAACTCCAGAAAGGCGCACTCGTGCTTCTCTGTCCACTCGAACTTCAAATTCTTCTTTGTCAACCCAGTCAAAGGTGCTGCTATCTTTGAGAATCCCTCAACGAATCTCCTGTAATACCCTGCGAGTCCAAGAAAGCTCCGAACTTCTGTAGGGTTGCTTGGCCTAACCCAGTTTGACACAGCATCGGTCTTGGACGAATCCACTGAAATTCCTTGAGATGACACCTTGTGTCCCAAAAATTTCACTTCTTGCAACCAGAACTCACACTTACTGAACTTGGCATACAACTGATGGTCCTTGAGCGTCTGCATCGCAATCCGTAGATGTTGCTCGTGTTCTTCTCCTGACTTAGAATAGATCAAAATATCATCAATAAAGACGATGACAAACTGATCTAAATAGGGCTTGAACACTCTATTCATCAGATCCATAAACACTGTCGGGGCGTTCGTCATTCCAAACGGCATCACCAGAAATTCATAATGACCATATCGGGTTCTGAAAGCAGTCTTAGGTATGTCTTCCTTCCGTACCCTCAACTGATGATATCCCGACCTAAGGTCTATCTTGGAAAATGTCGTAGCTCCTTGTAGTTGATCAAACAAATCGTCAATCCGAGGCAAAGGATATTTGTTCTTGATAGTCACACGGTTCAGTTCTCTGTAGTCGATACACAGCCTGAGCGTCCCGTCCTTCTTCTTCACGAATAACACCGGTGCTCCCCAAGGCGATGTACTTGGACGTACAAATCCTAGGTTCTCGAGCTCTTGAACTTGTTCCTTCAATTCCAATAGTTCTGTGGGGGCCATTCTGTAGGGAACCTTGGTGATCGGTACGGTACCCGGTATAAGCTCAATACAGAACTCTATACTTCTCTCGGGCGGCAAACCAGAAACGTCTTGAAATACTTACTCGAAGTCCTTGACTACAGGTATAGATGAAGCTGTCACCTCTGTACTGACGACTTCGATGTTGGCAAAACATCTCGTGAGGAACATATCTCCCGTAGGGTTACATTGAAAATCAAAGGGTTGATTCTCATTGTCGGGGAATGTAATTCTCTTCCTCGCACAATCCAACTTCACTTGATTCTGAGAGAGCCAATCCATTCCTAGGATTATGTCGAACTCCTTCATTGATAGGACAATCAACCTAGCAGGGATTTCTCGGTCTCCTATCCGTAAGGGACAATCCTTGCACACGTGTCCTAATCTGACTGCAGCTCCTAATGGCGAAGTAGCCTTCAAAGCTTTCTCTAAGCGATGAGGTAAAATACCCAATCTCCGAATTGTATTAACAGATATGAACGAAAGAGCAGCACCCGTATCAAATAACACTTTAACATGGGAGTTAAACAAAGTTAATGTACCTTCTACTGCTTGCTGATCAGGTTGAGCTCCTCCATAATCTCCTCCTTCATACGCAGTTCCATCATATCCAGCGGCATCAGGGATAACAGCATTCAAGCGAGTCTGTCCCTGTTGACCATAAGTCACCTGCTTAGGAGCAGTACAGAACTTACTGATGTGACCTGGTTCACCACAGTTGAAGCAGACTATCCCTTGCTGAGTAGCATGCCTTGGTGCCTTACAATCACGAGCCACATGTCCAGGGTTGCCAGAGTTGAAGCACTTTCCACTACTACTTCCTTCTCCTACTCGGGGTTGAGTCGGATAGGTAATAGCCTGGGTCTTCTTGCTTCCGTCGAAATTCCTCTTCTGCCCTTGGGTACGGTTCATTGGTGGTCTATTCCCAAAATTACCCCTTTGAGGCGGTCGGAATTCAAATTGTTTACGGTTCACTCGAGCATCCTCTTCCAGATCAGTAGCCAAACCAACAAGTCCTTCAAAAGATTTATCTAGGTGGCCGAGAGTTAGGCGACGAATCTGCGGTGTCAGCCCTTGGTTATACTTCCGGATCTTCTTCTCTTCAGTATCAACCAGGTGTGGAGGAAACCGGGACAGTCTTTCGAACTGTGTGGTGTACTCTTGCACTGATTTGTTTCCTTATGTCAGATCCATGAATTCCTTCTCTCTTCTATGCCTCTCCGTGGCCGGGAAATACTTCTCCAAAAATCTCCCCTTGAACGCAGTCCACGTCATTCCCATAGCAGCTCCATTTCCGATAGTAGCTATGACCGAATCCCACCAATCTGCGGCAGCATCGGTCAACTGAAACGTAGCCAACCTCCTCTTGTCCATCTCGTTGCACTGGACAGCTTCGAACATGCGGTCCATCTGTTTCAACCACTGTTCCGCTTTCCAGGGTTCCGCGGTACCCGCAAACTGTTCGGGCCTTAGAGCACGGAATCTCTCTAGCAACTTGTCTCCCGTTTGACGGTCTCTTCGGTTGTCATTCATATTACCGATTCTTTCTAACCGTCTGATAAATGCTTCAAACATCCCTGTAGGATCAGCAGCCTCGGGTGCTCCCTCGATCAGGTTCCTGTTCCTCCTGACTCCTCCAGCCATTCTATGCATGATAGTGGTAGTAGAATCAGAAACATGCATGCAACAGTGCTATGAAGTAATTTAAATGACAACAACATTCAAAAGGGTATATTTTATATATATCACTTCTTGTCAAGTTGATACAAAAAGCATGTATGGTCAGATCAATGCCTACCCTATCTGTATGGGTTAGGACGCATGCAAGAGTTAATGTTACAAAAATGGGTCATTGCCCTACACTCTAATGCATGTAATTACAGTTGCAAAAAGAGACAGAGCTAATAGTCAAAAGTGGTTAATATGTACAAGTCATAACTAAAACGTCAATCATCTCCATAAGCAGCTATCAGGAGATCTAGCGAATCGACAGGGCGAAATTGCTGAACAACGAACGGTCCAACCCCGTCATAGCTGTGAGAGGTGGACGATGAAGCAGGTACAGGAGCATCTGCCTCATCTACCATCTCCTCAGGTAGGGCTAGCTCTAGTGCTAGCTCAACCTCGAGCTCAGCGGCAAGATCATCTAGACCTATGCCGTCCTCTATAATCTCCCCTCCGACAAGGACCACATGAACAACCTCTGCATCGTCCTCAGCAATGGGAACCACCGGCGGAGGCATCTCCAACTGAGCCAGATGGGCATGCACGATCTGGATCTCGAGGGGAAGGTAGAAAGCATCGCTATCGACCAACCTCAGAATCTCGACCAAAACCAAACGCTGAGCCTCTGTGAAATAACGAAGCTCTAAACGGATACGGGTCAGGTCAACTAGGCCTACCACGTGAACCTGGTGCCATACCTCAGATACTACAGTCGTTGCGGCCAACTGCTCTACGGCCGCCTGACATAAGTCGAGAAAGGCTGGGATCACTGCCCCAGGTATCACGAAGTGTCCTCCAAATCTGTCTGGTACATATAGTGGGGGAGCTGGATCCATACCTGATAAGAAGGTACTACTTAAAGTCAGAACAGAATAATCTTAGGCGTTTGGGTTCTGAGTCTATCCTCCCTGTCGTATCATCGGGTGTGTAACACTTAATGGAATGTGGAATCGGGTCTATACTGGTAAACCCTAACCTGGCTAAACTATCTTGAGATAAATAATAACCTGGCTCTGATACCACTAAATCCTGTCACGCCCCGACGTAGCATAAATAAGGAAAGCGTTTAATTTCCTTTATGGACCCGTAGGTCGCGACAGTTTGAAGGATCGATTCCGTCCCAAACGTCGAACAACAAAACATAATAAACAGAGTAAAGCAATCAAGGCTTACAAAAATTTTCTAACTTATTACATCTTATGAACCGAGGTCAACTAAGGCACAGACCGCCTTGAAAATAAAATAATAACTTAGTGTCTGTTACAGTCATCCTTAAAACAAAGCAATTTAAAACTTAAAACATATAATAAATAAACAGTTTCTTAATTCCGAAAGCAGCTATTCTCAATTAGCGTAGTCATACGATTCCTCCTGGTTATAACCTGAAAAGCCTGAACACGAATGTCCAGGACGCATCAACGTCGTCAGCTTCGAGAAGCTGGTGAGTATTAAAAACATGACTTTGAATGTAAAGCATACCCATTTACCTTTTTCCATTATTAAATTACAGAAAGAATTCACTTTATAAAGCAACAAGGAATATATTAAGAGTCGTTCATTCATAAATACAGATACTCGTGAAATAAGACAATGCACCACACTCATCTCGCCGACTCTTTTCTCTCGACAGCCACAACAACCCACTATCCTACTCTTGGTATCTTTGAAACACTCAGATAGCCACACTTTAGCAACGGGGCGCCAGGGAGTGTCCAGTTTGCCTCACACTTTGGTCCGGGGTACCAGGGAGTGTCCAATGCCTCACACTTTGAATACCCTAACCGCCATGCAAATACCGGGGCAACCCCTCACACAGTATCCAGACTCGAGTATCAGGGAGTGTCCGTAGGCCACACTTTAGCACTACCATGGGTGCCAGGGAATGTCCGAGTTCGGCTTCACACACTTTAACGCTTCCATGGGCGTCAGGGAGTGTCCATATTTGCCACCGTCGCATTTCAAAGATACCCTCTCCACAAACTCAACCACAACCACAACCACAACCACAACCACAAACTCAAACTCATACTCTTTCCACACTACCATTACTCTTTTCCACACAGACTGACACCCACATGCATGTACCACTGACCCCACATGTATGTCATGAAACTTAAACATGCGGCAATTTACTGAATTATAAATACAACATGCGTACGGGGCTTGATAAGTCATACTACAATGTTTTAATCATTCAAACACAACCAAATAGAGTTCTGATTAACTAAATATCCCAAACAGAACATTAACTGTATTAAAAAGTTGAACCAAACAGTCCCTTAACAGAAAATAGGCAAAAACAGAAACTGCTAAACCTCGCGCGCGCGGGCC
Source organism: Hydrangea macrophylla (assembly GCA_033977485.1). Classification (NCBI taxonomy): domain Eukaryota; kingdom Viridiplantae; phylum Streptophyta; class Magnoliopsida; order Cornales; family Hydrangeaceae; genus Hydrangea; species Hydrangea macrophylla. The sequence goes on from CM066988.1 coordinate 16,859,659, forward strand.
GCTCGCGCGAAAGATCGCTCGCGCGGGCCGCTCGCGCGATATGCCCAAATTTCCTTTTTATATATGAACTTTTCTGTCTGCCTAAGAAATCAAGGTCGCGCGCGCGGATCGCTCGCGCGAAGGGGTTCTCGCGCGACCCTCGCTCGCGCGACCAGCCAATTTTTCATTTATATATATAAACTTTCCTTTCTGCCTGGGGAAGCATACCTCGCGCGCGCGGGCCGCTCGCGCGAAGGGTCGCTCGCGCGGGCCGCTCGCGTGATTCTCGCGCGCGCGATCGTGGCGCGAGATGAAGCAGAGGCTTCATCTTCTCCGCAGGAACTGCTCTGTTTCAGCAAAACAGGGGTCTTTTTGACCCATTTCAATTCTGTGAGTTACTAGGCTTTATAGTATATGATTCTCTTTGGTTTTTCACAAGGATTAAGAATCCATTATCAATTTAACATGAATCAATCTATAACTCTCCAATTTTATGAAAAACTAAAAACATGTCAAAACTTATTTTCTAATATACTTTTTCATATGAATGAATTAGGCTCTATAACTCTACACATAGCATATAAGATGTAAGATCTTTCATAATCATCTCTAAAAACAGATTTTGGTTAAGTTTGGAAATTTGTGATTTTTGAAGCTCAAGCTTCCATGGACGAATTTAGTAATGGAGTTCCAACTATTCACACACAATATCAGTAATTAAGCATAGAATTACATTGGGAGTGAGTTAATAATACTCACTGAGATATAGATAGAAGAGATTGTTGAGAAAGGAAACCAAATGAAGAAATTCAAACCCAAGCTTTGGCTATGGGGATTAAGAGCTCTTCTCTTTCTAAATAATCCAGAAATCAAACTCTCAGGCCCTCTCTTTTCTCTCTGTGTTTTATGATGCAGAATGAGAGTGTATGTGTGCATATATAGAGAGTAAAATTGGATGAACTTGGTGGCCAAGCAAACATTGATCCATCCTTAACAACTTAATCATCTCAATTATGGTTAATCAATTAACTAAAGCCTCCAATTTAAACAGATGATTTGCTTATAACTATATATACATACGTATATATCACTTCTACAGATTGTGAAGAGGCACATAGGTGTGTAGGGGTCAAAGCAATGTTGTTTGGCAACTTAGCTTATGGCACAACATTTGCACATATAAGTTGTATGTTCCCAAACAAGGCGCAAGGCAATCATCACTTGCCATAATTGGAAATAAAGTAAATGTCCAAATCGGTCACTTCCAAAATCTGTGGAAGTTAAACACAACATGGACAGTTTTGAACATAAACTGGTATTTTCGGGGCGCGGTGGTCACCACAAAAATACAGGAATTTCATTTTAACTTAAGAATTGATTTTCTGGTTTTATAAAAATACTGATTGAGTTAATAGAAGTTATTTTCACCGTTTTGAAATACAAATTTTGAAATCCATACAGGTATTACTAACTTTTGTAAAATTGCAGTTTGGCCCCCAATAAACTTTAAATGTGAATTAGATAAGAAATAGATATTCCAAACAAGTGATTGGAATTAAAGTAAAAGCAGACCATGCTAATTGAATTTAAATATGCCAATGCAAATACACATAAATCAAATATGGACATGAATTTTAAATTAAATGGAAATGCAGGTTATTACAAGAATTCTGATTTTCGGTTCACTAAAGGATTAGACTTGAAAGCATCCTTATAATCGAATTAATTAATTTGTATGTGCTTGTTGCATTTCACTTACATGTCTCGCTTATCGATTACCCAAAACTATGACCTTCGAGGCTCGAGGCAACCCAGTTGGCTAAGTTACCATAGAGTCGTCACCCTTGATCTCCTACCATGTGTTGGTATGTAAAAACATCCACGCACCATCTAACCTTGTAATGAGGGATATATCGGGTGTGCGTCAAGGGTCCCTTATTTAACCAAAACCCGGCTTTTACATGGTAGTTTCAATAGAACTTTTCAAACCTTAGGGAATCAAATATTGATTAGGATTATGTGCTAGGAAGTTTTGTATTCCTAGAAGGGATTATTGGAGATGATGGCGATACTTGCTTGATGAAAGATGTGCAACCTCTTAATCACTTGTTGAGCAATTCCTCTTCATGTCCCATGACATTTGGGAACATGCTGAATCTTGATTGAAAGATTACACTTCTTATATCTTGTTAGCTAAAGCATATTGACCTTGTCTGTATCCGAATTCATGAAAAGTACGGTGATAATCTGATCATGTGATCCTTCTACCCAAAGAATTTTAAATCCATCTTTGAAAACAAACAGATTTTTGTCATCTTTATCCAAAGTATTCAATCGCTCTTTCAAAAATCTTTGGAGTTCACTTTTTGATTGAAATTCTAAGTCAGCCCTTGTTGAGGTATATTTTCACATTCTCATCTTCGAAGGAAGAACCCAAAATTCTTGGGAGTTGTTTTTGAAAAGTTTCGTCAACTAAAGAAATGTTTTTCAAATGAATTCCAAAACAAAATTCTAACCCAATCACCTTTTGTTGAAAGATTTTTTCACATCCCCATTTTTCAAAACAAATCCAGAATGTTTGGAGATTGTTTTCAAAGGAATCATATCACCCAAAAAATACTCTTCAATTGAATTTCAAAATTTTTCGAAAATATCCAACCTTGGAAAAGGTAGCAAGGATCACATTGAAACGAGAAGTTGATGCACTTGACATGGGTGAGGATTTTATGTGCTTATGTGTTTATGTGTTAGGATTAAGATTTTCTTTTCTTTGGCATATAGAGTAGGCACACACACACATGCATTACATCCATGTGACAAATGAATCATTCATGAACATTTCTCTAAGCATTTGCAACTAATAAAGTCAATAAAATAAAAGGGAAAATGTGAAAAATAATAACAAAATAAAAATTCTTTTGAAATCAATCAAAATTGATTAAAAATGAAATATGATTATAGGCAAGATAGCATCAAACCCGAGAACAGCTTGGGTTAGAAATTCAAGCATGAGATTAGTTAGAAGAGAGAAGATAATAGAAGGAGAAAAGAATTATGTGGAGGTTGATCAGCTTGTGGACCCTAATGATTCGAAGAAAGACCACATAACTAAGAAATTACCCATAGGGGTGGATAATGTTTCTATAAACACGGGCGGCGAACCTGAAGGTTCAAATGATGCTAGTGAGGTGATAATGTTTGGGAATACTACTATTGAAGCGAATGTGGATGCCCTTGGAAATATAATAAATTGAAGATCATCTGTAACACTCCATTTGAGACCAAAGTCGAGTCTAGTCCAATCTGTAATCGACTCATGTCCAAGTTAGAGTCAAGTGTCAAGTGTCTAAATTGTATTTGTTTTGTCAGTCTTCCATCAAGTCTGTTGTCGAGTCTTCATTAAGTCCATCGAGTCAAATAATGTAATCTGTAGCTGGTTGAATAAAATGTTATTTTGCTTAAATAAATGTGCCTAGTTGTAAATACGTGGATCGTTAAACCAAGAAAGAAAGAAAGTAAAAATAAATCACTTTTCAAATGATGATGGGAAATATATTGTTTATAAATCTTTGCATTGAAAAAAGATCCCCAAATTTTGTGCCAAATCCAAAGAGGAGTAGAGAATTGATTAGCTTTACTTTAAGAATTTAAAGTTGCTCTTGCCCAATCTTAAAAAGATGAACTTAGAACTTCTTGAAGCTTGCTCACCATCCCTTTTCTCAAATACAACGCCTAAAAGATGAATCCACAGTCCAAAGCCATAAACTTAGTCCTTGATGGTAGGCAAATATTTTAAATGAACTTCTTCTTCAAAAGAAATAAAAAAAGAGAGAAAAAGAAAAAGGAGCTCGCTAGGATGAAAACCCGAAAGGGCGTCTAGGCCAAAGTTAGAGCACAAAAAAAAGGGGGAAGAAAAAAAAAAGAAAAAGGAAAAAGAAAAGAGAAAAAGAAAAAAGAGCACGCTAGGATGAAAACCCGAAAGGGCGCCTAGGTAAAAGTTAGAGCAAAAATAAGATGCATGTTGATTTCAAATTTCAGATCCTAACCAGTCAAAATCATAAGAGATGACGAGAGAAAGGAAATAAAAAAAAATCAAAATAACTGAAGAGTGAACGAAGAACATTGAATTTATGAATACTTAGATCAACATTATTAGCTTATGAACCATCTCAAGGCTTTAAGTTGTGTTAAGCAAAGAAAATATTGAAAATAGAAATTTGAAAACATCAGTGAGATATTTAGAAGCTAAATGGGCCTAAACATGTGAAGAGGTATCTTTCAATAAGCCTGAATAAACAAAAAAAAATTGTAAGGTTGATATTGCTTTAAGAGTATATGAGAGTGTAATCAAAACATGAAGTATTATGAGAGGAGCAAAGTTGACTAGCTAGTGAAAATGTGAAAAGATTCAATCGCCACGAAGGGAGAAAAAAAGGGAGAAGTAGTTGATCATGCTATACAAGGGCTACCACAAGTGACACGTACTCACTAGACCCAAATAGCAGCATGACTCGAAAAGCCCACCAATCCTTGAAGCCTAATTCTTTCAAGACCTCTAGAGCACTTGAACTACGTTTGACTTGATTCCCACTCGAGGATACATAGGCAGTCTACTCAGTTCGATCATCACCCTGGCCATCTCATGGCATCTTTCTTTCAGGCCTTGGCTGAACTACTTTAGACTTGATTCCTACTCAGGGATAAGTAGGCGAATCTTCTAAGGTTCTTGGTCTGCGAACTATAGGCACCATCTTTTTTCAGACTAGGGGCAAACTCTATTTTCCCGAACCCATGTTCCCTTTAAATGATGGATTGACCCACCTCATCCCACTCTATTCATACGAATTGCCTCCAAGGTAGGAGAAACTATGCTCCAAACATCCTTGTGTTATCATCCTCTCAAAACCCCTTGGGATAAGCCTGTCTACTCTCAGGACTAGGGGCAAACTTCGTTTGCTGGAATACGTATTTTACCTTTGAAGCAAGCCCCCATGTCTCTTTCAAACTAGGGACAAACTTTGTTTACCAAAAGCCCTATATGCCAGAGGCAAGTTCTCAAGTCACCAAGTTTGTTTTGAAATGCTTTGAAATGGAGTGACTTTTACTCTATAAGCTAAAGCACTAATTTAAAGCACACTTTAGATGGGCAAAGAATCCGCTAAAATCGAAGGGAGAAGTTTTCAAAGTTTAGATTTCTTTTTCAAGGCACCACCATGATAAGATGATGAATAAATAGGAGGTGAGATGATACATTATTCACGATGAAAGCACATTGATGTAGAATTTTAGTCATTCGTGTAATTGGTTTTGTTAAGTCTGTCTTCCTTCAATGAGTTAATAATGGTCTCAAATTTGTGGGTTTAAGATGATAAATAGATATTTGAATCATCTCCATAAGCATCCTAAGAACAAGGTGAGCAAAATTTTCAAACACCATCACAACACAATGCTAAAGTTGCAATATAAGAAGAGTCCAAGACTAGAAGCAAAGGTGACTTCCCTCTTTTAATAGAATCGATATGTTTTTCCCAAAGGTCCGCAAATGAAGAAAATCATTCTTTGTAATCAGCTCCGAGTCTGAGGAGACTCCCGAACATGCATTAGTCCTCAATGGCAGCTTCTCCAAGCGTTAGTCCTCAATGGCAGCTTCTCTTTATATGTGTTAGTCCTCAATGCCAGCTTCCCCTCATAAGCGTTAGTCTTAAATGGCGGCTTCTCTAAGCGTTAGTTCTTAATAGAAGCTTCTCTAAGAATTAGTCATAAGCATTAGTCCTCAATGGTAGCTTCCCTTCATAAGCATTAGTCCTTAATGTCAGCTTCTCTAAGCATTAGTCCTCAATGACAGCTTCTCTTCATAAGCGTTAGTCCTCAATTGCAGCTTCTCTTCATAAGCATTCACCTTCAATGGCAGCATCTCTTCATAAGCGTTAGTCCTCAATGGCAGCTTCTCTAAGCATTAGTCCTCAATGGCAGCTTCTTTTCATAAGCATTAGTCCTTAATGGCAGCTTCCCTTCATAAGCGTTAGTCCTCAATGGCAGCTTCTCTAAGCGTTAGTCCTCAATGGCAGCTTCCTTTCATAAGCGTTAGTCCTCAATGGCAGCTTCCCTTCACAAACATTAGTCCTCAATGGAAGCTTCTCTACACAAGCATTAGTCCTCAATGGCAGCTTCTCTTTATAAGCTTTAATCCTCAATGGCAATGCATATTACTCCTCAATGGAAAATTTAGACCTTTATGGGAATCCCTGTTAGTCCTTTATGGGGATCCTTACTATTCCTTTATGGCAATCCTTGTTAATCCTCGATGGCATCTGTATTAGTACTCAATGGAAACCTTGCATTTGCGTTATTCCTCAACGATTCTTAGAGTCTCATTCAAACTTTCGATTTTGAAAATTGAAATTCATCTGAGTCAAATTGACTCCAATGTTATAAATTGCAATTCCTTTGAGTTAAAATGACTCTGATGTTGTAAATTAAAATTTTTGTTGAGTCAAATTGACTCCAATTTTGAAATTTGAGATTCTTGTTGAGTCGAATTGACTCCGATTTTGGAAATTTAAAATTCTTGTTGAATTGACACCGATTTTGTGAATTGAAATTTCTTGTTGAATTGACTCTGATGACATAATTAAAATTTGTGTTGAGTTGAATTGACTCTAACTATTAAATTTGAGATTCTTGTTGAGTCAAATTGACTCCGATTTTGGAAATTTGAAATTTCTTGTTGAATTGACTCCGGTTTTGTAAACTAAAATTCTAGTAGAGACAAATTGACTTCAATTTTGAAATTTGAGATTCTTGTTGAGTTGAACTGAATTTGATTTTTTAGTTCTTTTGAATCTGATTGACTCCCGATTTAGGAAATTTGAAATATTTTGAGTCTAAATTGATGCTCAATTTTTTAAATAAGAAATTCTTTGAGTCCAATTGACTCCTGATTTGTTAAAATAGGAATTGTTTTGAGTCGAATTGACTCCCGATTTCAAAAAATTTGAATTCTTTTGAGTCCGATTGATTCCTGATTTTTTTGAGTCGAGTCGACTCACAATTTGGAAGGAAATAAAAAATGTTTTGAGTCGAATTGACTCCCTATTTGAAGATAGAAATTAGTTTGATTGACTCATGTTTCGAATTCTGTTGATTCTGATAGACTCCCAATTTGGAAATAGAATTATTTCGAATCCGATTGACTCCCGATTTTGGAAATTAAATTGAGTCTTATTGTCCCCCGATCTTGAAATTAGAAATTCTAGAGTCTGATTGACTCTGGATTTTGTGAAATTGAACTCTTTCGAGACAAACTGACTCTATATTTTTGAAATTTGAATTGAATTGAGTCTAATTGACTTTGAATTTTTGAAATTTGAAATTGCTTGAGTCTAAATTGACTCTCGATGGTAGAAGTTTGAATTCTTTGAGTTTGGTTGACTCCAGTTTTGTGAAATTTGAAAATTGTTTGAGTCTGGTTGACTCTAGTTTTGTGAAATTTGAAAATCGTTTGAGTCTGATTGACATCCCAATTTTAGAAATTAATTTGAATTGAGTCTGATCGCTCTATCTGTGAAAGATCGTTTTTATCCGACGGGGCCGAAGGGCTGCGAATGCAAAAGATCAAAATATCTGCGAAAGATCACTTTATCTGCAAAGGATCGCTCTTATCCGACAGGGTCGAAGTGCTGCGGATGCGAAGATCACTTTACCTACCAAAGATCGCTTTTATCCGATGGGGCCGAAGGGCTGCGAATGCAAAAGATCGCTTTGTCTGCGAAAGATCGCTTATATCCGATGGGGCCAAAGGGCTACATATGTTAAAGATCGCTTTATTTGTGAAAGATCGCTTTTATCCGACGGGGCCAAAAGGCTACAGATGTGAAAGATCGCTCTGTCTGTGAAAGATCACTTCATCTGCGAAAGATCGCTTCATCTATGAAAGATCGCTCTACTGTGAAAAATTGCCTTTATTCGACGGGACCGTAGGGCTGCGGATGCGAAAGATCGCTCTATCTGATTAATATCACTTTTATCCGACGGGGTTGAAGGGCTGCAGATGCGAATGATCGCTTTATCTGCGAAAGATCTCTCTTTTTTATCTAATAGGGACGAAGGGCTATGGATAGCGACGGATGAATAGGACATGGAATGCATCTATGTACATCGAAGCAGCATGATATCGAATCATCACATTTGCATAAGTTTGAAAGCATGAAGCATGAAATTGCATTGGCAGTCGTTATTCCATGGGCACGTGCATCACGATAGGATATGTGCATTCATCCATGTGACTATTTGTGCTTGAGTGTGATCCCTTGCCCGAACTACGCCCTAGTCTGATTCCTCTAAAGTAGTCAGCTCACCGTTGACCACGACCAACACCGACCATCTCTACAAATGTCTTCTCAAAGGCTTCGACATTCACTTGTGACACATGTTGCATCACAAGCTCTGCCGAAAAGGGGCAAACTGTAGACACCCTAATTTTGTCTGAACTGCCAAACTATGGGGATTTACCTCTAGAAATTAATGATGAATAATGTCTCGACGATTTTCTTCAAGTTTATCGCTTTGACTTCTAAAAAGCCTCAAGTTCTCAAACCATACTCTTAATACCCCCCAGATTTAGCCAATCACTGACCACTAGTCTCGAGCTCACTAGATCACGGGTTACTTTCTAAAAAAATGCAATAAATGTTTTATAAATTTTATATTTATATGCCCTAGGATTGATATGAAACAACTATTCTAAAAGAATTTAGACTTGGATCATTCAATTGGCTTTGATTTTACCCTTTTACTCTTATACTTTTATCTTTGAATTCATAGAATCCTCAATATTCCATGTGAATTCCTTGAGTTAGATCCTCTAATTTTTTGTAAATTTTATATTTATATAAGGAATTGAGTTGATCTAAGTCTTATCTATGAATAAATGAGTGGATCTAATCCATGTTTATGGTTTTGGTTCATCCTTTTGGAACTCGTGGAACTAGTTCATGCTTCATTGAGTACTATGCAATTCGGTTCATAATCCTCAAGGATCATATATATGGGAGAGGAATTAGATGTAGATCTAGTTGTTTTCATAATTTGATTGTTGAATTCAAGTGTTTAAGTTCACCTAAGGGATTGTGTAAGCCCTTAGAACCCATGTCTAAGCTCTCTTGAGAGTTCTATGCTGAGGTTTCTTTAAGGCTAAATCCATGGTAAGTTCATAACCGCACTTGGTCTAGATTCTTTATAGAGTCATGGATTTAGTTTGGTTTGGCTCATGAATATTGGTTCAACAATGGTGCAGTGAGTTCATTAACCAACTGTGATCAATGGTTTTTAATTAAATCATGATCCATTGATTTTGAATGAGACCAATTGGAATATGCTCATAACACTTAATCCTACCACTGTAGTTTTTGTTTTGACTTTGATCATGAGTTTTGTATAGTAACTACTCTCTGTCCAAAATTTCAGAATAGTAAGTTAGTTTAAATCTCTTTGATCAGAACCAGCTTTAAATGATTTTTTTCCATGAAGTACAATGAGTTAGTAAGACCCTCTAAAACGATTAGAAGGATTAAGGTTTGTTTACTATTTTTAATAAATCAGACAAAATCTCTGAATAGAGAGTTGATAAATCCTGAGTAGTGTCTAGTCTTGGTCCAATTCCCGGAGATTGGACCGTTTGATTTTTTATTTTCTTTTTGGGTTAGACACAGGCACATCAAATCCAAACATCATTAAGATCAAGCCATGAGAACTATGACTTTTCTATTTTTTAACATTTGGTTTCATCTCTGTAAATCCTAAATTATGTGATAGATTTGATGAACTGAAGCAATGATAATCCAAATAATTTTTCTATGACATAAGACTTGAAACATGTCTTAAATAAAGTTGATTAAGTTTAAATCCATAGGCTAAAAGATCCAAATTAAGGAATAATTAATGTCTTGTTCATATTCATGCATTCATAATCATCATGCATGGGGTGATACTTGTATCTTGGGGCAATGATTAGTTTGTATAAGTAATTTGTGAAATTGGTTGAACTCATGTCATGAATTCCTTTTAATCATATTAGGATCATATCATTTCTATATGGATATTACATTGGCTCTTAGTTGAGACTTGTATATCTATAAGAGTGTTGTGGTTTCAACGAGTTAGAAGGAATTCATGATTTCATTGTACTCCCATTTTGTTAGATCTAAGCAAATAATTTGGTATCATATTTAGGATTTTATATTATATTGTGTTCAACGTATGTGGACTAACCTTTGTTTTGTAGCGCTATTAAGGTATGGCTTCTTGAACCACCCTTTATTTTTATTTTATTTAATTGTATTGATTTTTGACTTCGTGCGCGACACCTTAGAATAGGGTTTTCCTTATGTGTATATATGTGTTAGAAATTTTTTTTTAGATTTTTCTATTTATTTGTATGCATTACACATTTCCTTTCGCAGCTGGATCTAGGATAAGTTCATTTGTTCCTTATTGCATATCATTTTGCTTGCTATTTGAACTATGTAGTTTTGTATGCCGTTTTATCGTTAGCAATCTTGCACCCCTTTCGACATGCTTTTGGAATGTATATATATATGTGTGTGTCTTAGTTGAGGGTATACTTAGATTAATGATTCGATTATAAAGGATGTTGAGTAGGAGAAATTATTCAGTGAGCCCGTCACGCCAGGTCAGCGTGTTTTTGTGATGTGACCAATTAATCCCAACCAACCACTTGCCCCCCTCCTTCTAGGGGAATCATGACAAGTGGTTATCAAATTTAATATTTGACATTCCACTAACAAATTAAAACAGGAGCAATAGCAAAATAATCAAAAGAAAGAGAAGAGATTTTATTACTTATTTGTGGTGAACCACAGTTACAGATCAAAGCAGGGAACTGAGTACAAGAGGGGTAAGGAAGAGAGAGAGAGAGAGAACACGAGATGCCTCTCAACATGTCTGAGGGTTATCTTTAAATAGAAATTAAAAAGTCGACAGTCTTTAGACAAGGTGCTATAGATGAATAGTAAAAAGACAAATATACGTGACCTTGGTTGGTGGAGTCGCTCTAAAATGCCTTTTGACTTTAAAGAATCTCACACCCACTGATTTGAAAAACCATGAGCAAAAACCATGGGCTGAAACCAAAACCATGGGCTGAGAAAACATCACTGCATGCGTCACAGGGATGAATACATCACTGCATGCATCATCTATTCCAGCTTGTCATTAGACTTGCTGGGCTGTCGTGGCAATAATGGCATCAAACAGGTCTTCCATGAATGGAACCTGGCTGGAGATGGATGCTGTATCCATTTCATCTTCATCTTCATATGGGTCTTGAGCTTCTCCTGCTAAGTGACCAAAAGTATTTGGCTGAGTGGGCTGCGAAGTCTGACCTTGATCTTTAGTCTAGCTAGAGGTGGCCTGACTACAACCTTGGGAAACCTGCGAGGTTAAGAATTGTTCTTTAAGAGCCTCCATGACTTTAACTTGTGTTTCTTCCCAAGACAAATGTGGATATTTCCCCTTAATTGAATTAAACAGAACATTGAACATATTCAATTTAGAGGAGAGCTGGGATGCTTCTAGGAGGAATTTGTCATCAATTTTCTTTTGTTCCTCCTCAAAAATTCTAATATATTCTTTGACAGCAGGTTGGATTTTTGAAAGAGCATTGGGAATATCAAATCCTCCCCACCATTTGACCCAGAAATTTCTCTGGAGTGCAGAAATTCTAAGATGATCAACATAATGTTGAATATCCCATTTCCAAATCCGTACAAGTCTGAATTCAGCAAAGAAGAATAAAATATTTCTTCCAAATGGAATATTTTCTAATACTTTTCCTCTGAGAACTGGATGATGATCAAACCATACTGTAAAATAATCCATAATTTCTCGATGAACAATTCCAATTTCTGGTCCCATTTTTTTCCACCAATGGTAAAACCAATTAGGAAAACTTTCAAGACTGTTTTTAATTATTTGATCATTTATAACAAAAAGCCAAGTATGACTTCTTGTGGAATTCATATAAAGAAAAGATTTGTTCCAAGCTTCTAAATAATCCCAGTAATTAAAAGTAACACCATTAATTTTTAAAGTTCTTGCTTGGGCTGGATTAAGGCCCCATTGATTAGCATGGAGAACTTTAATAATGTAACACTTAGAATGTGTTACAGCAGTCTTTTTATCATTTGGAACTTTATAGAAATGTTCAATTTGAACAGATCTTGTTTCTATTAACATTGCCTCATAGGCAAATCTAGGCTTAGATTCTTGGGTCATGAAATTGTGCATGTTTAAACATCTTTCTTTATAACCCCAAGCATCAGTCTCTAATTTGTAAGAAATTTTAACATCGTCCAAAATAAGAAAAGTTTTCAAAAATTGTTTTTGATGGAAAACCATTTCTTGGACAAGAATGTCCTTGGCAGAAGGTTTCTGCAGAGGACCAGCCTTGCTTGGCTGATTTGGCCCTTTGTCGAGCTGAGAACCCTTAGGTGGGTTTTGCTGATGGCCTTTCCCTTTGTTGGGATGCCTCTGAGGGAATTGGAACCCTCCTTCATCTGGAGGTTGCATCCTGTTTCTCCTGCAAAAATTCCTTGGTTAGAAAATCTGGTAAAAAATTTTGATCTCCTTTAATATATTCAAGTTGGAAACCAAAAGCAGATAAATCAGACTACCATCTAGTAAAAATTTGCTTTGAAACAAGATTCTTTACATCTTGTTTTAGGATATGTTTAGCAGAACTACAATCTATTCTGATAAGAAATGTCTGGGTAAGTAAATCATCCCGAAATTTAGTAACACACTTAACAATAGAAAACATTTCTTTTTCAATAGTAGAGTAATTTTTTGAAGAACCTTTTCCTGGTACCAGAAGTAAATCTTAAAAGTTCTTCTTTGTTAGTAATGGGATTCTTTTGTTTGAGAATTCCCCCATAACCAATATCTGATGCATCAGTTTCAACAATTTTGTCCCATTGAGGATTTGCTAATCCGAGACAAGGTAATTGTTTAACTCTAAGTTTAATTCTCTGAACTGCTTTAGTATGTTTAAAAGTCCATGGTAAAGGATTCTTTTGAAGCCTTTGGTGCAGTAGTGCACAATCATGGGCTAATTTATTATAATGATTTCCTATGTAATTAAGACTTCCCAAAAACCTTTGCAATTGGGTTTTGTCTTTCAATTCATCAGGAAATTTAGAAGCAAATTCTATACTTCTATCAATAGGAATAATCTTCCCTTTATGAATATTAAACCCTAGGAATCTGATCTGAGTTTCGAAAAGATCCATTTTTTGGGCTAAAAGAACAAGACCATTATGAATAATAATATCTTGTAAATTTCTAAGATGTTTAAAATGCTGATCTATAGATGATGAAAAAACCAAAATATCATCTATGTAAACCAAACAGAATTCCGAAAAAGGAGTAAAAATTTCATTCATAATATTTTGGAATTCTGAAGGAGCATTTTTTAATCCAAATGGCATGACATTCCAGTCATAGATGATATTTGGATTAAAAAATGCTCCTTCAGAATTCCAGTCATGTCATTTGGATTCCAGTCATGCCATTTGGATTAAAAAATGCTCCTTCAGAATCCATGGTAAAGGATTCCAGTCATGCCATTTGGATTAAAAAATGCTCCTTCAGAATTCCAAAATATTATGAAAAAAATTTTTACTCCTTTTTCGGAATTCTGTTTGGTCTATGTAGATGATATTTTGGTTTTTTCATCATCTATAGATCAGCATTTTAAACATCTTAGAAATTTACAAGATATTATTATTCATAATGGTCTTGTTCTTTTAGCCCAAAAAAATGATCTTTTCAAAACTCAGATCAGATTCCTAGGGTTTAATATTCATAAAGGGAAGATTATTCCTATTAATAGAAGTATAGAATTTGCTTCTCAATTTCCTGATTAATTGAAAGACAAAACCCAATTGCAAAGGTTTTTGGGAAGTCTTAATTACATAGGAAATCATTATAATAAATTAGCCCATGATTGTGCACTACTACACCAAAGGATTCAAAAGAATCCTTTACCATGGACTTTTGAACATACTAAAGCAGTTCAGAGAATTAAACTTAGAGTTAAACAATTACCTTGTCTCGGATTAGCAAATCCTCAATGGAACAAAATTGTTGAAACTGATGCATCAGTTATTGGTTATGGGGGAATTCTCAAACAAAAGAATCCCATTACTAATAAAGAAGAACTTCTAAGATTTACTTCTGGTACCTGGAAAGGTTCTTCAAAAATTTACTCTACTATTAAAAAAGAAATGTTTTCCATTGTTAAGTATGTTACCAAATTTCAGGATGATTTACTTAACCAGACATTTCTTATCAGAATAGATTGCAGTGCTCCTAAACATTTCCTAAAACAAGATGTAAAGAATCTTGTTTCTAAGAAAATTTTTTCTAGATGGCAGTTTGATTTATCTGCTTTTGATTTCTAACTTGAATATATTAAAGGAGATCAAAATTCTTTACCAGATTTTCTAACCAGGGAATTTTTGCAGGAGAAATAGGATGCAACTTCCGGATAAAGGAGGGTTCTAATTCCCTCAGAGGCGTCCCAACAAAGGGAAAGGCCATCAGCAAAACCCACCTAAGGGTTCTCAGCCCAATAAAGGGCCAAATCAGCCAAACAAGGCTGGTCCTCAGCAGAAACCTTCTGCCAAGGACATTCTTGTCCAAGAAATGGTTTTCCATCAAAAACAATTTTTGGAAACTTTTCTTATTTTGGACAATGTTAAAATTTCTATTAAATTAGAGACTGATGCTTGGGGTTATAAAGAAAGATTTTTAAACATGCACAATTTCATGACCCATGAATCTAAGCCTAGATTTGCCTTTGAAGCAATGTTAATAGAAACAGGATATGTTCAAATTGAACATTTCTATAAAGTTCCAAATGATAAAAAGACTGCTATAACACATTCTAAGTGTTACATTATTAAAGTTATCCATGCTAATCAATGGGGCCTTAATCCAGCCCAAGCAAGAACTTTAAAAATTAATGGTGCTACTTTTAATTACTGGGATTATTTAGAAGCTTGGAACAAAGCTTTTCTTTATATGAATCCCACAAGAAGTCATACTTGGCTTTTTGTTATAAATGATCAAATAATTAAAAATGGTCTTGAAAGTTTTCCTAATTGGTTTTACCATTGGTGGGAAAAAATGGGACTAAAAATTGGAATTGTTCCTCGAGAAATTCCGAATTATTTTACAAAATGGTTTGATCATCATCCAGTTCTCAGAGGAAAGGTATTAGAAAAGATTCCATTTGGAAAAAATATTTTATTCTTCTTTGCTGAATTCAGACTTGTATGGATTTGGAAATGGGATATTCAACATTATGTTGATCATCTTAGAATTTTTGCACTCCAGAGAAATTTCTACGTCAAATGGTGGGGAGGATTTTATATTCCCAATGCTCTTTAAAAAAATCCAACCTGCTGTCATAGAATATATTAGAATTTTTTAGCAGAAACAAAAGAAAATTGATGACAAATTCCTCCTAGAAGCATCCCAGCTCTCCTCTAAATTGAATATGTACAATGTTCTGTTTAATTCAATTAAGGGGAAATATCCACATTTGTCTTGGGAAGAAACACAATTCAAAATCATGGAGGCTCTTAAAGAACAATTCTTAGCCTCATAGGTTTCCCAAGGTTGCAGTCAGGCCACCTCTAGCCAGACTAAAGACTAGGGTCAGACTTCGCAGCCCACTCAGCCAAATACTTTTGGTTGCTTAACAGGAGAAGCTCAAGACCCATATGAAGATGAAGATGAAATGGATACAGCATCCATCTCCAACCAGGTTCCAATCATGGAAGACCTGTTTGATGCCATTATTGCCACGGCATCACAGTCCACAAAGCCCAGCAAGTCTAATGACAAGCTGGAATAGATGATGCATGCAGTGATGTATTCATCCCTGTGACGCATGCAATGACGTCTTCTCAGCCCATGGTTTTGGTTTCAGCCCATGGTTTTTGCTCATGGTTTTGCAAATCAGTGGGTGTGAGATTCTTTAATGTCAAAAGGCATTTTGGAACGACTCCACCAACCAAGGACACGTGAATTTGTCTTTTTACTTTTTACTATTCATCTATAGCACCTTGTCTAAAGACTGTAGACTTTTTTATTTCTATTTAAAGATGACCCTCAGACATGTTGAGAGGCACCTTCCTTACCCCTCTTGTATTCAGTTCCCTACTTTGATCTGTAACTGTGGTTCACCACAAGTAAGTAATAAAATCTCTTCTCTTTCTTTTGATTATTTTGATGTTGATCATGTTTTAATTTGGTATCAGAGCCATGTGTGGCTAAATCTCTGAGGCCACCATGGTATATCTGCAGAATTATTATGATAATTTGAAGTAAATTACTATGATAATTCTTTGGGGGTCAAAGGATTCCGTTAATCGCAAATGCTTAGGCCTGTTTTGCCAAAGAGTAGCTGTTTGGCTATAGCAATTGTTGACTGGAACAGACTCTATAAGAATTCTCATAGGAATTTATAATAAGAATCATAATATGTAAACTAGTATATACCAAGGTAGCCTCATCTTGGTCATGTTCAAAAGAACAACCAAGTATGGACCTGGATCTTCTTCTAGATCCAGATCTAATATTATTAATACAGAACTTGTTGCATTTGACCAAATGGAACAATTAAATCAATGGACAATTCCGTCCATTTCTACTAAACATATATATAAAAGTGATACTTTCTCTTTTATATCTCAAGATCATGTTAAAACTGTTGAACAGGATATTGTTCTTGATAATAATGAACAAACTCTTAGACTATTATGTTTAAGAGATATTGAAAATAGTCTAGATAAATACCATTACATCCATGTAGGATGTATTCAGATAGCATTTAAACCTCTCACTTTGTTAGGTCTTAATGCATCCATTTTAGCATACTTAAGAGATGCTAGATATACAGACTTTGTACCATCTCTTATGGGAATTATACAAACAAGTTTGTGTCATGGACCAGTTTATTTTGATGTTTATCCAAACTTGACACTTTCTTTAAAAGATAAAAATCTGTTTGAAGCTACTACATTGAAAATTCAAACAGATGGGTATAATTACCTACCTGGTACAAGTAATGTTAATACTACATATAGGATATACTATAAAGTTATGAATACTTTATGTCCTAATGCCATTTTAAAGAGTATACCAGGGAAAATAGTAGCAATTGACAATAATTGCCTTACTACTAATATTGCTACTCCCAGACTAATAAAATGGGATGAAATAAATTTCCCTACGGATTGGACTTCACCAAATGCTGTTACACCAGCCTCTGTCCCCCCGTCCCAATTAGACCAAATCATCCAATCTAAAGACGGTGATATTGAAGTTTCCTTTACTCCTAACAAGTTTAGCAAATTATCTTTAAGTAGGAGTAATTCTATAAGAAGTTTTAATACTACTCCTTCTAAACTTCCTTACACAGTTTCTTATCCTTCTTCTTCAAGACATTCCATGTCTAATCAACCCAGACCAAACATGGATCTTGAACACCTCCAGAATCTGGAGAAAGAAAATGTTATAAAAGGATTTATTAGCTCAGACCATCAAATTCCTCAAGGAGTTTATGGCCGAGAAGAAAATAGCGAGAATAAAGAAAGACGAGATCCATTTGATCCCTCTTATTCATGATAATTCCTCTGTCTATGTTTAATGGATTTTAGTCCAAATTCTTTTTTAAGACAGGTTATTAATAAAGACTTCATGTTGGAGAAAAACTTTGAGTTCCGATAAGCATATTTTAAAATCTTTAATAAAAAAGATCTAGATCTTATAAAAGATTTATATTATCAAGATCTAGAAAGAAAACAAACTATAATATGGTTTGTTGACTGGTTTAACAAATGGTTTCCTACCCAAAAGGTATTGAACACCATTAGTTCAACCAAATGGAGACTACATGGGGATAAAAGTTTCTTTGAAAGCTTACATCCTCCTCCTTTACACATAAACTTCAAGTCAAATGATAGAGAACTTGAAGCAACTGCTTACATCAGCACAAATGACTCAATATTCAATAGTCATTTGGCTCACCAGAATAATTGGACAAACCGTTCCATAGAATCTATGGAGGCCCAATTAATTCGGATTGAAAACAAAATTATAGAACAAGGAGAGAACATAAAAAAGCAACAGGTAATTAAAAAACCTGAAGCTAGTTCTTCTTCTTTAGAAAAAGCTACTTTTAAACCTCCTATGAAAGTAGAAGGATTTAGGACACAGAGTAAAAAGGAGGAAGAAGAGTTCATAGAACTCTTAACTCAAAAATTAAAAATGTTTCCCTAAATGTTCTTACTAAAGAAAATCCTCCCTCTGATATACAAGAATCAGAAGATGAGGAAGAAGAGGAACAAGACATTAGTAGAGATTTGTGGGAAAAATTTTATATTACCAAAAGTAATTTCAAAGAAGGAAATTACAAAAACCCCTCTCTCCAATTAAATAAAATTGGAACAGATTATTTACCTGTCCCATATTACTATCATAGACCCTCTCCTCAAGATCTTTTATTTGAAGAAAATTTTTGGAGAAATTCACAAAACTCTTATAGTGGTAAAGAATTATGTGAATAGAACATAGATGGGTATACTGAATATCAGATCTATGAAATTATTCACAAAATGCTTATGTGGGCCACTATGAGTAAGAATTGTGGAAATACTAATAAAAACACTGCAATCTTGTTGACCAATGGTTTTTCAGGATGTCTCAAAGGTTGGTGGGATAATGTTCTAACCAATACCCAAAGAGAAGAAATTATAAATAGTGTAAAAATGGAAATAGAAGATGGGCAACCTACTCAGGTACCCGATGCCATTATTACATTGGCACAGACAATTATTATGCACTTTGTGGGATCATCTCCCCAAAGATCTGAAAGGGGAAGGGAGCTTCTTATGAATTTGAGATGCCCTTTTTTAACCCAATTCAGATGATATAAAGATGTTTTTATCTGCAAAGTTATGCATAGCATGATGCAAATAATGAATTCAGGAAAAGCAACCCATCTAGGAAAAGGCCTACAAAAGGTCCTGCTCCAAAGAAGACAAGGGTATGCTGGAAATGTGGTAAAGTAGGGCATTTAGCCAATAAATGCACTACAAAAAAGAAATTAGCAGAATTACAAATTGATGAAGGCCTAACGGCACAACTTTGTAAAATTTTATTAAATACTTCTCCAGAAATATCTGAAGAAGAGGACTATCCTAACAGTGGAGAGGATGGGTTTTATTCCCCAGAGGAAGCAGAACAACCATCGTTATCATGTGCTAATGGATGTCCTGATGCAGACTATTGGAAGGCCATTGCAACTATGAATGGTCTTACCCTTAATGTTCTTACTGCAGAACATAGTGAAATGCTAAACATAATTGATAAAATTACGGATCCTAAATTAAAGGTGAAGATAATTCAATTATGTATAAACCAAACTAAAAAAGACAAGCCTGAAACAAATCCTATAAAGATCAATCAATATAGTATTCAGGAAGTCTTTAACAGAATGGAAAAAGTTGAAAAACCCATTACTGTACAAGATCTTAAACATGAAATCAATTTGGTGAAGACAGAAATAAAGACACTCCAAATTGCATTTTCCCAAATGGAAGAAAAACTTAACAATTTAAATATTACTACATCTTCCATTAGTATAGGTAATAAAATTCCTGATAATGGAGAATCACCACCATTAGATCTTGCAGGAGATCAATATTTACATCTCCTAAATAAAATTACTTATCAATTAATGGTGTATCAGGGTTAATCTTGTTATCCAAGAAGATTATACCATTAGTAATGCTATTGCATTAGTAGATAGTGGAGAAGATCTGATCTGCATTCAAGAAGGCATAGTTCCGACCAAATATTTTGAAAAAACTATGCAATCTCTAACATCAGCCAGTAGAAGCCGAATGAATATTCAATTCAAACTATCTGATGTTTATATTTGTAATGAAGGAATTTGTATTCCATCTACTTTTTTACTTGTTAAAAATTTACAGCAACAAGTAATTTTGGGAACTCCTTTCTTAAAACTCTTAATGCCAATAAAAGTTGACCAAACTGGCATTTATACTTCTTATAATAATATTGATCTGGTTTTCACTTTTCTTAAAGAGCCACAGACCAGAATCATAAATGAATTAAATCTTTTAGATCTTAAGGAAAGACATCTTGATTTCCTTCAAGAAGAAACTAGGATCATGCAAATAGAGCATCAATTAAAGATGCCAAATATTTCTAGAAAAATTGAAATTTTAAAAAAGGAATTTCAAAACAAAGTTTTTAGTGAGATTCCTAGTGCTTTTTGGACAAGGAAGAAACATATTGTTTCTCTCCCCTACAAGACTGATTTTGATGAAAGATCTTATATTCATACCAAGGCTAGACCTAGCCAGATGAATTCTGAATATCTAGAACATTGTACAAAAGAAATACAAAGTCTTCTTGATAAAAAACTTATAAGAAAAAGTTACTCCCCTTGGAGCTGTACAGCTTTTTATGTAAATAAGAATGCTGAAAAAGAAAGAGGCAGACCAAGATTAGTGGTCAATTATAAACCACTAAATGATGCCCTTCAATGGATTAGATAACAAATACCCAATAAAAAGGATTTATTGGATAGACTTTATAATGCTTCTATCTTCTCAAAATTTGATTTCAACTCTGGATATTGGCAAATTCATATTAAAGAAGAAGATAGATACAAGACAGCATTCACTATTCCTTTTGGACACTATGAATGGAATGTCATGCCATTTGGATTAAAAAATGCTCCTTCAGAATTCCAAAATATTATGAATGAAATTTTTACTCCTTTTTCGGAATTCTGTTTGGTTTACATAAATGATATTTTGGTTTTTTCATCATCTATAGATCAGCATTTTAAACTTCTTCAAAATTTACAAGAGATTATTATTCATAATGGTCTTGTTCTTTCAGCCCAAAAAATGGATCTTTTCAAAACTCAGATCAGATTCCTAGGGTTTAATATTCATAAAGGGAAGATTATTCCTATTGATAGAAGTATAGAATTTACTTCTAAATTTCCTGATGAATTGAAAGACAAAACCCAATTGCAAAGGTTTTTGGGAAGTCTTAATTACATAGGAAATCATTATAATAAATTAGCCCATGATTGTGCACTACTGCACCAAAGGCTTCAAAAGAATCCTTTACCATGGACTTCTGAACATACTATAGTAGTTCATAGAATTAAACTTAGAGTTAAACAATTACCTTGTCTCGGACTAGCAAATCCTCAATGGGGCAAAATTGTTGAAACTGATGCATCAGATATTGGTTATGGGGGAGTTCTCAAACAAAAGAATCCCATTACTAATAAAGAAGAACTTCTAAGATTTACTTCTGGTACCTGGAAAGGTTCTTCAAAAATTTACTCTACTATTAAAAAAGAAATGTTTTCTATTGTTAAGTGTGTTACTAAATTTCAGGATGATTTACTTAACCAGACATTTCTTATCAGAATAGATTACAGTGCTGCTAAACACATCCTAAAACAAGATGTAAAGAATCTTGTTTCTAAGAAAATTTTTGCTAGATGGCAGTCTGATTATCTGCTTTTGATTTCCAACTTGATCATATTAAAGGAGATCAAAATTCTTTACCAGATTTTCTAACCAGGGAATTTTTGCAGGAGAAATAGTATGCAACCTCCGGATAAAGGAGGGTTCCAATTCCCTCAGAGGCGTCCCAACAAAGGGACAGGCCATCAGCAAAACCCACCTAAGGGTTCTCAGCCCAACAAAGGGCCAAATTAGCCAAACAAGGCTGGTCCTCAGCAAAAACCTTCTGCCAAGGACATTCCTGTCCAAGAAATGGTTTTCCATCAAAAACAATTTTTGAAAACTTTTCTTATTTTGGACGATGTTAAAATTTCTTATAAATTAGAGACTGATGCTTGGGGTTATAAAGAACGATGTTTAAACATGCACAATTTCATGACCCAAGAATCTAAGCCTAGATTTGCCTATGAGGCAATGTTAATAGAAACAGGATCTGTTCAAATTGAACATTTCTATAAAGTTCCAAATGATAAAAAGACTGCTGTAACACATTCTAAGTGTTACATTATTAAAGTTCTCCATGCTAATCAATGGGGCCTTAATCCAGCCCAAGCAAGAACTTTAAAAATTAATGGTGTTACTTTTAATTACTGGGATTATTTAGAAGCTTGGAACAAAGCTTTTCTTTATATGAATCCCACAAGAAGTCATACTTGGCTTTTTGTTATAAATGATCAAATAATTAAAAATAGTCTTGAAAGTTTTCCTAATTGGTTTTACCATTGGTGGAAAAAAATGGGACCAGAAACTGGAATTGTTCATCGAGAAATTATGGATTATTTTACAGTATGGTTTGATCATCATCCAGTTCTCAGAGGAAAAGTATTAGAAAATATTCCATTTGGAAGAAATATTTTATTCTTCTTTGCTGAATTCAGACTTGTATGGATTTGGAAATGGGATATTCAACATTATGTTGATCATCTTAGAATTTCTGCACTCCAGAGAAATTTCTGGGTCAAATGGTGGGGAGGATTTGATATTCCCAATGCTCTTTCAAAATCTAACCTGCTGTCAAAGTATATATTAGAATTTTTTAGGAGAAACAAAAGAAAATTGATGACATATTCCCCATATTACTATCATAGACCCTCTCCTCAAGATCTTTTATTTGAAGAAATTTTTTGGAGAAATTCACAAAACTCTTATAGTGGTAAAGAATTATGTGAATGGAACATAGATGGGTATACTGAATATCAGATCTATGAAATTATTCACAAAATGCTTATGTGGGCCACTATGAGTAAGAATTGTGGAAATACTGATAAAAACACTGCAATCTTGTTGACCAATGGTTTTTCAGGATGTCTCAAAGGTTGGTGGGATAATGTTCTAACCAATACCCAAAGAGAAGAAATTATAAATAGTGTAAAAATGGAAATAGAAGATGGGCTACCTACTCAGGTGCCCGATGCCATTATTACATTGGCACAGACAATTATTATGCACTTTGTGGGATCATCTCCCCAAAGATCTGAAAGGGGAAGGGAGCTTCTTATGAATTTGAGATGCCCTTCTTTAACCCAATTCAGATGATATAAAGATGTTTTTATCTGCAAAGTTATGCATAGACATGATGCAAATAATGAATTCAGGAAAGGCAACCCATCTAGGAAAAGGCCTACAAAAGGTCCTGCTCCAAAGGAGACAAGGGTATGCTGGAAATGTGGTAAAGTAGGGCATTTAGCCAATAAATGCACTACAAAAAAGAAATTAGCAGAATTACAAATTGATGAAGGCCTAAAGGCACAACTTTGTAAAATTTTATTAAATACTTCTCCAGAAATATCTGAAGAAGAGGACTATCCTAACAGTGGAGAGGATGGGTTTTATTCCCCAGAGGAAGCAGAACAACCATCGTCATCATGTACTAATGGATGTCCTGATGCAGACTATTGGAAGGCCATTGCAACTATGAATGGTCTTACCCTTAATGTTCTTACTGTAGAACATAGTGAATGAAAGGAAAAAGTGGTTTAAAGTTAGAGTTTAAACGCGCAGCGGAAATAGGTTAAGTTATAAAACTTTTGGTATTCCAGGATCTACTACTCGTCAATTCCATAGATGCGTACAAGGGGGTGCAAGAATTATACCTTAGTGTCTTGAACCCAATTCTGAAACTTTAACTTCCAGCAGCCTCCACTAGATGATCTTCACCCTTATGACTCCTGCGGATGCCTGCCGGAAAGACTAGGGCTGGTGGGAACCCTAATAGAGAGGATAGGAAGGTTTTGGGAAGACTATGATAGTTTCTGCAGCTTCTGCGTATAAAAACGACGATCACCTACTTCCAGAACGCAGCTGCCCTATTTATAGATTTCCAGAACCGACCTAGACTTCGATCGATCGAAGTGACTTCGATCGATCGAACCTTCGATCGATCGAACCATTCTCGATCAATCGAACCTGCTGACTTCAATCGATCGAACATACTTCGATCGATCGAACCTGTCTTAACAGCTTCCTCAAGTGTCTTTCCAAGCATCCTAGCGGAGCTAAGAGTGGGACCTCCTAGGCTCTTTATTGTTGGCTCAGACCAGTTTGTTAATTACCATGACCAAACTCTTTGATCAGCAAACTAACTAACTGGTCAGTTAACGTTTATTCCACTATAAAACGATAACTGAACTCCAACGCAAAAGAACATATCCGAAGCGATAACTAGACTTGTATGGTGTACTAATGTCCCTCTACCGTCAGCATTCGTAATCATATTCAGGTAGTCGGATAACTGTTACTGTCAACCTGAATCATGATTACTTCTTGTATTCCTTGAGTCCCATTCACTACTCATGATTACCAAACATGTTGATAACTCTTATCAACAAGATTGCAGTACTCAGTAATCAACTTGGTGACATTCTCAAGGGAATGCTTACTCTGAATCAGAGGGTAGATTCTATCTTGACAATATATGTTCACAACCCTATGGACATGACATACCCAAGATACCCAGGTGTTGATCTTCTATAGACCTCACTGATTGGTAAGTCAAAGCAGCCATATCCATAGTCTGTGTTCATAATCATCTCAAGATTGAGAACACGTACCTTATACAAGTTATGAGTTCCTATTGACTGTTGACAGCCTTAAGCGTCAATAGGAAAGCTCAGGTCCGTCAATGCACTATAAGCACTAGCATATCAACTAAGAGCTACACTCTAGTGATTGAGATTAATCACTCCATCCAATGGTAGTTAATTATGCTACAGTGTAGACCTGATGAGGTATCCAGTCTCATCATCCACTGTGACATACTCTAAGTATCAAAGAATAGTAATTTGTATCTCACTTGTGTGTATCTCATACACACACGAATTGCTTACTATGATACTTAAGGACAAAACAATCATCTCATGAAAGAAACATACACAATGAAATGTAAAGCTGATATCCATATATTATAATGCTAATGTCTCATACATAAAGTAATGGTTTGAGGGCACAAACCCAACAAACTCCCACTTGCACTCACAACCATTCAGAACTACATCTAAGACCTAGACTATCTAGATGACGATCAAAGACCTTCTGTGGTAAGGCCTTTGTAAACGGATCAGCAAGATTGTCAGCGGTGGCAATCTTGGTGACAGTCACATCTCCACGTTGAACTATATCTCGGATTAGGTGATATTTCCGCTCTACGTGCTTTCCCTTCCCGTGGTTCCTTGGCTCCTTGGACTGAGCCACTGCCCCACTATTATCGCAGTATAGCGTAATAGGTGACAACGACGCTGGTACCACCTCGAGTTCCATAAGGAACTTCTTGAGCCAAACAGCTTCCTTTGCGGCTTCACAAGCAGCCACATACTCAACTTCTGTAGTTGAGTCTGCAATGCATTTCTTCTTAATGCTCCTCCAACTAACAGCACCACCTCCCAAGGTAAAGAGATGTCCGGATGTCGACTTTCTCGAATCTTTATCTGACATAAAGTCCGAGTCAGTGTATCCTACTGGAATTAACTCACTATCGCCGTACATAAGCATGTAATCTTTAGTTCTTCTCAAGTACTTAAGAATGTGCTTAACGGCTGTCCAGTGCTCTGGACCAGGATTCGATTGATACCTGCTAACCATGCCAACGGCAAAACAGATATCTGGTCTAGTGCATAACATCGCATACATGAGACTTCCCACTGCCGAGGCATAGGGAATTCCTACCATGCGATTCCTCTCCTCTTGTGTCTTTGGACACTGGTCCTTGGAGAACGCTAAACCATGCCTGAAAGGTAACAAACCTTTCTTCGAATTATCCATTGAAAACCTAGTTAGCACTTTTTCGATATAACCAGCTTGAGATAATCGCATTATCTTTCGCTTGCGATCCCGAAAGAGCTTTATCCCAAGAATATAGCTCGCCTCTCCTAGATCCTTCATATCGAAAGTATTAGCTAGCCAAACCTTGACCGTTGACAGCGCCGCTACATCATTCCCAATGAGTAGAATGTCGTCAACGTAAAGCACAAGAAAAGCCACTACTTTCCCTTCACATTTCTTGTATACACAAGGCTCATCCAGATTCTGTATGAAACCAAACGACTTGACCACTTGGTCAAATCGGATGTTCCAACTTCTGGATGCCTGCTTAAGCCCATAAATGGACTTTTGCAACTTGCATACCAAGTTACCTTTTCGACCAGCTATGAACCCTTCTGGTTGTTGCATATAGATGTCCTCCTCAAGATTGCCATTCAAGAATGCAGTCTTGACGTCCATCTGCCAGATTTCATAATCTAGGCATGCAGCAATGGATAAGAGTATTCTGATGGACTTGAGCATGGCTACCGGCGAGAAGGTTTCCTCATAGTCAATGCCCTCCCTCTGAGTATAGCCTTTCGCCACAAGCCTTGCCTTAAAGGTCTCAACCTTTCCATCAGATCCTCTTTTTCTCTTATAGACCCACTTGCAGCCAATGGGTTTAATATTGGCTGGAAGTTCTACAAGATCCCAGACCTGATTGGAATCCATAGATTACAATTCAGCCTTCATAGCTTTAATCCAATGAGCTGAATCAACATCAGCCATTGCCTCTTTGTAAGTGGTAGGATCAGATTCAGATTCTATGGAGACAGCTTCAAAAACTTCTCCTAAGAACATGTATCTATCAGGCTGGCTGATAATCCTCCCACTACGACGAGGTACTGGTGCAGAAATGGGTGAAGAAGTGGTATTTTCTTGATTTTCATCGTTATCAACTGCGGGTTGGACTGAGGGCTCTCCTTCTATCTCTCTAAGATCTATCCTTCCCTTAGGTTTATGGTTCATGATATAATCATCCTCCAAGAAAACAGCATTTGTACTAACAAACACTTTCTGTTCTCTTGGATCATAAAAATACCATCCATAAGTACCCTTTGGATACCCTACAAAGTAACATACTTCCGATCTAAAATCCAACTTGCTCATCTTTCCTTTGAGCACATGTGCTGGACACCCCCATATCCGGAGATGTTGCAAAGAAGGCTTGCGCCCAATCCACATCTCTCGTGGTGTCCTGGGAACAGATTTGCTTGGTACTAGATTTAGTATGTATGCAGCGGTTTCCAAAGCATAACCCCAAAGGAATAATGGCAACTCTGAATAACTCATCATCGACCTAGTCATGTCTAAAAGAGTCTGATTCCTTCTCTCCGCTACACCGTTCTGCTGAGGCGTACCAGGTGCAGTCAACTGTGACAGAATCCCATTCTGTACGAGGTGATCAATAAACTCATTAGAGAGGTACTCGCCACCTCGATCAGATCGAATGGCCTTGATATGTGTGCCCGATTGCTTCTTCACTTCAGCCCTAAACTCTTTGAACTTTTCAAAGGCTTCAGACTTGTGCTGCATTAGGTACACATATCCATACCTAGAGTGGTCATCGGTAAATGTTATGAAATACTCATAACCACCCCTTGCTCTAATATTTATTGGTCCACACACATCAGTATGAACTAATTCCAACAATGCATTGGTCCTGTTGCCCTTTGCAGGAAAGGGCCTTTTGGTCATCTTACCCTCCAAACAAGACTCGCAGACTTCCATTGGTTCGAGAACCAAATCGCCTAAGACCCCTTCTTTGACTAGTCTGCCAATCCTATTCAGATTGATATGGCCAAGCCTCATATGCCAAAGCCTTGTTGGATTAGTGGAAGGTTCCTTTCTTTTAGATGGTAAAGTTACCACTGAGTTATTAAGTTCCAAACAAGAATCTTTTGAAATATTGGGAGTAATCACATACAAACCATTTGATTAAACACCAGAACATATAAAAGAACTGCTTCTTTGAATGACAACTTCAGTTCCAAAATGAAAGGAATAACCATTATTCGTTAAATTAGAAACTGAAATTAAATTACGTCTCATTAAAGGGACGTAAAGTACATCTGATAAAATCAAAACTTTATTGTCTGAAAATTCTAAAACTACGACTCCTATAGCAACCGCAGATACGGTTGCGCTAGAACCTAGAGTAAGCACAATCTCCCCATCACTGCATTTCCTGGTTGATCTAAAACCCTGCAATGAATTACAGATATGGTTAGTCGCACCAGAATCAATGCACCAAGTGTTTGAAGTATCCGTAATAAAACTTACTTCAATCACATGTGATTCAATCATACCTTGAACTCTTGTAGCTAAGAATTCTGGACAGTTCCTCTTCCAGTGGCCCTTCTCACCGCATTGGAAACACTTTCCTTTGCCTTGGCCACCCACCTTCCCTTTGCCCTTACCTTTTCCCTTAGATTTTGCAATCTTAGGGACTGGTCCAACACTTGAACCACCAGTTCCAGCCTTCTTCTTTCCTTTCTTACCTTTCGGTGTAGATCGGGAAGAAGAAGCGCTTTTCTCAACGTTCAAAACGTTGACCCCAGGTTTGATCACCCCTTCCGCTGCCAAAAGAGAACTCATCAATTCGCTCATTGAAAAATTCATTTGATTCATATTATAGTTAAGTTTAAATTGAGCGAATGAAGGCGACAGGGAATTGAGGATCATATCAACTTGGGTCTGTGCATCGATGTTGGCACCTAGGGTCTCCAGCTCGTTTAAATAACCAATCATTTTTAAAACATGTTCCTTGACTGGAGTCCCTTCCGACATCTTTGCACTCATTATCTTCTGCATGGCTACCTGTCTGGCAGGCCTGCCATGCTCCCCAAACATCTTTTTCAGGGATGTGATAATGTCACTGGCAGAATCGTTCGATTGGAATTGGTGTTGTAACACACCAGCCATTGAGGCCAGAATGTAACAACGGGCCATTCCATTCGACTTCTTCCATTTGTCAAACTCGCGTCTAGCAGCTGCCGAAGCATTTGCCGCGGGTTCTTCAGGGCTTGGGGTGGTGAGGACATATATGTGATCCTCCGCAGTTAAAACGATGTCAAGGTTACGTTTCCATTCAGTGTAGTTATTTCCAGTTAACTTGTTTTGAGTGAGTATGGTAGCAAGTGGACTAAATGCAGATCCAGACATTATGATTACTGAAAATCAAACAAACAAAATAAATATGGATATCAGAATTGATAGTTTGAAATAAAAGAATCCTTAAAACTCTTGTTTAAAACAAAGTCGCCGGAATATCGAAACGAAAGAATAAAGCCTCCGTGTGGTGGTCAATGTTCGATCTTTCGATTTATCATGACTTATCCGCTATGCAACTCTTGCAAAATAGCCATGACTCCCGAACCTATTTGATCTCTAAGTTTCTGAATAATGCCCCGTGTGGGATCCCTTATCCATAGCTTAGCTAGTGTGTACCATTAACTAGGATCCAATCACAACCGTCTCAAGTAGCGCCTCCGTGTGGTGGTCACCCTCTAACACGTCTGATTGATCCTATCCATAGGAAGTTCACATCTAGTAACCAATGAGCAGTGTACCCTCCGTATGGAATGATCACCCCTGGCGAGGTGACACAGAATACACTACTCATCTTACAATGAACCGTTAATGGAAGATCGTGGGTGTTATTTGATAAGACCCTCTCCCACTAGATTTAGTAAATTAAGGATTTTGCTTTTGAAAAATGTTTTCACACACTACCCATAAACATCCAATGTTTACTAATGTGTTGAAAACGGTTTTTGAATTTTATTTTAGAAAACTTGTTTTAAGTGCATGCAACAATGTATTATACACCAATCACAAAACAAGCACATAAAACAAAAAACTAAAATGAAATATAGGCATTCAAACAATGCCTCTATCTCCCATGGCTCTATTTCCATAGATCCACCTTCTTGGTTTGGTCGCCTCCGGCTCCATCTTTATGGACAACGGCTCCTTGCTCTATCTTCATGGAATTTCTAATTCTATTACATTGGACCTATGCTTCTTTTGAAGCTTACAATTTATCTAGAAAAAGGAAATAGCCAAAAGAAATAAAAGGCTAGGGAAAACGGTGCGACTTTCCTTTTCGTAGGATTGAAGCCGCAGCGCCCTTTACATACGCCTTAAAACCAAACCATTAATAAATTACAACATGCACCAATCTCAAACAATTTAAATATAAATATTTAAACGACTTGGTGCCATGGGAGATAGCGACTAATTTTGCTGCAAAAGGGTTAGTCATACACGCATCCACACATACATAACAAATATATGTAACTATTGGAACACTTAATTGATTCACACAGTATATAAACACTTTACATACTGAATTAGAACTTAAAACAGCATCTTACTTCTCTGTCACAGTTCAATCGCTTGAACATTCTGTTTCACAGAATGATTTAAAATTTTTACAGAAATAATTTAAGATTAAAGTATAATTTAAAAAAAAATATTTACAACTGTGAACAGAACACCTGGACAGAGAATCTGTCTCGATCGATCGAACACTATTCGATCGATCGATCGAAACTAGTTCGATCGATTGAGAACAGAATGTTCGATCGATCGAAACAAGTTCGATCGATCGAACCCACCTTGCATCCCATGCAATCACAGTTTTGTATTCTGCTGCGATAACACTGCAGAAACAGATCTGTGACGATGCAGTTTCGAAAACAGTTCTAAAATCAACATGCAAATCAAAACTAGGGTTCCAAAAACGCATCTATAGATCCAAACGAACTTGGCTCTGATACCAATTGAAAGGAAAAAGTGGTTTAAAGTTAGAGTTTAAACGCGCAGCGGAAATAGGTTAAGTTATAAAACTTTTAGTATTCCAGGATCTACTACTCGTCAATTCCATAGATGCGTACAAGGGGGTGCAAGAATTATACCTTAGTGTCTTGAACCCAATTCTGAAACTTTAACTTCCAGCAGCCTCCACTAGATGATCTTCACCCTTATGACTCCTGCGGATGCCTGCCGGAAAGACTAGGGTTGGTGGGAACCCTAATAGAGAGGATAGGAAGGTTTTGGGAAGACTATGATAGTTTCTGCAGCTTCTGCGTATAAAAACGACGATCACCTACTTCCAGAACGCAGCTGCCCTATTTATAGATTTCCAGAACCGACCTAGACTTCGATCGATCGAAGTGACTTCGATCGATCGAACCTTCGATCGATCGAACCATTCTCGATCGATCGAACCTGCTGACTTCAATCGATCGAACATACTTCGATCGATCGAACCTGTCTTAACAGCTTCCTCAAGTGTCTTTCCAAGCATCCTAGCGGAGCTAAGAGTGGGACCTCCTAGGCTCTTTATTGTTGGCTCAGACCAGTTTGTTAATTACCATGACCAAACTCTTTGATCAGCAAACTAACTAACTGGTCAGTTAACGTTTATTCCACTATAAAACGATAACTGAACTCCAACGCAAAAGAACATATCCGAAGCGATAACTAGACTTGTATGGTGTACTAATGTCCCTCTACCGTCAGCATTCGTAATCATATTCAGGTAGTCGGATAATTGTTACTGTCAACCTGAATCATGATTACTTCTTGTATTCCTTGAGTCCCATTCACTACTCATGATTACCAAACATGTTGATAACTCTTATCAACAAGATTGCAGTACTCAGTAATCAACTTGGTGACATTCTCAAGGGAATGCTTACTCTGAATCAGAGGGTAGATTCTATCTTGACAATATATGTTCACAACCCTATGGACATGACATACCCAAGATACCCAGGTGTTGATCTTCTATAGACCTCACTGATTGGTAAGTCAAAGCAGCCATATCCATAGTCTGTGTTCATAATCATCTCAAGATTGAGAACACGTACCTTATACAAGTTATGAGTTCCTATTGACTGTTGACAGCCTTAAGCGTCAATAGGAAAGCTCAGGTCCGTCAATGCACTATAAGCACTAGCATATCAACTAAGAGCTACACTCTAGTGATTGAGATTAATCACTCCATCCAATGGTAGTTAATTATGCTACAGTGTAGACCTGATGAGGTATCCAGTCTCATCATCCACTGTGACATACTCTAAGTATCAAAGAATAGTAATTTGTATCTCACTTGTGTGTATCTCATACACACACGAATTGCTTACTATGATACTTAAGGTCAAAACAATCATCTCAAGAAAAAAACATACACAATGAAATGTAAAGCTGATATCCATATATTATAATGCTAATGTCTCATACATAAAGTAATGGTTTGAGGGCACAAACCCAACAGTGAAATGCTAAACATAATTGATAAAATTATGGATCCTAAATTAAAGGTGAAGATAATTCAATTATGTATAAACCAAACTAAAAAAGACAAGCCTGAAACAAATCCTATAAAGATCAATCAATATAGTATTCAGGAAGTCTTTAACAGAATGGAAAAAGTTGAAAAACCCATTACTGTACAAGATCTTAAACATGAAATCAATTTGGTGAAGACAGAAATAAAGACACTCCAAATTGCATTTTCCCAAATGGAAGAAAAACTTAACAATTTAAATATTACTACATCTTCCATTAGTATAGGTAATAAAATTCCTGATAATGGAGAATCACCACCATTAGATCTTGCAGGAGATCAATATTTACATCTCCTAAATAAAATTACTTATCAATTAATGGTGTATCAGGATTAATCTTGTTATCCAAGAAGATTATACCATTAGTAATGCTATTGCATTAGTAGATAGTGGAGCAGATCTGATCTGCATTCAAGAAGGCATAGTTCCGACCAAATATTTTGAAAAAACTATGCAATCTCTAACATCAGCCAGTAGAAGCCGAATGAATATTCAATTCAAACTATCTGATGTTTATATTTGTAATGAAGGAGTTTGTATTCCATCTACTTTTTTACTTGTTAAAAATTTACAGCAACAAGTAATTTTGGGAACTCCTTTCTTAAAACTCTTAATGCCAATAAAAGTTGACCAAACTGGCATTTATACTTCTTATAATAATATTGATCTGGTTTTCACTTTTCTGAAAGAGCCACAGACCAGAATCATAAATGAATTAAATCTTTTAGATCTTAAGGAAAGACATCTTGATTTCCTTCAAGAAGAAACTAGGATCATGCAAATAGAGCATCAATTAAAGATGCCAAATATTTCTAGAAAAATTGAAATTTTAAAAAAGGAATTTCAAAACAAAGTTTTTAGTGAGATTCCTAGTGCTTTTTGGACAAGGAAGAAACATATTGTTTCTCTCCCCTACAAGACTGATTTGATGAAAGATCTTATATTCATACCAAGGCTAGACCTAGCCAGATGAATTCTGAATATCTAGAACATTGTACAAAAGAAATACAAAGTCTTCTTGATAAAAACTTATAAGAAAAAGTTACTCCCCTTGGAGCTGTACAGCTTTTTATGTAAATAAGAATGCTGAAAAAGAAAGAGGCAGACCAAGATTAGTGGTCAATTATAAACCACTAAATGATGCCCTTCAATGGATTAGATAACCAATACCCAATAAAAAGGATTTACTGGATAGACTTTATAATGCTTCTATCTTCTCAAAATTTGTGGGTGTGAGATTCTTTAAAGTCAAAAGGCATTTTGGAACGACTCCACCAACCAAGGACACGTATATTTGTCTTTTTACTTTTTACTATTCATCTACAGCACCTTGTCTAAAGACTATAGACTTTTTAATTTCTATTTAAAGATGACCCTCAGACATGTTGAGAGGCATCTCGTGTTCTCTCTCTCTCTCTCTCTTCCTTACCCCTCTTGTATTCAGTTCCCTGTTTTGATCTGTAACTTTGGTTCACCATAAGTAAGTAATAAAATCTCTTCTCTTTCTTTTGATTATTTTTCTGTTGATCCTGTTTTAATTTGGTATCAAAGCCATGTGTGAAATTCCACTAACCACTTGTCATGATCTCCCTAAAAGGAAGGGAGAAGTGGATGGTTAGGATTAATTGGTCACACAACGTCAGCATGCTGACGTGGCGTGACGGACTCACTGAATAACTTCTCGTTGAGTAGAGGCTTATCACGAGATAGGATGAGAGGGGTGTTTTAGTCTGCCGGGCTCCTTCCCCTCTAATTCCATAATTCCCGGAACTCAAAATCTCTAGTTTCCAAAATCGATTTGCTTTTAAAATGATTTCTTCATTTTCAAAATTACGTGGCGAATCTATTTAATTTATTTTAAAATGAATTTGAAAAATTTCAAACGTGGTTAGCCTGCGAAATCTACACACTCGTAAGTTTGCTGGCCAAACTATTGACTAATTTGACTTACTTGAAAAGTCACTTTGTGAAGATGGGAAGGCCACGTGGCAAAAGAATCGAAAGTGGTAGGAGTGGTTATTGCCAAACAAGTTAGGGTAATTCTTGAGACACAATTTTCATACAACTTTCACATAACCTCCTAAGAGATGTGTCTATCTCTATTAATTCTGTGTCACTGTGGGATCCTGTGACATCACAGGAGAGATATAGATACATCTTTTTAGGAGGTTGTGTAAAAGTTGTATGAAAGTTGTATCCCAAAAATTACTCAACAAGTTTTAACTTCTTGTACTGGCTGGTCGTTGTCCCATAGTGGGTGGTGTACAAGCATACGTACAGCTGGTTCATAGATAAATCTATAAAGACCCAAAGGCTTGAAGAAGAACTCTCTCGCAAAAACAATCTCGATACAAGCATTCTTCAACACTTCTTTTCTTTTAGCATTATGTCTTAGCATTAGCATTCTGACTTTCAATCTAGTACTAGCAACCAAGTTTCTTTCTTTCATTTCATTTTCAATGTACTATTCATTTACTAGTATTTTGCTTTCCTTTGTAATTAGTCTATTTTAATGACAATCCATTTCATCCCAAATCCAATTCACTTTTTGTTAATTTTCATTCTTTTGTTCTCCATCACTTGGTTAAATGTTTGAAGTCCTCTTCATTGAGACTAGTGCAACCTTAAGGGAAGGGGCATCCTTACTTTCCAAAAATTGCCTGATCACACTCACACCAAACATAGGGATATAGTTTAGCTACATGTTTGTTACTACCGTACAAGGTCCTGGAGCCTACAAACCTACTTAATTTTTGCCAAATAATTTTGGCATGACTAGTGGGATGACTAAGTGATGATGCAAATAGATCCCTCTATCGTCGATTCAGTGAAGCATGTTGCCGACCTTCTTAAGGAATATGCACGGATTCAAGTCGAGTGACTTCGTAGAATTGAGGAAAATCAACAGTTGATCACGAAAATGATGGAGGAAAAAAGACTGTTGAAAAAAAACATTGGTGCTTCTCCATCTCAAGAGACCATGTCACAAGCCGGATCAATTCCACGCTATCTAAACCACTCAGGGGCAAGATGGCAAAAAAATAGTTGTTATAAAGAAGCCAAAAATCCTTAATTTGGCTGAAAAGCCTCTTGCTAATGTTGAGGAAAGCAAAACTTTTGTGATTATTTAGCCCATATTTGGGAAGCAGCATTACTCATTTCACTAATTGGCCCTATGGACTATATCAAACTGATAAAACTAATCAAATGACCTATAAAAAGGGTGGAACTAATCAAACTGATAGCAAAATTTACAACCATAGTAATGGAAAAACCTTCCTATTTTCTAGATAGACAATAGAATATATAACAAATACGCTTCCTAAATTTTAAAGAAGTGCAAGTGAGAATACATTGAGACTTTAATTATGAAATACATTATTGAAATCCACTTCCTAAACTTCAACTTTCTGTGATTTTTCACTCATATTATATCTGTTTGGTTAGTTCTATGATAGTCATTTGATCGGAGTCACAGAAAGGAAAAAAGAAAAACCTATAAAAAATAAACTCTATCCTAAATAATCTAGAACAAATGTATCTTCATAGTTAATGTTTGGGAGTGATTACGTGAGAGAGAGACAGACAGAGAGAGAGAGAGAGAGGAATTAGAAGGTAGGAGTGTTTGCACCCAAAAATCGTCAATGATTTTTGAGCCCGAGTGGAGTTGAAGTTGGGTGAAGGAGACGCTGGGGCAAGTAGTGATGACTCATCGGACTCAAGAGGTAAGCCCGATGGGGGGAACAACTGTTGGGAGATGAGGAGAGTCCGATGGGAGCATGTGGCAAGTGTAAGCATCATCGGGCTATGAGAACATAACTTATCATGTTGAGAGCCCGATGGAAAAGTAAAGCAACGTTATAACTAATCGGACATCATGAAAAGGAAGAGTGTGTCCGATTGATTATAAGAAGTTGAAGAAATATGATCGGACATGGAAGAAGTCATGAGCCCGATTCATCCAACAGGGAGAGGTCGATTGACGAAGGACAGGGCGTTGTTATTCACAGTTGGCATGATGATGTCATCTCTGAGAGTTTTTTGGAAACAAGAGTCCGTCTGGGAAAGGAGTTGTTAGTTGCCAGCTGGGTTGGAGCGTCTAATCCCTAAATTAAAGGGATTAATTCAATTAAGTTCAGAATAAGGTAGGAGGTGGTGATATAGAAGGATTTCTTCAAATCAGCCAATCAATCAATAGCTTGGGGCGTAAGAGAAGGAATCATAGTCCAAATAGGAATCAGTTCAGGCCGCTATAAATATAGAGGCAGGCCCTTCAAGCAAAGGACTCCGCGTCTCTTCGACAAAATCATACACAGCATTCAGTATTCAGCACATTCAAGGCATTCAGAGCACTTTCTCTAAGTCTTTGTTTCCTAGCTTTAATAGCAATTAGGTCTGTGTCTTTTTGTTATTTTTATTCTCTGTTCTTTTGAATGATCAGTCCATTCTGGTGTTCTTGAGATCTGTTTTAGTTTTCCAAGCATTTAATAAAAATCTATTTTTATTAAACCGTTTGTGATTTGTTTAACTTGTTTAAACTTGATACTTTTTAGCTTGTGCGCTTCAGTACTGCTAAAGGACTTTTAGTGAGGGTACTTTCCTACTCACTACATACAATCACCAGTTTAGAAGTCAGATTCACCAAAAGCCTTGTGTATCACTGACACAAGCAGATAGGAAATTAGTTTGCACGCTTACACACACACACACCGAATCACAGATTGGTTCTGGCACGCCCGCGCAAATTATAGCAAACATTTTTGGCACGCCCGGTGGGACCCACAGTGTCAAATCATGCCTCCGAAGAAAGATAAGACGACAAAGGACGATCAGCATATGGATCCGCCCACGGAGGAGAGCACCGGCCATTCTCGACAGGACGGTAGTATCACGTTAGAAGCCATCTCGGAAGCCATGAGGGCTAACGTAGAGCCCATGTGGCATGAGTACAACGCGCTCATAGGTTCTATGGGCAACCTCAAATCGGTCATGCAGCAAACGACCGATATCCATAAAAGTCAGGCTGATCTGATCCATGAAACCAGGACCACGCACGTGAAGTTGGACCGACTGACGGAAACAATCGGAAAGTTGATTGAAACCTATAAGGCCGGATGGAGAGGAGAACAGGTCAACGGTTCGGGCTCGGGTACCTCGCTGGAGTCCGATAAGCCGAAGAGCCCACCATATGTCTGTCCGAACCTAAGAGACGGAAATGGCTCAGGAAAGCAATCTGAGTCACAGACCGGCATCGCTGGCAGTTTGGTGGTCACCGATCCCAACGGATCGGCGACACCAGGGTTTGGAGGATCTGCCGGCCAGACTGAAAGTTCAGTCGGCCACACACAGCCCCAAGGGAATGGCCATGGGGGGCAGAGGAACAACGGTGGGTTTTGGACCCATCAGGTCCAGAATAACCAACAGAACGGACCGCCGCCGTTGATACCCCCGATAAGGAATGTTCAGCCCGTAGTTCAACCCATCAATAGGGAAGAGCTGGTAGCGGCCATACACGAGGAGTATGGCCCGTTTATGCGGAGACTGGAAAGGCCGACTTACAGACGGCCGTACCCACCGGAGATTGACCGAGTCATATTTCCTCAGGGGTATAAGGTACCGAATTTCACTCTATTCTCAGGAGAGAGTGAACAGTCCTCAGTTGAGCACATTGGCCGTTTTATTGTTCAATGCGGCCATGTGGGTCACAGTGACCCATTGAAGTTAAGACTATTCCCAAATTCGCTAACGGGCATGGCGTTTTTGTGGTACGTCAACCTCCCAGCCAATTCGGTGTTAATTTGGCAAGGGATGGAGGAGTTGTTTCACGGACAGTTCTATAGGACTGAGCCCGAGACATCATTGGCAGATTTGTCGCGAATGATGCAACTGGTGGGGGAGACCGTGGAAACATACATAGCCCATTTCCGAAAGGCAAAATACCGCTGCAAGACAGTGTTGCCCGAGGAGGAGTATGCAAAGATGGCCATGGGGGGCATGTCCTTTGAGCTTCGCAAGAGGTTTGAAGGAACTGACTTCCGTGATCTGTTCGAGCTTGCCACACGGGCGGGTCGCTACGAACGTATTCTCTTGGATGAGCAGGAGAAGAAGAACTCTTCCAAGGGAACATATTACAAAGACCCCAATTACGAGGTCCACTTGGCAGAGTGTGACCTTGAAACAGAATGCGATATGGCCGAATTAATTTGCAAACGGCCAATCGTATGCAATGCCTTGAACAAGCCTGTTAATAATAACGCTGCTGCAAAGAAGATGGCATTCGAGGCGGGGAAAAACTATACTTTCGATATAACAATGGCTGATCAAATATTCGATGCCCTGTTGGCCGATAAAGTGATCAAGCTAAGTGAAGGTCATCGGATCCCAAAGGCCGATGACATAAAAAACAAAGAATATTGTAAATGGCACAATTCTTGGAAGCACGCTACTAACAATTGTGTTGTTTTTCGCAATTTTATACAGGAAAACGTCGAGAAGGGGGTCTTCAAATTCTCGGACAAAGCAATGGGGATCGATGCAAATCCTTTTCCTCAGATCACGGGCACAAACATGGTGATGCCCGACCTAACTAGGTTGTCAAGGCCGAGACTGAAGATTGACTTATCTGACGAGGAATTTGTGCCAACACAAAGGGAGGGTAAACAAATTGCTACTTCGGCCACCAATGGGCCGAAGGTTACAATACATGACCTCCGAAAGAGTCACCAAGAACGCAAGACGGAAGTACAGAAAGCTAACGAAGAGACGGCCAAATCTAGCACGGATAATCTGATAGCCGATCTACGGCGACAGCTGGAATTCATCGAACAAGGCCTTTGCCCGAGGTGCAAGGCTGACATCAAGAAGGAAGTCTCGAGCCCGAGTAAGAGGTCGAGAAGCTATGAACATCGGGACTCAAGCCCGAGAAGGCCCGTACATGAAAGATTGTCATTACCGTGGCAAGGCCAGGCCAAGCCCGAGTGGCGTGCAAAACATCCGTTGGGACACCAAGTCGGCCAACGAGAATACGGCCGACTGGGGGAAAGTAGTTCCCAAGTGATCCCAAGGCCTCAGATGCAAGCAACAATTTCTGGAAGGAGCCCGAGGATGGTGCTACCGCCTAGGGTAGAAGATCAAAAATGGCATAGAGCTGAACACTCCAAGTTCCCAGCACGGCCGCAATATAGCAAGTCCCAGAAAAGAAGATATCAGAGAATGCGACAGGCCGAGCGGGAATGCCAGTTGTTGAAGAATCAGGTAGGGGGTCCGATTGCTCCCACCGAGCCTCGGAAGGAGAGAGTCCGACAAGAAAGTTCACAGGAAAAGGGGACAGGTACGGCGGACAAGATGATTGAGTCCGATGGAGATGGGTCGGATTCTAGTTTTTCGCCAATCCAATTCGGGACAATTCCAGTAGGCCTGTCTTCTAACATGGTGTTTACGCTACCCATGTCTTTCATGGCCAAGCTGGATCAACCATCGGCCATGGAAGGGGATGTGGTTGAAGGCTCAGCTAAGGACTCGGCCGTGATGGAAGAAAACTTTTGGAACGGGGGAGAGATCGTTAAGCCTAAAGTGGTGGAAGCCACTAGCAAAAGTGTGGACGCCACCGATGGGCAGACCGATCGGCCAAAGATTACTATCTTAAGGCCGAAGGAACAACAGACTGAGGAAGGAGTGAAGACCGGACCAGTTAAAGTAGTGTTTGAAAAGCCAACACACCAGATGTCCCAACATCTAAAGCCATTGTATGTAAAAGGGCACATAGAGGGCGTCCCGATAAACAGGATTCTTGTTGATGGGGGGTCTACTATCAACATCATGCCCCAAATCATGTTAAGGATCTTGCAGAAATCAGAGTCGGAGCTGATTCCGACAGAAATGAATGTCCAAAGCTTCACGGGGGCACCTTCAAGGACGAAGGGGATCCTACCCTTGGAACTGACCGTTGGCAGCAAAACGGTCATGACTGCGTTTTTCATCGTAGAAACTTCAGCGGCCTATAATGCTTTATTAGGCCGGGATTGGATACACCCAAACTATTGTATTCCCTCCACCCTTCATCAGTTGTTAATTTTCTGGAGAGGAGATGAGGTGGAAGTGGTGGGGGCAGACACCAAGCCCTTTGTAGCTCGGGTGCAGACGGGCGATGCAGTCTTGTATGAAGATGACATCGGGCCAGTGAAGTTGTTGGGGTGTAACAAATTGGGAAGGCCAAATGCGGCGACCTTCCTTAAAGGAAGTTCGTCGGACATCAAGGCATATTTCCATAATCTCAGTCGGACAGAAGAATCAAGGCCGATCGAGATCGTTGAACAAGAAGACGTCCATGGAGATTCCGACAATTGAAGAACGGAAGCTGCTGGCCTTAAGAGCCAGCATGGCCAGATGGTGTGCATTCTTGGCCGACCGAAGATTGGAAATCGGCCCTACTGACGGAACGATCAATCTGGCTGATTGCATTTACGAAGAAGAAGCCCCGAAGGAAGAAGAGATTCAGATACATGAGTTGGAAACGGCCACGGCTAAGCTGGATGATCTTAAGGCCGATGTCCAGGACCCTCTCTTGGAAGTCAACTTAGGCGAAGAAGGAGAGCACAAGCCTACCTATGTGAGTCAGATGTTGGATCCTCAGGGTCAGGCCGATATGATTGCACTCCTGCATAAATATAAGGATTGTTTTGCTTGGGAATATGACGAGATGCCTGGTCTGTCAAGGGAACTGGTGGAACACCGATTGCCAATTAAATCGGAGTTCAGGCCGTTCAAACAGCTGCCTCGGCGCATGTCACCAGAAGTGACATTGAAGGTGAAAGAAGAGATCGAACGATTACTGAACGCTGGCTTCATTCGGACAGCCCGATATGTCGAATGGGTCTCGAATGTAGTGCCAGTAGTGAAGAAGAATGGGAAGCTAAGGGTTTGCATAGACTTCAGGAATTTAAACTTAGCTACCCCAAAAGATGAGTATCCCATGCCTATGGCCGATGAGTTAATCGATTCGGCCGCTAAACACAAAATTCTGTCATTTATGGACGGGCATTCGGGGTATAACCAGATTTACATCGCCGAAGAGGATGTCCCGAAGACTGCTTTTCGGTGCCCGGGGGCAATTGGAACCTTTGAGTGGGTTGTCATGCCTTTCGGACTCAAGAACGCTGGAGCCACTTATCAGCGGGCAATGAATTCAATCTTCCATGACATGATCGGGCAGTTCATGGAAGTTTACATAGATGATGTAGTGGTAAAGTCAGGGGATTACACCGATCATTTGAGAGATTTGGAAAAGGCGTTTGAAAGAATGCGGGCTCACGGATTAAAAATGAACCCTCTCAAATGCGCATTCGGTGTTACAGCAGGAAATTTCTTAGGTTTCCTGGTACATCAAAGGGAGATAGAGATTGATAAAAATAAGGCTCGGGCTATCCAAGCAGCAAAACTGCCTGCTAATAAGAAGGAACTCCAGAGATTGCTCGGGCAAATCAATTTCTTAAGAAGATTCATATCAAACTGTGCAGGGAAGACCCAAATATGGACCCCACTATTGAAGATCAAGACCGATGAAGACTTCAAGTGGGAAGACAGCCATCAACAAGCCTTTGAAGGAATCAAACAGTATCTGTCAATGCCTCCAGTGTTAATGCCACCAAAAAAGGGTAGGTATTTAAAATTGTATATATCGGCTTCTGATTGCTCTATAGGTAGTATGCTAGCTCAAGATAATGAGCAAGGTAACGAGCAGGCTGTTTACTACTTAAGTAGAATTTTGACTCCAATCGAGCAGCGTTATGCGCCGATTGGGAAGTTATGCTTGGCTTTGTATTTTTCTTCACAGAAGTTAAGAACATATATGCTTCATGTTTCCACTTATATAATATGTCAAACGGATGTGATAAAATACATGCTATCAAGACCAATCATGAGAGGCCGAATTGGGAAATGGACCTTGGCCTTGATGGAGTTTGCCATCCAATACCGTTCACAGCAATCGGTAAAAGGCCAGGCCATAGCCAATTTCTTGGGCGATCACCCAGATCCTGCTGATTTGGGAACACTGCCTCCAACACCCAAAGTTCTGAGCACATCCTTAGTCCCATGGACTTTAATCTTTGACGGGTCCAAAAACGCAGAAGGTGCTGGGGCAGGAGTGGTGATTGTATCACCCAAGTACAAAAAGACAAAAATGTCTTTTCGGCTCAACTTCAAATGCACTAACAATCAGGCCGAGTACGAAGCACTTATAATCGGACTAGAAATACTCCTTGAAATGGGGGCATCATCTGTGCATATAAAAGGCGACTCAGGTTTGGTGATTGGACAGATTGCTGGAGAGTTTCAGATAAGAAGTTGGGAGTTATGCCCGTTCCATGCAGTTGCTACTCAGCTCATGGAAGCATTTGATGACATTAGTGTGAGCTATATCCCAAGAACAACCAATACTGAGGCCGATAAGTTGGCAAAGACAGGATCAGCCTCACCCTCCCAGAAGAGTGCAGAAGACCAACTCATCACGGTCAATGTCCGGTCATTACCGTCCGTTGCAAAGAGGGGTTGGTACACTACTACCAATTCGGTCCTGATGGAGGATAGCGATTGGAGAGTTCCTATTATTGAATACCTGAGTCACCCAAATGTCAAAGTAGACCGAAGAGTCAGGTTGTTTGCAGTCCGATTCGTGGTACTAGATGGGGAATTATTCAAGAAACCGATCGGTGACGACGTGGTCCTGAGGTGCCTGGGGAAGAAGCAGGCCATGCAGGTTATGGCCGAAGTACACGAAGGGATATGTGGAGCACAT
The DNA here is from genome assembly GCA_033977485.1 of Hydrangea macrophylla. NCBI lineage: Eukaryota > Viridiplantae > Streptophyta > Magnoliopsida > Cornales > Hydrangeaceae > Hydrangea > Hydrangea macrophylla. The sequence goes on from CM066988.1 coordinate 16,902,756, forward strand.
CAAGCCGGCACCAAGATGAAGTGGCTATTGAGGAGGTATAATTATTATTGGCCTGGCATGTTGAAAGACTGCATCAGCTATGCCAAGGGTTGTCAACCTTGTCAAAAGCATGGTCCGATTCAACATGTGCCGGCCAAAGTATTTCAACCTATAATCAAACCATGGCCATTTAGGGGATGGGCGATGGATTTGATTGGCAAAGTCTTACCGCCATCATCCGGCCAGCATTGTTTCATAATAGTGGCTACGGACTACTTTACCAAGTGGGCCGAGGCCATACCTTGTAGAACGGTGACACAAGACACCGTCATAAAATTCATTGAAGAACACATTATCCATAGGTTCGGCCTTCCAGAAACAATCACGGCCGATCAAGGATCTGTGTTTACAGGGACGGAGACCTCCGCCTTTGCAGAAAGTAGGGGAATCAAGATTCTTAATTCTACACCCTATTATGCACAGGCTAATGGTCAGGCCGAGTCTACTAACAAGATCCTTAAGGGGATCATTGAAAAGATGATCGTGGAGAATCCTAGGGAATGGGACAAGCTTTTGTCCGAAGCATTATGGGCCTATCGGACGTCAAAGAGATCAAGTACTGGGGTTACACCGTTCATGCTGACCTACGGGCATGACGCGATGTTACCTATGGAAGTTACAGTCCGATCGGCCAGAAGGGCTTTACAGAATCAACTAGAGCCCGCTGAGTATACGGAGGCTATGATAGCTGAGTTGGAAGGGCTTGATGAAATGAGGCTAGTGGCCTTGGATGCATTAAAAGTACAAAAACAACGGGCCGCCCGAGCTTACAATAAAAGGGTGAGAGAGAAATCTTTTTGCACCGATGATTTGGTGTGGAAGGCCGTGTTACCTATTGGAGATAAGGATAATCGATACGGTAAATGGTCAGTCAATTGGGAAGGCCCGTTCATCGTTCACCAAGTTAAAAGAGGAGGTGCTTACAGGCTTCGTGATTTAGATGGGACTATCCATGTCCGATTAATCAATGGTCAGTATTTAAAGTCTTATTATCCAACGTTATGGGAGACCATTGATCTAGATTATAAACCTAATCCTGGGTTGGAGTATGATCAGCTGATAAATTATGAGCCGGAGCCCGAATGATTTAGATGAACAGGGATTTTGTATTGATAGGCTGAGCACAGCTTACTTACAAAGTAATAATAAAAAAAAAAAAAAAATTTTTACAAAGTATATATAAACAGGAGTCTGTCTCTAGGCCGACCCAAAACTCCTAAGTTTAGCCTTCAAGTCTTCCCATGTCTTGATGGCTCCAGACCGATCTCGCTTGGCTTTTTCCAGCTTTTGGGCCCAAGCCCGGGATATGGGGACGCTGGCTTGTAACTGATCACTGCACTTCTGAGCGTCACCGCCTAGCGAAGAAAGGGCTTCGTCAATTTTTTCAAGAGCGGCGCTGTTGGTGATGACATCGGCCTCACATTGGGCAAGTTGAGCTTTTAATGCAGCAATACGGTTCCGCAGCCAAGTATCCCTTGCTAGAACCTGAGCCCGAGAGGCCTTCCCTGCTTCAAATTTGGCTTTGGCCCCTTCCAAGAAATTTAATGCCTTCTGCCGGGAGCCTAAGTGAAGTTCTGCATCAGCTTGAATTTTCAAGGCCGATCTGTCCTTGAGACGGGCACTGGGAAGTCTCTCTTTTATCTCCAACAGTAAGGATAGTTGCCCGTCAGAAAGGGAAGGATCGGCCATGAGAGTGTTCAAGGCAGAGTCAATGTCAGCAGTAGCAGGAAGGTTGGAAAATTCCTGGTCCGCCAGTCCGAGGAGTAAGTCCTTGGATTGTTGCAGCAGGGAAGGAGAAACCGCTTCGGGCTCCAGGGGGCCGAGGTCAAAAGCTCCCAGATCTAGGCCCAAGAAGAAGTCATTGAAGGGAATAACGGGCACTGGGTCTGAAGGATCGGCCTATTCAAGAGAATACAGTCAGGCATTGTTTTTAGAATCATACGAATTAACGCAAAGTAACACAGCAATACCTGGGTGTGAGGACGAAGCGAGGCCGAGATTGTTTCGCGAATATCGGCCTCGCTTGGTTGAGAAGATGTTTGAGAAGAAGAAGGGAGGCCGGTTCCCACGTTCGGACTCATCGAGGCCATTGTCGTCTATGGGGCTTCTGTTTCAGGGACAGAGCCCGAATTATCATCACCGGCCTCGACGGCAGACGCTTCAGGAGGACTGACCTCGGCCACCACCGGTCCTGGTATTATGTGAACAGGAGAGCTGATGGCGGTGGTAGGTTCCCCTTGTCCGATTGGAGTTTCGTTTTCAGAAGGGACGGTTTGATTTACTTCCTCCCCAGCGGCCTCTGTGGTAGGTTCAGCACCGGCCACACCCTCAGTGCTGGAAGAAAGAACAACTTGCTCAGGGACTTGGCCGATATGAGCAAGGTCTTCGTCTCCGCTTGAAGGAGTTAGAGGAGGCACGATGTGAAGTGGCATCACCCGAACGGCCACTCGTTCTAGATAAGCCGTTGCAGAGGCCGGTGATGTAGGGAGAGTTGGGGGAAGAGTCTGAGCGAGGTTTGGAAGTGGATCCTCTCCCGAGTCTTCGTCAGCAAGCTGCAAAGATAGAACAAAAGGATTAATATTGAATAAAAGGAATTCGGGCTCAAATCAAAAGGGAAGAGCAAACCTGGACGGAGGCCGGTGTTGTTTTTTGTTTCTTTTGAGACGGACCTTTGCCCGGGGTTGGTTTGCGAGCCGGTCTCTTGGCGATTTGTTTACGTCAGATTGGAGCTGCTGCTGGTATAGGGACATCGGCCACCGTGGCTGATGTTGCAGTAAAAGGCACCAGGGCCTGAGCAGCGGTGCGTGAAAATATGCTTCGAGCCCGTTCACCCCACCACTGGGTGAACTCTTCTGATACTATTGGCCGGGCAGAGAAGGGTGTAAAGTTGAACGCGGCTTTTTGCCGGTCTGACCTCTCTGTTATCTTTTTCACCTGCCCGTCATTAACAATAAGGCCACGTTCAACCCAGTCAACGTTGACGGTGATACCAGGAGGAACGGGCACGAGTTGAGTAAGCCCGAATTGGCGGGCATATAGAGGAGCGAAGTAGTTCTCGGCCCCGCATTTATTGTTGGCCGACGGGATGCTTGGGCTAAAAATAATGTCTCTAGCTACTAAGTAGCTAGAAAAAATTTCATTATAGGTAGACTGGGTGCCCGAACCCCAGTTTGAAGGGTTATTGGAAAGCTGGAGAAAAGAAGAGAATTGAAGGGAAAAGAATGGGGTGAAAAGATTGACGTCCCGAGGGGAGCAGCCCTGGTAAAAGAAAGTAAAACACTCTTCAAAAGAGTGTGAAGAGGGAGCTACGTTCATAAACTGAACGGCAGAGATAGGCACATCGACCAATTGGCTGATGGTGGGTTGGAATTCAGGAAAGTAAGAATAAAGCCACAATTGGAGCACCCACATCGGGCTTCCACCAGCTCCGAAGCCCGAGTGAACAAAATCTGTTGTGCCTCGGACCAAATGTGCCCAAACCAGCGTAGCCATGGCTAAGGGTTTCCCCGATGCGAGAGCTAGGGCTAAGGTTGTATATTCTTTGGTAATGGCTTGGGAAGCTGAACAGAAGAGATATTTGTTGAGCCAATAGATGAGGAAGGCAGTGTGTTCTGCATCGGACACCGTCGTATCATCTGCCCCGATGCAGGCAGCAAGGAAACCTCCAAAGGCCGTGATCGGCCTGTGAGAAACGGCCCCGTCCCTGACAATTTCCTGTTGTGGATAGGCAAAGCTGGCCGTTCCAACGTCAAGACCGGGAATGATTTCTGGGCCGTGGGGATGAAGGCCGAGCAGGTAGCTAATGTCTTTGATGGTGGGAGCCATTGGTCCGCAACGGAAAAGAAAGCCATTGCAAGACGAGGACCAGAAGAGTAGAGCAGACAGAAGAAGAGGCCGGTCTATTTCAATGCGAGACCGGCTGAGCATGATTGCATCATAGATGCCCGTTTGCTTCCAGATAGCGGCCTTAGAGGCCGAAACCCTAGTTACCCACTTGTCCCAATCAGCGGCGGGGGTCGGCCATCCTCGAATTGGTTGGTTCGCAGTCTGGACCTTGGCCCAATGAGCAGGGACTTGTAGGAACGTTTCGTTTTCTACCGGAGGAAAGAAAGGAAGAAAAGCCGCCGGAGGGTGGCCCAGAAACGCCGCGCCTAAGCCTGGTGCGACGGGAGAACCGTCGGAGGAACTGTAGGGGGTGAGGTATTCAGTGGATATGTCAGCAGCGTGAGCTTTGGCCAAAGCCCTAACCTCCCTGCAGCGGTTTTGTGGCGGTGGAGCGTCTGCGAAAGACTTTTTTCCTTTGGAGGTGGCCGGAGCGGTTTTGGGAGCCATGTCTATGGAAGGAAGAAAAGTCGCCGAAAAAGATGAAGATAGAGTGAGAAGCTCTGTGTTTTGCTTGAATTCTGGAGAGAGTAAAATGTGAATGTGTAAGGAGTTTTCGGAAGTTGGGTGATATTTAAATATCACGATGCCGTAATCATGGCGCATTAAAAGTAGGGTGACTGGTGGGATTCTCCATAACCTGACGTTAGCTACGTGCTTGACGCGTGGCATATTTGAAATTCAAAACGTCACATCAATCAAGGCGGGACGTTTGATATGACCTTTTGGGGGGCAATTGTTTGCACCCAAAAATCGTCAATGATTTTTGAGCCCGAGTGGAGTTGAAGTTGGGTGAAGGAGACGCTGGGGCAAGTAGTGATGACTCATCGGACTCAAGAGGTAAGCCCGATGGGGGGAACAACTGTTGGGAGATGAGGAGAGTCCGATGGGAGCATGTGGCAAGTGTAAGCATCATCGGGCTATGAGAACATAACTTATCATGTTGAGAGCCCGATGGAAAAGTAAAGCAACGTTATAACTAATCGGACATCATGAAAAGGAAGAGTGTGTCCGATTGATTATAAGAAGTTGAAGAAATATGATCGGACATGGAAGAAGTCATGAGCCCGATTCATCCAACAGGGAGAGGTCGATTGACGAAGGACAGGGCGTTGTTATTCACAGTTGGCATGATGATGTCATCTCTGAGAGTTTTTTGGAAACAAGAGTCCGTCTGGGAAAGGAGTTGTTAGTTGCCAGCTGGGTTGGAGCGTCTAATCCCTAAATTAAAGGGATTAATTCAATTAAGTTCAGAATAAGGTAGGAGGTGGTGATATAGAAGGATTTCTTCAAATCAGCCAATCAATCAATAGCTTGGGGGCGTAAGAGAAGGAATCATAGTCCAAATAGGAATCAGTTCAGGCCGCTATAAATATAGAGGCAGGCCCTTCAAGCAAAGGACTCCGCGTCTCTTCGACAAAATCATACACAGCATTCAGTATTCAGCACATTCAAGGCATTCAGAGCACTTTCTCTAAGTCTTTGTTTCCTAGCTTTAATAGCAATTAGGTCTGTGTCTTTTTGTTATTTTTATTCTCTGTTCTTTTGAATGATCAGTCCATTCTGGTGTTCTTGAGATCTGTTTTAGTTTTCCAAGCATTTAATAAAAATCTATTTTTATTAAACCGTTTGTGATTTGTTTAACTTGTTTAAACTTGATACTTTTTAGCTTGTGCGCTTCAGTACTGCTAAAGGACTTTTAGTGAGGGTACTTTCCTACTCACTACATACAATCACCAGTTTAGAAGTCAGATTCACCAAAAGCCTTGTGTATCACTGACACAAGCAGATAGGAAATTAGTTTGCACGCTTACACACACACACACACCGAATCACAGATTGGTTCTGGCACGCCCGCGCAAATTACAGCAAACTAGGAGCAAATTCAAAACTGATTTTGTGTGTGTGTGTGTGTGTGTGTGAGAGAGAGAGAGAGAGAGAGAGAGAGAGAGAGATATGAGATTTTTTTTTCCTGTGATCAAGTAATGCTAATGTGAGACATGAGAGAAAAAGAGCTTTAATATGATTTAATTATCAAATTACAATTAATTTGGAGGATTTAATTTCCCTATTTAAATTAATTTTATTTTGGCAAAAATTTCCCTAAATTCATATCACTTCATATATAAGGCAAGATATATATACATGCATATGCGTGATATATGTATGCACTTAACTCTGTGTCAATAGTTAAGATTGAACATTACTAATTTGGGAGGGACCAACATCGTTCTATATTATTATATATAGATATATCAGTGTTTAAGTTCTCAATATGGTGGGCCCCAGTCAGTGAAGCTTTTGAAGTTTGAAGCCTCATCATCGGGTGCATTTATTGACTCGGTGCTCCTACCATCAGTCTAGTCCCAAAAAAATCGGTCCATAGGTGAGATCAAATGGCTCTACATCGGACTTTTTGTTATCCGTCCGTCATATGCGACCGATTTTGGAAATTCAATTGGCCACACATATTTTGAAAGAGTCATGCTACACCCACATAATGAATTACACACTTTTTCCACACACTTCTTTAAATGCTTGTACCTTTTGCTGCTTGAATTTTTTATATTTTTTTGTGCCCCACTTATACAGCACAAGGTACAAGCATTTAAAGAAGTGTGTAGAAAAAATGTGTGGTTCATTGTGTGAGTCTAGCATTTTTCATTTTGAAATAATTAAAGATTTGGCTCTTCAAAAATTGCAAAGATTCCATTTTCAAAAAGTCTGGGGACAATTGTTTACACCCAAGTTTTACAAATTTGATGAAATACTAGCTGGCCAATGTACATGTGATACACCCGCAAGTTTAGTGACCAAAATATTGACTAATTTGACTTACTTGAAAGTCACTTTGTGAAGATGGGAAGGCCACGTGGCAAAAGAATAGAAAGTGGTAGAAGTGGTTATTGCCAAACAAGTCATAACTTCTTGTAGTGGCTGGTGGTTGTCCCGTGGTGGGTGGTTTACACTCATACGTATAGTTGGTTCAGAGATAAATCTATCAACATTGTTAGACACTGAAATTTTGCACCAAAATGGTGCACTGAATGATCGGTGTCATCCATTTTGGTAGATCCTACACATGCGGGGTGTGGATCCCACTGAAATAGACAGCACCGATCATTTCGGTGCACTATTTCGGTATACCATTTTGGTGCCTCAATCTTTACTCTAAATCTATAAAGACCCAAAGGCATGACGGAGAACTCTCTCGCAAAAACCATCTCGATACAAGTATTCTGCAGCATTTCTTTTCTTTTAGCATTCTTAGTGTTAGCATTCTGACTTTCAATATAGCACTAGCAACCCAGTTTCTTTCTTTCATTTCATTTTCAATGTATTTTCATTTACTAGTACTTTGCTTTACTTTCCTTTGTAATTAGTCTATTTTAATGGCAATCCATTTCATCCCAAGTCCAATTCGCTTTTTGTTAATTTGCATTCTTTTGTTCTCCATCACTTGGTTAAATATTTGAAGTCCTTTTTATTGATGTAAGTGCAACCTTACGGGAAGGGACATCCTTACTTCGCCTGATCACACTCATACCAAATATAGGGATATAATTTGGCCTCATGTTTGGGACTATCGTGCAGTCCCACAAAAGTACTTAATTTTTGCCAAACATGTTCTCTCCTACAAAAATGGGTGTCACTGTTTAAAAAAAAAAAGTGAGAGATCCCTATGTATTCTTTTCAAATTTCATGTCTCTACTCTCTCTCCCCCATTCGAAACTTGTGTGTAAGTACAAGTGGCACAAAAGTAAGAAGTCAATCTGATTCTGATTCCAATCTGCAGTCATAGTAAATCCAACAGCCTAATTCTGCTGCTCACAAAACGCCGCATTCCATGTGGTGGGAAATTATGTTTTGACCACGATCACGAGGGTTGTCTTGTAATTTAGCGTAAGATTTAAAAAATGTAGGCCGTTGCTTCCGAGGCAAGTTGTAGTATTTTTCTGCTGAAACCAATGCTCTTAGTCTCGGCATTCGAAAGATCTATTTCATAAACAAGGCTGAATTAAATAATAATTTCCAATCCTTTTGACTATGAGACTATCTCTTCCATGGATTCTCCATTTGGGCATCGTTATTATGTTCCAATTTATATACTCCGTATATTATAAATCTCACCATATTTCACAAAATTTGGGTGGCCGGCTATCGTCTACATATTTTATTTCCCATGTTTATCGACATAAATGCAACATGAGTATATATTACATACTAAGAAGTACGGGAGCGGTGGTCCGATACCCAGTACACATCTAGTGTGGTTGCGGCTGCTTTTTGAAGAGTCTAACTCACACTCTGAATAAGGGATTTTAGTGTCAACAAAAGATAATTTAGAGGTGAGTTTGTTCAATTTTGAAGTTTATAGAGTGTTAGTGAAAAACGATCATAGTTCAGGAAGTCTTACCGTAATTTACCCTAATAAAATATATACGTCTCTATTTGGGTCAAATACAATGAGGGGTTTGGTCTAAGGTCCCAAGGTTGGGCATCATTGACTTAAAAGACAAGTCATAAACAAAAACTCCTACAATGACACACTCTAAAAAACATTCCCTCCTAATGTCCCTAAGATTTTGAATTTCATCCCTAAAGGATACACTCGTATTTTATCTCTCCAAAATACCCCCAAACCATAGTCTCCCACATTTTCTCTGTTTTTTTTTTCTCTTTCTAGGATCTCTCTATCTCTTTAGTCACCCCCGATCCACCACCAAGCTGTCACTGTCACCACTACCAAACTGCCACTATCACCGCCACCAACCACTGGCATAGCTGTTGGGAATTTAACATGCGGAACCAAATTCTCCCAAATAAACACATACATATGAGCAGTAATTAAACATGCACACCAAAGAAAAGACACACAGATTTCTACGTGGTTCGGCCAAACACCTACCTACGTCCACACCTGAGAGATCCATTATTCACTATTGAGTAAAACATGGTACAAGTTACATGAATTAAATCCCATAACCCAAATACAAAACCCTTGTACTCTCCCCACTAAATACCCCAAAGAACCTGATACAATTAATCACTGTAACATAGAGAAATCACAGAGATAAAGAAATACTCATCCCTACCTCACATCCCTATAACACTGTGAACACCCTTCACAGAAAATCCCAATGATTAATCTCTCTCACCCTAGACCATGCACCCCCATGAGGGGAGACCCCCAACGTGGTACACCAAGGTCTCTCCTAAATTCTTATACAACATCCATATATATAGAGTTCGAAACCCATTAATTATTGGACAAGTAATACAACTCTATCATAAAGGAAACCAAATCACAATAGAAATCTAGCCAAATCACAATCCCTAAATTAATGGGATTATCTCACATGTGATATAACCCCAACAATCACCCCCTCTATCACTTGTGGGGAAACTGTCCAATCAATTTATCACACATGATCAGCACCCCCTCAACTGGAGCACCCACAAAGCTGACGACTTTGTAACCGTTTGCCATTGACCGTCTTCCGTACCAGTGTGCACACCCCGAATCAATATGGTCTCAACACCTCCGATTCGTCAAACCGCGGCCAATACATGTGCAGCTGTGCCAAGTTGATTATACCCATTAACTCCACCAGAGAAGAGCCTCGATCCATCTTTCTCCCCAACAGGATTTCCCCTCAACATCGTCTGAACTGTGAACAAATCATCAACGCACTCACTTATATAAGAATTTTTTCATTGAAGACTTGGGAGTACAACTCTACCAACCAGACGACACAAACCATCCACACTTCTTTCAACTGCCGTGTGTGATTTCAGCAACAATATTAGATTCCTCCGCAACTTTGGGATCAATATCACACCACACAAATAGCAAACATGCTCCAAAAATATTTTATCAACGTTCCTACGTGCAGTATCCTAACAATTACCTCTATCGGATAATTGCGCCTGTGTCTGCCCCCGTCTTCTTGGAACCCATCAAATTATTTTCTCCAGAAGCACATACTTACCGTACCCGGAATCTAACAACCCAAGAGAAATGCCCGTATGAGTGGAATGTGAGAACCTCTCCACCATACGCAACATGGTACAATCACAGTAACATCAAAATTATTTTTTGGCCCTAGATCCCAACCTGCTGCGATATATATAGAATCTATCACCAAGAAAAAAAATCTCAATTCATGTAGAATATCGCAAATCTGCACCCACCGGTGAATCCGTAACGCCTGAAAACCTTAGGAACCATCTCCGACCCGAATTCCAAGTAACGTAGCTATTCACACTAACCACTTGAATTCTAACCAATCAAAAACTTTAATTTGGTACACCTTACCACACCATATCACATCCCATGCCAAGTAACCCTTAACTTTAATTACACCAACATGACAGGGCTGAGCCAAGTCATATGGCCACTGCCGCCGAGATTTCGTGTGCTGCAATGATGACATCGGATGTGTCCCACACACAGTCACGCTACTTCCACTGATTTGCCAATTTTTTTTTTCTTCTTCATCCTGTGTTATCTTTTAACCACAGTGCTGCTAATCTCCACTGTCACTGTGCGCCTCTGTCACCATGATCTGACCACCATAGCTCTGATACCACTTGTTGGGAATTTAACATGCGGAACCAAATTCCCCCAAATAAACACATACACATGAGCAGTAATTAAACATGCACACCAAAGAAAAGACACACAGATTTCTACGTGGTTCGGCCAAACACCTGCCTACGTCCACACCTGAGAGATCCATTCTTCACTATTGAGTAAAACATGGTACAAGTTACATGAATTAAATCCCATAACCCAAATACAAAACCCTTGTACTCTCCCCACTAAATACCCCAAAGAACATGACACAATTAATCACTGTAACATAAAGAAATCATAGAGATAAAGAAATACCCATCCTTACCTCACATCCCTATAACGCTGTGAACACCCTTCACAGAAAACCCCAATGATTAATCTCTCTCACCCTAGACCATGCACCCCCATGAGGGGAGACCCCCAACGTGATACACCAAGGTCTCTCCTAAATTCCTATACAATATCCATATATATATATAGAGTTTGAAACCCATTAATTATTGGATAAGTAATATAAATCTATCATAAAGGAAACCAAATCACAATAGGAATTTAGCCAAATCACAATCCCTAAATTAATGGGATTATCCCACATGTGATATAACCCCAACAATAGCTTCCAACACCACATTTGGAGATCTACCTCCACCACCTCTGTCTTCTATCTTCTCTCTCTCTACATTTCTCTCTTTGCTATCAACCATGGTCGCCGAGCAGCTACCACCAACTTCGCCAGCCACCGTAGGCTATCACCACCATCGTCACACAGCACGTGGAGCAATCACCACCAACATCGCGAGCTGCGTCTATCACCATCTCTGAGCCGCCGCAATCACCGACACCACCACCTTCGTGCAACCACCACGAGTCACCACTACCAACACTATCGCGATACTTGCTGCCGTGGCCTTGGCAACACTTTTTTTTTTTTCAGTAATAGAATTGTTATTGATGGTTTAAATGCATATGATGATCAATGGGAGTAATAGAGTTAGAAGAAATTAAAGATGGTGATGAAGTGATCCTAGTTGTTGCCATGTCGTACAGGAATGAGACGAAGAAGGAAAAGGACTGAAATCAAATCATATTCAAAAATATCATATCCTAAGTAATATTTCACTTAAGATATCACAAATTAAGTGAAAGTTCTCTTAAGATATCATATCCTATGTGTAGTGCCGCTATGGAAGCTCAAAATGAAGAATGAATAGAGGCAATTGATATATCAATATAAATTTGTATGTTTGAAGTAAAAGTAAAGCTTTGGAATTGAGCCAACCACTATTTGTTCAATTTTTGCCTTTTGGCAGTAGTCTTTACCTTGCAAGTAAAGTCCAATTATGTTGCTTTTGCTAAGAAGTCTTTGTTGATGATTATGCTTGTACGTGATTTGATTATTCCATTTTTTAAATCATGTGTTTGGGGCTTAAATGTGATTATAATCGATCCTTTTTTTTAAATCATGTGTTTGAATCATGTGTTTGGGGCTTAACTGCGATTATAATTGTTTAGATGTATTAGAGTTTTGTTAATTTCACAATCTAGCTCTTCATCTATTCTTCAGTGATATTTCACTTAATTTTGTTCAGATGATATCTTAAGTCAAATTTTACTTAAGATTGATATCTTAAGTAAAATTTCACTTAGAATATATGATATCTTAAGTGCAATTTCACTTAGGATTTTAAGTGAACGGTGGTAGTGAACAGTAGTCATGAATAGTGATCGTGAACAGATTTGGTCTTGACCTTTTGATAGGCTTATTAACAAATTTCACTTGGTATATATGAATATCAAGTGAAACTCGACCTTTTGATAGACTTTTTAACAAATTTACAAAATTTACTTAACTTGACCCAAATTCGTTGTTTTCTTTTTCCAAAATTTACTGACATTCATCACAAAGCTTTGTTTCCACTTAAGATTTTTGTGGTGCTTTGCTAGTACTGTTTGGGGATAGTCAAGTTTCAAAAGAAATGGGAAGGCTGTTGTTTTTAGGGATCTACACTAAGTTCTTACAAAAAGTTTTGATATGGAATTAGATTTGTCCAATAAGCGACATTGCTTTGGTAATTACACTGATCAAACTGAATTAATACTCATGGAAATTCTTTCAATTCTGATTGGCCCAATCTAACAACCAGTAAGAACAATATAATACCCTAAGTGAAATTTCACTTAATATATCACATCCTAAGTAAAATTTCTCTTAAGATATCAATTCCTAAGTGATAGAGAAGGTGGTGGCCGCAGGTCAAGAGGTTCGAGACGATAAAGTTTAGCTTCATTGCAGTATCTATTTTATAGAGAGAAAGAAGAGAGAGAGAGAGAGAGAGAGAGAGAGAGAGAGAGAGAGAGAGAGAGAGAGAAGGTGGTGGCTAGTGTGGTCTTCATCTACATTGTAATAGCGGTTTTAGAGGGTGAGCTTCGAGACAATAAGGTTCAACTTCATGAGGAGTGCGAGTGGCTGATCAATCCCTCAAACGGAGACTAATACAACAACTTCCCGGTGAGGTGCCGACTCTAATGAGTGCCACAGCGGAGTTGATGAGAAGAAGAGGAGGAATGTCACACCCCGATTTTTTTAAACAACCAAATATTGAATCCAGAGCATGTATCCAGATCAATATTTAACCGGGTGACAACCTATACCCAATTTTAAAAGACCATTTTAAGATAAACTGATTTTAATTTCTTTCATAAACCACATGATTTCTATTTAAACAAAACTCATTTATCATCAAATTCATTCCCAAAAACATTACAAGAAAATCCTCATTTCAAATTTTTCCCATTCTCATTTATTACAAAATGAAAACCAAACGTTTCCCTTTACATAAAAATAATATAATTTCCTCCATCGAATCACAATAAAAGTATCTAGTTATAATAATAATATAAATTTGGTATTAAATCACACATTAGGAGAATTATTTGGTTATGAGACACAAGAGAAGCTTTTTTAGTAATAAGGACATTATTCAGTAAGAGTATTAGAATTAGTTTTTGACCAGTTGACCACATATTTTTTGGACATACTTTACCCTCATTTGCATTTTTCATTTTCATCCCTCTCTCTCTCTCTCTGTCTCTCTCTCTCTTCCATTTCTCTCTCTATTTCAGTGGACCACCAACCACCTCTCTCTCTCTCTCTCTCTCTTTCTCTCTCTCTCTCAGTGGACCACCAACCACCATCACTGCCGACCACCATCACCTCCGTCGCAACCACTACATCGACCACCTCTCTCTCTCTCTCTCTCTCTCTCTCTCCCTCTTAGCACTGACCACTATCACCGTCGCCGCCACCATAACCCGGCCTGATGATGGTCAAATTAGAGGATGATTTGGTTAATGGAGGTGATGTTGTATGTTGATCAGAAAAGAGTTACAGTTGAGAAACAAGTAGTAGAGGCAATGGAGAGAGAGATTGAAGTGTTGGAAAAAGCTTGGAGATATGTCTCCTGCGACCACCACCACTGCGACCAGATCTACCACCACGGGGACCATCACGAGCAGATTCAGGACCACCACATCACCACAAGCCAGTGCACAACAAGCATTTTCACTTTTCTGTGAATTTTCATGAACTTTGTGAAATTTCACAACTTTTCGGTGGTTTGACAAATTTGTTTTGTGATCATTGTATGAAAAATTTTCACAACTTTTTTTTTTTTAATTTGGGATCAATGTAGCTTTAATTTGGTTTGTTTCCAGGTTGTGAATGCTCTATTAAGTTGATATGAGTTTTCAAAAAATAAAAATAAAAAATTCTACTGTAAAAATCGTGTTAAGGTTATGGATTTTTTTGAGAAATTTCACAACTTTTTTTATGATAAATTTCACAACTTTTCGGTGGTATGATATGAGAAAACATGTTTCTGATCATTGTATGTTGATCTGATGGTTTGGTTGTGAAGGAGGTCGATCAAGTAAGGTCATGGTGGTCGTCGGAAGTAAGGTGATGTTGTTGTGGTGATTGCTACCAGTGGTGGTGGTGGTGGTGGTCGGTGGAGGCAAGGATGGTTGTGATGGTGTCGTCGGAGCTTAGGCGAGGTCGCCAGAGGTCAGGCAAGGTCACTGAAGGTCAGGCGAGGTGATAGTGGTAGTCGCCGGAAGTCAGGCGAGGTCGCCGGAGGTGCAGAGGGTAAAACACTTGGTGTAGACCAATATTAGGGATAGATTTGTCAAAATACAAAGGAGTGGACCTAATCTCAAATATTTTTGCTAGTTATACCAAAACCACTATACTTTCCTTAAATTGGATTAAGTCCTAATTGCCCCTAATAATAAACGGAATAATTTCAACACTACACTATCTCAGGTCAGATCTGCTATAAATGTCCCCAAAAGTCCAATAATACAACTGAAATATAACTACATCTAATACAAGTTCTCAACCATGGCTCACAATGCCGACTAAATAAAGGAGTATCATATAGTAATTAAAGAATAAAAAGAAGGTATCTTCAACTTCACGAACAGATCGGCTGCTCCACAATGAACTCCAACTATACTATCCTGCACATGTCATCCGACTACGTTTCAAACAGAAACGCACCCGAATGCATAACACACTCGGGTCAGTCACATGACTGGTATGAGTTAAACAAAACACAAGGCTTAGGGATCCAACTTGAACTCGTAGACTACAAATCATACTACAACATTCTTGGGCCAAGACAGGTAGTTCCACACACATATATGGACAATAGAGTAGTTTCCATTTATGTGGTGGCAAGTAGTTTCTTGCCCGAATAAAAACAATTAAATGCTTACCTTTCTTAACTATGGTAGGCCGATACCTGCAAACCATTAGTAGGCCTACCATCCTGTACAAATAGAACTTAACACAATAATATAAACCAATAATAAGGTGTTATTAATTAAAATGATTTTATTTCTAACAAAGAACTGGAGTTAGACAAAACTTAAAACACGAAAAATGTCAAGAATAAAATTTTGAAGGAATGACACGCGTCCTCGTTCACAAATTCTAAATAGATAATTCAGAAATTAATTATTAAAATTCAGCTCTTACATAGACGATGTTCAGCAGATTCTGAAAATCGACGAAAATACGGTCAAGATGACGTTTTTAGAAAAAGTGTGAAACACGAAAGTTGTTCGGATCGTTGTTTTACTTCAGTTTACGCGAAACGACCATAAACTATGAATCTAAGTATCCAAAATATTCAATTTACTATTCTGGTCCAGTTTATTATCAAATTACTACGTTCCCAAAAATGGTACGTTACACATAGAATGCTAGGTTTCAGCTAACGAGCACAACATCGAAATTATTTAAAATCCTGAAAACTACACGACTACCAATTCCTAGAATTTCGTATAACTGAAAATCATAAACCACATTACAACTGTAAATCCGCAAATAAAAAAAAACACATAATATTTGATCCAAATTACACCTTATGTTCACCACCTCGGCCACCCATCCATGGTTCAGCCTACACATATATCCCATGTGTCTCCTAACGTAATACTAACTCCCACTCCGGTCCCAACTCCCATGGGGTATCACTGGGATTTGAGTATCCACCGAAAGGCTAGTCCTTACGTTCTTGACGTCAATAAAACAATGTCTAAATACACATGAAATAGACCAACAAGCCGGGCATAAGGCTTAAAAATGAAGAGACGGGTCATCCACGTAGTCGCCGTCTAATCACACAAGGACGGGTCATCCACGAAGTCGCCGCCTAAAATTATAAGGAGTAGTGGTGAACTATAAGGACTTTTCTAACGTTCATACATCCACGTTTTTCACAAAACTCAACTTTATAAGAGATTCATATATCTCAAATCAAATTCCTGTTAAAATCATATTAACAGCTACATGTTCACACAGATTCATAACTCTTACAAAATTGCACAGTCACAATTTTAGAAAACTCAACTGTACATGAGAACTCATAGCTCCCTAAGTACAAACAAATTAATTCATATTAATTAACGAACACGAAATCACACAAAAATGTGATATGGCAAAAACACTTATTTTAACATTCATAAAACGGCTACTGTAATATAAATTTTCTGCCCAAACGGTGCAGAATTGGGAAAAATACCATTAGACGAAAGTTGCCTAGAATTGCGTTTCCTACAGCCTTTCGCGAACAGAATCAGGAAAACTGGAACGTATGATTTATTATGAATTTTCTACTCAAATCTGATCCGTGAAAACCCCAAATCCAAAAATTGAATAATTGCTCAAATGCATATTCAATGCTCATCTATAAATCTCAAATCACAACTTCAATCATTGTAAAAAAAAAAAAACTTAAATCTCATAATCCATAACCATGGTAATTTAATATTCTATCTATTTAAATTTCAATCAAACGAGATTGAAAGAAAATAACAAGTTAACTCACCAATTTAGGGCTTCAAGGTTGATGATGATTACACAAACCAAAGGTTGAGGTTCCTCTCTTCTTCTTCTTCTTCTTCCTCCCTCTCTCTCCCTCTCTCTCTCTCTCTCACATACGTCTGTTCTCTAGTTCTTCTCTCCTCTTCCTTTTTTTTTTTTTTGTTAAATGAGGGCTAGGGTTTAATATATGTGTATATATATGTATCACACACAACACTTATAAATAAAACACACACAAACATGTGAATCCCATTTTTTATCTAAGGGCCTCACAAAAAGGCTTTATATGGACCCGAAAATGCATTCTAATGTGACACATGATTAGCCCAATGGGTACCCATGACCCCAAGCACTAAATTTCTATGTTAAGCACACTACTTAACATACTAACTACCCGTACACGCTACTTCAACATTTTTATTAGGTGTCACTAAGATACATACACACAGTTAATGTCTAATACTCGAAAATAATAATATAAAAATTACTAAAAGTACTTAGAAAATTAGGGTTGTTACAAGGAAGAAGCTACTCCTCCTCAACATTGCAGCCCCTTTCTTCGTATTTCTAAAGAGAGAGAGAGAGAGATAGAGAGGGACGAAGGTGGAGGTCGCCGGAGATGGGAAGGTTGGTGGTGGCGGGAGTTAGCAGGGGTGGTGGTCGGAGGTGGCGTGGGTGGTGGTAATGGTGGCTAGGGTTTGGTTGGGGTTAGAAGATGAAGATGAGGGTATGTGGCTAGGGTTTGGTTGGGATTAGAGGATGAAGATAAGGGTATTTTGGTCTATGGACATTGGGAGGACTTATCCCCAATGTGTATTTTAAGTTGTCCTTAGTCCTAATAAATCTCCTTTTAATGACCTTTTCACCAATTTTCCCAAATTCTAATATGGGTTGACTCTCGTAGATGAGAATATTAATTTTCATGGGTAAACCCACTCCGCATACCCAGTGCGCTTTAGAACCTGACTTTATATATAAGTGATATGTTAAAGTTTCAAAAGTGAAAGGGAGACACACACTGAATCTCACACCGGACACTGAAAACATATTGTACCCCTTGTTTATTTCCACTTTTACAACCTACATTTTAGTCACCCCCATAGTGTAGGCTAAATTACACTTTAGTACCCTATACTTTGGGTGATGTTTCATTTTTGGGACCTATAGTTTTAATTGTAACACTTTGGTCCATGTAGTTTTGATTTGGTTTTAATGTGAGACGTGAGCCAAACTCCATTAATCAAAATAGATGAAAATCTCAAAAATTGGGGCCCATCACAAATATCTCTCTCTCTCTCTTTCTCTATCTCTCTCTCTCCTCACAATTAAACATTGCCACCAGCCACTATACCATCTGCATCTCAGATCACTGTTACACCCAACAACATTTCCCTCTCTATCATCCCCTCCCCCAAATCTACTACTACCTGCCATATTGTTGCTTCCACAACCAAAGCTCACTATTTAAGTGTTAGACCATTATAACAATATCCAACAACAATTCTCTCTCTCTCTCTCTCTCTCTCTCTCAATATTTCTTTTTCTAAGTGAAGACTCTCAGGACTTGATGCATCGATGTGACCTGAATTAGAATGGTACCCCTGAAATAGTACTATCCATTGGATAATCCAGCATTGGAAAGGAAGGACTCTCCAACATATGATTCTTAGGATTTGACTAGGAATTACCATTTACGGCCTGTGGAAGGAAAGTAACAAGAGAATCTTTCAGAACTTTTCTACATCAAAAGAGTAACAATTAAAGAATTTTGTCTTGCAAGTTTATACTTAAATCATAAGCAAATGGAAAAGGCATAGTCACCTTGATGCCGTGCTAATAAATTGGCATTAGTTTTGTGATTGTTTAGTATTGGGTTGTGTCGTTCGTATGAGATTTCTTGGCTTTTCCTATCCTTTTTCTTTGGCTTCTTTTTGTAATTAGTTGTTGTTTCTTGCCTAGTGTGGCTTTTTCAGCGGTTTGCTGTGCCGCCTGTCCGTATGCTTTGTGCCTATTGAATATCCTGGGGTATGCCCCTTGTATATGTGTACATCCTTTTTTGTATATAATTACCATTTTCCAGAAAAAAAAAAAAAAAAATTTCTAATCCCTCAAATTTCTCTCTCTACTCTATTCTTCTCCTTCTTATTATTATTATTGTTATTCTCAATCTCAATCTCCGTGATTTTCTCTCTCTATTTCTTCTTCAATTTCAGACAAGGAACAGGAAGGCCATTACATGCCTAATTTTGTAGTAGTTATCGAAGATTGAAAAACAAGGTTGGGTAGTTCATGAATTTTGTGGTATTTTCTCTATCTTCTCTCTTGGATCAAACGCATGGTCCTCATTAGAATATTAGCCTCTATTCAACATTTTGGATGACCATCAAATCCTCAGTAATTGAAACAGAGAAACGCATAAAGATTTAACAATTTAATCTAGACAGAACACTTCTAGTAAGGACGTCCTTACTTTATTAAGTTAAGGACTTCTATCTCTGCCGTTAGATCGAGTTTTCATTAAGGGTATTGTTGTCATTTTATTTATTAAAGTGATGATCTAAGGACTGAAAATAGAAGTCCTTAACTTAATAAAGTAAGGACATACTTACTAGAAGTGTTCTGTTAATCTAGGTAACCTGTGACATTTTGGTGACCTAGCCTCTTTCTTTTGAGCTTCTTCTCTTGCTGCCCCTTCTTTACCTCTATTTCTCTCTCCAGTCTCCACCACCTTCTCTCTCTGTTTTTCTGTCATTTGCACTGTAAGGATGATATATATACATTATATATACACATGTTTTTACAGTGTTCTGAGATGAGGATGGGGTAGTGGCTTCAACATAGGGTCTTGGATACTGTCGGCTAAGCAGAGTAGAGAGAGAGAGACTCTTGTGATGGCCCCAATTTTTGTGATTTCCGGCTATTTTGGGTAAGGGAGTTTGGCTCACGTCTCACATTAAAACCAAATTAAAATTAGGTGGACTAAAGTGTTCCAATTGAAACTACATGTCCCAAAATGAAACATCGCCCAAAGTAGAAGATACTAAAATGTAATTTAGCCCCATAATATATGATCCTTTTTTCACGTTGCCTCGCCTTGCCTTGATTTGGTTCTCGAATCTAGAGATTGATTTACCATGCGTGAGTAAACTAGATTTATTGGATAATGAATTTACCATGAACTTCGTGAACTTTCCATTGTTTCTAAACATATTATATGCACCATTGAGATGAATTTGGACATCTCATTGATTGGTCTATGTGGGTTTTGGAGGAGAAAGAACAAAAAGAAACGTTACTTAATTTTTTTGTTGAGATAAGCCTTAGTTTGTTTATCTAGAGGCGTTTTTTGAGTAAAATTGTCAATTCAATTACTTAATTAATTATACCCTTTGGCATATGTGTACGTGGATATTATAATATAATAATGTATAATTCTGATTCATCGAAATTGTCAAAGAGGATTGAGGTAAGTAGTCGTGCGGCAAATGGAAGGCCTTGTTGTAGTGCTAGATCCAGGAAAAGGCCAAACTTCAGCATTGGGAGTTCCTGGTAAGAGCCAAGAACAAAAGATAATTACTATAAGACAGAGCAAATTAAAAAGGGGCCATTTGGGAATTAAAGACAAAATTTTAGCGGGTGTTCGATTGTGCAAATGCCGCTTGAATAACTTTTGTTGATCATGGGTGTTTGTATTGAATCACGAAACAGAACAACAATGAGAGTGAGATGAAACGAAAGAATTCCACTTGTTCGGTTTTATTACAATGAGAGTTGGTTCTGAAGCATAAACAACAATACAAACATATATTTATATACATTAAATTTATATCAATCCACCTCTTCCTGTTTCTACTAGTTCAGCCAAAGGGTGAGCACAAATTTGCATTTAAGAAGAAGAAAAAAAAAATGCGCGGATCATCCGAGAAGACGAAGGGGAAAGTAAAATGGAGCAAACTATATACTTTTTCATGCTTAAGGCCTAATTTTGCTGATCAAGAACTCCTCGGTCAGCCAGGATTCACTCGGGCGGTATTCTGTAATGAACCTCAGTTACACAATCTCAAGCCTCACAAATACCCCTCAAATTATGTATCTACAACCAAGTATAATGTCATCACTCTTCTTCCAAAAGCGCTTTTTGAACAGTTTCGCAGAGTTGCAAATCTTTATTTTCTCTTGGCGGCGGTCTTGTCTGTCACTCCATTGGCACCGTTTTCTCCACCGAGTTTGATTGCCCCGTTGGTGTTTGTCGTGGGGATTAGCATGATTAAAGAGGCCGTTGAAGATTGGCAAAGATTTTTACAGGTATAATTTGAGAAAACTCGTGTGCTTATCATTGATCTCCCTATATCTTCAATTCATTGTATTGAAGATTCTTTTCATACAATTTCTGGATGTGATTACAAAAGAAATTTCCTTAGTTTTGACTTTTTGTGAATAACTTTTCAATTTTCAATTCTACCCATATATAAACGAGTCTCTGATGGATTGTGAGGTACTCTGCAGATTGGTATTTTCTTTCTTAGGTGATTAATGCAATCATTTCTCACATCATTTGCATATTTGAAATTCTAAATTGTCGAAGGAGACTGGATTCTATGGCTATGCTTAGTTTGCAAACTTGGAGAAGGAAAAAGGAAATGGAAAATGAGAAGGGAAACTATTTCCCTTGTGTTTTTACTAGAAATTTTCCTCTATACTTGAATCACATTAGAAACCAAATTTTATTTATTTATTTTTTTTTATATGCAATAGCAATATTTTCCTTCCTCTTATCTTGAGTTCCTATTATATTTTAGAGTTTTACATTTTTTTTTTTATGTTATAAAAGCATGGAGAAAACACTAGGGAAATAGTTACATTCTCCTGTTCCTTTCCTTTTCCTTGTCCTCCTTTAAATCTGCAAACCAAAGGGAGCCTTAGTGTTCCCATGGCTAAGATTGCTATAATTCTTAGTTTCATGAACATATCTAGGCTGGGTACATGACTTATGGGCTCTAAATACATCTTTTACTTGTTTTCCATACAAGGCAATCCCACGGTTATGTCAATAAGTCCATGTATTTTATTTGTTTATTTATTTTCCCTAGTCCAGTAGTTCACTTCCATACGGTTTACATATGATGTGCAGGACGCAAATGTCAATTCTCGAAAAGTAAAGGTACACATGGGTAATGGTTTATTCATGGACAAACCATGGAAATTTGTTCGTGTTGGAGATTTAGTCAAAGTTATGAAAAATGAATATTTTCCATGTGATCTTCTCTTGTTATCTTCTAGCTACGAAGATGGTGTTTGTTATGTGGAAACCATGAATCTTGATGGAGAAACCAACTTGAAGGTTAAAAGATCCTTAGAAGCCACATTAGGCTTCGATGAAGACTCCAAGTGCACCAAATTCAAAGCCACAATACGCTGTGAAGATCCTAATCCAAGCCTTTACACCTTTGTAGGGAATTTAGAGTTTGAACACCAGTTACATCCATTATCCCCACCTCACGTTCTTCTAAGAGACTCAAAACTTCGAAATACAGATTATATATACGGAGTTGTGATATTTAGTGGACCGGACACAAAAGTTGTAAGAAACTCTACAAGATCACCTTCCAAACGTAGCCGTATTGAAAAAAAGATGGATAATGTAATCTATCTTCTTTTCTCTATGCTTGTTGTGATTTCATTAGTTAGCTCAATAGGGTCGGCCGTGATTACCAAATCTGAAATGGGTAAGTGGTGGTACCTTAGTTTGGATAAGGATGATGGTGATCCGTTCTTTGATCCATCGAAGCCCCAAGTCTCATGCTTTTTACAATTTGTCCGTGCACTTATACTGTATGGGTACTTAATACCAATATCTTTATATGTATCCATTGAAGTTGTGAAAGTTTTACAAGCTTTGATCATAAATAAGGATATAGAAATGTATGACGAAGTGACATCCAAGTCCGTGGTGGCAAGAACTTCGAATTTGAATGAGGAGCTTGGTCAGGTGGAGATGATTTTATCAGACAAAACGGGGACTTTGACTTGTAACCAAATGGAATTTAGGAAATGTTCGATCGAAGGAATTTCCTACGGTGGTGATATAACTGAAATTGATCTTGCAGCGTCCAAACGGATGAATATTAATGTTGGGAGATATCAATTTAGTAGAGACAGTTCAGATTCCAAGATCCAAAGCTTCGAAATGTGTGAGGTCTCTCTAGCTGATGCTACCAAAGAAAAGGATTTGGAATGCACGGAAAACTCAAAAATTCCCATTCCCCAAAAGGAAATTTCTAAAAAGGGTTTTAATTTCCGGGATGATCGGCTCATGAACAAGCTGTGGATTCATAGGTCAAATGTAACTGAAATGACAATGTTCTTCAGAGTAATGGCTTTGTGTCATACAGGCATACCCATTGAAGAGGAGCAAAGTGGTAAATTAAAGTATGAGGCGGAGTCTCCTGAAGAAGTGGCTTTTTTGATTGCTTCCCAAGAGTTTGGATTTAAATTTTGTGGAAGGACTCAGTCCACAATGTATGTTAAAGAGATTGATCCTTCTTCTGAATTGGAGATAGAGAGGTAGGACTTCCAAAACTAGGCTCTGTTGGTTCCTGAATTTAGCGGGGCAAAGGGAAAGAAAACACTAATGAAAACAATTCTCTTTGTTTGGTTACTGAAAAGGAAAATAGTAAACAAAAGAACTTATGAGTTCCTACTCCATTTGAAATTTTTTTTTGAAACAATTTCTAATAATACATAAGGATTGATTAAGATGCTTGGGAAACGATTTTTCGTTCTCGTTTTGCTTCTCCAAATCCGCAAACCAAACAGAGTTGTAGGTGCTTTTATCTTTTATAGTCTTTCTTTGCTTAGTCAATTTTTGAAGTTCTGGTAGTGTAATATCGTACATATATATGAGTGTTATTTTCAGGAAGTATAAGCTTTTAAATCTACTAGAGTTCAGTAGTTCACGGAAGAGGATGTCTGTGATAGTAAGCAATGAAGACGGTCAGATTTTCCTACTCTGCAAAGGCGCTGACAAGTATGTCATCTTGTCATAGTTATTTGTGCTCCGTGCGCTTGGCATGGATTTGACTCTTTCATTTTCTTCAAGAAGTAAAAAATGTTTTAAGATGCCTCTTTAAATTTAAGTTGAAAATGAAGTTGATAATGTGATTACAATGGGTGAGAAAATGCAAAATTATCCAAAGACACCCTTAACTGAAATGAGTAAAATTTTTTTGGTTGAAACTAAGTACTCAAATCGGAAATTACACACTCACTCACTCTCTCTCTCTCTCTCTCTCTCTCCCTCCTTGGGGGCACATCAGTAGTTCGGAGATCAAACAGGATGTTTCTAGAATTTTAGATTGCAATAGGTTAGCTGCTTCACATTTCTACACAATCTCAATTTTGTTATGATTTGGTCTTTTCAGCATTATCTTCGATAGGCTTGGGAATACAGGTAGGACATATCAGGACGCGACCAGTCTGCACCTTTCAAATTATGCAGAAGATGGTTTGAGAACTATGGCATTTGCATATAGAATGATTGATGGGACTGAATATGAACAATGGAACTCGACATTTACTCAAGCTAAGGCCACAATAGGTCCACAAAGAGAAGAGTTACTAGAGAGTGCCTCTGAATTGATTGAAAGAGATTTGATTTTGCTTGGAGCTGTAGCAATTGAAGACAAGTTACAACAAGGGGTTAGTTTCTTATCTCTCTCTCTCTCTCTCTCTCTCTCTCTCTCTGTCGACAAGTCAGGGCTTAGACCAGACAACTAATTGGCCCCAATATAACTTCTAAATTAGTGACACAGCCATAACTTTCCGTTGAAAACTCCGATTAGCCATCTGTCATTTTAAAAGTTTCTTAATGATGTACAGTATATATTTTTTTTGAAAACTGATATCAGGTACCTGAGTGCATAGATAAACTTGCACAAGCTGGCCTGAAGATATGGCTGCTCACAGGCGACAAGAAGGAAACTGCCACAAATGTCGGGTGAGAAAAGTGACTATTTAATGACTACAGTGACTGTTAGGACACTACTTCAAACACATTTTACAACAGTACAACTGTACAAAGTGTTCCCAATGAGCTTAACTCAAGTTTATGACACTGTTTTCTGTGGATACTATTACTCAAGTATTAAGTAAAGGAAAAAATAAAAATAGAAAAATAAAAAAAAAATTTACTTGTGCATTAATCAGTTCGGTAGCTGAAACTAGGATCAATCCTCTTTTTGTTTCCTCCATTCTGGCAGATTTGCTTGCAGTTTACTTCGGCATGATATGAAACAGTTTCATTTGAATTTGAGCAAAGAAGCTGAATCTATCAATCAAGTGAAGGTGATATTAAATTCCTTAGGCTATGATTTTTAAGAGCATGTGTATTTTATACTTTTCACCCTTCTTATCATTTCTTATAAATGCCATGATGATGGCCTATGTTGATCCTAAATTGACACTACAGTGATCAAAGTGTCGTCCAACGTAAATTATAGAGGTATGAAGTGTAATTTCTCTGTAAAATTACCTTTACGCCCTTACTTATGTCTCATCTGTGCATTGCGTGGCCTACTTCTTTTAGAAATTGTTGCAGATTTTAATGGATGAACTAGATTGTATGTAATCTTAAACTACAGGGAGCTTTGCGGTAAAAAACAGAAGTGTAAGTGACACTGTGTCTGAACCAT
Organism: Hydrangea macrophylla; assembly: GCA_033977485.1. NCBI lineage: Eukaryota > Viridiplantae > Streptophyta > Magnoliopsida > Cornales > Hydrangeaceae > Hydrangea > Hydrangea macrophylla. The sequence goes on from CM066988.1 coordinate 16,928,335, forward strand.
GTGCAAAGGGTAATTTAAAACAAAGAAAATGATGAGAAGGAGAATAAAATTTTGACTCTTCATACTAGGACTTGCAACTTTTGCATTTTCTATTTTTTGCCTTGAAAAGTTCATCAAATTTACTTTTTTCGTGATTCAGTGAGTAGGGAAGCATGAATTCTCTTTTTTTCTAGTATTTCAGGCGAAGAAAGAAGATATTTTACATCAAATTGAATGTTGTTATCAAGTGACCCGTGAAGAAAGCAATAATAACTCTCCCTTTGCTTTGGTGGTGGATGGAAAAGCTCTTGAAATTGCTTTGAGAGATGATGTAAAAGGGCAATTCTTTCAGTTGGCAGTTAATTGTGCTTCTGTCATATGCTGCCGTGTGTCTCCAAAACAGAAAGCTTTGGTAGGTACTTTAGTTCATTTTCATTCTGGTACACTCCCTTATCAAGTTGCAAGGTTGAAGCCCTGTGAGAAGGCATATTTTGGGGGTGTTTATGACTAGGTGAGAGTAACTCTTGGTTGGATAGCCCCATGCCACTGGACCCAAAAATAGCAGGAAAAATAGCTATTTTTCTTTTTTCCTATGATGGCTGCGTACATTGATTTTGTTCCATTTTGTTCTTTGCAAAATTTTTATCTATCATTGTGTCATTTTCATTTTTAAATTTTATGAGTTTGATAAATCTTCTCCATTGTCTGTCCCCTGAATATCTCTCTTCACTCTGCACGAAAAAGAAACCAAATGCTATGCGAAAGACCATGTAATGCTCAGGCTGCATTTGGTTGGTGGATGTAGAGAAGGAAAACAATTTCCCTAGTGTTTTCCCCCACACCTACTTGTCATAAAAAAAAATTAAATAAATAAATTAATAAATTTTGTTTCAAAACAAAATAGGAACTCGAGAAAATAGGAAATGACAAACGCAACAATTTTAACTTTTTTGTTCATCTTATTTTGTTTTTCTTCCTATTTTCCTCACTGTTTTCCTTATTAGCCAAAAAAACAAAAGTGTTTACCCAAGTATATTCCTTCCCTTTCTTTCATTAAATCCATGAACCAGATGGAGTCACAATGTTCATGCGATATCATCCTATCTAGTAATATTATGCAATTAAAACCTTTACAGTACTGCAGGTTGTTTCTTCCTTATAATTTATAAACTTTGCAGCTGTTATATTACAAGAACCACCATTCACAATCTTGTTAAATAAATTGCAACAATGTGGCTTTTGTAGATTACTCGATCCGTAAAGGAATATACTGGGAGGACAACATTGGCAATTGGTGATGGAGCAAATGATGTTGGAATGATTCAAGAAGCTGATATTGGAGTTGGAATTAGCGGCATGGAAGGAATGCAGGTAAGCTAGCGTTGTATTAATTGGAATGACATCTTCACAATGCATTCTCATCATATGAATTTACATTTGTTGTGTTTGGTACTGGAGTAACTTTTTTTTCACAGCACATGTATAATTTTTTTAATGTACTTCATTTAGATATAGAGAGATGAAGATGGAAACATGATAGAGACTAGACAGTGAGAGCGAGTTCTTTGTTATAAAAGTTAAGGAGAATGGGGTTCGGTCAACCCCCAATCTACTGTCAACCACTTCATAGAATGCACAAAATACTTGCATACATATTAGCCAAGCTCTTAAGTGAACAGTTCGGTTAGGCTTAAAATCATGTTCACTGGATATGGTCACTCTATTACCCTATTCACTTCAGAGCCTCTCCGTATATATATATATATATTTGTTTATAGGGGGCTGCTAACTTACAACATGATGGTTGTAGATTAGCAGCATACAACAACCTCTTTAGCGACGAAAAACAGATTTTTAGCGACAAAATTTTTGTCGCTAAAGGTTCGAACTTTTAGCGATGAAAAATTTCGTCGCTAAAAACCTGTTTTTCGTCGCTAAAAGCCTCATGTGTTGTAAGTTAGCAAATCCCTTATTTATATGTTGTATTTGTATATATATACATGTACGGTGAGGCTTTTAAGTGAGCAGGGTTGAGTGACATATCTAGTGAACATGTTTTTTAGCCTAAAAGAACCCGCTAAGTGAATATGGTTGAGTGAACCTAAAAGAACTCGCGACGTGGTTCTTTTGGGCTGGAAAACATGTTCACTTAGCGGGTTGTTTTAGGCTAAAAAATATGTTTATTGAGTATGTTCACTCAACCATGTTCACTTAAGAGCTGGACCGTATACATATAATGAGAAACTTAACTTAACTTCACTTAATATATATATATATATATGTAAATCCCCCCTTAGCCCAGAAAACAGAGAGCCGAGAGGAGACTGGAGAGGCAGCAAAGAAAGAGAGAGAGAATAAGAGGAAACCCTAGTCAAGAAGAAAAAGAAGACGACCTAATATGTTTCGGTGGAATCATAAGTCTATTTCGATGGAAAAAATAATGTTTTGATGGAAAAGAAGTTTTTTCGATAGAATCCATGGAAGACCCACGAAACATAAATGTTTCGGCCCTTTCGATGAAAACAAAAGGAAATTTTGATCCATTCCCCCATGGTATACTTTTATTCCACGAGTTCGGGACAAGAAAGGAGTTCAGGTTATCTGGTCGATAGGCTGCGGCAAAAGTAGGACAGGATAGGATAGGATAATCTTATATTGTCCCTTTATCCAGCATACAAAATACGCCTAGTGTTTCAGTTATGTAAGTTCATATGATACTCGGGTCAGGCAGTAAATAATACTTTGTGAGCTAAGTGCTCTCCTCAAATGGCTACAAAAATCTATTATGATATCCACAAATATATCTTTTCCAGATGCTGAGAAGTGTTTAATTGGTATGTTACTTGCAGGCAGTCATGGCGAGCGACTTTTCATTGCCTCAATTTCGTTTCTTGGAGAGACTACTTATTGTTCATGGGCATTGGTGTTATAAAAGAATCTCCAAGATGGTAAAACTTCATGAACGGGTTAATAACACTTTCTACTCTGGTCATCCTCAATGTCACTTTGCCCCTATGGTTTAAAATCTGACACATGTATTAGACCCTAAAGTTTTTAATTTGTCTCAGTTTGCACCATCAATGAAAATTTATCAAAAATCTTTGCAACAAATTCTGTCAAAATCAGTTAACATTTGTAGGAATTCGATCAAAAGTTTTGGCAAACATGAAGTAAGGTGCAAAATGACACGGATTAGGTCAACTTTTAGGTTAAAAAAGTGGCATCGATCAAGTGTAATCTAATCTACGTAGGAGAGCGCAAAGTGTAATTAAGCCCAACTTCAGTCCTATTTAATTGAAAGGAACAATATTCTTCATGTAATCTATCCACATAATTTCAAACCAGGCATTATTTCTTTTCTCTTGATGCAGATTCTCTACTTTGTATACAAGAACATAGCATTCGGCCTTACTCTATTCTACTATGAAGTGAACACAAGTTTTGGTACCGACACTTTATATGATGATTGGTATATGGTAATGTTTAATGTCCTCTTGACATCCTTGCCGGTTATATCGTTAGGAGTTCTTGAGCAGGATGTTTCATCAGATGTGTGCCTTCAGGTAATTAAATACATAAACCAAGTGTATACATACATACACCCACATATATATATATATATACATCGACAGATACACACACACTAACTGCATTTAGCACCACACGCTCCGCACGTGTAAAATATAGGCTGCTAGGTTTTTACAATATGGTTTATTGGAACGCACAGAGCTTTTTAATGTGTACAAATATTTTAAAACAGTATCAAAACCTGCTATAAAATGCAGAAATATATTGATAAACTATACTCACGATGAACAAACATATTAACGTGACAATGAACAACTAAATAGAACACCTTTACATTAAAAAGGTAATAATAGCAAATATTTTTACTACCATTATTTTACATCATAGTCCATAAAAACCTCCACATCATGCTGTCACGACCCATCCTGCTATGGGCGGAAATAGGACACGTGGCACGCCACCGAGGCTCATTCAATTCATTCTATAACTCTAACAGCGAAAAAGAAACTTAAACAAACTCTTTAAAACAAAGTTCATTTTAGAAGAAAAAAAAAATTTGAACTACGAGTCCGTAAAATCCGTATCAATTGCAAAAGTTAATTATATTTCAAATTAACCATAAAAATTTTATTATGGACCCCAAAGGCAACCTAGAAGCAAAATAGAACATTTCAATATTTTTCAAAAAAGGTATTTCCTTTGTAAAAGCACTATTCACAAGCAGTCCACTTTGCTTATTTTTTTTTTAAACGTCGCAAATACGACAAAACTCAACATAAAAATTTTCAATCATTCATAAACTTGACCAAATGTATATAAACATATTAGACAGCATGTCTAAGCTTTGAAAACATTAACGGAATAAGTTAAGGGCTCGTTGGGATCAAATCATAAAAGTACTAATAACTTACATTCAAAATCCGAAATGACAAGTTAGGTATTCCCAAAATGAGAACCCACAAGCTCGGATTAGTTACAACCATAACCAAAGTGATTTGAGACAAATTACCACATTACTAAACCATTCCTAACCTTTCTAGTTGAAGTTAATAGTTCTAACTTCTCAAAATTTCACTTTATAACATTTGGAATGGAAAACAAAAACATATACAAAAGTGATCCCCGGCATTCCCGTTGGCCTCACTCTTCTTGCTTCTTTTTCCCTTTCTTCTTGTCACCTGCAATAGAGAAAATCTCCACTGCTCAGTTATATGCTGAGTGTGCAATTCTAAATAAATGCATATGAGGCAATTCATGTTTTAAAAATCTAAATCACATAATTTTGTCTCTGAGGATAGAGATACGCATTTATCCAGTATATCGGCAAGTTTTAAATCTTAAACCGTGATGTCAATGGTTAGCCAAGAATCACTCAACCATTGCATCTATCTGCTCTGGTTGGCCGCTTCCCACTCCAAGCACGTAGTCATCACTACTACAAACTCTCAAACATCGAGAGGCGTGCACCGGCATGAAATTATATCAAACTCCCATTTGACACACATAAACATTTAACATACTCACATAATCCTGTCATCATGTTTTTCTATACGTACTCGCTAAAATTAACGGCCCTAATTTAACACATAACTTTGCTCGAATCACAATTCATACAAAATATCTAAAACATCCAAAATTTCCTATATTACATAGGTTCGGAATTCATACCTCGAGCTATAAGTCTCAAACTTTAGGAAAAGTACTAGGACACTAATTAAACGTCGAATATCCGATTACAAGTGATTCCTACAAGTATACACATGTTTTTCCCAAATTCTTAAAATTAGCTTTTCGGAAATAATTTGCCAAACGTGGCCTAATAGACATCAAAACGTAGCTAATATCTCGAGCAGTCTGAATATGAAATTTGAAAAAAGGTTGACGATTGGAAGTTCGTCGATTTGTGTCTTGAAGCTTGAGGCAATAAATCCACCTTTTGGCCTCCTCTTGATTTAGGTTAGAAAATTATAACTAATGAAAATATCTCATGGTTTTCTATATATAGGCACAAATTTTGGAAATCGTGTTTAACTCCACGCGAGTTCTCTAAATTTCTAACTATCCCCTGAAACATCGTACACGTCCATTTTATAACTTCACGAGTGAAAACTTTAAATTACGAAAGTTTTCGTCTAAGTTCCGTCTGGTTCCGTAATTACGCACGAAAATTAAATTACATGGAATCTCAAGACAACATACCTTTTATACAACGCGACACTCACGTTCTCACCACAGTATTAAAAAATGATCTAAGACCAGATCAAAACTACTAGAAGTTATACTACACAGGTAAACTACTATTCATAAAATACCAGATATTTCAATTAACATTTAATCACATAAATATCATTTAATTCTTACGAATGCCTCAATGGATATCGAATCACCGTGTACTTACTTGACACCCTTCGCTGACCATAGTCAACAAATTCCTCAATTATTAATTAAAATTAATAATTCTCATAATTCAAATATGTATTTTAAAATGAATGCGTTTTCCGGAACGGGTATGACACACGCACTTACAACGGCATGTATTACAAAACTTATTTAAAGTCATATAAAAGCTTTGTATAAGCTTTTCATAGCAAAATGAAGCTTTACCTGGCAATGGTTTATTCTAATTTTTGCAACATAACTGGCTCAAAAGCACCCCGCCCATAATTTCGAGCATGATTATAAAAAATTTTGCAACGTGCGCTACGAAAAATCCCCCTCCCAAAAATAAAATAAAACTACTGCCCAAATTTGAACGTAATTTTTAAATGGGATAGGTTCACATTCAAGGTAGCAATTGGACCCACCTAAACCCACCCCATTAACAATGACCACCTAATCAATATATTCAACAAAAATTCTCCAGCAATTACGTACCAATATTACAAAGAAGTTACATCAAAAAGAGGAAGAATAAATAATTAGATATCAATATGTTAAGAGTGATATTCGGAGATCCAAACACTATGAGGTAGTTGACATTATTGATGAGAAAATTCAAAACAAAGCCTAGCTCAATTATGTAATCAAAGTGCCATTCAAATTCTTCCAAAACCAAATGATACACAAATACTCCAAAAGCAATGATAGTGCTACAAATTTTAGATAGGCTGGCATTTTCAGTTCTATACCACGGTTGAAATTCACATTATTGAAACATTTATAAATCAAGTAACGGTCACAATAGCTCAAATCATGTTCTCTTTATCTTTTTTGGACAGCTCTATCATCCCTCACCAATTTGAAAGCCATCAAATGAAAATATAAGACTCAAAGAGAGTAGAGAAAAAGTATTAGTTAGTGAAATCAATGATTTTTTATCATTTCACTATTTAGTTTAATTATTATTAGTATCAACCAAGGAAAAATTACATAAAGATAATTATACAATCCATGTAAAGCATTTGGTAGACATATAATCCATGTAAACTTGAAAATGTATCAATGAAAACAATGAGAATCTCCATGAATCATGGATTTTGAAGAGTTTGATGTCTTTTGCTTCATACTTTGGATTTAAGTTCAACTACAGGGTTTGACAAAACAAGTTTAGCAACTTGTTAGTCAATATTTACGTTTACATAGAAGCCAATTACAATGTATATATATTTTAGACAAGAGAATTAATCTACAAATTATTGTAATGTTGTAATCAAATATCGTTATAAATTTTATGTACCTTTTGTAGTGTCCTGGGTTTCTAGTTTTGAAGGAAAATCATTTTTTGAATGTATTGTGTGTAGTAGGAATATTTCAATGACATTTATATCACAACTGAAAATTAAAACCACAAACAAAAGATTTTGATGTTACGAATCACTTTCCGTCCTTTTGCTTGTTACTTTTTTTTTTTGCTTCAATCAGAATTACTTTAAAATTTATGTGTTTTTTTTTTTCCAGATAAAATTTATGTGTTTAAGCCTGAAGGAAAAAAGCAGGAGAATTTTTTTTTTTCTTTATTGTTTTACACCTACCCTTCTCTTCTTTCTTCTCTAATCCGAAAATCAAATGAAGCATAACTCATCTAGAACCTGTGTTGTAATAAGGTACTAATGCAATTAATTCTTTCTTTTTCTTCTTCTTTCAATGTTGTTGATGCAATAGTTCCCAGCTCTTTATCAACAAGGACAAAGGAACATCTATTTCAGTTGGAAACGAATCATCGGTTGGATATTCAACGCAATTCTTGCTTCTCTAGCAATTTTCATGATAAACTTCTATACACTTTCCCCAGCTTCTTTCCGAGAAGAAGGAGACACAGCCGACATTACACATATCGGTGCCATTACATATACATGCGTGATCTGGACGGTCAATTGCCAAATCGCTCTTGTGATCAACCACTTCACTTGGATTCAGCATATTTTCATCTGGGGAAGCATTCTATTCTGGTACATCTTCTTGTTCGTGTATGGTTCACTCTCTCCAGAATACTCACTTAGAGGATTTCGAATCTTCACCGAAGCTCTCGGTCCTTCACCGCTTTATTGGATTGTTACATTACTTGTAGTAGTCGTATCCCTTCTTCCGTATTTCATACACATTGTGATTCAGAGATTGTTTTATCCCATGGATGATCACGTGATCCAAGAAATAAAGCTTTGCAGGAAAGATGTTACTGACTATCCTATGTGGCTGAGGGAACAGGATAACTCCAAGAGGACAACTCACATCGGATTTTCTGCAAGAGTTGATGCAAAGATCAAGCATTTGAAGGGACAACTACACCTAAAGAATTTTTACAAGTCAGTCACCAGAAGTCCAATTGTTTGATCTTTCCCAATATTCTTGGAGGCTTTTTTGTTTTATGACGTTCATAAAAAAAAAAAAAAAAAAGCCAACGACACGCAAGTGTAATTATCAGTATTCTTTAGTTCATTGTGAATTGAGCATTCATCTCGCAATGTCTATTTTGATTAGAGTGGTAATTTTGTATGGGCTTACCGTACAAATTATTTTAAAATTTGGTCGTAAAATTAAATTTTATCATCATCTAATCCTTTTGTTCTATTTTTTTCTCTAAATTTGTTCGATATCGATAACCATCGATAGATTTTCTGTGCAAATAATGGCCACTAATCGACTCTGTTGACATCACATAGAATGAATGTTTTCAACTTCCATATGAAACAATTAGAAGGTGTAAACTTAGACTATGAAATGGAGTTTTTGGAAGAAGAAACCGCAATAAGAGGACTTTGTACTAAGGCCTAGATTTAACACACTTATAATGTTTTCTCATCTATGCTCATTAGAAAGTGGTAGAACTGAGGCCAACTATTGGTATGGTTATGTAAGTCTTTTGCTGTAAATATGTTATGCTTATATCTATAGGTTTTTACGGGGTGATTGTGGACAAGACAAAGTCAATTTACTACTTGATACGCCCACAGTGGTCAAGCTACACCTAAACAGCTGCCCTACCTGACCTGGGGGTCGGTAGATAGTGCTTGGATAGGAGCACACTTAGCAGAGCAGTCCTAGTCCAGCACAGCTAGCTCAACAGAGAGTCTAGCGCGGCATGGACTCAGCACTCCTGTATCAATTGGTGATAAATATGACCCTTATTTAGGATTGATAGGATAAGGCCACAAATATTCGATCACTCTCCTAAATTAGCTAGGATACCATAATCGTATTAGGAAACCCTTTGTGCTATAAAAATGATTATCCTCCCCTTCAAAATGTGGATGACTCCACATCTCCAACCCTAGCCTCTACAGCCGGTTTCTTCATCTCTCCTTGACGGTTTCTTCATCTCTCCTTGAGGCTACGAAACCCTAGTCAGTCCAAAAGTTCCCCTTAGATTACTATAAATAGTCATATAAGGTAGTACCTTGATAGTTTCAGTTCCATTATTGGATCATCAAGGTCTTCTGCACCAACTTCTGTAAACAATTTTCTACATAGTAGTAGAACATACACACACCCCATGAATGGACATAGGCTACTTCATTAACAACCCTGAACTACATGCAAATCTTATTTCTCTATCTTTTATGTTTATTGCATCTTAAATATCATATCCGACCTGATCACTAAAATTCGGCATCACCAACATGGTGTTGTATGTGGGAAGCGACAAGTTTCCTTCAATAAAACATGTTTCAACTGATCAATGGCCAGAAAACGTGCTCCACAAAACAATAAGACCACCTTACCAGCAGCCGCGACTACCGGTGCAGTCCCTAAAGCTCCAACTACTATGATACCCGAAAAAAATCCTTACAGCCCTTGTGCTGCTCACCAAAGGGCAATGCTAAACACACCAGCAGCTGAATACTGTAATGGCATATCAAGCCCCTGCTGCGCCAACCCCCGTGGCTCGAGCACGTGAGGATAGGCGTCGGGTGCAAGCCAGAGCCAACGAAGGATAGAGCCAAGCGCCTATCAGGGTTAGGCGCTATATCCCGACAACCAGTGTGGATGCTTGAGAGGTGATCGAGAATAGACGAGAGGCATGACATGAGCAACCAGAACATTCGGCTCGCGTATTTGTCCAAAATCCCCATATCGTAAGCCAAGGTGACCTCCAGAGCCAGATTAACTAAAGCCGAGCCCACGCTTATTCTCGGTGATTCGTACGGCCTAGTCGGGACGAGGCCTCATCCGTTGATTCGACTTATCATCCCAACAACGAATCAGCTGGGGTCTAAACCTATATCCATGACATGGAAAAAAGACTCGAAAAAAAGACTCGGAGAGATGGCAAAAAACAATTGCCACAAATCCCACCTATGACATAACCAACATGGACGTTGAATCTCCCTTTGTTGTCAGCATCAGTGAGTTTCTCGATTCTCGACAAATTCAAATCACCCAAGATTGACTCCTACGATGGGAAGGGGAGCTCGATGGATCACATTCGGACCAATAAGACCTGATTGAAGCTCATCACCAAATCTGACAAACTATGGTGATTGGCTTTCTTGAGTACATTGAAAGGCCCGGCCGCTCACTGGTTTCATGTGCTTAAACTGGGAAAGATCAAAACCATTGACCAACTCAGTAAGCTGTTTATCAGTCAGTTCACAGGGATGCAAGTAATACTCGTAATTTCCATTAACTTCTGTATGTCTATATAAATAGGATCCTATTATTTTTCCTTGTCTTTGGTTGAATGTGTGCATAATCGATTGGCACTTGACTGCCTTAGACCAATCGATTGGACTATTTACTAATCGATTACACCTATTTTACTTGTCCCCAATCGATTGGAACTAAGCCCAATTGAATCGACTCAACAGAACTTGGGCTCTAAGTTTAGATCATGTGGCTGTTGTTTAACCCTTTTCCCCTATATATATATGTGACCTATTTATACAAATGCACATTTTTTATGTGCTTGAGAGAGGTTTGGGAGAGTATTTATATATACACACCCATATATATAGGGGTGTGCATCGGTCAGTTCGGTCGGTTTTTGTTGATTTTTATATGTTTAAAAACTGACCAATAGGCTCGGTTGGGTGATTTTTTTTGCCTCTTTTGGTCGGTCGATTCGAATTCCTTCTGTGAATATATTCTTGAAAATCGACCAATAGGCTCGGTTTCCTTTGGTTTGGGATCTGATTTTTTTTTTGTACAACCCTATATATATACATCCACATACATATACACACACTGTCTAGGAGGGCAGAAGAAGAAAGAGACTAAGAGAAGAAGTGTCACACCCCGGAGTATACCAAAAATAGGGAAAAATCAAAATTATCTTTTTGGATCCATGGACAGGTGGCTGGTTGGAGTTCACCTGATTGTCGTCAAACATAATAATAGCATGAAGCATAATACTTGTCACATCCTGGAGTAGTCAAAATAGGAAAATCTAAGACATTTTCTCTTTTGGTCCCGTAGACATATGGCAAGTTAAGATTCGCATGATTGTCTATAACAAGAAAGAATCAAGATAATAAATAATAAGCAATAAATGGAAGCATAATATTAAACATGGTGGTTCTAGGCATACATAATATTGACACCTAAGTCTTAAACTTCATTATTACATTACCATAGAAGGGGAAAAGAAAAGAGAATAATATTTTGGACTTTGCATGATAAGTCTGGCATCTAGTACTTCATCATAACAAAAGATACGTAAATGAAGAGTCTTCAACTCCCGCTCGCTAACTTGCAAAGCTATAGCCTTCCTTGACATACTCCTCCTCTGGATAATCAGCCTATGCAAGATCTGGGTGTAGACAATCCATTTTGTCAGCTATCAAATTTAGGAGACCCATAGCTTGGTGTTTCACAAAGATAGAAAAAGACTAGAAAAGGACTTCGGAAGATAGTTCTATCTCTCAAAATACTGAAAAGTTATACAAATGACCAAAATGCCCTTGTGTCACCCCTGTCATATCAAAGTAGGGAAAAATTAAAATTTCTACCTTTGAACTCGTGGATACGTGACTGGTTTGAGGATCACCTGCTTGTCCATACAAGAAAGAACTAAGAATAAAGTAATAACAATAATCAGAAGCAACATAATAAGCGAGTTGATTCTAGGCATACATAAGATTTAACATAATCAGAGTCTTAAAACCATTATTACAATCCACAGAAAAGAAAAGGACAGATAATAACATCCTGGGCGTAACGCCCTATAACAATACATTAAGATCGACATCTGGTGCCTCAACTACTAACAAAAGACAAAAAACAAAAAACAAAAAAACAAAAAAAACAAAAGTCGTCACTTTCACCAGCTAGCTCGCAAACCCATAGCCTTCCTCAGTGTACTCCTCTTCTGGGAATTCAGTCTCTACAAGATCTGGATGTTTGATTGTCCAGGACATAAAAGTCGTCAGCTTTACTACAAGCTAAGTGAGTAAACCTACTACACTAAACAGGCTCAGAAAACACTTGTTAATTCGGTAAGAAAGTAAAACGTTCAATTTTCACTTCTTTGATGAAAACATATCTATAAGTCTCGATTATTCTAATCTCAAGGTAGTGCGTACGTTTGGGAAGTGTTCAGTGTTATTACTCGGATCTTTGAAACACAACTGACATTAATTGACTGATCACTTTAGACTATCGGTTCAATCTTTACAAACTCAACACTTTACTTTGAACCCCATGTTCAATCTTTACAACTCGACTCTTTGGATCACCGATCCAATCTTTGGACCACATGCCCAATCTTTAACAAACACGACTCTTTGCATGCATCCGGTATAAGTGCCATTGCCCTGGAATATCATCGCTTTTCGGTCATGGGCTACCATATTTTCATTGAGCCCAAATAGCTAATTGACATCTATTCTCTTGTCATCGTGCCCAAACGGCTAATTGACATCTGCCTTACGGCCTTATTACTTCGTAATCCCAATCTTATTCCATTCGACCTTGGTTAATTCGTTATCTTGCCCCAATTTGCCAATTGCTTGACGTCAGCCCATCGGCTATTAACCATCTCAACAACTAAACCCAGACTCTCTACTCTTTCTCAAACTGACCAAGCAAACGAACAAACACAAGGAACAGACCGAAGGATACGATCATCTTGTTATCAGATTTATCACAACTTACGCACAGCCAACTAACACGCATCATACAAGTTGTCAAAGCACAGTATTCTTGGAGTCGTGTACTTAATTAAGTACATCACATTACTATTCACGTTGTCTTCACATGTACATAAGAACATTACAAGTTCATTGCACTACCAGTTTAAGAAAACATAGCCTTTAGTTCTATATAAAAGGTATAATCCTAAAGTACTACTAGATTAGCATATGGTACCATGCTAAAATTCCTAAGTAAGACCACCAATATTAAACATAATCCAAGGTAATACTAGCACTACATATAATACCATTGATCATAACACAAATTACTCAAAACTACACATGCAATAAACAGATCTTACAACTACTGTCAAGCTCGAGCGCTCGCACCTGGCCTATTCATTAGGCTCGAGCGCTCGGGTTTAGCAGTTTCAAAACAGTAACTAATTTAGCAGTAGATTTTAGGCTTGATTCTTAATGCATGTTACATGCATGGTCTTAAATCATCAATATAACTTAATACAACGTGTTAATGAGTGAGTAAGAGTACTCACCAAAGATCTAGATGATCTAGATAATGAAAAGTGAAGAAATGTGTGTATATAAGCTCCAAACCACCTCAAGGCCTTGATCCTCCTCTAAACTTCTTTGATCCTCAAGCTTTTCAACTCGAAGACTTCATACTCGCAGCAATATATCTGCATGTGTATGTTGATCATGGAATGGAAGCCATGCAAAGGGTGTTTGTGTATGGAATGTATGTATGTGTATATAAACTCTCAAAACCCTCTCTCTCAAAGGAACTCTCTGGAATACAGAGTTTCTATGCCCAAAAATTCTGAGATATGCTGGCATTTATAAGCTTTTTAGAGCCCAGGGGCAAAATAGTCATTACACTCCTTTTAAGCTCGAGCGCTCGTAAGGTCTGAGCGCTCGGTCCTCCTGTTTCAACAATCCTTCCTTTGTTTTAAGAGTTCAAAGGCCCAATTATTAACATCCATAAGAACTAATCATCAAAGTTTATTCATAAGTGATCATAATAACATATAAAAATACTGAAATACATCCATACACTGATAAATATAGGTACTCTCCATCACCCAACAAAAGATTTCGTCCCCAAAATCTGAGCTAAGACTCATTAAACAACTCTGATTACTTTTTTTGCATTACGGACTCCATCTCCCAACAAGCTTCACGTTCCTCATGATGTTTTCATTAAACTTTCACCAGCGGGATCTCCTTGTTCCTCAGCTTCTTGATCTCTCTCCCCAAGATGTGCACTGGTCATTCAGTATATGCTACTCTGCTGTCCACCTTGATATCTTTGAAGTCGATCTTGTGCGTTGATCCGTGCATGTACTTTCTCAGCATTCTGACGTGAAACACATTGTGTACTCCGGACATCTTCGGCGGCAGTGCTAATTTATAGTTAACCTTTCCCATGCATTCAAGAATCTTGAATGATCCAATGTAGCGAGGCGAAAGCTTTTCTCTCTTCTATCCGTATCTCACCACTCCTCTGGCTGGAGAAACCTTTAGCAGAACGCGATTCCCAATGCAAAATTCTAGGTCCTTTCGATGCTTTTTCACATAACTCTTCTGTCAGCTTTGGGTTGCCTTCATCCATTCCTTGACGATGTTGATCTTTTCATTGGTTTCCTGAACTATATTCGGTCCCAAAAGCTTGCCTTTTCCAGCTTCTACCCAATAAAGATGCGAGCGACACGGTCGTCCGTACAATGCTTCAAACAGTGCCATCCCGATGCTAGAATGATAGTTGTTGTTGTAGGCAAACTCGATGAGCGAGAAATGCGTCTCCCAAGTGCTCTCAAAGTCGATAACGCAAGCTAGTAGCATATCTTCGAGTACTTGATTCGTCTGTTCCATCTGTCCATCTGTCTGAGGGTGAAATGCAGAATTCAACTTCAATGAAGTTCCCATAGCTGCTTATAGACTCTCCCACAATTCAGCTGTAAAGCACGAATCACGATCAGAAACAATCAAAATGTGCATGACGTGCAATCGAACAATCTACTACAAGTAGAGTTGGCTCATCTTCTCGATTGTATACGTTATGTTGTATGCGATGAAGTGCGTTGACTTAGTGAGTCGGTCCACGACTACCCAAATAGCATCATGATTCTGTTATGACCTTGGCAAACCCACAACAAAGTCCATGGAAATGTGCTCCTACTTTCATCTTGGTACCGACAGTAGTTATAAAAGTCCTGAGGCCTTTGTTTTGCCTTAACTTGCTAACAAGTAAAACACTTCGAGACATGCTCTGCGACGTCTCTTTTCATGCATTTCTACCAGAAATTTCTCTTTAAATCCTTATAATTTTTTGTACTCCCCGGATGAACTGTCAATCTTGACCTATGTGCTTCATTCATCATTTCCTCTCTTAACTTGTAGTCCTTTGGCACACAACGTCTGTCTCGACACCAAAGACTTTTGTCTCGTCCGATTTTCCATTCCTCTGGATCCTTAGTTATCGCTTTCTCAAACCATTACCGCAATCCTTCACTCTTCTTTTGAGCTTCAATAATTTTACTAATAAGGATTGGTTCAACAATGAGGCACCCAAAGTCTCTTCCTTCCTCCGAATCAGCAAATTGAAAATCAAATTCAACAAATGTTTCCAATGCTTGCCACTCACTGATCATCAAGGAAACAATTCTACTGCGAGGTTTCTTGCTCAATGCGTCGGCGACTACATTTGCTTTACCAGGGTGATATTGCAAAGTGAAGTCGTAATCCTTTAGTAACTCCATCCAGCGTCGTTGTCTCATATTCAGCTCCTTTTAAGAGAATAAATACTTGAGACTCTTATGATCAGAGAATAGATCAATCTTCTCTCCAAACAGATAATTTCTCCAAGTCTTGAGAGCAAAAATAAAATTGTATGTTGGGTAGTTACCTCGTGTTGTTTCAGTTATTGTGATCCATAAGCGATCACTTTTCCTTCTTGCATAAGTACGCATCCGAGTCCTTGATAAGAGGCATCACTATAAATGGTAGGTTATGAAATAAGGGCCATATGTGATTGTATTTCGTATTTGAGGGTCATATGTGGCCATCTGGGTTAAGGATTTTGACAAGTCACGTAGACAATGCTAGTATTAGTTTTAACACGATATGGTTATGAGTGCAAATAGGAGTTTGTTGGGAATATTCCCTCAAACCAGTTAGTTGGACAATAGAAAATCATTATACATTTATGTATGTTAGTTCATGATATGAATATTAGACTGAAATCCTTAAACATCATTTCATGTGATTCATTTGTGTATGTGGTTACACATGTGAGATATGAATCACAAATTCTTGTTGTTTCAAATAAGTCACAGTGGATGATAAGTCTGGATAATTTATCAGGTGTACACTATAGCATGATAAATGTCTATGGGGTAGAATGATGAATCTCATTCATAAGAGTCTTTAACTCTTGGTTAATATGCTAGTGCACGCGGTTCATTGACGAACCTGAGTTAAACCTATTGACACCTAAATGCTGTCATCATTGGTAGGAACTCAAACTTGTATAGGGATACATGTCCTTAATCCTGAGACAATTATGGACGTAAGTTGTATGCTTTGGTTGCTTTGACTTACCAATTAGTGAGGTCTTGCAAGATCAACACCTAGGTATCTTTAGTAATCAGGTTTACAATGTTGGGAACATATATTGTCAAGATGGAATTCTACCATCTTCTATAAAATGAAGAGTAAGTATTCCCTCGAGAATGTCACTAGGAGTGATTACTGAGAGCTGACCAGCCTTGTCAACAAATTGTTTGCCAACATGTTTGGTAATCCAAGCGTAGTGAATGATACTCGAGGAATACAAGATGTATCTATCTATTGGGTCGACAGTATCTTGAAACATACATCCCGATGATAAATACGAATACTGTCTGGTAGAGGGACATCAGTATAATATTATACAAGTCTAGTTATCGCTTATGTATGTGTGACTTTGTTCTTATGCACTGGAGTGCAATTATCATTTAATAGTGGTATAAATGATAATTGATTAACTATTGATTCCTTAGTTAAAGAGTATTGACTAGATGGAATAATAATTAATCGGAGCCAGTAATTAAGAACCTAGGGGGTCTAAATCTGAGCTCATAAGGTGTTTGGATGTGAAGGAACAATGCAATGGGAGATTTAGGATAAAGTTAGAACCAATCGATTGGTGTTCAGATCCAATCGATTAGTGCAATAATTGATTGCATCACTTACAATCGATTGGCTAAGGCAATTGATTGGTAAGGCAATCAATTGGCACTTAGGTCGGTTCAAAAGTTTATAAATACAGAAACTGTGGGCAGAACATAATACACACGTCTTTTATTCTCCCAGAAGTTTCAGTATTCGTTATAGGCTTCCTAAGATTCCTAAGCCTCCTAAATTTGTTCTAGAGGGGTTTCCACCAAACCCTAACCTCCAAGTACATCCAAGAGACATATGAGTGAAGATCTTTAGCACTAAAAGATCAAGAGCACATTGAGAGCGAAGATCGTTAGCGTCGGGCAACACTCACATGAAGTAGATCAGACTGCTCAACACTTATCGTAACCTGATGAATTTTGGACACAACGAATCTGATGATGAGACGCAAGTGCTGTTAAAATTTGAGGTTAATAGGAGATTGTTTAGTCCCTCTGCTGATCGCATCTTTGTCAGAACAAAGTGATCGGGATCGAATCATCACAATGATCATTGAAGATTTCTCGAAACGATTTCATAAATCACAAAGGTATATCTATATCTATGTCTTTGTATGTATATTGATTATAAGTAATACAAATGAGAAGCAGATCTAGTTTTGTTAGATTACATTTTAATCTGTACCCGTATTCCGTTGGACACTGAGATCCAATTTTTCCTTCAAAATATATTTAGAATTTGTAAGCGTAATCATGGGAATTGTGTTCCAATTAAAGGTAACCAGTTTATGATACCATCAGATTGCTAGAAGTGGTGGTAAAATAACTTTGTATTCAAAGAAAAGAGGAAAATATTATGTTTAAATAACTTTTGGAGAGTTTAGTATAAATCTTTAAACTGCTAGGTTCTAACTTTAATTATAAAAGGCCTGGTTGGAGAAGACTGTCCCACTTATGAAATTGTAGGGTGTAAATTGCTCAAATTAAAAGTGCATGGACTAAAGTGTCACAACCCTCAAACTACAAAGGTGAAAAGTGCAATTTACCCTTTGTTCTAAAATTGATTCTCAATTACTAAATTATGATGAATTTGGCCCAATAAAAAAAATTAACAAAAAATGAAACATCAAATTGACACTTAAACTATTCAATGTATTATACCAATACCAAGAATTACAAATATGTAACAGGCCAAAGATCATTAACTGTCATAGACCTGTAAACGGATCGGATCTGTACAAGATCCACAAAAGCCAGATCCAGATCCATTAAGAATTTTACTATTCATATCCGGTCCATTTATCGTTCGGATCTGCCTTATTTAATCCATACCCATATGTGATTGGATCTGGATATTCGAATCTGTTTGTCGGATCTAAAATGGCAAATTAGCTGCTTATATGTATGCTAGTATTACTATAGAAACTATTATTTTTGTTATTTTTCTCTATACATACACAAAAATCAATCAACGTTTAAATAATCAAAACACTTGATTATGTAGAAAAATCATATCTTTAAATCAAAATAATGTACCTGATGGTCCAAAATGGAAACCTTAGAGGGGGGGGGGGGGGGGGGGGGGGGGTGAATAAGGTTTTAGCGGAAAATTAACCTTTCACAAACTTAATGTAAATTAAAAGACAATCACAAGCAATTATGTAAAGAGGGAAGGGAAGGGAAGAGATACTTGCAAACCGAGTTTTCAAATGGTTCGGTAATCCGCACACTGATGCCTACGTCCACCCTTCAAGAACACCTCTTGAGGATTCCTTTAATCGATCTACTTCACGAGTGTTAATCAAACCATCTTGGTACACTTCACGAGTGTGCACCAAACATCTACAATAGCCTTCAATATCTCCCAAAGAAGAACACCTCTTCTTTGTAATCATGGGTACTAACTCTCACTCTTTTCAAATGATTAAATTACAAATTGAACTCTCTCTCTCTCTCTCTCTCTCTCTCTCTAAAGTGGATGGATACAATAATAGCTCACTACAATTTGTCCTTTCAAAGATATACAAATGAAGGACTAGAACAAATTGATTAACTCACACAAGTATGGCACAAATGTGAATGATTAAGGATCAACAAGTTGTGTGATTCAAATCATGTTTTCCATTAGATTGATCTCCTTTAAATGGTGTGGGAAAACATGTAATTATAAGCCTTGAAAGATTATAGCCGTTAGTGGCAAAGTGGTAAATAAATGGCCTTTAAAAACTAGTCGTTACTGCTATTCTGTGGAGTAATCCAGTCGGCTGTATTTCAAATACTTTGAAACGTGCCAACAAAGCAGTCAATTGATGGATGGGTCCGATCGACTGAAGGTCTTAAAGTACAACATTTGTTTTCAGAAACATAAACCAGTCAACTGTTTTCACCAACAGTCAATTGAACTTAGAATCGTCCAATCGATTAGAAAAACAATCCAGTTGACTGTTTTTCCATTAAAAAAAGTTTTATTGTTTTGAAAGATTTTGGTAAGTTTTAAACTTTTAAGCCCTTGTGAGTGATAAACAAAATGCTTTACAATAATAACCTAGTCTTCAACCATGGATGAAAGATCTTCAAGTCTTCAAGCTTGATCCTTGTTGAGCTAAATCACTCGTGGGCTTCACCATATGCTATCTCATGAACTCAAACAAAGTTAAAATATTTAAGTGCATAATTCAAGATATTAGCACAGTAAAAATGACCTGAAAATAGATTAGAATAGAATAATTAAAATATACTATTATCAATGGATTTGTCATCATCAAAACAAACATAAATAATACCTTAAAGTAATTCAAGGCTAACAATTTCCCCATTTTTGATGATGTCAAAACATGCAATAGAGATATAGCAACTAAAGCACAATAATAGCCATTTTCATATTATCATTCAAAGTAGCAAGATATCCAAAGTATGAATCCAAGAGTGATAACTTTCTAATAATGTCTATTATCATTTTCCTCCTTTTTAAAGATCTCTATAATTTTCCCCCTTTTGACAACAACAAAAAGGTAAGGGGGTTTGAACTAAAAGTTCCCCCTCAAGATAAGCAAACATGTCAATTTAGGCAACAAGATACCAAACAATTAAAGTAAACACAGTAATATGTTCCCCCTCAACATATGCTTATTGTGGACACGAGGAATTCCACCTCTTTTCGTTTTGTTTTGAAACTTGTTTGAAATTGATCAAAGGAAGAAAATGGTCTGTTGAAAACAGATACAGAGTCGCCACTTGGTCTTTAAGGAACCAAGAAACCTAATTTTGACTCACCCAAGCGGATAAGGGCACCGGCCCTTTATAACCAAAGAACTCGGTTCGGGGTTTTGGTACGAGAGAGGAAGGAGCCTTTGTCACGACTAAAACACCCTCAACTCGCCCCGTCTTTCGACGGGCCTCAATTAGCATCCAAATAATCTTCTTATACTATGTTTGGTTCGAAAATTAATACTATGATAGTATATTACATCACATAAGAAAGTTGAAATGGAAGATCAAAAGATAAGATATCATTCATAAGATCTAAGCCGAATATCATACAATGTAAGGTGAAAAATCACATGAATAAACCTAGGAAAAATTGTCTAATCATATATCAAATAATCAAGACTTCCTAATCTAAGGGGATATGAATTGTTCTTGAGACAAATAATCAAAGAAATCAAAATGTGCTTAGCAAGCTAGCATGATGCATGTTATTTTTTTGAGAAAAGAAGATCTCTCAATCCCCGGGACGGATGAGAAATGATGATTAGATCAAGGGGAAGCATGGACGTGTGATCGTGATCATTCTTTATAATCTTCTTAGGTTAAGAGTTACAAAAACCCCAAATCTTGCATGAATGCAATGTATGTATCTAAAATGTGCAAAGGTTATAGTGTGTTTTGTGTACATGGATTCCTAGAATGACTTAGAAGTCTAGAGTGTGTATGAATGAATGAATGAAATCATCATGGGATATGTACAAATGTAGTATGAACTACTTCCTAAGATATGAACTAATTTGGAATGCATATAAGCATCAAATCAAAGAATGAAAGTTAAAATGTACTTGCTGCGAATAGTGGACAGAACAGTAACATGATCTTGTGAAAATGGAAAAGAGAGGTTAGGAATGTTATCAATGCATGATGTTTTATGGAGATCTTCCTTATTGTGTCTAGAACACAACCCAAAAAGCCAATCTTTAATAACTATCACAGGTTGAGAGAAATCATATAAACAATGAAGGTCACTCACAAACAGAGTCCGTACTGTCGACTGAAATGTTGAAAAATCTTAGAAAATGAATACAAATGGTCTAGAGGCCCATTTTATACTGGAAGTTCCCTAAGACATTGAAGTGTAAGGGAAAAATAAGTTGGGACCACCCCGTTTGGAAAAGTTGTTTGAAAAAGAAGTTGGAAGTTAACTAAGCTGCTGTGACAGCAGAGGCAGAATGTCTAGAAGGAATGTTTGGGTCCAAATGGACCATCTTCAAGTACTTCCAAGTCAAACCAAAAATCATGGATGTTCTATAATGAGTTAGAAAGACTTTCCAAGTGGTCTTGCATTCATACATTGAGTATTGAACTCAAAATAATTCCTTGAAGTTAAATGACTCACTGTTTTGAGGGTTTTGAGAAAAACAAGTTTATTTCTTGAAATCAAAATGAGAGGTTTAAGAGGGGAGGGGGGGGGGGGGGGGGGGGGGGGGGGTTTGAAATGGGGGTTTTGAAAGTATACTTCCAGAACTTGGATGAATATTCTAACCACTTGGAATATCAATTCCTAACTCATTTCAAGAACTTCCCAAGTATTTGCAAAATATGGTTTTATTTGGAGACCAAACTCAAGAATTTATGGGAGTATGATACGTGAGAGGATAGATGATACATGATATGATATAGAATGCTAAAAGTGGTAAAGAACATGTTCATGGGATATGGGTTCATCTAGATACAAGAGAGTGTTGCATCAAAGTGTGAAAGTCAAAAAAATGACATGCTGTGAATAGTGGACAGACTGTATGCAATACTTTGTAACATCATAATGGTAGATCAAAAATGCCTAGTAAAATGTGGGAAAAATCAGAGATCATCCTTATTGTGTCTAGAAAATAACCCAAAAATCCAAACCTCAATAGCTATCGCAGAGTAAAAGCAATAAATCAGAATGTACACATGACTCAGAAACAAAAGCTGCACTGTTGACTGATTTTGTATGATTTTTTATAAATCAAAGAAAGGGTTTATGATGACCCATTATATACCAAAAGTTTCCTAAGACACCCAAGTTTCATAAAAAAAAATAGAAAAGATATATGTACAGTGACTAAAACATCCATAATAAGTGCAAGAAGTCAGGTTAACATTCTGTG
The DNA here is from genome assembly GCA_033977485.1 of Hydrangea macrophylla. Lineage (NCBI taxonomy): Eukaryota > Viridiplantae > Streptophyta > Magnoliopsida > Cornales > Hydrangeaceae > Hydrangea > Hydrangea macrophylla. Next base: position 16,950,886 of record CM066988.1, read on the forward strand.
AGAGTAGAGGCACATTATGAATATGAACTTCTTAAATCTGAAAATAATACTTTCATATCTCTATAATTGATGGAAAAAATTGGAGACAAACTGTGATGTCTTAGGAAGATTTTCCAAGCGGTTTCATCTTCATAACTCAAGTATTTAATTCAAAACAAATCTTTGAATCTGAAAAGCTCACTGTTTTGGATCATTCTTGAAGAAAATGGATTTGGGTTTTAAAATAGAGTTTGAGTTCTTGATTGGGGGTTTTGAAATAGATGTTCAAAGCATGAACTTAAACTCTTGAGGTGACCACTTAGAACCTCATCCAACCATGAATCATCAAAGAACTCCCAATATTATTGGAGAGATTCATTTTTTTTTGAACAATACTTCTAGGATACCTTGGAGGTATTGAAGTTATAATCATCATCTATCAAACATGTTTTTGAGGTCAAGAGCTACTATCCATAAGGATTCACTCACCTCAAACTTCATGTCATCATCTAGATGATGATAAACTAGTAAGTAAATAAAGAAAATCAAAAGAAATAAGGTAAGAAGAGGTGATCATTGTATATAAGCAAGCAAATGAACAAATCAATAGATGATAATCAATGTGATATTGGACTTGTAGTTTGGTGTTTCACTCATAAATATAGACATTTGGACATGGAAGTAGCTTCCTAACTCAAAAATGCTTAGAGAAATGGTGATTGGATATATTGATGATGAAGTATATAGAAGAATGGTGGAGGAAAACAAGATTATAACTCACTTTGATTGAAAAAATGGAAGAAGAAGACTACTTCTTCTCTTTATCTCTCTATATTTCTCTAGAGTTTCTTCCTAAGCTCTCTCTAAGCTTCCATGTCTCCCCTCTAAATGGAAGTAAATGGCTTCTTTTATAGGCAAAGGAGGGGTGGCAAATGGAGTTTTAAAAAGTTTAAAATGGTCTCCCATTGGTCCATAATAAGCTGAGAACCAAAACTACGTCGTTTTGATTTTTAATATATCAAATTGGACCCCCAAAAGAAATTACAAAAGTGGACTATTTTGGGGGAGAGTGTCGCGGCGGCAGTGGGCCAGTGCCGCGGCGGCACTGCTCTTCCTTCGTCCAGATAATGCTGTTTAGGCCCCCAGAGGTTCTGGTATTCGCGAAAAGGCCATATTTAATCCGAAATTCACAAAAAATGCATACGAACTCCTAATTGAGGTTGTGATATACCGTTGGAAAGGTAATGGAGTCTACTTTACGTAAAAAATAGTTTGGGGATAGGTCACTTTGAAAAGTTTTGCGATATTCGTGATAAAAGCCGATTTGATCGCCTTTTTTGCCTTTGGAAATTCATAATAAATTCGTTTTAAATCTAGAAATTATGTGCGATATACCGTTGGAAAGCTATTGACCTCTAGTATCCATGAAAAATGTTTGAAAAATGTTACGGTGCTCCGGTTCAAAAGTCAAATTTTGGTCAAACTAGTGAAACTTGGGATTCCCGGGAAGTTCTGGAAACTTCTGGGAGCTCCCAGGAGCTAACGTTTTCGCTCGATTTTCTTTTAAAACTCATTTTAACACTTTCCACATGATCTAGAATGATTCTGGAGAATTTGGACAATTTTGGTCAAACTTGGTCAAACCTTGGTCAAACCTGCTCAAACCTTGGTTAAACCGGTCAACGGGGACTTTCCGGGAACTTCCGGGTCTTCCGGGGTCTCTGGGAGCTGACGATTTCATCTGATTTTTCTTAAAAACTCATTTTCTTACTTTTCTTACGACATAGCATGTTTCCATAACTTTTGGTCCAAATCTGGGAGTTTTTGGGCTTTCAGGGGCGTTTTGGTCATTCTGAGCATTTTGAGAAATTGTACCAACTTTTAGGAGTCCTTTTGAATCTTTTCGATCATTGTGAACCACCAAGCTATGGGTCTCCTAAATCTGATAGCCGACAAAATGAGGTGTCTACACTTATATGAATAAATACCAATAATAAGATCAAAATAATGCATGCAAGAATAAATATCAATTATAAGATCAAAATGGTACATTATCTCCTTAGGAGAATGGACATTTGAACACCAAAATAACGTGTCATTCAAAATGCAAGCATGATTTCACAATATAAATAATATAATATGATAAATCAAATATGATTAGCATGCTATCAAAATCAAGAGAATTATCAAAATAAATTAATCTATCCTACTCCTACTAGGCTTAAGGTAAGAGATTTAACCATTATCCAAGCACCTCTTAGATGCCTCATTTACCAAGGTGGTAGGAGAGAATCCCCCTCTTTCCACTGCTATGAGGCAAAGATTGACGATCTCTTCATTGTTTGAGTCATCAATTGATGATTTACTATCAGAGTCATACCGAGTGGCCTTTTTCCTTGAGCCTTCTTTTGGAGATTCTTCCCGAATTTCTTTTCATGCCTTAGAAACTTTGCCAACCTTTAGGAGATCATTTCTATCTTGTCATCCTCATCACTCTCAACATCTTTCCCATTTTTCTTTGAGCTTGAGGACTTGAAGGCCATGTCTCCTCTTTTGATCTCTTTTACTTCCTTTTTCTTGTCTTCTTTGAGAAGCACAGGTAACTCCATTTCATGGGTAATGACTGGTCCCATCAGTTGTTCAATTGACAACTTTTTCAAATCCTTTGCTTCCTGGATAGCCGTGACCTTCGATTGCCATTGCTTTGGTAAACCCTTAAGGATTTTCTCAATAATTTATTCATTAGTATAAACTTTACCAAGATTTTTCAAACTATTGATGATAGTTGCAAATCGGGTAGACATATCACCAATAGACTTAATAGGCAATATTTCAAACATTTCATAAGTTTGAACAAGCAAATTAATTTTTGACTTTTTGACTTGGCTTGTTCCCTCATGAGTCACTTCAAGTTTATCCCAAATTTCTTTTGCGGATTCGCAAGATAAAATTCTATTGTATTCATTTGGGTCTAAACCGCAATATAACAAATTCATTGACATAACATTTAATTTTATGAGATTCTTATCGGCATCATTATACTCATCTTCTGTTTTTGGAATAGAAATACTATTTTCAATTTTTGTAGGAAGATGAAGCTCTTTGAACACTATTTGTCATAAATCAAAATCTTGAGAAATCAAATAGATTATCATTCTATTTTTCTAATAAGCATAGTTTGAGCCATACAATATGGTGGTCTAGAAGCTGATTGACCCTCACTATAAAAAATATGAGAAGATTGGTTTCCATTCGATCTTAACTTTAGATTGTAAATCTTTTGAAAATAGAAGAGCCAAGGCTCTGATACCAATTGATGGTCTGAAATGGATACCTTAGAGGGGGAGTGAATAAGGTTTTAGCAAAAAATTAACCTTTTAAAAATTTAATATAAAATAAAAGACAATTACAAGTAATTATTTAAAGAGAGAATGGAGGAGATACTTGCAAATCGAGTTTTCAAGTGGTTCGACAATCGGCACACGCGGCTACGTCCACCCCTCAAGAACACCTCTTGAGGATTCATTTAATCAATCTACTTCAGGGGTATAGATCAAACTATCTTGGTACACTTCATGGGTGTGCACCAAACCATTACAAGAGCCTTCAATCTCTCCCAAAGAAGAACACTTCTTCTTTGCAATCAAGGGTTATTAGCCCTCACTCTTTACAAATGATTTAATTACAAATTGAACTATCTCTCTCTCTAGAGTGGATGGATACAATAATAGCTCACTATAATTTTCTCTCTCAAAGATGTACAAATGAAGGACTAGAATAAATTGATTAACTCACACAATTAGGGCTCAAATGTGAATGATTGAGGATCAACAAGTTGTGTGATTCAAATGATGTTTTCCAATAGATTGATCTCCTTTAAATGGTTTGGAAAAACATGTATTTATAGGCCTTGAAAAATTATAGTCGTTAGTGGCAAAGTGGTAATAAATGGCCTTTCAAAACTAGCCGTTACTGCTATTCTTTGATGTAATCCAGTCGACTGATGCCATGATCCAATCTACTACATTTCAAATAGTTTGAAATGCACCAACAAAGAAATTGACTGATGGATGGGTCCGGTCGACTGAAGGTCTTAAAGCAGAACAGTTGTTTTCAGACATAAACCAGTCAATTGTTTTCATTAATGGTCAACTGAACTTAGAATAGTCCAGTTAATTGGAGAAATGATCTAATCGACTGTAATTCTAGTGAAAATTTGTTTTCTTGTTTTGAAAGATTTTGCTAAGTTTTATACTTTATGCCCTTGTGAGTGATAAACAAAATGCTTTACAATAAAAACCTAGTCTTCAAACAAGGATGAAAGATCTTCAAGTCTTCAAGCTTGATCCTTGTTAAGCTCAATCACTCTTGGGCTTCACCATATGCTATCTCATGAACTTAAACAAAATTAGAACATTTATGTGCATAATTCAAGATATTAGCACAATGAAAACCGGTCAACGGGGACTTTCCGGGAACTTCCGGGTCTTCCGGGGTCTCTGGGAGCTGACGATTTCATCTGATTTTTCTTAAAAACTCATTTTCTTACTTTTCTTACGACATAGCATGTTTCCATAACTTTTGGTCCAAATCTGGGAGTTTTTGGGCTTTCAGGGGCGTTTTGGTCATTCTGAGCATTTTGAGAAATTGTACCAACTTTTAGGAGTCCTTTTGAATCTTTTCGATCATTGTGAACCACCAAGCTATGGGTCTCCTAAATCTGATAGCCGACAAAATGAGGTGTCTACACTTATATGAATAAATACCAATAATAAGATCAAAATAATGCATGCAAGAATAAATATCAATTATAAGATCAAAATGGTACATTATCTCCTTAGGAGAATGGACATTTGAACACCAAAATAACGTGTCATTCAAAATGCAAGCATGATTTCACAATATAAATAATATAATATGATAAATCAAATATGATTAGCATGCTATCAAAATCAAGAGAATTATCAAAATAAATTAATCTATCCTACTCCTACTAGGCTTAAGGTAAGAGATTTAACCATTATCCAAGCACCTCTTAGATGCCTCATTTACCAAGGTGGTAGGAGAGAATCCCCCTCTTTCCACTGCTATGAGGCAAAGATTGACGATCTCTTCATTGTTTGAGTCATCAATTGATGATTTACTATCAGAGTCATACCGAGTGGCCTTTTTCCTTGAGCCTTCTTTTGGAGATTCTTCCCGAATTTCTTTTCATGCCTTAGAAACTTTGCCAACCTTTAGGAGATCATTTCTATCTTGTCATCCTCATCACTCTCAACATCTTTCCCATTTTTCTTTGAGCTTGAGGACTTGAAGGCCATGTCTCCTCTTTTGATCTCTTTTACTTCCTTTTTCTTGTCTTCTTTGAGAAGCACAGGTAACTCCATTTCATGGGTAATGACTGGTCCCATCAGTTGTTCAATTGACAACTTTTTCAAATCCTTTGCTTCCTGGATAGCCGTGACCTTCGATTGCCATTGCTTTGGTAAACCCTTAAGGATTTTCTCAATAATTTATTCATTAGTATAAACTTTACCAAGATTTTTCAAACTATTGATGATAGTTGCAAATCGGGTAGACATATCACCAATAGACTTAATAGGCAATATTTCAAACATTTCATAAGTTTGAACAAGCAAATTAATTTTTGACTTTTTGACTTGGCTTGTTCCCTCATGAGTCACTTCAAGTTTATCCCAAATTTCTTTTGCGGATTCGCAAGATAAAATTCTATTGTATTCATTTGGGTCTAAACCGCAATATAACAAATTCATTGACATAACATTTAATTTTATGAGATTCTTATCGGCATCATTATACTCATCTTCTGTTTTTGGAATAGAAATACTATTTTCAATTTTTGTAGGAAGATGAAGCTCTTTGAACACTATTTGTCATAAATCAAAATCTTGAGAAATCAAATAGATTATCATTCTATTTTTCTAATAAGCATAGTTTGAGCCATACAATATGGTGGTCTAGAAGCTGATTGACCCTCACTATAAAAAATATGAGAAGATTGGTTTCCATTCGATCTTAACTTTAGATTGTAAATCTTTTGAAAATAGAAGAGCCAAGGCTCTGATACCAATTGATGGTCTGAAATGGATACCTTAGAGGGGGAGTGAATAAGGTTTTAGCAAAAAATTAACCTTTTAAAAATTTAATATAAAATAAAAGACAATTACAAGTAATTATTTAAAGAGAGAATGGAGGAGATACTTGCAAATCGAGTTTTCAAGTGGTTCGACAATCGGCACACGCGGCTACGTCCACCCCTCAAGAACACCTCTTGAGGATTCATTTAATCAATCTACTTCAGGGGTATAGATCAAACTATCTTGGTACACTTCATGGGTGTGCACCAAACCATTACAAGAGCCTTCAATCTCTCCCAAAGAAGAACACTTCTTCTTTGCAATCAAGGGTTATTAGCCCTCACTCTTTACAAATGATTTAATTACAAATTGAACTATCTCTCTCTCTAGAGTGGATGGATACAATAATAGCTCACTATAATTTTCTCTCTCAAAGATGTACAAATGAAGGACTAGAATAAATTGATTAACTCACACAATTAGGGCTCAAATGTGAATGATTGAGGATCAACAAGTTGTGTGATTCAAATGATGTTTTCCAATAGATTGATCTCCTTTAAATGGTTTGGAAAAACATGTATTTATAGGCCTTGAAAAATTATAGTCGTTAGTGGCAAAGTGGTAATAAATGGCCTTTCAAAACTAGCCGTTACTGCTATTCTTTGATGTAATCCAGTCGACTGATGCCATGATCCAATCTACTACATTTCAAATAGTTTGAAATGCACCAACAAAGAAATTGACTGATGGATGGGTCCGGTCGACTGAAGGTCTTAAAGCAGAACAGTTGTTTTCAGACATAAACCAGTCAATTGTTTTCATTAATGGTCAACTGAACTTAGAATAGTCCAGTTAATTGGAGAAATGATCTAATCGACTGTAATTCTAGTGAAAATTTGTTTTCTTGTTTTGAAAGATTTTGCTAAGTTTTATACTTTATGCCCTTGTGAGTGATAAACAAAATGCTTTACAATAAAAACCTAGTCTTCAAACAAGGATGAAAGATCTTCAAGTCTTCAAGCTTGATCCTTGTTAAGCTCAATCACTCTTGGGCTTCACCATATGCTATCTCATGAACTTAAACAAAATTAGAACATTTATGTGCATAATTCAAGATATTAGCACAATGAAAATGACTTGATAAAAAAAAGAATAGAACAATTAAGAATATGCTATTATCAATAGATTTGTCATCATCAAAATAAACATAAATAATGCCTTAAAGTTTGATCAATTGAAACCATTTCAATTGATTAAGGAAAATAATGTTAGAGCGATTGAAATACGTATGAACGATTGGACCTTCGATCGATTGAACTCCGTTCAATCACTCGAGAGTCATCTTCTCCAACAAATTCATAAAAATAGCAGTTATAAACGTTAGGGACGTGTTTGGGTCTATTATTCACGTCAAAAACTCGTAAAACATCATATTAAAGGTACCGAGTAAGTTTATAACTCACCGAACGTCGTAAGGGTGTGTTTGGCAAAGCTTGGGCTTCTGAACTTTAATGGTGGCTTCTATTCTCTCTCTCTCTCTCTCTACCTTTTCTTTCTCTCTGTCTCCTTCTCTTCTTCTTCTCCTCTGCTTCTCTCTTTCAAATAGAATATATATATAGATATAGGTGTATATATATGGATGTATGTATGTATATGTATATCAAGATACAAACACACAACTCTCTCTCTCTCTCTCTCTCTCATCTTTTGGGCAAAAAACTCTCATACACATACAAAACCAATGTATATACAGAGAGGATGGGGGTGTAGGTGACATTGTTTGCGCAGAAACTGGGATAAAAATCCAGTCACGTTCGATCAATCAAAGCTTGTTTGTTCGCTTGAGAGTAGATCGGTCTGGTTTGATTGATTAAAATGGGTTTGATCGATTGAAGTGGGACCACGTATTAAATTCAGGTTGGTAAGGGTTTGATCGGTTGAACAAGGTTCGATCGCTTGAACTTTGAAATGCTCGATCGCTTGAAAAAGGTTCGATCGATTGAAGATAGAATTTCAAGCATGGTCAAGGGAAAAATATTTAGAATCTCTCCATATTAAATAATTACCAAAAATATAGAGTATTACATCATCAACCACTCATTCAGGATTTCGTCCTTGAAATAAAAAACAAATAAGGTCCAAAACAAAAACAAAAACTTCTCATGCATCTCCGACTTTAGCTCCCATGAAGCTTCTTCATCATTATGATGTTTTCACTGAATCTTGAGTAACGGAATCTCCTTATTCCTGAGCTTCTTGATTCCATGGTCTAGAATCCGCACAGGTCCTTCGTTGAACGTAATGTTATCGTTGACTTCAATATCTTTGAAGTTGATCTCGTGCACTGGTTATGAGCACACTTCCTCAGCATACTGATGTGTAACACGTTGTGCACTCCTGACATCTTCGGCGGTAGTGCAAGTTAATCAGCAACCTTCCCAATACGTTCTAGAATCTCGAATGGTCCGATGAATCATGACGATAACTTGCCTCTCTTCTGACCGAATCTGACGATGCCTCGAACAGGGAAAACTTTAAGCAGTACATGATCTCCAACTGTAAATTCCAAATCTTTGCGTCGTTTGTCAGCATAACTCTTGTGTCAGGTCTGAGTTGTCTTCACCTTCTCTCGTACAATTTGGGTCTTCTCACTTGTTGCTCATACCATCTCCGGCCCAAGAAGTTGTGTAACTCCGACTTCAGCCCAACATAGCGGCAATCGACAGGGTCTTCCGTACGAAGCTTTAAACGACACCATCCCTATACTCGTGTGGAAATTGGTGTTGTATGCGAACTCGATCAAAGATAAGTACGTCTCCCAAGAACTCTCAAAATCTATCACGCAAGCGCGTAGCATGTCCTCCATCACTTGATTGACTCATTCAATCTGACCATCAGCCTGTGGTTGAAAAGCTGAACTAAAGTTTAATGTTGTTCCCATCGCTGTTTAGAGACTCTTCTAAAATTCTGCAGTAAAGCGCGAATCTTGATCTGACATAATAGACACAGGTACTCCATGTAACCATACTACGTGTTGTAGATACATCCGACTCAAACGTTCTACTGGATACCTCATACTATAGGTGATAAAATGTGCTGTCTTCATAAGTCAATCCATAATCACCCAAATAGCGTCATGGTTCTGCTGTGCCTTCGGCAATCCTACCACAAAATCCATGGTGATGTGTTACCATTTCCATTAGGGAATTGGTAACGGCTATAGTAATCCAGGTGGTTTATGATGTTTTGCCTTTACTTGCTTACAAGTAAGACACTGATATACGTACTCAGCTACTTCTCGCTTCATTCCTTCCCACCAAAAATTCTTCTTCAAATCCTTGCACATCTTCGTACCTCCAGGAATAGTAATTTGTGACTTATGTGCTTCATCTAATATTTCTTTCTAGAGATTTTCTTTGTCAGGTACACAAAGTCTACCTTTGCATCGCAAGGCTTCGTCTGTACCAATACTCCAGACCTCTGGTTCCTTTGCTAACATCTTTGCAAACCATAACTTCAAATCTTCTGTTGTCTGTTGAGCTACTATGATACGGCTGATCAAAGTTGGTTGTACAATAAGACATCCAAAATGTTATCCTTCTATTTATTCTACTGGTTGAAGATTGAAATCAACTAAAACTTCTAATACTGTCCATTCTCGAATTAGTAATGCAGCGATCACTAGTCGAGGTTTACGACTCAAAGCATCTGCTACAACATTTGCTTTGCCCAAGATGGTATTGCAATGTAAAGTCATAGTCCTTGAGTAACTCCATCTACCTTCGTTGTCGCATGTTCAACTCCTTCTGAGAGAACATATACTTCAAGCTCTTATGATCGAAAAATAGGTTAGACTCTTCTCCATAGAGATAGTGTCTCCAAATCTTCAATGCAAACACTATTGCTGCTGATTCGAGATCATGCATAGGATAGTTCTTCTCATGTACCTTCAACTATCTAGATCCATATGCAATGACATTCCCATCTTGTATAAGTACATACCCAAGTCTTTGGTGTAATGCATCACTATAGATCACATATCTTTCTCCACTCTTAGGTATTGCCAACACTAGTGCAGAAGTCAATCTTTGCTTTAATCCTAAAATCCACCTTCATACTTGTCCGTCCATTCATACTTTATTTCCCTCCTTGTCAAATTCTTCAATGTCCCTGCCATCTTGGAGAATCCTTCGACAAATCTCCAATAATATCCTGCTAGACCAAGAAAACTCCTAACCTCTATAGCATTGGTCGGTCTGCTCCAACTTAAGACTGCATCAATCTTAGATGAGTCCACAGAAATACCATCCTGAGATATAACATATCCCAAGAATTTGAACTCTTATAGCCAAAATTCACACTTATTGAACTTTACATACAACTTGCTATCTCCGAGTTTCTATAAGGTAATCTGTTAGTGTTTCTTTTGATCTTCTTCCATCTTGGAGTAGATCAAGATGTCGTCGATGAATACTATAACAAATTAATCCAGATATGGTCTGAATACTCTATTCATCAAGTCCATGAATATTGCTGGCACCATCGTCAATCCAAAAGGCATAACAAGAAACTCATAATGCCCATATCTCATCCAAAACGTAGTCTTCGATACATCCTCCAGTCAAACTAACAACTAGTGATACCCTGAATGTAAATCAATTTTAAGAAGATCTTTGATCCCTGTAATTGATCAAATAGATCATCTATCTGGGGTAGTGGGTATCTATTCTTGATTGTAACCTGGTTCAACTCCCTAAAATCTATGTAGAGTCAAAGTGTTCCATCCTTTTTCTTCATGAACAGAACTGGTGCTTCCTAAGGTGATGTGCTCGGGCGAACAAAACCTAAATCTTCAAGTTCCTGAACTTACATCTTCAGTTCCAACATCTAAGTTGGTGCCATCCTATATGGAGTCTTAGATATCAACAACGTGCCAGGTACTAATTCCATGCAAAAGTCTCTCTCTCTTTTCAGTGGAAGTCCTTTAATATCCTGGAATACATCCTGAAAGTCTTGTACGATAGGAATCTGATCCATCGTTGGTTCCGTACTCGTACTGCCGATTGTAGCTAAACCACTCGTGAGGAATAGGTCACTTGTTAACTGACGCTGAAATCTGATCATCAGTCGTCCTTGTATTCGAAATACAATCGTCCTGGTAGGGCTGTCCAAATTGGCCTCATACTTAGTCAACCAATCCATCCCTATGATAATGTTGAACTTTGACATTGACAAAACTACCAAGTCTATTGGAAAATTCATATCTCCCAATTTCCTAAGCATAATAGTCACTCCCAATAGTGACATAGCATTAAGTGCTGGCTCAAGTGTATGGGCTTCTAAACCCAACTGACGCACAATCATAATAGCAATAAACAAACGTGTAGCTCCAATATCAAATAAAGCTTTAATTGGACTATGAAAGAGTACAATCATACCTTCCAAATGTTGCTACTCATCAACATTAAAGCCTGCTTCCCCTATGATTATAGCATTCATCCTTGTCTGATCTGGGGGTCCTTGAATTCCTTGAACTGGTGCCCATAGTATCCTCCTCGTGGTGCACGAAAATCCTTGCTCATATGACCAAGCTTATGCAATTGCGACACAACTGATCACTATGGCGATGGGTCTTGGGAATAGTACAATTCCTCGCTATGTGCCCTAGGTTCCCATAGTTGAAACATCCTTCGTCATTCGGTGGTGGGGTAGTAAGTAGTGCTTGAGGTTGCGGTCCTCGCTGTTGATACTATTGTGGTCGAGGATAGTTCGACTGAGGCTTCCTGGTTCTATCTGTGGTCGTTGGACTAGATAATCGTCCTTTTCTAATCCTGCAGCAAATCTGACAATCCCCTCAAATGACTTATTTAAATGACCAACCATCATATGTCTGAGGTGGGGATTCAAACTTTGGTGAAATCTCTTCACCTTTTTTCTTGGAGTGTCTATCATATGCTGAGCAAAACAGGATAGATGCTCGAACTGTGTTGTGTATTCCTGCACAGTCCATCCTCCTTGAACCAGATTGAGAAATTTTTTCTCCTGTTGATTCCTCTCATCTTATGGGAAGTACTTTTCCAAAAACTTACCTTTGAACGTTTCCTAAGGCATCATTCTTGTAGTATTCATCCCTATAGTGGCTCGTTCAGCTTTCCACCAATCTGCGACAGTATAGGTGAGCTGAACGTAGCAAGACGATGCTTCTCTTGTTCATTGCATTCTAATGCTTCAAAGATCAACTCCATTTCTCTTATCCAATGCTCGACTTTCCATGGTTCTGTTAACCCATCGAACTCTGTCCACAAAAATTTGTTAGTAGTTTATCTCCAGTTTTTCTCTGCTAAAACGGTGCAACTGGGGTTGGACAGGTCGTTGATTAGTAGGATGGTTGTAGGTGTCACCTACATGATCCATCCTCTACATAAAGGCTTTAAAAACTCCGGATGGGTCCATTCCCTTTGAAATAGGTGCTCCAATTTGCGTTTGATGATTTCTCAAGGGTCCTACCATAGTGTGCTAGGGCGTGCACCTACAAAAGACCTATCAATAAGGTGACCATCTTCTCATAGAAACGAAATTAAGATAGAGCAAGAAGCAACAAGAACTAACAGTTCTACTATCAGCATACAACAATCTAAACATATCATCGATATATCAAAAGTACTACTCGTATATATATATATCAAAAGATGTACCACATAGTACACACTAATCAAACTATGTACCACATGGGACAAAGGCTAAAACAATACTAAGGTCAGCTAGTTACAATACTACCACCACTAGTAATATCTATACAAGTTATGGTCAAATAGCTATCTCTCAAGCTCCTAAAAATCATGTGGACAACATGTCTTGATAATACTAACAAAAGCTAAACCCTGCAGATCCTGACTCAAAAGTGTCAGCGTCTGATCCTGCTGATGGTGCCTCATCCTCGGAAATGATGTCCATCTCCTCAAAGGGAATGTCCTCAATTGGTACGGCAAGCTCTCTGACTACCACTCCGATATCCTAATCCTCAACTACGTCCTCTGCCATCATCACCTGATTAGCGACGTCAATGGCCATAGTAGCAAATCCATCAGCTATATCCAATGCCCCTGCTAATGCAGCCTCTCCCATAACAAATCCAACTGGCTGAGTGACCATCTCAGCTATCCATCCTACTGTCATATAAGTTATGGCTGCCATATGTACTCTAGGTCCAGTTGGTAACTGAAGCATAATGGGTATCTCTGGCACAACTATCTCCTCGTCATGAACTTCTTCCTCTACGACCTCCATGACCACGTCTCCCTCTACTACTATACCATCCTCTCCAACCACTAAATCTACCTCAACGGCCTCAGGGTCCTCTGGCTCCTCATCAAGAACATTCTTCGGCTTCTTTGGGTCAACCTCTGGCTCGTCATCATCGTCATTGTCTACAGGCTCTTCCTTTGTCGGGTCCTCATCGTCCATCGACTCCTCCTTTTCATCACCGTCAATATCCTCATCAGGATGCTCATCCTCTGGCTCTGGGTCCTTCTCACCCTGAATCGGATTAGGCTCTGGAACTGGTACAACGGGTACCAGTGATGGTGGGCTACAGGTACTGGTGCAGCTGCAGGCTCTGGTGGAACAAGCCCGGCTATAATCGCTCGCAACTTAATCTCGTCTACCTTCGGCTTACTCTGGATCAACCTAGCCATCTCCTAATGTATGGATGCTCCGGTCATAGCATAGTGATACGCATCTATACGTATCTCTGTCGGGTGTGTCGTGCCCACAACATAGAGAGAAGTCCACATCCTCTCCTCTAAGTATCGATTAGCTGTCTAGAGAATATTACTCTGGTAACTCTCTAGTATAGCTGGCTCCATGGTGTTGCCATGAATAACATGTCCACCAAAAGAATCATCCACAAATAGGTAAAAATCTGGATTTATGCTAACCTGCAAAGGAAACTATCTATCGTCAAAAAGATAAACTTATCTTATCATATCTCATCTCAGGGATCTTAAAAAGCTATGACCAAATGGAGTGGAATCGTTAGTGAATGAAACGTATCACAACCTAGAGCTCTGATACAAAAAATCTTGTCACACCCCGGAGCAGCAAAAATAGAGAAAAATAAATTTCCTTTTTAGGTCCATAGGGAATGACGGGTGAAAGTCACTAATTTTTCACACCACACAGTACTAGTCCAAAAGATAAACAGGAATAGTAACATACCAAACTGAATATAAAAACAGTGGCATCAATTTTATTACAAACATCAGAGTGGTCCTCAGGATCACAACAGGTCTGGAGACAACATATGCCCAGGTACCCATTAAACTAAAAATGATCCGTTAGAATAACAGAAACATAAAACTAGATATAACTATCCTCAGATCTTCAGCTGGCGTAAGGGTAGTCGTTAGCATAACAGCCTCTTCCGGCATAACCGACATCAGTAGGGCCACCTTCTGTATATTCCTCTTTTGGGTAGTAGCTGACGTCGTAAGCTCTATTATATGCAGTAAAAGGGACAGGGTAAGCTAGACAGGGAATGTCTAGGCAATAACGGTCGTCAGCTTACTGAGAGCTAAGTGAATAGAAACTCACAGGGTATCAATGATATAACATATTAACAAGTTATAGAAATGTCTAAGATATTGGGGTACCATAGTATCTTTCTCTTTATTATAACGTCATTGCTCAACCCTTATCGTCTTATTAATAATAAATTCAGTATATTGTGGATATTGCATTTTTCCTACCCACAACTTTGTTTAAAACCTTTTTTAAATTTAAATTCAAAAACGATGAGTCGTCACTTAATTTTTAAAAGGAAAATTAAGAAACCATTTTTAAAGGAAACCGATCTTTTTTTTTGAAACCAGAGATTAATTAGGTCCGGGGATTATGGAATGATAGAGGACGGAGTCCGACGGACTAAAACACCCTCTCTCATCCTATCTCGCGATAGGCCTCTATTCAATATCCTTTTAATCAAACTATTAATCTAAGTATGCCCTCAACTAATACATAGATATAAATATACATTACACAAGTATGTTGAAATAGTGTAAAACTGCTAAAGACAAAATATCATTCATAACCAAGTAGTTTATTTAGCAAGCAATATGATATGCAAAATAGAAAACTAGAGAGCTTACCGGGGGTCTAGCCGCGAATATTTAAAACGTGCAATGCATACAAAAGTTAAAATCTTAGTAAAAAGGTCTCTAATCACATATACACATAAGGCAAGTTTTAATTCTAATGTGTCGTACATGAGGTTGAAAAATCAATGAAATTAAGGAATAATTAAACTAAGGGAGAGTCGAGAGATCATACCTCATCGGCGCTACAAAACAAAGGTCAATCCACATAATATACAAGATATAAAGTCAGATGATAATCTTAGGCCTCTAGCTTAAATCTATCAAATAGAGTTAAATCTAAGACAGCGAATCCTAATTGCAAGCATCGAGCCACATGGATGAATGTACTCATGAATAAGAATAAATAATGAAATACTCATTAATTTAAATCACTTAAACTTTGAATTCAAGATTAACTAATCATTATCGAAGCATGGTTGGAGCCTTAACTCATGAAAATATCATTTGAGCTTGTACTTACAAAGTTTACTAAATCTGTCACAAAATTCTAGAAATTCCAGAGAGCAGACCCGGACTTTAGGAATTTGAAAAGCATACTTCCAATTGTTTGATCTTGATGATTTTTGGTCACGAGGTGCTTTTGTGAGTCTAGTTTCTAACCCAAAAAGAAAATCAAAGTTCCAAGGGTTAGATCTCTAGGAATAAAACAAATACTAGACATCACTCAGGAATTTCCAACTCTCAGTCCAGAAATTCTGTATGATTTTCTAAAATTATTAAAAAAATCTAAAAGGCTCTAATCTTTTTATGGGGTCTTATTAACACATTAAAATTCATAGAAACAATTATTTGGGGTCATCAACACTCGATTAGGGTTCTGATTTAATCATTTCAAAAGGGTATTGCTGTTCTAAAACTTTGTACAAATTCTTGTTGTTTCCCAAAACCCATGACCAAACCACTATTAACCATAGAATCTTACTAAAACAAAAATTACAGTGGTAGAATTTTGAGTTATAGACACTTTACCATTGGTTCATTCAGTTCCAATAGTTCAATGTTTAACTAAAAATCTTTGATGAAAAGTGGTCGATGAACTCACTGCATCTTTTGTCTAGTTCATCTTTCATTTACTAATTCCATTAAGCTTGGATTTAATTAAACTAATCCTCCTACCATTTGATGGTCATGGGAGACTAATGGCTCTCATAATTAATAGACTTCAATGAAGTATGGAGAAACTCCATGAAGTCCTAGAATAACAAAATCAAACCATGGGGATGGGATTGAACTTGTCAACCGAAATGCTGATTATCAATCCTAATCTTCTTATAAACTATAAACTTATAAGAAGACCAAGAGATTTCAAATCAAAGGATTCGAATGGGACATTGAAAGTCTCACAAATCCCAAGAGATGAACACAACCAAAAGTAGAGACTCAACATTAAAACATTAGCTAAATTAACATGTATTTAAAGGATGATTTAGTCTAGAGTCTACCTCTAAATATCCTCAACTTGGTGATTTGGAGGAATTCCACAAGTTAATCATGCCTTCAACTCTAACTCACACACAAACTTCTTTTTTCAAACTACAAAAGCAAATCTTAACTATATTTAGAAAATTTTCTAGAGGTTTAAGAGAAGGAGAATCAAGACAAGGTTGGGAGATTCAAAAAAGCTCATCCCCTTATAATGGGATATACACCCTCTTTATATAGGCAAATTTAAAAGCGTATTTTAGTCATTTTAGGGGCAAAAACACTGACTTCGTATGTCCTTTCGGATATCCAAAGGGTACTTATGGATGGTATTTTTATGATCCAAGAGAACAGAAAGTGTTTGTTAGTACAAATGTTGTTTTCTTAGAGGATGATTATATCATGAACCATAAACCTAAGGAAATGATAGATCTGAGAGAAATAGAAGGAGAGCCCTCAGTCCAACCCGCAGTTGATAACGATGTAAATCAAAAAAATACCACTTTTTCACCCTTTTTCGCACCAGTACCTCGTCGTAGTGGGAGGATTATCAGCCAGCCTGATAGATACATGTTCTTAGGAGAAGTTTTTGAAGCCGTCTCCATAGAATCTAAATTTGATCCTGTCACATACGAAGAAGCAATGGCTGATGTTGATTCAGATCATTGGGTTAAAGCTATGAAAGTTGAATTAGAATCTATGGATTCTAATCAGGTCTGGGATCTTGTAGAACTTCCAGCCAATATTAAACCCATTGGTTGTAAGTGGGTCTACAAGAGGAAAAGAGGATCTGATGGAAATGTTGAGACCTTTAAGGCTAGGCTTTTAGCGAAAGGTTATACTCAGAGGGAGGGCATTGACTATGAGGAAACCTTCTCGTCGGTAGCTATGCTCAAGTCCATCAGAATACTCTTATCCATTGCTACATGCCTAGATTATGAGATCTGGCAGATGGACGTCAAGACTGCATTCTTGAATGGCAATCTTGAGGAGGACATCTATATGCAACAACCAGAAGGGTTCACAGCTAGTCGGAAAGGGAACTTGGTATGCAAGTTGCAAAAGTCCATTTATGGGCTTAAGCAGGCATCCAGGAGTTGGAACATCAGATTTGACCAAGCGGTCAAATCGTTTGGTTCCATACAGAATCTTGATGAACCTTGTGTATACAAGAAGTGTGAAGGGAAAGTGGTGGATTTTCTTGTGCTTTACGTTGACGACATTCTACTCATTGGGATTGATGTAGCGGCATTGTCAACGGTCAAGGTTTGGCAAGCTAGTACTTTCGATATGAAGGATCTAGGAGAGGCGAGCTATATTCTTGGGATAAAGCTCTTTCGAGATCGCAAGCGAAAGATAATGGGATTGTCTCAAGTTGGTTATATCGATAAGGTGCTAACTAGGTTTTCAATAGATAATTCGAAGAAATGTTTGTTACATTTCAGGCATGCACTACACCATATGGCCCGATTTGTAACGGGAATATCCGTTACAAAAAATATTTGTAACGGATATACCCGTTACAAATAAGGCGTTGCAAATTTGTAACGGATGTTTGTAACGGATATATCCGTTATACATTTGTAACGGATTTTGTAACGGATATACCCGTTACTAAATCTTTTTTTGTAACGGGTATATCCGTTACAAAATCTATTAGTAACGGATAAATGTCCTATTTGTTTGGCGTAGCGAAAAAATTAGTAACGCTTATATCCGTTACTAATTTACAAAATGCATAATATTAGTAACGGATTTTGTAACGGATATACCCGTTACAAATTGTAATTACAAAAAAAAAATATATTTATTTGAAATATTTCCCAATTTTTTTTTCCACCTGATTAAGAAGCATTATAATCCATATGAAACACCAAAATAAATAAATAAATAAATAAATAACAATAAACATAATCCTTAATTCATACCAAGCACAACAAACATAATCCATAATACTTAATCCATACTCAACACAATAAACATAATCCATAATACATATCCATACTACACAAAACAAACATAATACATAATCCATACTACACAAAACAAACATAATCCATAATCCGACCAAACTTAAACTAACTATAACAAAGTATGTCCGAAATTTAAAGTGTTATACAAAATAAGATAATTGAAGTCAAACATACTTTAACCTACTCTCAAGCCAAATCACATATCCACCTTGAACAAAGCCTCCCAAAGTATCGAAACCACCTTGAGGAGGGTCGAACAAATGAGCATTCGAATCAATCACTTCCTCGATGTAAACTTTCTTTTCGTCAATACCAACGGTTTTGAAGTGACACTTTTTAGCACTAGCATCCGTCACAACATACCCCTTTGCTAATTCTTTCCCAAATTTATCAAGTAAGATAACCGGGGGTTTGTCGGTGGGAGTAGGCATAGAATGAAGAGAATTTCGACTTTCCATCGCGCCAAAAACGTTATTCAAGTTTTGACCTAAATGAATAGGGCGATTAACCGAATTGGATGCAATATCACTTGAAGGAGTAGTCACCATTGGAGGGTTACTCACATTTGAAAATTTGGTAATAAAAGACATCATTACACCCTCAAAATTGTTAAGTCTTGAGATGACTTCATCCTTAAATGATTTGTCTTCTTCATTTGTCTTACCTTTTTGTTCAATTATTGACCTTGCCACCCCAAGTTGACTTAGTTGCTTTTTAGTGACATGAGAACCCACCGCACGAACCCCACCTCCCTTGAGTTCCTTCCCAAATACTTCTGCTAATTCATCATTGTCAAGGTCTTCACACGTGTCAGTACATCCCGAGTCAGACAAGGTTTGACTTTTTTTTCTATTTCCAGCAGCTATAACTTCGTCCTAAAGTATATAAAAGTGAAACTTGTAATATTAAAATAAAATAATTATGCTAAACTTTAAACCTACAAACAATCAAATATGTTACTCACATATTTACTCTTAGCACTCTCCAACACAGTCCCATCTCTACGCTCATGTGCCGCCAACCATTTGTCTACGCGACGAATTTTTTTCCAGGATTTTCTTGTTCCTAGACATTGAAATTTAATGAGTTAGTTATAAAAAAAGTTGCTAATACACAAAATGTGAAAAAATGATACAAACCATTAAGAATTGTTTTTGAGCATAGGAACAACGCCCAAGAGTATGAGGAGTCTCTTGTTGTTTTCGATTAGTACAATTTGTAACATTTTGCTGCTTCTTTTTTGGATCTCTCTCATTTTCTACAAACTTTCTCCAAATATGGGGATCAATACCGGCCGGCCCGACTTCTTCATTCAAAAGGGCCCTCAAATTATTTTTGTGAGACCTAAACTTTTGGGGCCACGACTTCTCCGCCAATGGTCGAGCCACATCTGGTGGAACATCTAGTTCAAATTCACCCTAGTAATGGAATAAGATAGCTATGTTAAAAGTAAATAATTAAAGCAAAACAACTAACTGAATAAAGAGCATACAATCAAAAGTTTACCATTAAAGCTTGCCAAACATCGTCTTTAAAGTTCTTTGGCACAAGTCGAAAATCTTTATATTCAATTGGAAGGTAGCATCTCACAAAATCCCCCGTACGACTACTCCATATCTTCGCATATTACCTATCTATACCAGCCCTAATAAGATGGTTTTTCCCTACATTAGACAACTCGATATTTAACAATATTAAACTAATATACAAGTAGGACTTTTTTCCCTCCTTGTTTGTAATTCACCATCATCACTAATATGCCAAAGCAAAGCAAGTTCCTATAACCAATATCATCAGCCCAAAAAAAAAAAAAGTTCCTATAACCAACACAGTTTCATAATTATAGGCTATAGCCATACACAGCCTTCTCTAGCAGACATGTCTACATGGCAAATACAGACTCAGTTCACCACTATCCCATGACACATTTCTTCCCAAATCCCCACTATGACATCTCCAAATAATCAGGCCATTGGTGATCCTTACAACCCAATGAAAAAAAAAAAGCAGTGCAAAATAATCAATTTCTTCATCCTTAATGTGAGAGAGAATTGAATGTACATGTACATAAACATACACTCAAAATCAACTCAATATAAATAGAAATTTAGTTCCTTTCCAGTAAAACAAAATCCATTGGGTATAGTTATGGCCCATGCCATGTGGGCCTTAGTTTGGTAACCACTGTCAGTCCTGGCCTGGTTTTGCTAAAGTCGTATTTCAGTCAAAAACAGGTTCAGAAAAAAAAAACTTGAGGACAACTTGGATTAAAAGAGTATCAGTTCCACAATAAAACGTCAAGACTTGTACATGAAAAAATGGCCAAACATCAGCTTTCAGGAAAACTAACGAAAACAAAAAATAATAGCAAGATTCTTGCTACTTGAGAACATCTAATTACCTTAATAGCCCAATTGTAGGCTTGAAGCAAAGAACCACTCTAAGCCCAAAACAGTAAGATTCTCACTCAAACTCTTGCTTCAAATGAAAGTATGGAGAAAAGTCAGTGCCCTTCCAAGAGAGAGTGGCATGTAACCTGTTTGAAACATACCTACAGATCATTATATTTGTGATTACCTAAGACTACAAAAGAAGAAAATTAAACCCATGTGCTCCAAATCAATGAGTAGAAAACAAAACAAAAAAAGAACATTCCAATAAAGTTAGATTCCATCTTTCCACAAACTAACCATGATCAATAGATAGCTGTTGAAGTTCACTTTGCACCATCACTCCATTGAGGGGCTTTCTTGCACTAGCATTTTAAGTTTTAAACCTGCAAACCAAATGAAGCCTAACATGGGTAGACACACATTTGAATGCACATAGCTACATCAATTTATACTTGAATGAAACAATTATTCACATTTTTATTTTAGTCAGTTGTAATACATGCAAATAGTTTGGTTGTCCCTTGAACTAAATGCCCAATTCATATCTAAAATAACATCTTTATGAAGAAATTCACCATATAGAAATAGAATTATATTTTTTTCAAATAGTCTCACTCAATATAGTAATGAACTTTAGCATTAAAATGATTTAAAATTTTGCGAAAGGGGCCATTCAAATTATTGGGTTTCCCAAACAAACAGGCCCTTAAGAAGTTCAGAATGAACATCCAACCAGAAAAGTTCAGTATTTCCATTTGCCACTTGTTAAACTGTAATTTTTTTCTTAATGGAAAAAATAACAGTGTATTATTCCTAAACATTCTACTCCCAAAGCAAACTTTAATACATTTGTTTTTTCTTTATAAAAATTAAAGTCCACTTTGTGGCCACACAAAAAGTTCTAAGTTTGCTTGAAATGAACTAACAGTTTGATTCAAAAACACACATTCAATGACCAACCCATTTGTAACAGTCATGTGGGCCACAAATGGGTGGTGCTTTTTTTAACTCTCAAGTCATGTACTGGTTTTGTGGGAAAGCTTTAGAGAGTGTGATATAATTAAAAAAAACGTGGGAAGTAAAAAAAAATAAGAAACCTCCCACTAACATATTTAATACCCACGACACCTCTCAACCACCCCCACAAACTGCTACTGCCATGGCTATAAAAAGGCACTTGCTGCACTAAAGGGAAAGAGGCAGAGCAAAGAGAAAGTTTTACAAAAAGGAGGAGATTACACACAAAAAAAAAAAATAGAAAGAGAGAGAGAAAAAAAAGAAGTAAGGTGAAGAGAAAAAGAAGAAACACAAAGGTGCTCAAGAAGAAAAGTTCTATAATACCAAAAGGTCTATGTCTCCTCTTCATTATGATTTCTGTTGAAAAGAAGAAGAAGAGAAATTGTTTGGGATGTTCTGTGCATCCGCAAAATGATATATTCTCTTTGGCTTCATTCTTTTGATGCTTTGTATTTCTTCCTTTTTAACACAAAGTGGGTGTTGCCCTGTTTTAATCTGATACTCAGTGTATCTTTTAAAAAAAATGATGGTCAAGCCATCATACAAAATCTATCCTCAGTGCATGAATCCTTTTCTAAAAAAAAAAAAAATTTTAAATTTGGATAAACCACTGTACAAAGTGATACTCATTAAGATGCCCAGTGCATCATTTAGTAAATTCGATGGGCAATCCATCATACAAAATTTGATGCTCTGTGCATCATCAATTTAATGGATTAAACCATCACAAATGTTCTTGATATCCTTGTAAAAAAGAAAAACTCTTTAAAAAAAAAGGGGATCAAGTTCTAGTTTACAACGTGCCCAGAGCACTAGACTTGCCAAAGTGTATTTACATATACACATCTATATACCAATTTGGCCTTAATTTGGCCTTAAATTTGAATTGGTTCTGTACAAAAACTGGTGGTTTAGCCGACTCACTCCAAACCAAAAGAAATAGTTCATTTTTTTTTTAAACCCTTTTAAATGCCCGGAGCATGGTTGGTCAAATAAAGCAAGTTGAACAAATAAATTATGAAAGGACCTAAATTTTGCTTTACAAAGATTTGGGACTGTAAGTCTTTGTTTGGGTAAAAGCATTTTTGGCTTTAGCCTTTTAAGTGATATGTGGCCCCTTTTATCATTCAACAAGGCTATGATAAAAGTTTTGTTTTACTCCAGTATAGATCAAGCATATTATTAATATATGTATGTATCTGTTACATGGAGGTTAGAAAAAGAAAAAGGGATAATGAGTTTTGGCTTTTATCCATATTTTTTAATTGGGCATAAACCATTTCTAAATCAATGGTTTATTTACCTGCTTCAAATGGGTATGTCACCCATTTTAAATTTCCATGGGTCTTACACCCGTGTCAAATTCAAATCAATTTGGGTAAACTAAGGAACTAGTTTGACATTAAAACTGATTTCTTATTCAAGGTCCTTAAATCCCATAAAACTGATTTGGGTAAACTAAGGAACTAGTTTGACATTAAAATTAAAAAAAAAAGATTAAAAACATTACACGTTTCAAAAAAAATTGTCTATATAAGAGTGTGTCATACATAGTTGGTAATAGTAGTAGTTATATAAACTTTCCATCAAATCATTCAAATCTATATACATATATTGGAAGGTTCATATCCTACTAAATGAGGATAGTAGGATAGTGTTTTTTTTTTAATTTTTTTTATTTATAGCAAGAGAAACATTTCATTTCATATGTGTGGGTGTGTGTGAATGAAAGCAAGTACATACAAACATTCTATGAAAATTCAAGAAAGCATATGATTTAATTTCTACAATGTCCTGTTTGAACCTATAATTGTGGACTTTTTTTTTTTAACAGCATCTTCCATTGATATATATATACATATATATATAAAAGAAATGGTACCAATAGCACCAAAAAACAAACCAATACCAATATAGTGAATAAACTAAGGAAAGCCCTGAACCAACCCAAAAAACCCAAATGAAAGGATGCTCAACAATACCATCCCCATTTTGACAGATCCAAAAAGTCTCAAAGAAATCATCCCCAATATGACAGAATCAAAAAGGAGCCCAGAATAGCAAACGCCCCAACCAATACCCAAGACAAGCAAAACCTTTAATGTCCAACAAAATTGCTTGAGCCAAATTGCAATCTGAGATTTTTTATGAAATGGCATGGGTCAACTAATAGCTCATGCCTATATTGGGATGGTCCCAAATTCACAACACAGAGGTTCTAGAGATTTTCTAGAAAAAATCTAAAAGTCATTTTTTAGGGTTTAAGTTGCTTTTAGACTACCCCCTTTAGACTACCAATTGCTACCATGACACAAATCTGATTAAAAATTAAGGAAGAAAGAAGAAGAAGAAGAAGAAGAAGAAGAAGAAGGAAGGGGGGTGTACCTGTAGCAATCAGCGGTGGCGGGTGGTCTGTGGCGTGAGGTCGCCGGCTGGGTGGGACCGGCGGCGGGGTAGGGTCGCCGGCTGGGTGGGACAGGCGGCGGGGTAGGGTCGCCGGCTAGGTGGGACCGGCGGCGGGTTAGGGTCAGCTCCACTCTCCTTTCTCCTTTCTCCCTTTCTCCTTTCTCTCCTTTCTCTCTCCTTTCTATTTTTTTTTTGTGAAACAAGTGAGATACCTAGAGCCCGATGGTTTTAGTTATCAAAATTATTTTTTATTTTTATTATTTTTTTTTTATCAATATTGTAACGGATATAAACGTTACCGAAATAAATACAACTTAAGTAACCAAAATAATGTTAATTAGTAACGATTTTTCTAAATTTGTAACGGGAATATCCGTTACAAATTAGTAACGGGTATATCCGTTACAAATCAAAAAACCAATCTGTTACAAATTTGGCCATATGGTGTAGTGATGGTTTAGCGTTCTCCAAAGACCAGTGTCCTAAGACACAGGACGAGAGGAATCGCATGGCAGGAATTCCATATGCTTCGGCAGTTGGAAGTCTCATGTATGGGATGTTATGCACTAGACCAGATATCTGTTTTGCCGTTGGCATGGTTAGCAAGTATCAATCGAATCCGGGTCCAGAACACTGGACAGCCGTTAAGCACATTCTTAAGTACTTGAGAAGAACTAAAGATTACATGCTTATGTACGGCGGTAGTGAGTTAATTCCAGTAGGATATACTGACTCGGACTTTATGTCAAATAAAGATTCGAGAAAGTCAAGATCCGGACATCTCTTTATCTTGGGAGGTGGTGCTGTTAGTTGGAGGAGCATTAAGCAGAAATGCATTGCAGACTCAACTACAGAAGCTGAGTATGTGGCTGCTTGTGAATCCGCAAAGGAAGTTGTTTGGCTCAAGAAGTTCCTTATGGCGCTCGAGGTGGTACCAGCGTCGCTGTCACCTATTACGCTTTATTGTGATAATAGTGGGGCAGTGGCTCAGTCCAAGGAGCCAAGGAACCACGGAAAGGGGAAGCATGTAGAGCGGAAATATCATCTTATCCGAGATATTGTTCAACGTAGAGATGTGACTGTCACCAAGATTGCCATCGTTGACAATCTTTCTGATCCGTTTACAAAGGCCTTTCCACAGAAAGTCTTTGATCGTCATCTAGATATTCTAGGTCTCAGATGTAATCCTGTATGGCTGTGAGTGCAAGTGGGAGTTTGTTGGGTTTATGCCCTCAAACCATTACTTTATATATGAGACATTGACATTTTAATATATGGATATCAGCTTTACATTTAGTTATGTATGTTTCTTTCATGAGATGATTGTTATCCTTAAGTATCATAGTAAGTAATGCGTGTATGTATGAGATACATACAAGTGAGATACGAATTACTATTATTTGTTACTTAGAACGTGTCACAGTGGATGATGAGACTGGATATCTCATCAGGTTTACACTGTAGCATGATTAACTACCATTGGATGGAGTGATTAATCTCAATCACTAGAGTGTAACTCTTAGTTAATATGCTAGTGCTTATAGTGCATTGACGGACCTGAGCTTTCCTATTGACACTCAAGACTGTCAATCAGTCAATAGGAACTCATAACTTGTATAAGGTACGTGTTCTCAATCTTGAGACGATTATGAACACAGACTGTGGATATGACTGCTTTGACTTACCAATCAGTGAGGTCTATTGAAGATCAACACCTGGGTATCTTGGGTATGTCATGTTCATAGGGTTGTGAACATATATTGTCAAGATAGAATCTACCCTCTGATTCCGAGTAAGCATTCCCTTGAGAATGTCACCAAATCGATTACAGAGTACTGCAGTCTTATTGATAAGAGTTATCAACATGTTTGGTAATCATGAGAGGTGAATGGGACTCAAGGAATACAAGAAGTAATCATGATTCAGGTTGACAGTAACAGTTATCCGACTACCTGAATATGATTATGAATGCTGAAGGTAGAGGGACATTAGTACAACATACAAGTCTAGTTATTGTTTCGGACATGTTCTTTTGCATTGGAGTTCAGTTATCGTTTTATAGTGGAGTAAACGTTAACTGACCAGTTAGTTAGTTTGCTGGTCAAAGAGTTTGGTCACGGTAATTAACAAACTGGTCTGAGCCAACAATAAAGAGCCTAAGAGGTTCCACTCTTAGCTCCGCCAGGATACTTGGAAAGACACATGAGGGAGTTGTCAAGACAAGTTCGATCGATTGAAGTATGTTCAATCAATTGAAGTCTTGGCAGTCTCGATCGATCGAGAATGGTTCGATCGATCGAAGGTTCGATCGATCGAAGATCTTCGATCGCTCGAAGTCTAGGTCGGTTCTGAGAATCTATAAATAGGACAGATGCGCTCTTGAAAAGAAGGTTCGTCGTTTTTATTAACCAGACGCTGCAGAAACTGTTTTAGTCTTCCTAAACCTTCCTATCCTCTATACTAGAGATCCCACCATCTCTAGTCTTTCCGGCAGGCATCCGCAGGAGACATCAGGGTGAAGACAACCTAGTGGAGGCTGCTGCATCACCAAGGTTGAAGATATCAGAATTGGGTTCAAGACACAAAGGTATAATCTTGTCCCCTTTTGTGCGCATCTATAGAATTAGCGAGTAGTAGATCCAGGCATACCAATCAGTTATTATAACTTAACTTTTCCGCTGCGCGTTTAAAATAATTTTAAACCGATTTTTCCTACAGTGGAACGGGTGAAGAAAGCTCTATTCTCTAGCGAAAAGATGGATAAGAATGAGGGAAAGTTGGAAGATGCACAAGCACTTGTTACACAAGAGAGGCCAAGGCAAGAGAAGAAGAACTCTAGTGGAGGAGGTCGTGGAGGAGCACGACGTAGAACTCCTATGAAGGATAAGGAGTGTTACTATTGTGGAGAGAATGATCACTTTATGCGAGATTGCCCAGCAAAGAAGGATAATAGAGGTACCGCTGCAAACGTGTTGGAGTGTTGGTACATTTAGATGAAGATGTCGTAGAAGTAATGGCAATTACAGAGGAGGAAAAGAAAACCACGGATTAGGTTCTTGATTCAGCTTGTTTTGCTCACTTATGTTCGCATGTAGATTGTTCTCGTCCTACAAACAAATAGAGGGAAAAGTCTGTATGGCGAGCAACACAATTGGAGAACTCAAGGGTGTTGGAACCATTCGAATCAAGACTTCAAATGGGTTAACAAAGCTTTTGACAGATGTGCTTCATGTTCCGGGTTTGAAGAGAAACATAATTTCTTTAGGAATGTTGGATTCTAAAAGATGCTCGTTTGTCGCAAAGAGAGGTTTCATGAAGGTGAGGCAGGATTCTCGTATAATGTTCTTAGGAAAGAAGGTTGGAAATTTATACGTTTTTTTTTGGAAGTACATATTGTGGAGATATCATGAAGAATAAGAGGGTGTGGAAACCGGTGGGGAAATCTATTGAGGGAATAGATGATGAGGCTCCAACAACTTCGGTGATGACGACTTGTACTTAAGGTGCAGACGACCACAATAGGAAAGTGGAGCTCGTGCATTTCGAATATTATGAAGTTGGTGATCTCAAGTTCATGAGGGATGTAAACTTGAGTAATGGTGTAACTGAATAGCTTGGGGGATGGCAAAGGCGCTGCACTATCGATGTGGAAGTTGAAGATTACAAGAGGAAGACACTAAGTACTGATGGGAAGGAATTTGAGACAAGGTGAAGATTGTTAGGATTGTGCCAAAAATTCCATTAATAGAATCATTTCCTAATTATGATTTAATTCCTTATTTGGTGGTTTCCTTGTCAAATAAGGATTCCTTTGATGGTGGAAGTTATCTATTTTATATAGGAATGTTTGTGAGAGTATTCCTTATTGTAGAAGACTTACCATGGGGGTAAATTCTACTACAACTAGGATTGAGACTCTACAATCTATATAAATATAGGGCTTGCTCATGAGATTGATAAGATTGGTTAGAAATCTTCTACATACACAAAAGAGGGCTGCAAACTAGTGATGAAGATATTAGTTTCTAGCAATTATATATGTCATATAACTTGGTTGGAGAGTTATACACGTGAGGTTTTGAGTGCTTGTAATCTTCATATTAATCGAGGTGATCGCCTTTGCACATGGACGTAGGCATTGTTGGGCCGAACCACATTTAAATCTTGTTGTGTTAAGTCTGCTTGATTTTTTTTTCGTGGTTGTGTCATTCTTGTTCTATTTATCTCCATCTTTGTGAGTGTGGTTTTCTTTTTGTGATTGTAGGCCTATTCCTAAAAATAAGTATAGGACCGAGTTTCCAAAACTGTGCTTGATATCGAGTCCCACTAGTGGCCTCCCTAAAGGAGATCTCATTTCGGAAATGCCGGTCTCAATCATAGCCGCACAATCACAACTCGAGTCTTAACACATACACCACTTATTTCAAAATCATATATACCTATCTTTGAGAGCAAGGATCTGACCAAGGGCATGTTGCCCGAGTGGTATCACCACTCTCTCTCCAAAGGAGAGTGAGTGGGTTCGGCTCTCCTTGTGGAGAGTCTTTGTAGGGTGGGCAATCCCCTTCCCTCTGCTTCCTCTGTGGGTATGGCCACAGTTCTCTCCCAGTGTGGGATTGTCCCCAGTCCCCCCAAGCGAGTGGGGCTGTGAGTTGTGTGTGTGTGTCCCTGTACCCAAAAAAAAAAAAAAAAAAAGAGCAAGGATGTGGGTTTCATACCTGGTCTCTATGGTTTATATATGACAAAGTAATTAAACTAGAAATACAACTGATAGATCTGGTTGTAATTGTCATGGAATATTATGTTCATATATACATTTGTAGTTTAATATAGGTGTGTATGTACGTAGATGAATTTATATGAATCTGTTGGGAATGAAACATTAATTAGTAGTTGAAGTAGATATGAATGTTATATCATTAGAAAAAATAGTAACCACATCTGCTCGGGAAAGAGAGTTACCCTGTTTGAATTTCAAATAAAAGTTACTCTCTCTCTCTCACACACACACACAAGGCCTATATTCTTGTAGAGCCCTCATCTCCATCTATGGTTCTAACTTTTAACCTTATGGCCGCATGTTCTAATTTCTATTAATGATTGACCAAAGGTCAAGGTGATTTAACTTTAAATTAAAGGTTCTATTAACAGGCCCTAAGAGCATCCTTAGTGGAGATGCTAACATTTACCCCTTAATTTTTATAATTGGACACCACATGTACATGTTAAAAGATATCTTTTGACATACCGGTACAAAACAAGTTATCTCCCACAGTGGAAGTGTTAAAGTTGCATTATTTTACTATTTAAACGGCAACATTTTGTTTCTTTGCTTTTTTTTTTTTTTTTGGTTTGTTTCTTTCAATGTGGCACAGTGTTCGTAACTTTTGAATTGATTATTTAATTATTTATTACACACGTGTACATGTTAGTGAATTGGCCAAAACTAGTGAGTGCTTTAACGTGTATGATGTGGATCCCACGTTTAGCAAGTGTGTTAACATTTTCACTACAACAAATTTTACATGACATACACCCTCATCTGACACAAACATGTGTTTTAACCTCTCCACTAATGTTCTAAGGGCATATGATAAGGTGTTAAAAATTGCCAAAAGGAGAAATAAATGTGGCCAACTCACACCTACTTTTTTATTAGTGTAAGTTTCCAATGTAATTTTTGTTTTATTTTTTTACCATTTTAAGCTGTTTAACATGTATTTTCTCAACTTTAATTTATATCGTCGTGTGGGTAAAAAACACAACTCCACTCCCACCCCGAACTAAACTATACACTGATTGAGTAATATTTGGGGCACTAACAAATTCCACTAACTCTTAGTGGCACTGTGAGGTCCACTAAGAGTTAGTGGAATTTGTTAGTGCCCGTAGGATTGTTGTACACTGATTAGAAGTTGGTCCTCAAAATTTGAAACGTTACAATTTCAACTCTAAAGTATCAATCGTCACGTTGTAACGTCAACCCCTTTTACTTTCCGTCAAAAAAATTTGACAAAAGTTGGTCAAGTGGGGGCACTTGGGTAATTTTGCGGGGGAAAACGCAACACAATTGATAGTTTAAGGCTAACATTAATAGTTTAGGGAAATAAATAGAAACATACATTAATTGGGACCGAAGCTCTTATAATATCAGGGTAGGTAATTTTTTTGTTATTTTTCAAGTTTATTTGTTACCAAGACTAGCTAGCCCCAAGGGCTTGGGTGAGCCGACTAGAACACTACTTCATGAATGGATCTTGAGTTAGAAACTTAGAATACATACCAATAGAGGTGTCAAACAGGCTGCGTTGGCCCAGAACCGCCACCATTTTGGGGCCATCCCGGAAGACCCGGTTCATACCCTCCGGTTTGGTCCGGACAATCCCCAAGCCGTCCACGGCCTGGCCGGAAGTCTGGTCAAACTAGCTGTTGGGGCCCAGTCCGCCCGAGACCATAGCGGCTAGTTTGAGTTTTTTCTCACTTTTAACCCCAGCCCGCCCCTAGCCCGCCGCCTAGTGAGACCGGTCCACAGAACCGAAGTGGACACACCCCCCACCTTTCCGTTACAATCGAACAATATTGGCATTGAACATTAATTAACTTAGGAAATAGGAAGTACACAAAAGAAACATTCCCAATCAAAGATCACTTGAATTTAGGACACAAACCTAAAATCAGAAATGGAAAAGCAAACCCTCTAACAAAAAGCCCAGTTAAAACCAAAAAGTCCTTGAGCCCTTCAGTACACACTATTCAATAGCTTGTTAGCGACCTCAAAAGCAGCATAGGCTTCAACCATCGCATTCTTAACCTCTTCATGTGTGAAAATCTTGGCAGCTCAATAAGTCCATTTGCGAGGGGGTTCTTCAATTCTAACCCCTAGTTGACTAGCTAGCTCAGCCAAACTAGACTTGCTAAGATTTCGGTTCTTCATAACCATTGCAGCCAAAATCACCAAACATCCACTCTGCTTCTGCATTCAAATGTTGATACTTGAAAACTTACTCTTCAACTTACCAAGTTTAGAACTGGTTAATCCATCACCCACAAAACAGACACCCAGATCAGCCAAAAATTCTTTAAGAGAATCAAGATATGAATCCAAGTTACTTAACTGAATGATCAAGCAATGGGTTTTCACATAGAGTACCAATAGTGGGTCTAGGGCTCTAGAACTATATGATGGGATGTGCTTGATGTACAGTCCCACAGGCGGCCTCCTCCCAAAGGAAGATGAACATCTCAACTCGGAAATGCTAACCTTGACCAAAGCCCCATGGTCCACAACTAGCCTTAACACAGACACCATTTATTTCAACCTCATATGCCCATTTTGTGAGGAAGCAAATGGGTATTTTTGTGAGGAAGCAAATGGTATCATCCTTAATTAATTTGTCGTTCTGAATTGTACCTTCAATTATTATTATTATTAGTATTAACTTATGGCAGAAAGCTAATTAGCTAGAACTATAACTCTTGTTCCATTGAGATGGTCATACATTTTTATAGGGTAAGTCTATAGTAAGAAGCTTCTCATATAAGAAGGCGGATTTTAACTGTTAGATGAGCATCTAGCAATAAATACATCTCCAGATTCCTGGAAATCTTATGGGTAGATGCTCATCCAACGGTTAAAACCCGCCTTCTCATATGAGAAACTGCTCACTATAGCATTGCCCATTTTGGGTAAGTATATAGTAAGATGTTTCTCATATGAGAAGACGGGTTTTAACCGTTGGATGAGCATCTGGCAATAAATACATCTCCAGATTCCTGGAAATTTCATCCAAAGGTTAAAACCCGCTTTCTCATATGAGAAGCTGACCCTTACATGGAACCTTCTGAATCTCTCCTTTAATATCCGTCTCTTCAGTTCTTCATTCTTTTTATTTCTTCTAGATGAAAGAGTACATAGAAAACCCAAGCAATAGTATTGATTATATATTTTGGATAGATATTATTAATATTCACAACATGTAGTTTCAAACAGTTTTAGAAAGGGGGGGAGGAAAAGAAGTGAACAAGGCAATTAATTTTGGTAATATATATTTTGTTCTGAAATTGATTCTCAATAAATAAAATACGGATCATTGATCACATGACCCTTAAAACCATTCAATGTATTAAATCAATAATCACAAATCCGACAGGCAAAAATGGTCATTAATTAACTGTATACAAGAACTTAGGGGGTGTTTGACATTTCCAGTGAGATTCAATCAGTTTACTGTAAACATTTTAGGGTTAAGTACACTTTACCCTCCGTGGTTTAAAAGTGACCACTTAATATCTACCCCCCCCCCCCCCCCCCCGCGTGCTTTCGGAGATACACTCAAGAAAAGTGTTTTATGTATATTCAGAGAACAGAACAATTATATTGTTTCTAGTGCATATCTAAATACAACCATGTTGGAACATGGAAATTTTAATCAATTTTGGAGCCTTCAAGGTCCCTCCAGAACAATATTTCTGTTTTCTACTCAGAAAAAAAAAACATTAGTAAACATCTTTTTGTGCTTTTCACTACATTCCTTTTTGATCACTTGGTTCATATGCACAAGTATTGTCTACGTAGAACATAGATGGTTCAGTTAACTAGAATGTGTAAAGAAATGTTGTCCTAATTCTAAAACATATGGTAATTTTGTGTAAAGGTCAAGCTTAATAGAAGATCTGAATTGCTGCCTTAGCAAACACTACGAATTTTTTCAAAGCTGTCAAATTTAGGGTTTGCATGGTAACGTTGTGGTTTTAGTTTTCGATTTTTGTTTTCTTTTTTTGTATTAATTATTGACATTTACCTTTGGTAATTGTTCACTCCAAAAAATAAAAACAAAAACAAAAAAATGCAACGTTACCATGTGTACCTTTGGTAATTTCCTTCTTTGGGTGGAACAAACATGATTGGCCATGTAACTATGTAAGGATCATATTTTCTTTTTAGCAATTAACCAGGGTTACACTTCATTTGTAATATTTTCCAAATCAAAGGTAAGATTAAAAATTTAAAACTCAATATATACCCACACGTCAATACATCATGATGCTAAATTAAAAGAATCTCATCTGAAACGAAAGTAAATTTTTTGGGTCAAAAAGTATATAATATAATTAATAAAGACAAAAATGAAAAGAGGCTAAAATGGACTACAAACAAAAAGTGATCCAATATCAACCTCTCCACACTAGTCCTAAAGACTTTTGATTCCTATAATACTCTATAAAAGGAACCACTTTCATTTACACTTTCACTTTCATATACACTTTCCCTTTGATTATTACCCAAATACAACTGGCAAAAGAAACTAAAACAAATATCTGCAAAGAGTTTTTGACAGAAAACTCACTAACCATGAATTATTATTATTATTATTATTCTTTTTTAAATCTCTTTACTTACAATTACATTTTTACCTCTTCCTACTTGCCTATCCAAACAACTCCTAACACAAAATCAGAAAGAGATCTAACAGAGAATTGAAGCCTCAAATGGATATACGATACAACCAAAAGTATGTGGTTCTATTGTAGAGGATCCCAAGGATGTGATCATCCTAGGTCCTGCTTGTACCTGCTCTTGAATAATGGAGGTGAGCACGAAGGCTCAAGGAGATAAGTGCCTTTTGGAGATGAGCAAACGGGCTCGAAGGAGATGGTTGCAAGAAGCGGGTGATAAGCGTATTGCTTGGGTCATCTCTCCGAAGCAAGGAGTACACATTACTCGAGAACCCTGTAGAGCGCTCGTGCTGCCCTAGTGAAACTCAGGGGTATACGTGTTGCTTGTGCCACCCTAGGGAGTGCAGTTCTAGGGGGACTGTGCGTTGCTTGTGCCACCCTCGAGCCGTGACCATGGTGGATATATATGACTAGGAGTCATGTGGATATAATGGTGATGTGGCTAACTGCCAGGTGATGAGTTCTCAGTGACTACGTACAATGAACATCGAAATTTGTTGTAATTCATATTCCTTTTTGTGATATATGACTACGTACAATGTAATTTTTATCAAGTCGCTCAAATCTGCAAATGTTAATGTTATCCCCTCTGGTGCTTGTAATGTCCATATCATAAAATAGGAGTGAAATATGGGGACTCATGATACGAAGGGCAAATTTATTTCTGAATCAAGGATCTTATACCTACCTAGTTCAATTCAATTTTAGGATTGAGTTCAAGAGTATAGAGTAACTAAAATATAAGATGCGAAAAGGAAGCAGAGATAACCACTCTTCTTATATTTCTAGAAATGAAATGATTACCCATGGAAATCGCCTTAAGAAGTGTATCAATGTGAAGTTGGAGCACATAAATTTAGTTGCAAACTCACAGATTTCATTGAAACATAGAGCAAACAAATTTTTTTTTTAAACGGTAAATAATATCATTAATAGATTAAAGGTCAACAGACATACAAACACCCCAAAAAAACACCCATCATAGCCGTACCAAACTACTGCCACAAAGCAAACACTCCTAGAAACATAAGATGCCTCAAGGATGACTTAAATTAACAAAAGCACCTTAGGCATAAGGGAACACAAGGATTAATAGACCCAAACATTGATAGCTAGTTCCACACAAAACTAGTACTAATAAGACTAGATTGGATCTAAACCATATTCAACAACTTGATACTAACCTCATAAGCAGCAAATGCTTCAGACATAGCATTCTTAACTTGTTCATATGTGAAAACCTTGGCAGCCCAGTCAAGGTGTGGACCACTTCCACTACTGGGTGTGGGTGTGGGTGTGGGTATGGGTATGGGTTCAGCAAATTTAACCCCTGATTCACTTGCTATCTTTGCCAAACCATAGTTTATGATATTTGGGTTCTTCAAAACCCTAGCAGCCAAATCACCAACCTCCAATTTGCTTGTACATCCCAATCCAGTTCCACACACTAAGTTACAAAGTTTAGAATTTAATCCAACACCCACAAAATAGATATTCTGTTCACACAAAAACAGTACAAGAGACTTGGGAATTGAATCTAAGTGGCCTAACTGAATGATCAAGCAACGAGTTTGCACACAAAGAATCAACAATTTGGCTGGGGTTGTAGAACCATCTGTTGGGTTGATTTTGACGTCTAGTCCCACAACAGAAATAGGGCTCCCAAAACAAGATCTCAACTCGGAAATGCCAGCTTCAACCAAAGCCGCACAATCCACAACTCTAGTCTTAACACAAACTCCATTTATTTCAACATCATATATACCCATTTTTGTGAGCAATGATATGGGTAACCGCATCATCCTGAATTCGAGTGCCTTTTGGAATATTTTGAAACTCCTTGAACTATGCCCCGAGAGCTAACTAAATAGATTCAGAAGGTTTCATCACTTTTCAGCAAAAAATAAAAATTAAAAAAGGGTTTCATCACTTCTACATGTCATTGCTATAGTGCTAAGAAACATTTCATTAAAACAGTAGCAAACAGCAAAATAGAGATAATGCTTGCTTGTAAGTTGCGTGGGCGTGTCAGAGTCAAACGGGCTCAGTGTGTGTGTGCAAACTAATTTCCTAAACGCATGTGTGAGTAATACACAAGGCTTTATGAATCTGACTTCTAAACAGAGTGATTGTGTGCAGTGAGTAGGAAAGTAGCCTCACTATAAATTCCTTAGCACTACTGAAGCGCACAAGCTAAACACTGCAGTTTACCAAGTAAGCAAATCACAAACGATTTAATAAAAAGTAGATTTTATTAAGTGTTTGGAAAATTAAACAAATCCAAAGAATAAACCAGAATAGACTCTGATTGTCTAAAAGAACAAAAGAAATTAACAAAAGGAGCAGACCTATTTGCTATGAATGCTGAAAAACATAAAGGTTTGAATGCAGTGTGTATGCTGTTTTTCGAGATGACGCGGAGTGTCTTTGCTTGGTTGGCCTGCTTCCATAATTATAGCGGCCACTAGGAATTCTGATAAGGAAAGAACTCCTTAGCTTGCACCCTAAGCAGTCCTGATTGATTGATAGTGGAAGAATCCTTCCTAGTCTTCAACTCTTGCCTTATCTTGACTCTTGATTGAACCAATCCCTATATTTTAGGGATTAACCTCTCATATCCAACTGGACGTGATTAAATACCTTCCAAACCGGACTCTTTCTTCCTAAAAATGTGGGATGACTTCGCCTTGACAGTTGTGAATAACACCGCCTTCCCCTTTTAGTCCATCGACCTTGTCAACTACTTTCTTTCAGCTGAATCGGGCTTAACCAATTTCAATACTGTCTTTCATGCCCGATTACCCTTTTACGCATGCCTATAGCCAATCGGACTCCTATAGCCCGATTTAGACTGCTCATCATTCATATGGACTTCACCATATTTAACCAACAGCTATGGATCTTTAGAGACTCTATGACATCGTTATTGCAACCCTCGGGCCGGCCTCATCCCTATCCAATTTCATGCCACTCGGGCTCAAAAACCTTTGGCGGTTTTTGGGTGCAAACAATTACCCCCCAAAAGGTCATATCAAACATCCCGCCTTTGGTTGATGTGACGTTTTGAATTTTAAAGTCTAAACTCTTGTCACGTGTCATCCATGCAGAGAGTGTCAGATCATTGAGAATCCCACCAGTCACTCCACATTTAATGCTACGCATATAAAGTAGAGATTTTTCGAAAATCTCTTTACCTTCTTCATTTGCGTCTTCTGCTTTCTCTCTCTCAAAACGAAAACACCCAGAGCCTCTCTCTCTAGAACCTCCATTCTTTTCGGCCAGAAAAATTCCATCTCTGCTACAGAAATGGCCCCTAAAACTGCTCCAGCAGCCACTTCCAAAGGCAAAAGGCTTTTCTGGATACTCCTCCTCCCCAAAATCGATGCAGAGAGGTGAGGACACTAGCAAAGACCCATGCTTCAGAGATTTCTACCGAGTTTTTAACCCATTACAGCTCTCCTGATGGTACTCCAGTGGCACCTGGTCCTGGAGTTGCGTTTCACGGTGATCCACCGGCAACATTCAATCCTTATTTTCCACCAGTGGAAAACGAATCGTTTCTACAGGTACCTGCCCATTGGGGTAAAGTCCAAACTACTACCCACCCCATTAGAGGTTGGCCGACCCCTGCTGCTGACTGGGACAAATGGGTTACAAGAGTATCGGCCTCTAAGGCTGAAATCTGGAGGCAGACGGGCATCTATGACGCCATAATGCTCAGTCGGGCTAGGATTGAGATAGACCGACCTCTTATACTCTCTGCTCTATTGTTTTGGTCTTCATCTTGCAATGGATTCCTCTTCCGCTGCGGACCGATGGCCCCAACCATCAAGGACATTAGTTACTTGCTCGGTCTTCGGCCTCACGGGCAAGAAATTGCCCCCGGGCTCAATGTAGGAACGACCAGCTTCGCTTACCCTCAACAAGAGACTATCAGAGACGGGGCCATTTCATATAGACCGATTACAGCCTACGGAGGCTTCCTTACTGCATGCATTGGTGTGGATGAGACGGAGGTGTCTGACGCCGAGCACACCGCATTCCTGATATACTGGCTCAACAAATATCTCTTCTGCTCGGCCAGCCAAGCCATTACCAAAGAGTACACTACCTTGGCTTTGGCTCTTTCGTCGGGGAAACCCCTTAGCTCTGGCTACCCTTGTCTGGGCACACTTGGTCCATGGTGTGACAGACTTTGTTCACTCGGGCTTCAATGCTGGTGGAAGCCCAATATGGATACTTCAACTCTAGTTGTACTCCTATTTCTCGGAGTTTCAACCAACCATTCGCCACATAGCCGATGTCCCTATTTCCGCCGTCCAGTTCATGGACGTAGCGCCTTCTTCCCACTCCTTTGAGGAGTGTTTTACATTGTTCTATCAAGGTGTTCCCCTCGGGCCATTAATCTCTTCACCCCATTCTTTTCTCTTCAACTTTCCTCATTCCTTCAACTTTCCAACAACCCTTCCAACTGGGGCCCAGGAACTCAAATGACCTACAACGAGATCTTCTCCAGTTACTTGGTGGCTAAAGATATCATTTTCAGCCCCACTATCCTGTCAGCCATAAACAAGTGTGGGGCTGAATACTACTTCGCTCCACTCTATGCTCGTCAATTCGGGCTTACCCAATTGGTGCCCGTCCCTCCGTCCATAACCGTCAACTTTGATTGGGTCGAGCAAGGCCTGATTGTCAACAATGATCAGGTTAGAAAGATCACAAAGCGATCGGCCAAGTTGAAGACAACCTTTAAATTCACTCCCTTCTCAGCCCGACCAGTCGTTTCTTCTGCATTCGACAAGTGGTGGTCTCATCGGGTTCCGTGATGTTCGGGAGCCCTGTTGCTGAATTGTTGCAACAACTGTCCACGTTATCGGCCTTTGTGGCCAATATTCCTACCCCTCTACCCATCGCAGCCCACAAAAAGCAAGCGGCTAAACTGGCAGCTCCCAAGAAAGTACCCGGACAAGGACCGGCCAAAAAGAAAAAACAAGCCACGGCCTCCTCCACTCAGGTATTTCTTTCTTCTTCCTAAGTCTGTTATTTGATTGCTTCCCCTTCCTCATGACTTTTCCTTTCAATTCTTGCTTGTGGACGAAGGCTCTGAGGAAGACATAGTGCTGACCGGGCAGGCCCAATTGCAACCACCGACAACTCAACCTTCCGTATCCGGCCTCAGGAACTTCCAGTTGACTTCCCGACCTCTCTAACTCAAACTGCGGTCTATCTTGAACAAGTGGCCGAAAGAGTGCTTCCCTTGAGAGTCGTTCCACCTCTCACTCTTTCAGATGGGGATGACGTTGACCCTGCTGAAGGCTCAGCCCCGAAATAGGTGGTCCTTTCCTCCAGCAGCGAGGATGTGCCCGATGCTGAACTTACTAGGGAAATAGTTGGAGAGGAGATTGAATAGGTGGCGCCAAACGTTGTTGATGCTCCTGCCGGCAAAACTGATGCCACAGCTGCCACGGGATTGGCCTCTGAACCAGCAGAGGAAACTGTTGATGCCGAGCATTTACCTACTTCCGAGGGTCTAATAGCTGCTGTTGATGAGGATGGGACTACAGCTGGAGCCTCAGGCTCCACACCTAATATCCAGACTTCATCAACTGGGGGTGTTGCGGATCCAATGGTGGAGATCACTACTGCTTCCGCTCGTGGTCCTAGTCAACCACCATCTCAGCCCTCCACCTCCCAAGCACTTGGTGAGGCCGAGCTTCGCAAGAGCTCTCAGCCCCACTATCCTCTCACGCCCAGGTAACGTAGTCTTTAACTCCTCTTTACTTTATGAATACTTTACTATTCCCATTTAATCTTTAATGTTTTGAACAGGTCGTTCCCATAGGTCCAGAGTCGTTCATTTCTTTTGATGACTTCTTTTTTGGCCTCGACCTTGGAGCGTATGACCTGGGAGTATTCGAACCCGAGGTGGTGCCTCCCACACACCTTCAGCGATCCAAAGAACTTGTGATCGGACTCGCCGCCCATGACTTGCCAAACCTTCCAACTACTGCCAAAATTGATGCGGCTCTAACCACACTCGTGGAAATCCCTCTCTATTTACCGGGCAGCTGTCTCTACTCCGGGAGATACAAGAAAGACTCTCAAACTGCCGTCTCTTGGACCGATTGGCCTTTAAGGTTCAAACTGTCGCTGAAACTCACCTTGATTCTCATCAGAAGGCAGTGAAATTTCTTGAGGGTGCCAAAGCCAAGTTTGAAGCTGGGAAGGCCTCTCGGGCTCAGGTGATAGCAAGAGACGCTTGGCTGCATAACCGTATTGCTGTTCTTAAAACACAGCTGGAGCAATATGCGGCCAAAGTCCTCACCAATAATGCAGGTTTGGTGAAAATCGACGGAATCCTTACACAGCTTGGTGTAGACGCCCAAAAGTGTAGTGATCAACTGCAGGCCAGCCTACCGATATCCCATGCTTGGGCCCAAAAACTTGACAAGGCAAAGCAAGATCGGGCTGAAGCTAACGAAGCTTGGGAATCTCTACGGGCAAACTAAGGAACTTTGGGTCGGCCTGGTCGGCCTAGAGGCTGACCTTCTTTTGTACTTGTAAATTTTACTCAGATATATATATTTTGTAAGTAAGTTGTGCTCAGTGATCTTCTCAGAATCAAGATATAAAAGTATACTTTACTTTTCTAAAGATTTGCAGTGTGGAAGTAAAGGTCGAACCTACAGGGATTGAAATACTACAGTGCTTTAATTTTAAAACCTAAATCTAATTAATTAAGAAAAACAGATTTTGATTTGATTTTAATTAAAGTAAGAACAACAAAACTAAATCTAAATTATGAAAGCAATTAAATATGGTTTTTATAATAAGTTTAAGGAACCTAGGATTGGAAATCCACCACTAGCTTCATAATAAGGGTATTTACGAATTACTTTAGATTATTAAGTTGGATGATAATGGGGAATTGTAGCTACAAGCCCAATTCCTCCGTCAAGAAAATAACTATGGTTCAAGCACCAACATAATCCATCTTCGGTTAGCACGAATTATCCCAAACTAAACTAGGGTTGTGGTATAATCCGTCTAATCTAGGCATGGACTATTCGGATACTTGATAACACAATTCAATTTAAGCACCATTACATGTAAATAATCTAAACAAGCACAGCAAGCATAGATCATTGAGCACACTACCATCAAAATAGATCTAAGACAAGAGTAAACTTTGAAAGTAATGATTTAATCAATAAAAGTACGATTTATTTATAAAAATCCTCAGAACATGTAATTGTCATCCATACATAATAAAATTAAAATAAAAACATAAAATACACCCTATTACTTGGCTAGGGTTGCATTGAAACCCTAGATCTTGAGTTTAGTTGTCCATAAAATTGATGAACAGCAAGAGGTTGATGGAGGAGGCCATGGGAATCTTTGGTCTTCTTCTTGTTCTCCTTGCTTTTTTCCCTTCAATGGCTGAAAGTGTGGTTGTATATTGTATGTAAAACAATTGCCAACCCCTAAATTGAAGTAAAATAGGGTATATATAGATTTTAGGCAAGTTTTGGAAGCTTTCCTAACCCGAAACGCACTAAAACTGCTATTTTTTGCAATCTGGATGTAATTAGGCAGTTTCGTTTACGTAGGAATCATCAGTAGAGTGAAATACGCAAGTTCCATTTTTACACAGTTCGCGCGCGCGGGCCGCGCGAGCGCGATATTGAGACCTCGCGCGAGCGATTTCAGGATCTTCGCGCGAGCGAGTCGCGGGCGCGATTGGCTTTTTTCAGCTTCTTTCTTTGTGCTTTTTCACCCTGTTTAGCCTGAAATACTTGATTTCTTCCAAATCCTGTCAGAAATAGAAAATAAAGTAAAACCATACAAAAACAGGATAAAAAGGTACTAACAAACGCGTGTTAAGGCGTATAAATAGGATTTGTTCTCTCCCGATCACACCCCCAAACTTACATTTTGCTAGTCCTCGAGCAAAACTAAAATAAAAATTAAATGCCTAACAAAATATTACTCCATTTTTGCATGGATCACGATTACATTTAGCGTATGCAACAAGCCTTTTAAACCCCTAGGTGTCCCTAGTTGGACGAGTGAAGTCCCGTGAGGGTTCTCGTCAACAAGTTACCCACTGTCACGCCCCGACGTAGCATAATTCAGGAAAGCATTTAATTTCTTTGATGGACTCGTAGGTCGTGACAAGTGAGTATGACCAATTGTCCCTGCAACAAATAACTTAACAACATTTCTAGAAGAAAGGATACTAATAAACATAAGCTCCGAAATTTAAAACTTGCTAAACTATTACATAAGTCAATGTCTTAGGCACAAAACGCCCTTATTCAAAAGTTATTCTCCAGTCTATTACAACTTCAGAAATGAAAGACATAGGAAAATAATAAGCAGCCTCCTGGAAAGTTCCCTGCCTCTAACTAGCATAGTCGAAGTACCCTGGCTGCTCCTGCCCCTGAAAATCTGGACATACAGTCCAGGACGCATCAACGCCGTCAGCTTATGAAAGCTGGTGAGTAAAATAAACAAGTGCTCGCAATGTATATATAAGCAAATAAACAACGGTACCATTTAACTTTAACGGTAATATATTCAAGGTTCCAATTCCAACATAAATCACGGGGGAATATAGAAGAAATAAATACGAAATTGTACACGAATTATGTAACATCTTACCTTACCAATTCTTTTCTTTAAAACAACCCAATTCAACCAACACATCATCTCAGATACCAGAGGTAATAACTACTCAGTCATCCAATTCACACGCTACACTATCACCTCCAATACCAGGAATGCTATCCGATCGGTATTGAAGTCACACACCACACTACTGCCTCAGATACCAGGAATACTATCCGATCGATATCTAGACCGATCACAACCAACCATCGCTCCGGATATCAGGAATACTATCCGATCAATATCCGAAACGCGCGCCTTAGATACCAGGAATACTATCCGATCGATATCTAGGTCGTGCACAACACTATCACCATCGCTTCGGATATCAGGAATACTATCCGATCAATATCCGAAACGCGCGCCTTAGATACCAGAAATACTATCCGATCGATATCTAAGTCGTACACAACACTATCATCATCGCTTCGGATATCAGGAATACTATCCGATCAATATCCGAAACGTGCGCCTTAGATACCAGGAATACTATCCGATCGATATCTAAGTCGTATACAACACTATCGCCTCCAATACCAGGAATACTATCCGATCGATATTGAGGTCACACACCAAACTGCCACCCTTTACTCTTTTCACGCTTTATTCCACACATGCATGTTGACACAACCTCGACCCTAATATGTATGTCAATGTTCCATAAATAACACCATTACTTACTCACAAAACCGGATAATCGTACGAGCATAAATTTCGGTCTTAAACATTCTTACAAGTCCAATTTCTAATAGTGAGCTTTTAAAATAGTATATTAGCCAAACAGTTCCTTGAAATTTCCCAAAACATTTTCCAAACAGTCCCTTATACAAAAATACAGAAACTGCTCAAAACTGCCACCTCGCGCGAGCGGATCGCGCGAGCGAGGAAGAGGTGATGTCGCGCGAGCGGGTCGCGCTAGCGAAGGGGGAGGCCGGATCGCGCGAGCGGATCGCGCGCGCGAAGGGGGGGATGGTCCGCGCGAGCGGGCCACGCGAGCGAGCCTCGCGCGAGTTCTTGCAGAATGTCATCTTCTTCGTTTTTCCTCTGTTTTCAATTCCTAGACTGAAATTTACCCATTTTCAGATTCTGTCTCAAACATGTCGTGCAATATATGGATCTCTTCGGTTTTCCGCGTAGATTAAGAATACGCGATCAATTTTAACTAATACAGATTGTATCGCTTAATTTTCATGATCAAAGTTAGAGTGACAAAACTTTAAATCAACCGTTCGCCGCGATACGGATGAATTATTGCGTAGGATTCGAACCACAGCTTATTGGGACTAAGATCTTTCATTCCCAATTCATAAATTTCATTTTGGTTAAGATTTACAAAACTCCAATTTCAAGCTTCAATGGTGAAATACATATATATACACATATACACACCTATATATACTGAAATACACGTATATAAATATGGCGAGTGAGTTTATAATACTCACCAAGGTGATTACACAGATAAATTTGAGACCGATAATAACCGTCGTCGATTCCGTCGTTAGAAAATACTCCTCCGTTCTTCCTCTTCCTCTTGATCTTGAGATATATATAGCTATATATCTATGTATGTGTGTATGTATATAGTATATAATCTGTGTGTATGTGTGTTCTTGAGAGAATTGAGGGAGATTGAAAGAGAATGAGAGAAGCATA
Organism: Hydrangea macrophylla; assembly: GCA_033977485.1. Lineage (NCBI taxonomy): Eukaryota > Viridiplantae > Streptophyta > Magnoliopsida > Cornales > Hydrangeaceae > Hydrangea > Hydrangea macrophylla. The sequence goes on from CM066988.1 coordinate 16,995,114, forward strand.
GAGTTTGAGAGGGAGATATGAGAGACTGTGAGAGAGAGAGAGAAAGCAACGTATATATATATAAACTTACAGTTTTGGACTCCAAGAAATCAATGGATTTCGCCCGGTGTGGTTGAGCTCACGTGCTCCCACACCCAAAACGCGATATAACCGCAGCTTTAAATCACAAACTGGTGTTTTACGGTTAAAAGAAAATACAGGAAAATAATATTAGCGTAGGAATAAATTCCCGGTTTGTACAAAAATATAGATATTGCTTTTGAAACCATAGAAAGTATTTTGGAAATTACAGTTTGACCCCCAAAATATTATTATAAACAGAAATAAAATCAAATGCTCATGGAAATGAAATGCAATATTTATTTATTAATGAAAATAAAATACAGGGTGTTACACTCTACCCACCTTAACAGAGATTTCGCCCCGAAATCTGAGCTAACTAATCTAGAAACAACTCGGGGTATCTAGTCCTCATATCCGACTCTAACTCCCATGACGCTTCTCCCTCGTCATGATGCCTCCACTGAACCTTAACCAAAGGAACGTCCCTCCTTCTCAGCCTCTTGATACTCTGGTCAAGAATCCTCACAGGTCTATCCTTGTAGACAACATTCTGACTTGTCTCAATATCATCAAAATTAACCATATGTGAAGGATCCCGTATGTATTTCCTTAACATACTGACATGGAACACGTTATGAACACTAGACATCTTCGGTGGCAACGCGAGCCGATAAGCCACTTTCCCAACACGCTCCAAAACTTCGAACGGTCCGATGAAACGAGGTGCCAACTTTCCTCTTTTCTGACCAAAACGTACTACTCCCCGAACAGGTGAAACCTTAAGGAGTACGTGATCACCGATACTGAACTCCAAGTCCTTTCGTCGCCGATCCGCATAACTCTTGTGTCTACTCTGTGCAGTTTTCATCATTTCCTTGACCAGTGAGATCTTCTCATTGGTCTCTCTCACCAAATCTGGTCCCAAAAGTTCGGTGTCTCCCACTTCAGCCCAACACAACGGAGATCGGCATGGCCGTCCGTACAAAGCTTCAAACGGTGCCATCCCAATACTCGAGTGATAACTGTTGTTATACGCAAATTTGACCAACGGCAAGTGCGTCTCCCAAGACTCTTCAAAGTCAATTACACAAGCTCTGAGCATATCTTCCATAATCTGATTAACACGCTCGGTCTGTCCATCGGTCTGAGGATGGAATGCAGTACTCATCTTGAGCGAAGTTCCCATAGCCTTCTGCAAACTTTCCCAAAATCCCGAGGTAAAACGTGCATCGCGGTCTGATACAATCGACACAGGCGCACCGTGCAGTCGCACCACCTGCTGAAGATACATTCGACTCATCCTTTCTACTGGGTAAGTCATATTGTACGCGATGAAATGTGCGGACTTCGTCAGACGATCCACAATTACCCAGATCGCGTCATGATTCTGTTGTGACCAGGGTAATCCAACCACAAAATCCATAGTTATGTGTTCCCACTTCCATCCTGGAACAGGTAGGGGTTGCAACAATCCCGAGGGTCTCTGATGTTCGGCCTTCACTTGTTGACAAGTCAAACATTTAGACACAAACTCGGCTACTTCTCGCTTCATCCCTTCCCACCAGAAGTTTCTCTTCAGGTCCTTATACATCTTTGTTCCTCCTGGGTGTACTGTCAGTCTTGATTTATGTGCTTCTTCGAGAATATCTTTTCTCAAATCTCCTGAATCTGGCACACACAATCTGTCTCGACATCTGTACCCTCCATCGGTCCCAACCTTCCATTCTGTAGGGTCCTTCTCTAACATCTTTGCGAACCATGCTTGAAATTTCTTGTCTTCCTTTTGGGCTTCGATGATTCGACTCACCAGTGTTGGTTGTACTACGAGGCATCCAAAGTGTTGCCCGACAGTTTCCTCAGAAATCTGCATATCAAATTCTGCGATTGTCTCTAAAGCTTTCCATTCCCTCATCATCAATGAAGCAATCATTCCTCGAGGCTTCCGACTTAGGGCGTCAGCGACTACGTTAGCCTTACCAGGGTGGTACTCTAATGTAAAGTCGTAGTCCTTAATCAGCTCCATCCACCGACGTTGCCTCATGTTCAACTCCTTCTGAGTAAACAAATACTTAAGGCTCTTGTGGTCTGAGAATAAATCAAACTTCTCCCCATAGAGGTAGTGTCTCCAGATCTTGAGCGCAAACACAACTGCTGCCAGTTCCAAATCATGAGTTGGGTAGTTCAATTCATTCGGCTTCAACTGTCGTGAACCATAGGCTATGACCTTTCCGTCTTGCATAAGGACACATCCCAATCCTTGATACGAGGCGTCACTAAAAATAGTGAACTTCTCACCATCCTTTGGTATCGCGAGCACTGACGCTGTTGTCAGTCTCTCTTTCAATTCCAGAAAAGCGCGCTCATGCTTATCAGTCCATTCAAACTTCAAATCTTTCTTAGTCAACCCAGTTAACGGGGCTGCTATCTTTGAGAAACCCTCTACAAATCTCCGATAGTAACCAGCTAGTCCCAGAAAACTTCTGACTTCTGTAGCATTGGTCGGCCGAGTCCAATTCGCCACTGCATCGGTCTTTGAGGAGTCAACTGCGATTCCTTGTTGTGAGATCACATGCCCGAGAAACTTAACTTCCTGAAGCCAGAATTCACACTTGCTGAATTTAGCATACAGGCGGTGATCCTTGAGAGTCTGCAATGCAATCCTCAGATGTTGTTCATGCTCTTCCTCTGACTTCGAATAGATCAAAATATCATCAATAAAGATAATAACGAAATGATCTAAATAGGGCTTGAATACTCTGTTCATCAAGTCCATAAACACAGCCGGAGCATTCGTCATCCCAAACGGCATCACTAAGAACTCATAGTGTCCGTATCTCGTCCTGAAAGCAGTTTTAGGTATGTCTTCCTTCCGCACTCTCAACTGGTGATACGCTGACCGTAGATCAATCTTAGAAAAGGTCGTGGCTCCTTGCAACTGATCAAACAGATCGTCTATCCGAGGTAAGGGATACTTATTCTTGATAGTAACCTTATTCAGTTCTCGGTAGTCAATACACAACCGCATCGTCCCATCCTTCTTCTTCACAAACAACACTGGTGCTCCCCAGGGTGAAGTACTTGGACGAACAAAACCCAACTTCTCAAGTTCTTGAACTTGTTCCTTCAGCTCCAACAACTCAGTAGGGGCCATCCTGTAGGGAACCTTGGTTATAGGTCGAGTACCTGGCACCAATTCCACACAGAATTCTATGTCCCTTTCTGGCGGTAATCCTGAAATATCTCGGAATACTTCCTCAAATTCCTTGATCACCGGGATTGATGATACTGTCACCTCTACACTGACAACCTCAATGTTTGCTAGGCATCTAGTGAGGAACATATCACCTGAAGGGTTACATTGGAAATCGAAGAGTCGATTCTCATTGTCCGCAAATGTGATCCTCTTCCTTGCACAATCCAACTTCGCATGATTCTCCTCGAGCCAATCCATTCCCAGGATTATGTCAAACTCCTTCATTGACAGAACCACCAAACTTGCCAAAAGTTCACGGTCTCCTAACCGTAGAGGACAATCCTTACATACATGTAATAACTTGACTGTGGTCCCTAAGGGTGAGACAGCACTCAAAGCTTCATCTAAACGTTGCGGTTCAATACCCAACTTCCGAACAGTCTTAACAGATATAAAGGAATGTGTAGCACCCGTGTCAAATAAAACTTTAACATGAGAGTTAAACAAGGTTAGAGTACCTTCCACTGTCTGTTGCTCGGGCAATCCCTCCTCATGAGCCCCTCCTTCATATCCTGTTTCTTCGTAACCAGCAGCCTCGGGAATAACAGCATTCAGGCGGGCTTGTCCTTGCTGACCATAGTTACCTTTCCTGGGAGCCTTGCAGTCCGGACTTATGTGACCGGGCATGCCACAGTTATAGCACACAACTCCTGGACGATCCGCACGCCTAGGTGCTCTGCAATCTTTAGCTCGGTGACCAGGAACTCCACAATTGAAGCAGTTATTGTTTTTGGCCCCTTCTATTGCTAGAGGCTGGTATTGCTGTACTGCTTGTGTCTGTTGAGGTTTCTTTCCTCCATCCCAGGTCCTTTTCTGTCCTTGAGGGTACCCTGATTTTTGTCCAGAATAACCCTTCTGCGGTGGTCGATTTCCAAACGGCTTCGAATTCTGACAACCATCATTCTCTAACCCCGTAGCCAATCTCACCAGGGCTTCAAATGACTGGCCCAAATGCCCCATAGTCAGATGTCGGAGAGACAAGTTGAGACCCCGGTGATACTTCTTGATTTTCCTCTGGGGTGTGTCCACCATGTGTGGAGCAAAGCGAGACAGACGCTCAAACCGAGTGGTGTACTCACGGACAGTCAGATTCCCTTGAGTCAACTCCATAAACTCTTTCTCTCTCTTGTCCTTCTCTTCTTCAGGGAAATACTTCTCGAGAAACCTTTCCTTGAACCCCACCCACGGCATTCTCCTTGCAGCTTCTTCCCCTATGGTCGCCTTTTCAGCATCCCACCAATCAGCCGCTGCATAAGACAGCTGAAAGATAGCTAGACGCTTCTTCTCCAGATCAGTGCACTCTATGGTCTCAAAGATACTCTCCATCTGGCGTAGCCACTGTTCCGCTTGCCAGGGTTCATTAGTCCCAGCGAAATACTCAGGTCGCAGAGCGCGAAACTCCTTGAGAAGCTTGTCTCCAGTCTGGTGGGCTTGCCTCCCATTCCCGTTGTGATTCCCATTCTGATTATTGTTTCTCGCATTCTGATCACTAACCCTCTCCAATCTTCTTACAAAAGCCTCGAACATTCCGGTTGGATCTATTACCGGGGGTGCATCTTCAATAGCGGGACGATTCCTGAGATTTCTTCCAGCCATATGATCGAGAGAACGGTACCTATCCATTGATCAACGAGAAATCGGTCAACCTCTCGAGAAGAAGGAAAATTCTAAATGATAGGAAACGACTAAACACAGAATGAAGTCGAACTATCTTATCTTAATTCTATCTTAACGGGAGATCCTATGTGTCTTGGACAATTGGTCGAGCCATAACCTGGCTCGAATACTAAAAAGCCTGTCACGCCCCGACGTAGCATAATTCAGGAAAGCATTTAATTTCCTTTATGGACTCGTAGGTCGTGACAAGTGAGTATGACCAATTGTCCCTGCAACAAATAACTTAACAACATTTCTAGAAGAAAGGATACTAATAAACATAAGCTCCGAAATTTAAAACTTGCTAAACTATTACATAAGTCAATGTCTTAGGCACAAAACCCCCTTATTCAAAAGTTATTCTCCAGTCTATTACAACTTCAGAAATGAAAGACATAGGAAAATAATAAGCAGCCTCCTGGAAAGTTCCCTGCCTCTAACTAGCATAGTCGAAGTACCCTGGCTGCTCCTGCCCCTGAAAATCTGGACATACAGTCCAGGACGCATCAACGCTGTCAGCTTATGAAAGCTGGTGAGTAAAATAAACAAGTGCTCGCAATGTATATATAAGCAAATAAACAACGGTACCATTTAACTTTAACAGTAATATATTCAAGGTTCCAATTCCAACATAAATCACGGGGGAATATAGAAGAAATAAATACGAAATTGTACATGAATTGTGTAACATCTTACCTTACCAATTCTTTTCTTTAAAACAACCCAATTCAACCAACACATCATCTCAGATACCAGAGGTAATAACTACTCAGTCATCCAATTCACACGCTACACTATCGCCTCCAATACCAGGAATGCTATCCGATCGGTATTGAAGTCACACACCACACTACTGCCTCAGATACCAGGAATACTATCCGATCGATATCTAGACCGATCACAACCAACCATCGCTCCGGATATCAGGAATACTATCCGATCAATATCCGAAACGCGCGCCTTAGATACCAGGAATACTATCCGATCGATATCTAGGTCGTGCACAACACTATCACCATCGCTTCGGATATCAGGAATACTATCCGATCAATATCCGAAACGCGCGCCTTAGATACCAGGAATACTATCCGATCGATATCTAAGTCGTACACAACACTATCATCATCGCTTCGGATATCAGGAATACTATCCGATCAATATCCAAAACGTGTGCCTTAGATACCAGGAATACTATCCGATCGATATCTAAGTCGTATACAACACTATCGCCTCCAATACCAGGAATACTATCCGATCGATATTGAGGTCACACACCAAACTGCCACCCTTTACTCTTTTCACGCTTTATTCCACACATGCATGTTGACACAACCTCGACCCTAATATGTATGTCAATGTTCCATAAATAACACCATTACTTACTCACAAAACCGGATAATCGTACGAGCATAAATTTCGGTCTTAAACATTCTTACAAGTCCAATTTCTAACAGTGAGCTTTTAAAATAGTATATTAGCCAGACAGTTCCTTGAAATTTCCCAAAACATTTTCCAAACAGTCCCTTATACAAAAATACAGAAACTGCTCAAAACTGCCACCTCGCGTGAGCGGATCGCGTGAGCGAGGAAGAGGTGATGTCGCGCGAGCGGGTCGCGCGAGCGAAGAGGGAGGCCGGATCGCGCGAGCGAAGGGGGGGATGGTCCGCGCGAGCGGGCCGCGCGAGCGAGCCTCGCGCGAGCGGGTCGTGCGCGCGAGTTCTTGCAGAATGTCATCTTCTTCGTTTTTCCTCTGTTTTCAATTCCTAGACTGAAATTTACCCATTTTCAGATTCTGTCTCAAACATGTCGTGCAATATATGGATCTCTTCGGTTTTCCGCGTAGATTAAGAATACGCGATCAATTTTAACTAATACAGATTGTATCGCTTAATTTTCATGATCAAAGTTAGAGTGACAAAACTTTAAATCAACCGTTCGCCGCGATACGGATGAATTATTGCGTAGGATTCGAACCACAGCTTATTGGGACTAAGATCTTTCATTCCCAATTCATAAATTTCATTTTGGTTAAGATTTACAAAACTCCAATTTCAAGCTTCAATGGTGAAATACATATATATACACATATACACACCTATATATACTGAAATACACGTATATAAACATGGCGAGTGAGTTTATAATACTCACCAAGGTGATTACACAGATAAATTTGAGACCGATAATAACCGTCGTCGATTCCGTCGTTAGAAAATACTCCTCCGTTCTTCCTCTTCCTCTTGATCTTGAGATATATATAGCTATATATCTATGTATGTGTGTATGTATATAGTATATAATCTGTGTGTATGTGTGTTCTTGAGAGAATTGAGGGAGATTGAAAGAGAATGAGAGAAGCATAGAGTTTGAGAGGGAGATATGAGAGACTGTGAGAGAGAGAGAGAAAGCAACGTATATATATATAAACTTACAGTTTTGGGCTCCAAGAAATCAATGGATTTCGCCCGGTGTGGTTGAGCTCACGTGCTCCCACACCCAAAACGCGATATAACCGCAGCTTTAAATCACAAACTGGTGTTTTACGGTTAAAAGAAAATACAGGAAAATAATATTAGCGTAGGAATAAATTCCCGGTTTGTACAAAAATATAGATATTGCTTTTGAAACCATAGAAAGTATTTTGGAAATTACAGTTTGACCCCCAAAATATTATTATAAATAGAAATAAAATCAAATGCTCATGGAAATGAAATGCAATATTTATTTATTAATGAAAATAAAATACAGGGTGTTACACCCACAACCATCTCAGTTAACTTCTCAATTTAAAAACTTTTATTAAAAACGAAAAACATAATATTTAATACTCCTTATTATAAAACGATGATTTGAAATAGAATAACGAGCATAAAGAAACATAATGAAACATCCACCTAAATCATGAAAAACAATCCCAAGCACATGCATCATATAAATCAATAGAATTTCTCATAAAATTGCACGTGTGTGATATGATAGTCAAATGAACACGCGCATGTCATGAACTTGGAATATAACTCGAATAACCATCAAACTATGCTTCGACTACGAATCTCACAATGTTAATTACACTCTAAAATGAAACACTCAGAAACATGTGTAATTTTTCTAATATATGGGAGAAAAGGAAATATGTTTTCAAAACGATAAATACTCATATATGACTCGAACAAGACGCATGACACAAAAGAACAACAGTCTCATGGATAGGACGCCAACAGTCAAGAGAAATTAATCATTACCATGTTTTAATCCCCTTCCCATCGTTTTCATATCCAAACCATGTTCCAGGATCAAATAGGACTTTTCAAAGGTTATAATGTAGCTCAGGCAATGAAAAAGGATAGAAAGGATTCATTAGGTAGTTTTCAGAATGGCATTGTAAGGCATGTTCGATTTCTTTCATTCGTCTCTTCTACCAACTTCATCTTTTCATTCTCTTCTTTTTCATATATTTTTCAATTTCTTTCCTCTTCTTTTTTTCTTTTTTTTTTCAACCTTATTCTTTTTTTTCTTTTGTTTTCTTTTGTTTTTCTCTATTCTTTTCCTCCTTGTTGCTTTTAAAACAAGTATTCATTGAATACCAAGGCAACCACCCCAAACATCATCTTATCTTCTTTTTCTTCTCAATCACACATCGCCTTAACACCACTAAAAGTTGATCAATCTTTTAGTGATGAACTCCAAGTTGGCCAAATTGGAGCAAAAATAGGATAATGGTAATTAAGAAAATGGCATTTTAATGGCTCAAAGGACGAACTAAGAAAATTTTAGCATTTATTAGACGGTATTAAACAAAGAGGGCCTAAAATCATGTCCTAGGGTGATACAGTTCTTCAATGCTTACAACAGAAGATTATTTAGCATGATAGCAAATATTTTAACTTGACTATCAACCAAAACAAGAATAATGAGACTAAACAACAAGTTAATGCGCTATTTCAATGAAATTCGACAAACACAAGATGTATTTATAACCTCTAAAAAGAAAAGATAGGCTCAAAACCTCACCGGGTCTAGTCTCCACCATGTGTTATCTAGAAATCCGAATCATATTATAGTTCACATCAAACATGTATTCAAGCGACTACGTCCAGTGCATATGTTTGTGTGCAAATCTATGATATAAAACTACGATTAGAATGATACATAACTTAAAACGTTACATCATGACTTTAGCAAATATTTAATTACATCTTCTCATGTTTACCATTCTATAATAATCCAAGTTACATAACAAGATGTATCGACTAGAGATTGCAAAACCGTAGGTGACATCGTTTATTTAAGCACAAGAATAAAAAAAAATTTCTAAATTTTGGTGTATATAATAATGTGCATGTGAGTGCATACCCCCAAACCTAAACCTTTCATTGTCCCTAATGAAACAATAAAATGCAAGAAAGGAAAGTACGTAAGGAAGGAACGATATTACCTCGATCTTGACAAGCATAGAACATGTGAACACAAAGGAATATGGTAATAAAGTTCAATGTTACCTGTTACTTCTTGATAAAAGAAAACAAACAAACAAAATAATAAAAGCAGCTAAAAGAATTATAACTAAGCTAAACGAAACGAAATAAACTATAAGACCGAACAAAATTATGAAAACAAAAAGATAATAACTATAAAAGAAAATAAAACATAACTATAAACAAGAAAACAATAAAAGACTCGATCTAAAAAAATACCTAAGAAACAGAAACAGAGAAGTAAAAACTAAGTAACAAGTGGAGAGAAGGATATAGAAAATAAAAGAAAAAAAAATCAGGAAAATGGGGGATCGCGCGAGCTGCCGTCGCGCACGCGAATCCCAAAATATATATATATATATATATATTTTCTTTTAATATCTCACGCGAGCGAGACAGCCTCGCGCCCGCGAATCCAGGCGCGAGATGTAACAGAGAGCTCATAAAAACAATAACCAAAAATTTCACTAAGGCACAGTCTCGCGCGAGCGGGCCGCGCGTGCGAGAATGGTATTTTTTCTTGGCTCACCTATTTTATGTATATTAAGCAAAAATAAAATTACTCTGATCCCCAAACCTATTCAGAAAGACCACAATTGACTCAAAAAGACCCAAAAATAAGAGAAACAGACGAAATTAAGCTTGGGTTACCTCCCAAGAAGCGCTATCTTTTACGTCTTCAGCTAGACCAAGCTAGCTCAAGACTCATGGAGGTCGTAACTCGGACTGTGAACCTCTTAAGATATCAGGAAGAGCCCGATGGTAAGTAGAAAGCATATCGCTTTGAATTAATTCCTTTGACGGTTCATCCTGATTACGTTCAAATTGATTCCGTACCTTCCAAGTAAACTCATCTTTAAGGTCCGGGTTATTTGCATTCATCCTCTCATTACTCACTATATTATTCTCCTTTCCCATGTGTAGTGCATTAGTAGGTTCAATTTGTCGTATAACCTCACTACCCTCTATACATAGATAATCATCGTCTTTGGGAGGTTGATCGACAGCGTTAGACACGTTTAATTTTAAGTTCAAATTCCCGAATGACACCTTCATCACCCTGTTCAACAATTGACACGCGCATTAGCGGTGGCTAAGAATGGATGACCAAGAATAACAGGAGTGTGCTTCCTAGCATCTAGGACAGGTTCGGTATCAAGGACCATAAAATCGACAGGATAAAAACATTGATCAACTTTAACTAAGACGTCCTCGATGATTCCTCTAGGTACTTTGACGGAATGATCCGCTAATTGAATAGTAGCGGCCGTAGGCTTAAGTGCACCTAGTCCTAGTTAATAAACGTGATAAGGTAAGAGATTAACACTCACACCTAAGTCAAGGAGAGCCCTATGGATGACAATGTCACCTATGACACATGAAATAGTTGGCGTACCAGGATCCTTATACTTTGGAGGTGAGTGTTGAAAAATAGAACTTACTTTTTCTGTGAGAAAGACCTTTTTCGGAGTATGACTTCGTAATTTACGTTTTTGAGTGCATAGGTCTTTAAGACATTTAGCGTAAGCGGGAATTTGTTTAATAGCATCGAGGAATGGAATATTGATTTTAACTTGTTTAAATACCTCGAGTATATTCTCAACTTTTGACCCTTTCTTTGGAAAATTTGATGGTTCATCAACGTTAGGTGGAAAGGGAAATTTCGGTATATGATTAGTCAGGGCCGTTTCTTTTTCTTTCTTATTTTGGCTCGCGTCCTTACCCTTCTTTATGTTAGAGTTGATGTTCATATCTATCACATTCTCATTCAGAATTTCTATCACCTCTTCCTCTCGTGTAGTCAACCTAGTTGAGACACCGTTTACTTGTTCATTTGACCCCTTAACCTCGTATTGTCCCTTAGGGTTTTGAATTATTTGACTAGGCAACGTCTCCTCGTTTCTATGACTCACTACAATAGCTAGTTGTCCCATTTGGGGTTTAAGCTTCACAATGGATTGTGTGTGTGAGTGCACTATTTGTGCTTGTGCATGTACTTGTGTTTCGATTTTATTAAGGGACGCCAACACCTTTTCCTCAAAAATGTTAACCCTTGGAGGGATGGGGTTATGAGGCAGTTGTTGGTATTGATTGGGTTGGAATTGAGGTCGATGTGCATTAGGAAAATTAGTCGCCTCATTAGGATTATTATTATTATTATTTTTTCACGAGAAGTTAGGATGGTTTCTCCATGGCGCGTCCGGATTATTAGTAGTTGAAATATAATTATTTCGTAGGTATTGTTGAATAGAATTAATATGTTGCTCCACGAATTCCGGAAATTGACTTGCCGATGGACATGCAAGGATAGAATGTGACGGATCGGAACATATTGCACATACTTCATGAGCGGGGTGGGGCTGTCGTTTGGTTCATTGTTAAAAGTCGGTCAAGTTTTTTAGATAGTTCCTGAAATTCTATTGAGTGACTTGACTCAAACTTTACCTCACGTTTGGGTTGCAGATGATACCCCTCAGAACGTACCGATATAGCCTGATGCATCGAGTTCTCGCTTAACGTTTCAAAAGTTTTCCAGGCCTCGTCGGCGCTTTTGTGTTGGAAGGTACCCCCACAAACGGCATCGACGGTATTACGGACAGAGGGAATAAGTCCCTCGTAAAAAACCTGTACCAACTGCCACTTAGGAACCTGATGATGTGGGCAGGAACGTAATAATTTCTTAAATTTCTCCCATGTGTCATAAAGTGTTTCCCTATCTTGCATCACAAAATTAGTTATAAATTTTCTTATTTGATTTGTTCTTGTGATTGGGAAAAACTTTTGTAAAAATGCAGTATGTAACGCTCCCCATGTTTTTATAGTGTTTGGCTCAAGTGATTGGAGCCAGTATTTAGCTTTGTCTTTTGAAGAGAATGGAAAGAGCCGCAATTTTAATTCATCATCAGTGAGATTTTGAATTTTTAAAGTAGAACATATATCTTGAAAATCTCCTAAGTGTTGATAAGGGTCTTCATTAATGCGGCCATGCAAAGAAGGAAGGAGCAAGATAGTAGACGACTTTATCTCAAAGTGAGATGCCGTCGCCTCCGGTAAGTCTATACATGTTTGTGGCGTGTAAGTCGTAGGAATAAAATAATCTTTAAGCGGAGGAGGTGGCAGTATATTATGGTTATTATTGTTATTTCCATTGTTTTTATTATTTCCAATGTCGGCCATTGGAATAGGTTCTACGTTAATAAAGCGTGGTTTCTTTAGGTTTTTAAGGGTACTACGTATTTCGGACTCAAACAACGACGATGGTTTCGGAGTTAATTCGTTGTCTATATTTAACCTAGTTCTAGAAGTTATGTTTGAATACTTGTTAACTCTTAATGTACGTTCAAGTTCAAGATCGCAAGGTTTTAATTCCGGTTTACTTGAGCGTGTACCAAACATAAACTAAAAGAAAATGAACTAAAAACAAAACTGACTCAAAAAAAAAAAAAAAAAAAACAAATAGCAATCACGCAACTAAGATAACAAGCACTCAACTACTGCGATGCATGTAAATTATCCTGTAATGCAGTAACCACGTTAATTTCCAGCGCCCTGGGTGTCCTAGCTAATGCAGGGCAATTAACCCTAAACTAATGCAAATAGTGCGTCACAGAGCCCTGACTTATAGTGGTTTAAAGCGAGTTTCATAAGAAGCAATTTATTTTATTTTATTTATATTTATTCGCGTAAGCTCCTTTGATGTGCACAGCTTTTCCACTCGAAACGCTAGAATTTCAAGCACCTAAAAAATTACAAAAAGAAAAAGAAAAGTTAGTAACTCAAAATAAAATGGAAAAATAAGAAAAAGAAAACCTAATCTAATATTTACGAATTAACTAAACTAAGATTCTAAAATTAAATGTAGTGATGCGATCCCCGGCAACTGCGCCAAAAATTGATCTTGTCAGAATCAAGATATAAAAGTATACTTTACTTTTCTAAAGATTTGCAGTGTGAAAGTAAAGGTCGAACGCTCAGAGATTGAAATACTACAGTGCTTTAATTTTAAAACCTAAATCTAATTAATTAAGAAAAAACATATTTTGATTTGATTTTAATTAAACTAAGAACAATAAAAGTAAATCTAAATTATGAAAGCAATTAAATATGGTATAATAAGTTTAAGGAGCTTAGGATTGCAAATCCACCACTAGCTTCATAATAAGGGTATTTACGAATTACTTTAGCTTATTAAGTTGGATGATAATGGGGAATTGTAGCTACAAGCCCAATTCCTCCGTCAAGAAAATAACTATGATTCAAGCGCCAACATAATCCATCTTCGGTTATCACGAATTATCCCACACTAAACTAGAGTTGTGGTATAATCCGTCTAATCTAGGCATGGACTATTCGGATACTTGATAGCACAATTCAATTTAAGCACCATTACATGTAAATAATCTAAACAAGTACAGCAAGCATAGATCATTGAGCACACTACCATCAAAATAGATCTAAGACAAGAGTAAACTTTGAAAGTAACGATTTAATCAATAAAAGCACGATTTATTTATAAAAATCCTCGGAACATGTAACTGTCATCCATACATAATAAAACTAAAATAAAAACATAAAATACACCCTATTACTTGGCTAGGGTTTCATTGAAATCCTAGATCTTGAGTTTAGTTGTCCATAGAATTGATGAACAGCAAGAGGTTGATGGAGGAGGCCATGGGAATCCTTGGTCTTCTTCTTCTTCTCCTTGCTTTTTTCCCTTCAATGGTTGAAAGTGTGATTTTATATTGTGTGTATAACAATTGTCAACCCTTAAATTGATGTAAAGTAGGGTATATATAGATTTTAGTCAAGTTTTGGAAGCTTTCCTAACCCGAAACGCACTAAAACTGCTATATTTTGTAATTTGGACGTAATTAGGCAGTTTCGTTCGCGTAGGAATCATCAATAGAGTGAAATATGCAAGTTCCATTTTTACACAGTTCGCGCGTGCGGGCCGCGCGAGCGCGATATTGAGACCTCGCGCGAGCGATTTCAGGATCTTCGCGCGTGCGGGTCGCGCGCGCGATTGGCTTTTTTCAGCTTCTTTTTTTGTGCTTTTTCACCCTGTTTAGCCTGAAATACTTGATTTCTTCCAAATCCTGTCAGAAAATAGAAAATAAAGTAAAAACATACAAAACAGGATAAAAAGGTACTAACAAACGCTTGTTAAGGCGTATAAATAGGATTTGTTCTCTCCCGATCACTCAGCTTTATCAATACAAACAACGATTTTGTTACTCGAGCTCAGGGTCATAGCCAATAAGTTGCTCATATTCTAACGCCAGATTTGGTTTGTACCCAAGATCGATGGTCTCCCACAACGTAGGGTAATAGGACTTTAAATAATGACCATTGATTAGTCTGACATGAACTGTCCCATCTATATCACGTAGCCTGTATGCACCACCTCTCTTGACTTGATGGATGATGAACGGACCTTCCCAGTTGACCAACCATTTACCGTAACGGTTATCCTTGTCCTCAATAGGTAAGACGGCCTTCCATACCAACTCCTCGGTGCAAAAAGACTTCTCCTTCACCCTTTTATTATAAGCTCGGGCTGCCCGTTGCTTTTGCACCTGTAGACACCCCATTTTGTCGGCTATCAGATTTAGGAGACCCATAGCTTGGTGGTTCACAATGATCGTAAAAGACTCAAAAGGACTCTTGGAAGTCAGCTCTATCCCTCAGAATGCTCAGAATGACCAAAATGCCCCTAAAAGCCCGAAAACTCCCTGATTTGGTCCCAAGGTTTTGGAAACATGCTACGTCATAAGAAAAGTGATAAAATGAGTTTTTAAGAAAAATTGGATGAAATCGTCAGCTCCCAGAGACCCCCCGGAAGTCCCGAAAGTTCCTAGAAAGTCCCCGTTGACCGGTTTGACCAAGGTTTGACCAGGTTTGACCAAAGTTTGACCAAAATAGTCCGAATTCACCGGGATCGTTCTAGATCATGAGAAGAGTATTAAAATGAGTTTTAAAAGAAAAATCGAGCGAAAACGTCAGCTCTTGGGAACTCCCAGAAGTTTCCAGAACTTCCCGTAAATCCCAGGTTTGACCAGTTTGACCAGAATTTGACTTTAAAACTAGGGCGCCGTAACAATTTTCAAATATTTTTCATGGATACTAGAGGTCAATAGCTTTCCAACGGTATATCGCACATAAAATTTTTGGATTTAAAATGAGTCTATTATGAATTTTCGAAGGCAAAAATGGCGATCAAATCGGCTTTTATCGCAAATACCGCAAAATGTTTCAAAGTGACCTATCCCCGAACTATTTTTTTATGTAAAGTAGACTTCATTACCTTTCCAATGGTATATCACAACCTCAGTTTGGAGTTCATACGAATTTTCTGTGAATTTTGGATGAAATAGGGCCTTTTCGCCAATACCGGAACCTCAAGGGGCCTAAACAGCATTATCTGGATGAAGGAGGAGCACTGCCGCCGCGGCACTGGCCCAGTGCCGCCGCGGTACTCCTCTCCAGAACAGTGTATTTTTCTAAATAATTTTGGGGTCCCATTTTGATTAATTAAAATCCAAAACGACATAGTTTTATAATTTCAGATGTTTGGAGTCAATGGGAATACTTCTAAAACCCCAAAACCACCCCAAGTTGGCTTATTTAAACCCCCCATTGCTCTCCATTTTAGAGATGTCAAATGAAAGCTTAGAAAAACTTTGGGAGAGAAAGTTGTAGAGATAAGGTTAGAATAGAGAGAAAAGAAGCTTCCTTCTTTGATTTTCAAAACGAAAGTGAGTTCTAAACTTTGTTTATACTTCATTACTCCCATTTACTTCAACATTCAATGCACCCAACCACCATTTTAGTGAGCATTTAAGAGAGTGGAAGCTTCTTCCATGTACAATGTCATTACATATGAGTGAAACACCAAACTACAAGTTCTATACATCATGAATATCATCTATTGATTGCTATCTATTTGCTTATTTGTTTATATAATGTTCATCTCTTCTCATCTCATTTCTTTTTTGATTTTCTTTATTTACTTACTAGTCCATCATTATCTAAATGATGACATGAAGGCTGGGGTGAGTGAATCCTTATGGATAGTAGCTCTTGACCTCAAAAACATGTTTGATAGATGATGATCATAACTTCAATACCTCCAAGGTATTCTTGAAGTTATGTTCAAAATAAAAATAAATCTCTCCAACAATCTTGGAGGTTCTTGATGATGAGTTTGAGGTTGGCATTTTGAGTGGCTATAACCTTCATTGAGTATTGAAAATATGCTTTCAAAACATCTACTTCAAAACCCTTCTTAAAACCCCTCATTTTAATCTCAAGGAAAGAAAACTCTAGTTTTTTCCCAAAAATTTTCAAAACAGTGAGTCAAAACAGTGAGTAATTTGAGTTCAAAGATTTTTCTAGAACTCAATACTCAACATATGGATGCAAGGCCACTTGAAAATTCTTCCTAACTCATTGGAGAACACCCAAGATTTTTGGTTTGACTTGGAAGTACTTGAAAATGGTCCATTTGGACCCAAACATTCCTTCCAGACATTCTGCCTCTGCTGTCACAACAGCTTGGTTAACTTCCAACTTCTTTTCTAGACAACTTTTCCAAAAGGGGTGGTCCCAACTTATTTTTCCCTTAAACGTCAATGTCTTAGGAAACGCTCTGTATAAAATGGTCCCCTAGATCATCTGTTTTGATTTTGCAACATTTCAGTCGACAGTACGGACTCTGTTTTTGAGTGACCTTCATTATTTATATGATTTCTCTCAATCTGTGATAGTTATTAAAGATTGGCTTTTTGGGTAGTGTTCTAGACATAATAAGGACGATCTCCATAAACAATCATGCACTGAAAACATTCCTAACCCCTCTTTTCAATTTTCAAAAGATCTAGTTACTGTCCTGTCCACTATTCACAGCAAGCACATTTCAACTTCCATTCTTTGATTTGATGCTTATATGCATTCCAAATTAGTTCATATCTTAGAAAGTAGTTCATACTACATTTTTACATACCCCATGTTGATTTCATTCCTTCATTCATACATATTTTAGACTTTTAAGTCATTTTAGGAATCCATGAACACCAAAACACCCTACAAACCTTGGCACATTCTAGATACATACATTGCATTCATGCAAGATTTGGGGTTTTTGTAACTCCTAATCTAAGAAGATTATAAGGAATAATTATGATCACACGTTCATGCTTTCCCTCGATCTAATCTTCATTTCTCATTCGTCCCGGGGATCGAGAGATCTTCTTTTCTCAAAGATTAACATGCATCATACTAGCTTGCTAAGCATATTTGATTTCTTTGATTATTTGTTTCAAGAACAATTCATGTCCCCTTAGATTAGGGAAACATAATTACTTGACACATGATTAGACGATTTTTCCTAGGTTTATTTGTGTGATCTTTCACTTTACATTGTATGATATTTGACTTAGATCTTATGAATGATATCTTATCTTTAGATCTTCCATTTCAAATTTTCCTATGTGATGTAATATACTATCATAGTATTAATTGTCGAACCATACATAGTATAAGATGATTATTTGGATGCTAATTGAGGCCCGTCGAAAGACGGGGCGAGTTGAGGGTGTTTTAGTCGTGACAAAGGCTCCTTCCTCTCTCGTACCAATACCCCGAACCAAGTTCTTTGGTTATGAAGGGCCGGTGCCCTTATCCGCTTGGGTGAGTCAAATTTGGGTTTCTTGGTTCCCTAAAGACCAAGTGGCGACTCTGTATCTATTTTCAACAGACCATTTTCTTTCTTTGATCAATTTCAAACAAGTTTCAAAACAAAATAGAAAGCGGTGGAATCCCGGTATCCACAACACCTTTAATGAGTCTAAGGCCGTGAGCCTTATTTCGTCCAGCCCTTCTAACTCAGCTATCATAGCCTCTGTGTACTGAGCAGGCTCAAGATGATTCTGTAAAGCCCTTCTGGCCGATCGGACTGTGACTTCCATAGGTAACATAGCGTCATGCCTATAGGTCAGCATGAACGGTGTGACCCCGGTACTTGACCATTTAGATGTCCAATAGGCCCATAAAGCTTCGGACAATAGCTTGTTCCACTCCTTAGTGGTTTTCATCGATCATCTTCTCAATGATCCCCTTAAGGACCTTATTTGTAGACTCGGCCTGCCCGTTAGCCTGTGCATAGTTGGGGGTAGAATTGAGAATTTTGATCCCCCTACTTTCTGCAAAGGCTAACGTTTCCGTTCCCGTGAAAACAGACCCTTGATCGGCCGTAATAGTCTCTGGCAGGCCGAACCGGTGGATGATATGTTCTTCAATGAATTTTATTACGGTGGCCTGAGTCACCATTCTGCATGGTATGGCCTCAGCCCACTTAGTAAAGTAGTCCGTAGCTACTATGATGAAACAGTGTTGGCACGATGATGGTGGTAGGATTTTGCCAATTAGATCCACAGCCCATCCTCTGAACGGCCATGGTTTGATTATCGACTAGAGCTCTTTAGCTGGCATGTGCTGTATCGGGCCATGCTTTTGGCAAGCTTGGCATCCTTTTGCATTGCTAATACAATCTTTCAGCAAACCAGGCCAATAATAGTTGTACCTTCTTAGCAACCATTTCATCTTTGTACAGCCCTGATGTGCCCCACAGATCCCTTCATGCACTTCAGCCATAACCTGCATGGCCTGTTTCTTACCTAAGCATTTTAAGATCACATCCTCTCCGATGGGTTTCTTGAACAATTCTCCATCAAGCACCACGAATTGGACTACGAATAGTCTAAGCTTTCGGTCTACCCTGACATTTGGTGATTCAGGTATTCAATGATGGGCGTTCTCCAATCAGCATCCTCTATCAAGACCGAATATCTATAGGCAGAACCTCTTTCTTATGATTCCTAAGGCAATCACTCACATGTGATCACATTAAGTTGACCTGCCTAGGCACCATGACAAAGATATCTGCTCCATGCTCACAAAGATATACACCGCAAACCTTGTTTGTCGGTTCTTAGACATAGGAGTATGAAAACCTGCTAGACAATATGATCACTATAACCGTATTAACCACTTTCTCCCAGAAACTCTGTCCGGATATCCCAGATATAACCATGCTAACCCGTTTCTCCCAGAAACTCTGTCCAGATATCCCATATATAACCGTACTAACCAGTTTCTCCCAGAAACTCTGTCCAGATATCCCAGATATAACCGTACTAACCCGTTTCTCCCAGAAACTCTGTCCAGATATCCCAGATATAACCGTACTAACCCGTTTCTCCCAAAAACTCTGTCCAGATATCCTAGATATAACTGTACTAACCCGTTTCTCCCAGAAACTCTGTCCAGATATCCTAGATATAACCATACTAACCAATTTCTCCCAGAAACTCTGTCCAGATATCCCAGATATAACCATGCTGACCCGTTTCTCCCAGAAACTCTGTCTAGATATCCCAGATATAACCATGCTGACCCGTTTCTCCCAGAAACTCTGTCCAGATATCCCAGATATAACCATGCTGACCTGTTTCTTCCAGAAACTCTATCCAGATATCCCAGATATAACCATGCTGACCCGTTTCCCCCAGAAACTCTGTCCAGGTATCCCAGATATAACCATGCTGACCAGTTTCTCCCAGAAACTCTGTCCTATTTTCCCAAATATACTAGTTTCTCCCAGAAAACTCTATCCAAATTTCCTAAAAATACCCGAAGTTCCTGTTTTCCCCAGAAACTCTATCCAAAATTCCCAAAGTATCCCGGAAATCCCTGTTATCCCTTGGTGATCATACTGGAGAGTAAAGTTAGCACACTCTGTATGGCTAGGACCTTATTTGTTTAACTGCTATCTGTTAGAAATAGGGGCATCATATAGATTAGGACGTACATCCGCATGCTTGTCTCGTATGCATGCATCATTCCCATCAATCTGCACACACTGTCTCGAGTTAGTCCACATCACTGTCTTTGTCTGTCTAAAGTCATCACTATCAAGATCTGATACACCCCTTTCTCTCGAAATCTGTCAGGTCAGTATAGATTCCCAAGGTCAGCAGCCGGGATCCTCGTCGTGGGCCAGGAGTTTAGATAATCATTTGGTCAGAATCAGTCCGACAGCCTACTTCAGCATGAATAGAGAAGAGTTAGAAAACAAGGTTACTGAGTTGAGAGCAACCATAAGTCAGCAGTCCGACAGCCTATCCCAAGTTCTGAAGTTCATGGAAGAACTAAAGCAGCAGCAGCCGCAACCTCCGCCCGGGTTTCCACCACCAGGGTTTGAACCACCCCCACATGAGAATAATGGTGAGGAAGACTAGTTTCAAGGGGTCCCACCATTTGTGTACGAGAAGAAGCTCCAAGAGAAAATGGATAAGGTTGACAAGCTGGAGAGCGTACTGAGGAAAAGCAAGGGGGTCGATGATTACATGCTAGACTTGGAAGGCCTCTTTGAGCCTGTTAAGCTGAAACTGCCGGAGAACTTCAAAATGCCTGCCATCGACCGTTTTGATGGAATTGGGAATCCAAAAAGTCATGTGAAGCTGTGTATGAGTATCTTCCAGTCCATGGGTTGTACCCACGAGCACATTGCGATGCTGTTTCCGCAAACTCTTGCAAAATTGGCACTATCATGGTTCCTAACCTTGGAAGCCTCCAAAACCCGGGCATGGGGAGACATTGTTCGAGTCTTTATCGATCACTACTCCTACAATCAAGAGCTGGATGTCACTATTAGGGATTTAGAAACAACCCGACAGAATAACAATGAATCCTTCGCTGCATTTTTGAGCAGGTGGAGAAATAAGGTGGCCCAAATGACCCACCGGCCGATTGAAAAGGAACAGGTAAAGATGCTCATCCAGAACCTGCAGCTGCTCTACCATGAGAAATTGTTCTACTAGTCCATCTCCACCTTTAAGGAGTTGTTTGAAGTTGGAACTAGAGTTGAAGACGCTATCAGAGAAGGAAAGATCAAAAAGGAAGAACCTCCGAGTCAGTCAAGAAGGCTCAACTACTCCTGGAATCCCCCGGATGTCAATGCCCTTAGTAGCCAACCCATGGCGTGCCCTCCTAGGCCATACCAACCCTCGAACCAAGCAAATTCCTCCAATCGCCCTTTCCAGAAAAAGCCCCCCGCAACTTCGCCAAGTTAGAAATCTCTTTCTCCTCAGCTTTAGATCGCCTCCTCAAAAAGGGCCATCTCCAACCACTCCAACCTCGAAATACCCCGCCCCCGCCTAACTACGATACGTCCAAGCAATGTACCTATCACCAAGCCCATGGCCACAACACCGATGATTGTATGCGCCTCTGCTATGATATCCAGGACCTCATTGACCAGAATATCATTGAGCCGCCTCTGAAGCAGCCCCATATCACTCAAAATCCTCTACCAAACCACCAAAATGTCAGCCTCATTGAGTCCAACCTTGTATCCTTCAACCCCGCTACCTATATCACCCCCCTAGGACAACCCTTACCCTTCATTGACATCCCAGATTCTGTGGGAATTCATCTAATTGAGGGGGAGAATGACGAGTGGCAGCAACAGCTTGACGATGCGCAAGACTTGTTCTTCCTGGAAGAGCATGATCTAGGGGTGGTAGACCTCAAATGGTACGATCCCAACATTGAGAGTGATGCTTCTATCTAGAGCGAGCCGAAAAAGACATTTGTGGGAATGGATTGTGATTGGTTCAAAGAAGATGGGATTGTAGAAGCGCCTACTCTTGTCGAGATTGATCATTTGACTAGATCGGGCCGTCATTACCAGCCTCTGCAGCCTACTACTGAAGCTATTGAGAAAGGTCCGGTTAAAGACAAGGGGAAGGGTAAGATGGATGAGATCATCGAAGAAGATAATGAGTTGATGAAGCAGCTAAAGAAAACCCAAGCACATCTGTCGATGTAGAATATCATGGTAACATCCTACAAGCATAGGCAAGCCATGTTGAATGCCTTGGCTGGAATTGAAGTCCCTATCGACGCCGCACCAGAGGATATGGTGACTTTCTTGGGCGCACTTACCCTCGACCCGATCATTACATTTTTTGATGAAGACTTGCCACCCGAAGGATCTGCACATAACAAAGCATTATACATCACTATTGGATGTAAGGGACAGCAGGTGCCGTTTTGTCTGGTCGATACAGGTTCTGCCTTAAATGTTTGTGCCCTAAGGACTGCCACCGCTTTGGGGGTCGATGTCCTTGACATCACGCCATCTGTGCAATCCGTGAGGGCCTACGATAACACCAAGAGAAATGTGATGGAAACTGTCTCTCTACAAATTCAGGTAGGATCTTTGGTAAGCACTGAGGTTTTTCAAGTCATGGACATACCTGCCTCGTTCAACTTGTTGATTGGCAGGACTTGGCTGCATGTCAACAAAGCCGTATCATCCACTGTGCATTAAATGATCAAGTACATTCATGAGAAGGAAGTAAAGATCATCCTCGGTAATAGTTGGGGTAATGAAGCTTTCCCAAATTACGCTCCCATTTTCGAATTCCAAATACCTGAGCTAGAAGGGATTGGGCCGATGCCAGCAAGGAAGTCCACATGATCAATGACAAAGACAGGTTCCCCAAGGTCCACTCCGCAGTTGTCAACATTGTTCGCAAAATGAACTACTTCCTCGGAATGGGATTGGGCCGATGCCAGCAAGGAATTCATGAGTTCCCTCAGATCAAAGGGTAACAAGGCACTTTTGGGTTGGGATACAAGCCCACTGAAGAAGACGTCGAGCTATAGAGGCCATGGAAGAAAAGGGTAAAGGGTCTCCTACCATACGGCCGCAAGGCCTTGAATGGACAGTTCATCAAGCAAGGGGATGATTTCCCTTACTTTGGGTTCCCCGAACCCTGGATCCATCAAACCACTGGGAAAAGGCACCCCGGGCTTGAAATCTTCGCTGACTACGAGAGGCCCCCATATCAAGATCCGTTCTATCCCGAAAAGATTGAAAAGACCCCAGAGGAAGACTGGTTGAAATACCTGGACACTGAAGCCATCTAGAAAATATGGGAGGAATCCGCTGAGAAGAAGGAAGAAAAGAGGGCCGAGAGCCAAGATGATCAGATCAAGCCAACTGAGGAGGGTCTGAGCAGCCAGGCTGTAGAGTCATCTGTCCGTGTCTCCCTATCCCCTGTTCCCCCAGCGTCTGTACTGCCAATTATCAAGTCTGTACTAAAGTCGGCTGCTGTAAGCCCACCACTGTCCAATGTAATCACTTCACCTATCATGAATGAAATGAAAGACGATTCTGCTTACTCCTCTGTGTCTAATACTTGTGAATGCACAGATCCCTCCGAGGATCACCCAATCGAACTTAAGCAACTAATTGAAAAACTACCTGCTTATGAAATAATCGAGGATACTTTATCGGTTAACCTGGGTGAAATAGATAATCCCCAAATTGTGCAAATTGGCTCAACTCTTAATAAAGAAAAAAAAGAAAAACTAACCCTCTTGCTAAAAGAATTCAAAGATGTTTTTGCTTGGTCTTACAAAGACATGCCTGGGGTCGATCCCGACATTGTCTAACATCATATTCCCCACTTCCCCAATTCTAAACCTGTTAAGCAGAAACTGAGACGCATGAGGCCGGAATGGGCACTCAAGGTTAAAGAAGAAGTGGAGAAGCAGTTCAAGGCGGGGTTCATCATCGTCACCGAATATCCGGAATGGATTGCCAATATCGTGCCAGTCCTGAAGAAGGATGGAAAAGTTCGTGTGTGCGTCGGCTTCCGTGATCTAAACAAAGCCAGTCCCAAGGATGACTTCCCGCTTCCCCACATTGATGTTCTGGTGGACAACACCGCTGGACATGAGCTACTTTCATTCATAGATGGCTTCTCAGGGTACAATCAGATTCTAATGGCGCCAGAAGATCAGGAAAAGACAACATTCACCACACCTTGGGGAACCTACTATTATAGAGAAATGCCTTTCGGACTCAAGTATGCTGGGGCAACCTACCAAAGAGCTGCCACCACTCTGCTGCATGACCTGATTCACAAGGAAGTGGAAGTATACGTAGATGACATGATCGTGAAGTCCAGGGACAAAGAAGGACACCTGGTAGCGCTGGAAAAGTTTTTTGAAAGGTTGCTCAAATAGAAGATGAGGTTGAATCCAATGAAATGCACTTTCGGTGTGACCTACGGTAAACTCCTGGGTTTTCTCATCACACAAAGGGGGATAGAGGTGGATCCCTCCAAGATCAAGGCAATCCTAGAGATGACACCACCGCGGAATGAAAAAGAAGTGAGGGGATTTCTTGGAAGAATCCAATTTATCAGCCGCTTCATTTCCAAGCTAACGACTACATGCGATCCTTTATTCCGATTGCTGAGAAAAGGGGAAAAGTTCCAATGGGATGACCAATGCCAAGCCGCTTTCGATAAAATAAAAGCCTACCTTCAAAATCCGCCTGTCCTCTCGCCGCCAACTCCTCATAAGCCCTTATTCCTTTACCTATCCGTCTCCGAAAATGCCATGGGTTGCATGCTAGCCCAAGAAGGAGAAGAAAGCCACTCCAAAAAAGCCATATACTACCTCAGCAAGAGGATGACTGGGTATGAGCTCAACTACTCTACCCTCGAAAAAATATGTTGGGCCTTGGTTTGGTGCACTCGCCGACTGAGGCACTACATGCTGGCCTTCCCGGTTGTGCTCATATCCCGCATGGATCCTCTAAAATACCTTCTCGAAAAACCCGCCCTGACCGGCCGTATATCCCGTTGGTTACTCCTACTATCTGAATTCGATATCAAGTATGTTACAAGCAAATCGGTAAAAGGGAGAACCGTAGCTGAGCATCTCACAGAACATGCCGTTGACTCCAAAGAAAGTGGGGACTTTTCATTTCTGGACGAGAATATCATGGAAATCAAGAAAGAACAGTGGAAGTTGTATTTTGATGGAGCAGCCAACATGAAAGGATACGGAGTAGGAATGATCCTAGTATTACCAAGCGGGGACCATACTCCATTGGCAGTCAAGCTCAATTATAACTCCACCAACAACACTGCTGAATACGAAGCATGCATTCTGGGAATAGAAGCAGCCATAGAGCTGAAAGTTCAGAAGTTAGACATCTTCGGGGACTCAAACCTCATCATATCACAAGCTAGAGGAGAATGGAAAGTAAAAGAAGAAAGGTTGAAGCCCTATCATGATCATCTCGACCAACTCAAGAGGCGGTTCAAGAACATCACATTCCTCTACTTGCCTAGGGAAGAAAATTAGCTAGCAGATTCATTGGCTACCTTAGCCTCCATGATCAAGATTCCTGTGGGAGTCAAGATGATGCCTTTGGTAATTGAGCAGAGGTACGAGCCTTCGTTCAACATAATCGCCATAATCGAAGAAGAAGAGAATGGAACACCATGGTATCAGGATGTCTAGGATTTCATAGAAAAAGGGATATGCCCCCAAGAATCTACCGAGAAAGACAAAAGGGCCATTCGAAGATTCGCAGCGCAATTCATCATTTGTGGTGGGAAACTACTGAAGAAAGGGTACAACGGTCACAACCTGACTTGCTTGTTTGGAAAAAGCTCCAGAAGAATGATGGAGGAAATACACGAGGGGGTATGTGGCCCGCACATGAACGGTCACATGCTGGCCAAGAAAATCATAAGACAAGGGTACTACTGGACAACTTTGGAGAAAGATTGTTACGAATACGTAAGAAGGTGTCACAAGTGCTAGATCTATGCAAACATGATGCACGTACCACCATCCCTTCTATACAGCATGACCTCGCCTTGGCCATTCTCAACCTGGGGAATCGATATCATTGGTGAAGTCATTCCAAAAGCCTCAAATGGAAATCGATACATCTTGGTGGCCATCGAATACTTCACGAAATGGGTAGAAGCCGTATCTTACAGCAAGTTAGGGGCCAAGGAAGTGGCCAAGTTCATCAAGAGAAATCTCATCTGCCATTATGGAGTCCCCCATGAGATTATTTCGGACAACGGAAGTCATTTTAAAGCGGAAGTTAGGGATCTGTTCGAAGAATAAAAAATCACTTATCACAAGTCATCACCGTACAGACCACAGACTAATGAGGCAGTCGAAACTGCGAATAAGAATGTCAAGGCCATACTGCAGAAAGCAGCCGATACCTACAAAGACAGGCATGAAAAGCTACCGTTCGCACTTTGGGGTACAGAACATCGATCAGGACGTCCACGGGAGCAACTCCTTGCTCACTAGTGTATGGGATGGAAGCGGTACTTCCAGTCGAGATAGAACTACCGTCCCTACGTGTGATGGAAGAATGTGAAATTTCGGAGTCAGATTGGTTGAGGGAAAGATACGAAGAATTGGCTCTCATAGATGAAAAGCGTCTAGCGGCAGTCGACCATGTCCGAATCTATCAAAAGATGATAGCTCGTGCTTTCAACAAAAGGGTTCGTCCGAGGAAGATTGTCAAGGGTGACCTTGTCCTTAAGGAATTGCGAGCTCCGATCTTTAATCCCCGAGGGAAGTTTAAACCTAAATGGGTCGGCCCTTACATCGTCAAGACTATTCTTTCCGGAGGAGCAACTTATCTCATGGACCTCGATGGTGTCGAATTCAAAGAACCAATCAACATGGACCGCCTCAAAAAGTACTTTGCTTGACCATTCCCCAAATAACTAATTTCTTTAAAGCTTTGCCCTGAACTACGCTCGACCTGATTCCCACTCGGGGATATGTAGGCAACCACATCGGTTCAGTCGCTCCACCCACAAAAAATAACCATTTTTCTTTCAAGCTTTAGCCTGAACTACGCTCGACCTGATTCCCACTCGGGGATACGTAGGCAACCACATCGGTTCGGTCGCTCACCCACAAAAAATAACCATTTTTCTTTCAAGCTTTGGCCTGAACTACGCTAGACCTGATTCCCACTCGGGGATACGTAGGCAACCATATCAGTTCGGTCGCTCCACCCACAAAAAATAACCATTTTTCTTTCAAGCTTTGGCCTGAACTACGCTCGACCTGATTCCCACTCGGGTTTACGTAGGCAACCACATCGGTTCGGTCGCTCTACCCACAAAAAATAACCATTTTTCTTTCAAGCTTTGGCCTGAACTATGCTCGATCTGATTCCCACTCGGGGATACGTAGGCAACCACATCGGTTCGGTCGCTCCACCCACAAAAAATAACCATTTTTCTTTCAAGCTTTGGCCTGAACTACGCTCGACCTGATTCCCACTCGGGGATACGTAGGTAACCACATCGGTTCTGTCGCTCCACCCACAAAAAATAACCATTTTTCTTTCAAGCTTTGGCCTGAACTACGCTCGACCTGATTCCTACTCGGGGATACGTAGGCAACCACATCGGTTCGGTCGCTCCACCCACAAAAAATAACCATTTTTCTTTCAAGTTTTGGCCTGAACTACGTTCGACCTGATTCCCATTCGGGGATACGTAGGCAACCACATCGGTTCGGTCGCTCCACGCCAAAAAAAAAAAGCGTTTTCTTTCAAGCTTTGGCCCAAACTACGTTGGACCTAATCCCCGCTCGGGGGTACGTAGGCAGACTTTAAAAAAAAAAAGAAAAGAAGGATGGCTCGCTAGGTTGAAATTCCGAAAGGACGCCTAGGCAAAAGTTAGAGTTAAATCCAAAGTGAGCAATAACAAAAGAGAGAAAAGAGCTCGCTAGGTCACCTAACGGGTGCCTAGGCAAAATTATGAGCGTATGAGAAAAATAAAGTCGCGGTCCTTACCATAACCCAGAAGTCACCCTCCACACTAGGGGCAAACTTCGGCCACATACCTCGTTTGTCTAAACCTTTTCTAAACTAGGGGCAAACATCGGTCATCTACCTCGTTTGCCTCATAACCATACATATCCCAAACTAGGGGCAAACTTCGGCCACCCGCCTCGTTTGCCTCTAATCGTCCTAGCATGCCCAAACAAGTACCAAAAGCAACATCTAATCGAAATCTCGGTTACAAAATATTTTTAGAAAGCTAAAATGCATATAATGAGATTCTCAAAGTAACCAAGGTTCACCGATAAACAAACTTTGAAAATAAGCAGGAATGATCAAAGAAATAAAAGTCTTTTAAAAAAAAGCAATCACACATGTTCGAAGACAGTTGGAGGAATGAGCAGAATCAGTCAGGTGTGGTCTTATCTTTGTGTCTTTTATTTCTTCAAAGGTCTTTAGAAGTAGGCCTTTACTCGGTCAGTCCAACCATCAATGAAAGCAGCAATAGTGGCAGCCCTGATCCTGGAAGCAAAAACCCTCTTAGTAAAACCCTGGGGAACCTCCTGAACCTGCCCATACTGTCTGGCCAAACGGCGAGGATTATAGAAAGAAGTCTCTCTTAGACCCATCAACCACACTCTCTGGTGACCCCTGAGGGTTGTGGTAACAGTATAAAGGCCCCAACGCCTCACGATCCAGCAAATGTCAGCCTCAGATAAAGCACCCATCATGTTAACCCAATCAGAAAAAGTGTAGAGAGGGTGAAGCACGGCTCGACGAAAGTAAACCGGTAGTATGCGGCCCCTGTCCACAATTGGAGGCGCTCATTTAACCAGGCCTGTAACACCAAAGGCGCCCCAGAAAGAAGAGGAGTCCCTTGGTTGAAGGCATTATCCATGCCATTCAAGGTTTCAGCTAGAACCATAGCCATGGGGTTCTTACCTGCCTTCAGTCCGAGACATACATGCACTAAGTCACTAGAAGTACTCGAGAATAAGAAGTGCGAAGTCATGCACAGAATCAGAGCAGCCCCACGAGTAGCATCATACACGCTGGGATTCCTAGGACTGGCATATCGGGCAATAATGGAAGCAATGTCAAGAACCTCACCTTGAATTAGCCGGCAAGAAATAGTGATGGAACAATTCAGATATTCAGCCAAGCATCGTGTAGGACTAAGGGTATCAGCAGAAGGGAGAATCAGGCCGGAGTCAGAATCATAGCCAAGAATAGCACAAAACTCCTCAAGCAGGGGACTTATCTCCAGGCCATTGAAATTGAAGACATGGTTCACCGGGTCCTAGTGGGTGATAGCAGCACGCAAGAACTCAGTGTTCAGGGTCATCTGGCAAAGAGACAATAGCTCGGTCAAGCCGTAGCTAAAGAGGTTGATCCGTTCCACGCCATCCGTGATGTTTAGTGATCTTGTCAGAATCAAGATATAAAAGTATGCTTATTTGTGCTTTACTTTCAAAAGATTTGTAGTGTGGAAAGTAAAGGTCGAACCCACAGAGATTGTTAACTTTTAATCCTTCAATTACTAAAATTTAATCTATCTAGTTATAAGAAAATCGGGAGTTTGATTTGTTTAGAATTTGATTATTACTACTAATTAAACTATGAAGTAAACTATGAAATTATAGAAATAAAATCTAGAAGCAAATCTAAGTAAACTTATATGCGAAATTCAAAGTTGGTTTAAATATATGGAGATGAGATCTAGGATCACAATTCCACTACTAACTATGCATTGGGGTTCTATATTTCCTAATCTAAGTTCTATGTTTGGATAGTTATGATCTATCGTAGCTACAAGCCCAATAGTATCGTCAAGAGAATATTGTTAGTTCAATCTAAGCATAATCCATCTATGGTTTACATGAATCATCTACCTATACCTAGGGCGTAGCATAACTCATCTTTCCCAAGCATGGATTATAAAAGATGTAAACATCACAATCACATAAGTACCATTGTATGTAAATACTCTTCTCAATCACAGAAATCAAGGACTATTGAGTTCAATAACCATAAGGAAAAATTTAAGACAAGAATAAATCCAAAATACTTTTGATTATTAGCATTAAAAATTGATTATGTATAAATAATCCACCAACATACAATCATTATCCCAAAACATAAAATCTTAAAGTAGAAAAGCATAGAAAATCCCCCTTTACATAGCTAGGGTTTCATTGAAACCCTAGATTAAGAGCTTAGTTGCTCATGATGGTTGAAAGCATGAAGATGGAGTTGATGTAAGCCATTAGACACCTTCAAGCTTGCTCTTCTCCTTCCCTTGCCTTCAAAGCCTTCAATGAATGTATATGAATAGCTCTCTAGGTGTGTAACCCTAAAAGCTCATAAAATCCTCCTATATATAGAGTTTAGAAAGGGTTTTTGGAAGCTTTTCCAACTCGTATTGCACTAAAACAGAGGCTATTTCCATTCTGGACGTCATTAAGCAGTTTTGTTCGCACAAGGCTCTTCAGAATAGTCAAATACGTAACTTCGGTTTTTGTACGGGCCGCGCGAGCGCGTAATTGGGGATGTCGCGTGCGCTGGTCGCGCGAGCGGATTCCAGGATCTTGCGCGAGCGGACCGCTCGCGCGAATGGCTTTTTCCATCTTCCTTCTGCCTGCCTTTTCACCTTATTTAACCAAATTTTCTTGTTTTCTTCTAAAACCTGACAGAAAATAGCAAATAAAGTAAAACTACACAAAAATAAGGTAAAAACAACTAACAAATGTAAATTAAGGCGTATAATCAGGATTTGTTCCTCCCGATCACACCCCTAAACCTACACTTTGCTAGTCCTCAAGCAAAAAGAAAATAAAACTACTAAAAAAAACTACTCCATTTTTGTATGGATAACGATTGCACTTAGCTGGTGCAACAAGCCTTTTAAACCTCTAGGTGTCCCTAGTCGGACGAGTGAAGTCTCGTGAGGGTTCTCGTCAACAAGTCACCCACAACCATTTTATTAACTTGTGAAAATAAAAATAATTTTATTCCAATTTTTAAATGTTTTAATGTCACATCCTTCCTTGATAAAATCAACTTCAACTGAAACTTTTTAAATTATCAAGAGTAGAACAATCGTCTGCCTTCATATATTATGAAAAATAATCCGAAAACATATATCAACAGAATCAATGGAATATATCTAAGACCCGCATGTATGTGAAATAGTAGTCAAGTGGATACTCGGCAACTATGAACTTGGAATATAAATCGGATGACTATTTAGTGATGCTTTGACTACAAATCTCACGTTGTCAATTACACTCTAAAACAAATTCACTTTGAAACAGGTATAAGCACACATATGTATATATGCGAGAAAGAATTATCGCGCAAAACTAATAAACTCGCATATAACACAGAACAACGTATGACACGACAGAAATAAAATAGTCTCATGAATAGATATCGATCGTCCAGTGAATACCATTACGACCATGCTTATAATCCTTTTCCTTTATCAGTTCCATATTCACATCATGTTTCCATAAAATCAACTAGGACTTTCTAAGGGTTGTAGCGTTGGTCGAGGGTTAAGGTTCAGAAAAGAAAGGTAGAAGGAATTCAAAGAGTCCGCCAGTATATAGAAATAGCCTTAATGTGTAATGCAGAGGCTTTACTACAACGACTAGTTATTTCTTTTCTTTCTTTTCTTTATCTCTTTCAAGAGATTCATATCCTTTTTTTTTCCTCAATTTTTCTTCTTCTTTTTCTTTTTTTTTTATTTTTATTTTTTTTATTTTTTTAATCGTTTATTAGCCCGATTTCTTTATGAAAAACTATTCTCTAACTACTTTTGGACATGGGTTAGGTCAATTTTGTAGTGGCGAACTCCATATCGGAGTGGTTAGGATAATAGGCGAATAAAGAAATGGTTTAATTAAAGGCCCAAAGGGTTAACGAGAGATAAAATATTTATATTGGGTAGGCCAAAGGTCAACAGGTGTATTAGAAAGATGGCCTAGTGTCATTTTCTACAGTCATATGATTCTGCAATGTTATGATGTTAACGGAAATATAATTTTTTCCTATATTTTTTCTTTAAGCATGGTAATAATAATACTGACTCGACTCTCAATCAAAATAAAAGAATAATGAGACTACTCAACGAACTAGTACGATATGTCAAAGAGATTCGATAATAGTAAATTTAAAACCCTCAAAAGGAGGATAAGCTCTAAAGCACACCGGGTTTAATCTCCACAATGTTACTATTTAGAAATCCAAATTATATTATAGTTCAAATGTTACTATGTATCCATATGACTACGTGCCGGGCAATAAGATATGCAAGTATAAGATATCAAACAATGATTCTAAAGATATATAGATCTCAAGACATATCTTCATAGATTCGGTAGACATCAGATCACATACTCTCTAAATTCCAAAATTTCAACGAAATCTACTTACAAAAAGAAGTAACGCAACATTAAACAATATTAAGAAATTATTTAAGAAACTATTTTCATTTATTTAAAGAACTCTTACAATGTTTACTTTTCTATTCTTATTAAATCTATTTGGTATCAGTATTTATTTATTTATTATTATTATTTTTTACAATGAATGAACGACATAACCAAATAAAAGAACTAAGAACTAAAATTTAAACAATTCTGAAATACTAAAAATAAAACTAAAAATAAAACGACAAAACTAAAATGAATATCCATATACTCCCCCAAACCAAATCACTGCATATCCCTATGCAGGTGGGAGCATGACAATGACATGAATGTAGTCCTCATAGAAGATCACCAAGATGTCCACACCATGAAAAATGTCGGACGGTAGCGGTACGCCAGATCGAAAGTACCAATCAACTAGCTCCCACTCCGGGTGCTCCGCAGGGTCGAATGGTGGTGCCATCTCATCAAAATCAGCATGTAACTCCGGACTCACACCCTCCTCAGTCCCCTCAATAACACTCGGACCCAAATCCACCCTATCATCCTTAGGACCGGAATAAGGCACAAATATCTAGGTAATGTCCTTAGGGGACCAGTCAGGGTGACCCGGACGCTATCGTACATAATCAGGGAGGTCCCTATATGGATAGGTAACCTCGGTCGTAGGCATAGTAGACTTAATAGGGTCAGATAATGAACTAGCTGCAAAACCTGAGACAACACCCTCGTCATCATCATCGGTCGAGGAATCGGCCGATTCAGACGAAGAAGACTCGGAAGATGTAGGGGGAGCGCCATAAGGGCCATCAATTGCGGTAGGGTCATCGCCAAACAGATCATCCTCGTCGGAAGAATCAGAACAGATAGGAATAGGCTTACGAGGACGACGACGATCCCAGCCGGGACGACCGACTGGACCGTAGGACTTGGCTACCCTAGGACTCGGTACGGTAACAGAATCAGAAGCACTAGAGTTAGAACGAGGACCCGACTCAATCGAAGACCTATCGGGTGACGAAGGAGGGGAAATCGGGTGGTCCATAAATGAGGATGTAGGTGAAATATGCGGGTCGAGATAACTATATGGATATTGGAGAATCAAAAACCTGAAGCCAAAAATTAAGTCACAAATTAACTTAATTAGTTGGAAGTATTAAAACAAATAATAGTAACATGACTATATTCCTTCTTATGTAGCTGTAATGAATGGCAAATTGGTAAACGTCAGCAATGTCAGTTTGCAGTGAAATAGAAATTCGGACAGAATTACCCCCAAACCTTAACCTGAGAGATTTCTGTTATAGTGCAATGGTTGGTGAAATAACTGTGCAACATTATTTCAACGCAATTGCTTCTAAATGAATGTAAAAACAGTATATAGCCAAACATGAAAGTGAAACTAGAATTAATTAATGGAGACGTTACGGATGTAACAAACCAGAGGCAACAGGAATAAAACGACCATAACGAAAAATAAAAATAGCAAAATGATATAATTACAGACCACATGAGCAAAAGTAAACAAAAAGACAGAAAGTAAACTAACCGGTCAAAGCTGGGTACAGCAAAATTCTAATATCAATAAACAGAAAATAAAAACACAAAAATGATAAAAGAATATACAGGCCCAATTTTCTGAAAATGTCTAAACCACCCATCAAATACATGAAAAAGGAAATGTCTAAACACCCCCCCCCCCCCCCCCCCCCCAACCTACTCAGTCCTCACCACCCTCAATCAGAACCAGCTCATACCCCGTACTCCCCTGTCCCGTAGTACCATCCCCATCCCCATCACCATCACTCCCATCCCCGGCAACGGCGACAAAAATTTATCTTGTCAGAATCAAGATATAAAAGTTTGCTTATTTGTGCTTTACTTTCAAAAGATTTGTAGTGTGGAAAGTAAAGGTCGAACCCACAGAGATTGTTAACTTTTAATCCTTTAATTACTAAAATTTAATCTATCTAGTTATAAGAAAATCGGGAGTTTGATTGGTTTAGAATTTGATTATTACTACTAATTAAATTATGAAGTAAACTATGAAATTATAGAAATAAAATCTAGAAGCAAATCTATGTAAACTTATATGAGAAATTCAAAGTTGGTTTAAATATATGGAGATGAGATCTAGGATCACAATTCCACCACTAACTATGCATTGGGGTTCTATACTTCCTAGTCTAAGTTCTATGTTTGGATAGTTATGATCTATCGTAGCTACAAGCCCAATAGTATCGTCAAGAGAATATTGTTAGTTCAATCTAAGCATAATCCATCTATGGTTCACATGAATTATCAACCTATAACTAGGGCGTAGCATAACTCATCTTTCCTAAGCATGGATTATAAAAGATGTAAACATCACAATCACATAAGCACCATTGTATGTAAATACTCCTCTCAATCACAGAAATCAAGGACTATTGAGTTCAATAAGCATAAGGAAAAATCTAAGACAAGAATAAATCCAAAATACTTTTGATTATTAGCATTAAAAATTGATTATGTATAAATAATCCACCAACATACAATCATTATCCCAAAACATAAAATCTTAAAGTAGAAAAGCATAGAAAATCCCCCTTTACATAGCTAGGGTTTCATTGAAACCCTAGATTAAGAGCTTAGTTGCTCATGATGGTTGAAAGCATGAAGATGGAGTTGATGTAAGCCATTAGACACCTTTAAGCTTGCTCTTCTCCTTCCCTTGCCTTCAAAGCCTTCAATGAATGTATATGAATAGCTCTCTAGGTGTGTAACCCTAAAAACTCATAAAATCCTCCTATATATAGAGTTTAGAAAGGGTTTTTGGAAGCTTTTCCAACTCGTATAGCACTAAAACAGAGGTTATTTCCATTCTGGATGTCATTAAGCAGTTTTGTTCGCACAGGGCTCTTCAGAATAGTCAAATACGTAACTTTGGTTTTTTTATGGATTGCGCGAGCAGGCCGCGCGAGCGCTTTATTGGGCATGTCGCGCGCCCGGGTCGTTTTTAGTTTAGGGGAGTATATGGATATTCATTTTAGTTTTGTCGTTTTGTTTTTAGTTTTATTTTCGAGTCGCTAAAATTATTCTTGTTTCTACAGATCTCAAATCGTCAATTCTAGCAAGATCGAGTGGAGCAGCTGTGCACGTCAACGGAGCTTACGCGGACCTGCAAGAAAATAAATTGCAATTAATTTAAAATCACCAAGTAAATCCGTTATTTAATTTTCGCATCGAACCACTGTATGTCAGGGCGCTGTGACGCAATACTTGCATTAGGGTAGGTGTGGATTGAGCATTGCATTAGCTAGGAAACCTGGGGCGCTGGGCTTGACGCGGTCATTGCATTACAGGATACTTTCATGCATCACATTAGTCTTGTGTGCTTGCATGCTTGGTTCTTCGCGTAGCTTTTTTTGTTTTTTTTATTGAGTCAGTCCTTAGTTTATGTTTGGAACTCGTTCAACTAAACCTAAATTAAATCCGCTTAATCTCGAACTTGAACGCACACTTAGAGACCTTAGGTCATCAACCCAAGCTTCGAGAGCTCGGTTGATGTTAGACGACAAATCCACACCGGAACTGTCATCTTCGTTTGAATTAGAAATCCGTAGTACCCTTAACCATTTACGAAAAACTAAACCGATAAAAATCGAACCTATTCCTATGGCCGATTTTGAACATAACCGGAATAATGGAAACAATCAGAATAATGGGGATAATCTTAACATACCCCCACCACCACCATTAAAGGACTATTTCACTCCTATCGCCTACACACCACCGTCGTGTATTGCATTACTGGAAGTGACGGCAGCTCACCTTGAAATCAAATCATCAACTATTGCACTCTTGCCGTCATTTCACGGGCGTGTTAAGGAAGACCCTTATAATCATCTAGGAGAATTTTAGGGTATCTGCGCGACTTTAAAGATTCAGAACTTAACAGATGATGAGTTAAAAATGCGTCTGTTCCCGTTTTCACTTAAAGATAAGGCGAAGTACTGGCTCCAGTCATTGGAGCCAAATTCAATAAGAACATGGGATGAGTTGCAAACTGCGTTCCTACAAAAATTCTTCCCCATAATTAGGACGAATCAGATTAGAAAGTCAATAACTAATTTTACAATGTAAGATGGGGAGACACTTTACGATACATGGGAACAGTTTAAAGAACTCTTACGTTCTTGCCCTCATCACCAGATACCTAAATGGCAGCTGGTGCAAGTCTTCTATGAAGGACTAATTCCTACCGTTCGAAATACCGTCGATGCTATTTGTGCGGGGACGTTCCTCCACAAGAGTGCCGATGAAGCATGGAAGATATTTGAAACATTAAGCGAAAACTCTATGCACAAAGCGGTATCCGTACGACCTGAGGGACACCTTCTACCTCATCCAAAGAGAGAGGCAAAAGTTGAGTCTAATCATTCATATGAAATCCAAGAATTAAATAGAAAAATGGACCAACTTATGATGATGGGCCGCATGCAAGGCCCACCTCCTTCTGCTGAAGTATGCCAGTTATGTTCAGATTCGTCACATTCAACATTAGCATGTCCATCTGCATCTCAGTTCCCAGAATTTATAGAACAACATATCAATGCGGTTCAACAGTTTCAACGACCCAATTATAACCCCACGGGTTATAAACCAAACACGACATGGGGACCTCACCTGAACCTTTCATGGAACTCTAATAGTGAGAAACCGTATTCGAAACCCGATACAACCAATTTTCCTAATGCATATAAACCACAATCTAATCAGTATCAGCAGCCTCTGAATCAACAAAATCATTACCAACAGCCTCCCTTCTGTGCCAATCCTCCCAGGGATAAAACTTTCGAAGAGAGCGTGTTGGCATCATTAAAGACCTTAGAGGCCCAATCACAATCACAGTCTCAACTGGTAAATTCCCATACGCAATCTATAGCGAAGTTAGAGTCCCAAATGGGACAATTAGCTAACACATTGAATCGATGTTGTCGCGCCCGCCCCGAAGGTGGGGGGCGGTCCCCCGCGCCCCGAAGGTGGGGGGCGATCCCCTCGAGGGATCGCGACCGATGTAATGAGGGAAAATTACCAAGTCAACCTGTTCAAAATCCTAAGGGTCAGTATGAGGTGAGTTCAGCGAGTGATCAAGTTAACGCTATCTCCACAAGAACCACCGAACGTCCTGAGGAGGTCATACCTCCTCCCGAGGCAAGAAAAGATAAAGGTAAAGAAAAGGAAAAGGGTGAAAAGGAAGAGAATTCTACTACAGTTTCAAAAGACACTAATCCTTTGGTATCTAATAAAACATCTAAAGCAGCGAATCCTTCCGATTATGTCCCTAGGATGCCATTCCCACCGAGCAGGGAAACCCTGGCTCACTTCACTAGAAAAAGAATGAAACCGGAAGATATTCTTGAAATATTTAAAGAAGTAAAAATCAATATTCTACTATTGGATGCGATTAAACAGATACCCCCGTATGCTAAGTTCTTAAAGGATCTATGCACTAAGAAAAGAAAGTCTAGAAATCATTTATCTAAGAAAGTGTCCTTAACAGAGAAGGTTAGCTCCATGTTTAATAATAATACTCTAAATACAAAGACCCGGGTACTCCAACTATCGCTTGTCACATGGGTGATAAATACATTCACCGGGCTCTTCTTGATTTAGGTGCGAGTATGAATTTGCTACCCTATTCTGTCTATGAACATTTGGGTTTAGGAGAACTAAAACCGACTGCGGCCACCTTACAATTAGCCGATAGGTCAATTAAAGTTCCACGAGGGGTAGTAGAAGATGTATTGGTGAAAGTTGATAGACGCTATTATCCGGTCGATTTAATCGTACTAGACACCGAACCAGTCTTAGATGCTAGCAAGCACGTCCCGGTCATTCTAGGACGTCCGTTCCTAGCCACGGCTAACTCTATTATTAACTGTAGGACTGGAGTGATGGATATAACTTTTGGTAACATGACTGTGCGTCTTAACGTCTTTAATGCATCTAATCAACAACATAGAGATGATGAAGAGGCAGACTACTATGCCATAGACTTAATAGACGAATTAGTCAAAGAGGCAGCGCCTTTTATGTTGACTAAGAAAGCGTTGGAAGCATGCTTATCACATTTCAATTTTAATGATTTCAACATTGACACAAATATTGAAGATGTAAATACTCTATTGGAATCAGTAAACACGACCAATGCACTTCCATGAAAACCTAAAATAGAAGCTTTACCGCTGCTTGCACATGAACCGGCCTTACCATCCATTGAGTGTCCTCCAACACTTGAACTTAAGCCGTTGCCAGATTCTTTAAAATATGCATTCCTAGGAACGAACGCAACCCTTCCGGTTATAATCACATCAAATTTAATTGAAATTCAGGAAGTACAACTAATACAGGTTCTAGGTAATCATAAAAAGGTGATTGGATGGACGGTCGCTGATCTCAAAGGAATTGACCCGTCAGTTTGCATGCATAGAATAAATTTAGAAGAAAGTGCTAAACCTTCTAGGGAAATGCAACGACGTCTCAACCCTAACATGAAAGAAGTGGTTATGAAGGAAGTTATAAAACTCTTAGATGCCGGAATTATTTACCCGATCTCCGATAGGAATTGGGTCAGCCCAACTCAGGTTGTCCCAAAGAAATCAGGTATCACGGTCGTACCTAACAAAAAAGGAGTCCTTATACCCACCCGACAAACTACTGGTTGGCGGGTATGTATTAACTATAGAAAACTTAATTCGTTGACTCGTAAGGACCACTTCCCTCTTCCCTTTATTGATCAAATCCTAGAACGTCTGTCCGGTCAGAGTTATTATTATTTCTTAGATGGATACTCTGGTTACAACCAGGTGCCCGTTTATCCTGATGATCAAGAAAAGACGACGTTCACATGTCGCTTTGGAACCTTTGCCTACCGTCGTATGCCGTTCGGGTTGTGCAATGCACCAGCAACCTTTCAACGGTGTATGATGGCAATTTTCTCGGACATGGTTGAGAAATTTCTCGAGGTATTTATGGATGATTTCTCCGTTTTTGGACCTACATTCGATGAATACCTCCAAAATCTTACA
This sequence comes from Hydrangea macrophylla, assembly GCA_033977485.1. Classification (NCBI taxonomy): domain Eukaryota; kingdom Viridiplantae; phylum Streptophyta; class Magnoliopsida; order Cornales; family Hydrangeaceae; genus Hydrangea; species Hydrangea macrophylla. The sequence continues at coordinate 17,034,773 of CM066988.1, forward strand.
AAAGTCCTCACCCGGTGCGAGGAAGCAAATTTGGTATTAAGTTGGGAAAAGAGCCATTTCATGGTTTAAGAGGGAATAGTCTTGGGTCACGTTGTATCCAAGCGAGGTATAGAAGTGGATAAAGCGAAAATCGAGTTAATAGACAAACTTTCACCGCCATCATCCATTCGTCAGATCCGTTCCTTTCTAGGTCATGCCGATTTTTATAGACGATTTATCAAAGACTTTAGTAAAATTTCACGCCCTTTGTGCAACCTGCTTGCCAAGAATGTTCCTTTTGTCTTTGACAACGACTGTCTGAAAGCTTTTGAAACGTTGCGAACCTTACTATCCACGGCTCTGGTAATCCAATCCCCTGATTGGTCATTACCGTTTGAATTGATGTGTGATGCTTCCGATTATGCCGTTGGAGCCGTTTTGGGACAAAAAGTCAATAAGATCCCTCACGTAATTTATTATGCTAGTAAAATGCTAAATGACGTGCAATTGAATTACATGACTACGGAAAAAGAGTTATTAGCAGTTGTGTTTGTCCTCGACAAATTCCGTTCTTATTTATTGGGTTCAAAGGTCATCGTTTATACTGATCATGCTGCCTTGCGTCATCTATTAAATAAGAAAGAAACCAAACCTAGATTAATCCGATGGATTTTACTCCTTCAGGAGTTTAATTAAGAAATATAGGATAAAAAGGGTTCTGAAAACGTGGTAGCTGACCACTTGTCACGGATTCTTGTAGAATCTACCGATCTTACCCCTCTAAAGGATTCATTTTCGGACGAACAATTATTTGCATTATCTACCGTCAATCGTCCATGGTTCAGTGATATCGTCAATTTCTTAGCTACGGGATTTACCCCGCCTACGTGGTCTCGCTTAGACAAAGATCGGTTCTTTTCTCAAATTAAACATTACTACTGGGACGACCCACTGTTATTTAAACACTTTTCTGATCAAATTATACGACGTTGTGTTTCAGAAAGTGAGTTCAAATCCATATTAAATTTTTGTCACTCTCTAGAATGCAGAGGTCACTTTGGAGGCCGTTGAATGGCCGCTAAAGTCCTCCAAAGTGGGTTATATTTGCCAACATTGTTTAAAGACGCACATGAATTTTGTCAGAACTGCGTACGTTGTCAACAAACAGGGAGCATGTCACATCGTGACGCGATGCCCATGACCCCAATTCTTATTATAGAAATATTTGATGTGTGGGGCATCGACTTTACGGGTCCGTTTTCCTCGTCTTGCGGTTTTGAATATATTTTAGTCGCGGTCGACTATGTTTCTAAGTGGGTGGAGGCAGTGGCGACGAGAACCAACGACCATAAAGTTGTGGTTCAATTTATAAAAGATAACATATTTTGTCGATTCGGTACGCCACGGGCAACTATAAGCGACGGGGGTAAACACTTCTGTAATCGTTACTTCGAAGCCCTAGTCCGAAAATATTCCGTCACCCATAAAGTAGGAACCGCATACCATCCGCAAACCCAAGGCCAAGTTAAAGTGTCTAACAGAGAGGTAAAGAGTATATTAGAAAAAACGGTACGCCCAGACACAAAGATTGGTCACAACGACTGACCGATGCGCTTTGGGCATATCGCACAGCTTTTAAAACTCCTATCGGGATGTCTCCTTATCGACTAGTATTTGGAAAAGCATGCCACCTACCGGTGGAACTTGAACATCGATCCTATTGGGCCGTAAAAACGCTTAACCAAGATATAAAAGCGGCAGGATGTCATCGGAAACTTCAATTGCAAGAACTTGAAGAATTGAGAAAGGAAGCGTATGAAAATGCGAGAATCTACAAAGAACGATCTAAATTTTTCCACGACAAAATGATTGTAAGAAAGAATTTCGAAGTAGGACAACGAGTATGGTTATTCAATTCAAAATTAAGATTATTTCCGAGAAAGCTAAGTTCCCGATGGGACGGTCCGTTCAATATAACACAAGTGTTCCCGCATGGGGCGATCAAAATCCAAGATACAAACGGTGGAACACCGTTTAAGGTAAATGGACAAAGGCTTAAGCTGTATCTAACCGAGGACACAGACGAAAGAGAAATCGAATCTATAGATCTGGTAGATCCAGTCTATCTCGACTGAGAACGAGCATCGGTCGAGCTAGCGACGTAAAAATTAGCGCTTCTTGGGAGGCCACCCAAGCTTTAGTTAGAATTTTCTTCAATTTTGAACACTAGTTAGTAGTTTTTGGCCAGTGTCTGAGCTTTTAAAAAACCTAAAAGATGAAAATTTGAAATTATAGAACATTTATACAAGGAAACAGAAAAGAAAAATGAGAAACCTATCTCTCGCGCGCGCGGCCCGCTCGCGCGAGATTGCCCCTTAGACAAAATTCCTTTTAGCTTCTTAAAGGAAGCCCCAGCTTCTGTTCGCGCTTGAAATCGCGCGAGCGAGGCCCTCGCTGGAGCGGCCCGCTCGAGCGAATCTGAGACTTAGAAAAATTCTTAAAAACTACAAAAAGAAACCTCAGCTTTTCCTCGCAGAGGGATCCACGCGCGTGAGGCTCGCTCGCGCGGTCCGCTCGCGCGAGGTTCCACTCCGCGTATAAATAGGACTGAGCCCTAATTTCTGCCCAGATTTTCTTTTCTCTCTCTCTCTTCGTCCTTCTCTTTCTCGGCGACTCTCTCTCTCCCTCTTCTCTCCACCACAAACCCCTACCACCGGCCATCATCACCTTCATCTCGCCGCCACACAGCCGCCGCCGGACCACCAAACCCGACGAAGCCGCGTCAACATCACCCACAACCAACGAAACTGCGGCCAAATATAAGGCTTAATTTCCTCCCCTTAAAGTTTGACCTTTCAAATACAGGTATATATCCTTTTATCCATTTATATGTATACATATATAGATAGGATATACACATATATCTATGACTATATGATCATATGTACGCACACGCACAACCTAAATTCGAAAAATCCCCTCTCCCAAACCCTAAATTCAGGACACACATGTTCTTGCATATACATATATAGATATATACATACGCACACAAAGATGCACAGATCAATTTTTAGTTTCATTGATGTATACATATACTGAGAAAAGTTTTCCCAAATCTCAACCGCCATTGGAACCAATACTAAAGTGTATTTCGAATTTCTGGTTTGGAATTTCACTCACACACAGATTCATATACACATAGAAATTTGCACACTCAGTCAATATTAGGGTTGTGACTTTGGGGATCTCTAAACCTTTCTTTCTATACATACATTTATAGATATATATATATATATGAATATAATCACTCACACACAGGTGGATATAGTCATATTTCTATTTACACCACTATTTAGGGTTTGAGAATTAGGGATTTATATACACATATATATGGATGTAGGTTTATAAAGATATTTTTACGCGCACACTGCCTAAAGAACATGTATGTTGACTTGATACAACCCTAATCTTAACCCTAGTTAGGGGTAATCACTTCATAGTACGATTTTTCTTTCTGCACCACATAAGGTACAAACAAACATACCCTAAATCTGGAATTTGATTTATTCAGAAACTGATGTCGTAATAAGTTCATATTGCTTCCAATTTGAGAGATTGCTTTAGGAACCCCTAACCAGCACCTATATTTGAATCAATGCATGCTCTCAAGTGCTGGTTGTAATCAATTGCTTACGACTTAAATAATTTTCTAAATTGTTTTCACTGCTATGGATTTAGGGTAGTTCAAAAGAAATAAAAAAAAGGTCCACAAAGACATTGACTTTTGGTTTGACTGATCTCGTTGGATAAATGTCAAATCTGTTTTATCAAGGAATTACTCTAGTTGATTTGTCTAGAACAGTTTTAAATCTATTTCTATCCAAACCTCGTAGCACGTTTTGTGTTACAAATTCTCAAATGTAGACTGATGAAACCACATTAAGTTTTTTCGTAAACGGTAACGCAACCTCCCTTTTTCATACAATTCTATTATGAATTCAAGTACATTAGGTATATGCGCTACTAATAGAATTATTTACAATGAACACGCGACAAGTACCCTGCGACTTGCCGCAAAGTGTGTGCCCTTGTCGGGACAGTGGGTGGGAAGGGATCGACTCTTCTCACAGTTACTGGGTGTTTCCTCCGTGAACCCCAATTTCTTTTAAATTAATGAATTCTTTATATTGATTGTGTCTCTTGCCGGGATAATTTTTCTTGCAGGTGACCCATTCCCCCTTTCCCTTTCATTTTATTTTTCTGGGCATAGACTAATTTTAAAGCCTGCATTTTCAAATTTTTTCTAAAATTTATACACCTTCCTTGTACATATGACAAAACGGACTGTGAAATCCGCTTCTTCGTCCTAACCACCTCAGAAACGATCAAAAGGAAAAGAAAAACAACCTGGCCCACCACCACCACCGCCCCCAGACGACCCTAACCCTAATGAATTAGGTCCCAAGTACGCCACCTACGGCCTCAATTACGAGGCTGCCATAGATGCTGAGTACTTCGCGTCTGATAAAGACACAAAGTGGGGCCACAGCAACCTAGTCGCCCGTAAGCTGGCCCCACAGCTTTATTTTAGAAACCCAGATCTAATCAGCTACCCCTGCTTCGTCCGCCTCTTCTATCAAAACCTCCGCTACCATAAACAATCCCTAAGCCAGCATGCTTTCCTGTCCACAACCATAGATGGCCACGACATCACCCTCAACCCAGATAACATTGCTGAAATCCTCCAACTCCCCTCCCATTCTTACCAAGTTCCAAAATTAAACGTCCTCAACAAAGCCCACTCCTTCATACACATTATTCAGGACGTGTGTGGCGGCCGCTCTGGGTCGGGGCAATCTATTCGACGATCGCACATGCCCCGCCAGATGTGGTTTGTCGACCATGTCTTTAAACAAAACCTGTACCCCCTTGGTCATGAGCAGGAACGGACCAAGAAAATTCACTATGCTCTCCACGCTGTTTACCGCAGCGATTGGTTTCACCCTGGCCTGATTATTATGGAGGGCATGCGTCTTGCAGCCCATGCCATTGACCACTCCCTCGATTCCAAGCTTCTTCTGCCCTACCCTCGCACTATCACTACTATTCTCCGGGCTAAGGCCTTTCCTATTCCTATCGATGAGCCCATTGATGCACATATTCCAGAGTTCGCTTCTGCAGATTGGAAGTTGAGCATGGATCACCTAGACCTAGAGGTTAGGAGGGCCCGAGAGCAGGCCCAGGCCCGTCGTGAGCAGGCAGCACAGCGTCCACCTCCTCTTGAGGATACCCCTTATGCTTGGACCTATGAGGATGTGTGTGCTTTCTGAGGTGAGACGCTGCGCTTGTAGTCATACATGAGGTCCTTTTTCTAGCTTCATCATCCTGACCAGCTCGAGGACATTCTTGCTCAGGGAGAGGAAGCTTACCAGTCATTGTTTCTGCGACAGGCACAGCAGGTGGCCGAGGAGGGAGCTGAGGAGCAGGGAGAGGTGCAGGGTGAGGAGGAGGAGGCTGGCGACGATGGAGACGATGGAGATGGGAGTGATGGTGATGGGGATGGGGATGGTACTACGGGACAGGGGAGTACGGGGCTGGAGCTGGTTCTGATTGAGGGTGGTGAGGACTGAGTAGGTTTGGGGGGGGGGGGTGTTTAGACATTTCCTTTTTCCTTTTTCATGTATTTGATGGGTGGTCTAGACATTTTCAGACAATTGGGCCTGTATATTCTTTTATTATTTTTGTGTTTTTATTTTCTGTTTATTGGTATTAGGATTTTGCTGTACCCGGCTTTGACCGGTTAGTTTACTTTCTGTCTTTTGGTTTACTTTTGCTCATGTGGTCTGTAATTATATCATTTTGCTGTTTTTATTTTTCGTTATGGTTGTTTTGTTCCTGTTGCCTCTGGTTAGTCACATCCGCAATGTCTCCATTAATTAATTCTAGTTTCACTTTCATGTTTGGCTATATAATGTTTTTACATTCATTTAGAAGCAATTGTCGTTGAAATAATGTTGCACAGTTATTTCACCAACCATTGCACTATAACAGAAATCTCTCAGGTTAAGGTTTGGGGGTAATTTTGTCTGAATTTCTATTTCACTGCAAACTGACATTGCTGACGTTTACCAATTTGCCATTCATTACAGCTACATAAGAAGGAATATAGTCATGTTACTGTTATTTGTTTTAATACTTCCAACTAATCAAGTTAATTTGTGACTTAATTTTTGGCTTCAGGTTTTTGATTCTACGATATCCATATAGTTATCTCGACCCGCATATTTCATCTACATCCTCATTTATGGACCACCCGATTTTCCCTCCTTTGTCACCCGATAGGTCTTCGATTGAGTCGGGTCCTCATTCTGACTCTAGTGCTTCCGATTCTGTTACCGTACCGAGTTCTAGGGTAGCCAAGTCCTAGGATAGCCAAGTCCTATGGTCCAGTCGCTCATCCCGGCTGGGATCGTCATCGTCCTCGTAACCCTATTCCTATCTGTTCTGATTCTTCCGACGAGGATGATCTGTTTGGCGATGACCCTACCGCAATTGATGGGCCTTATGGCGCTCCCCCTACATCGTCCGACTCTTCTTCGTCTGAATCGGCCGATTCCTCGATCGATGATGACGACGAGTGTATTGTCTCAGGTTTTGCAGCTAGTTCATTATCTGACCCTGTTGAGTCTACTATGCCTACGACCGAGGTTACCTATCCATATAGGGACCTCCCTGATTATGTACCGGACGTTGTTCGACGGCGTCTGGGTCACCCTGACTGGTCCCCAAAAGACATTGCCTTGATATTTGCGCCTTATTCCGGTCCTGAGGATGATAGGGTGGATTTGGGTCCGAGTGTTATTGAGGGGATTGAGGAGGGTGTGAGTCCGGAGTTATATGCTGATTTTGATGAGATGGCACCACCATTCGACCCTGCGGAGCACCTGAAGTGGGAGCTAGTTGATTGGTACTTTCGATCTGGCGTGCCGCTACTGTCCGACATTTTTCATGGTGTGGACGTCTTGGTGATCTTCTACGAGGACTACATTCATGTCATTTTCATGTTCCCACCTGCATAGGGACATGCAGTGATTTTGTTTGGGGGAGTATATGGATATTCATTTTAGTTTTGTCGTTTTATTTTTAGTTATATTTTTAGCATTTCAGAATTGTTTAAATTTTAGTTCTTAGTTCTTTTATTTGGTTATGTCGTTCATTCATTATTTCTTTCATTCATTGTAAAAAAAAAATAAATAATAAATAAATAAATAAATACTGATACCAAATAGATTTAATAAGAATAGAAAAGTAAACATTGTAAGAGTTCTTTAAATAAATGAAAATAGTTTCTTAAATAATTTCTTAATATTGTTCAATGTTGCGTTACTTCTTTTTGTAAGTAGATTTCGTTGAAATTTTGGAATTTAGAGAGTATGTGATCTGATGTCTACCGAATCTGTGAAGGTATGTCTTGAGATCTATATATCTTTAGAATCATTGTTTGGTGTCTTATACTTGCATACCTTATTGCACGACACGTAGTCATATGGATACATAGTAACATTTGAACTATAATATAATTTGGATTTCTAAATAGTAAAATTGTGGAGATTAAACCCGGTGAGCTTTAGAGCTTATCCTCCTTTTGAGGGTTTTAAATTTACTATTATCGAATCTGTTTGACATATCGTACTAGTTCGTTGAGTAGTCTCATTATTCTTTTATTTTGATTGAGAGTCGAGTCAGTATTATTATTACCATGCTTAAAGAAAAAATATAGGAAAAAATTATATTTCCGTTAACATCATAACATTGCAGAATCATGTGACTGTAGAAAATGACACTAGGCCATCTTTCTAATACACCTGTTGACCTTTGGCCTACCCAATATAAATATTTTATCTCTCGTTAACCCTTTGGGCCTTTAATTAAACCATTTCTTTATTCACCTATTATCCTAACCACTCCGGTATGGAGTTCGCCACTATAAAATTGACCTAACCCATGTCCAAAAGTAGTTAGAGAATAGTTTTTCATAAAGAAATCGGGCTAATAAACGATTAAAAAAAAAAGAAGAAGAAAAAGAAGAAGAAAAATTGAGAAAAAAAAGGATATGAATCTCTTGAAAGAGATAAAGAAAAGAAAGAAAAGAAATAACTAGTCGTTGTAGTAAAGCCTTTGCATTACATTAAGGCTATTTCTATATACTGGCGGACTCTTTGAATTCCTGTTACCTTTCTTTTCTGAACCTTAATCCTCGACCAACGCTACAACCCTTAAAAAGTCCTAGTTGATTTTATGGAAACATGATGTGAATATGGAACTGATAAAGGAAAGGGAATATAAGCATGGTAGTAATGGTATTCACTGGACGATCGATATCTATTCATGAGACTATTTTATTTCTGTCATGTCATACGTTGTTCTGTGTCATATGTGAGTTTATTAGTTTTGCGCGATAATTATTTCTCGCATATATACATATGTGTGCTTACACCTGTTTCAAAGTGAATTTGTTTTAGAGTGTAATTGACAACGTGAGATTTGTAGTCAAAGCATCACTAAATAGTCATCTGATTTATATTCCAAGTTACACTGGCAACGGCGCCAAAAATTGATCTTGTCAGAATCAAGATATAAAAGTATGCTTATTTGCGCTTTACTTTCAAAAGATTTGTAGTGTGCAAAGTAAAAGTCGAACCCACAGAGATTGTTAACTTTTAATCTTTTAATTACTAAAATTTAATCTATCTAGTTATAAGAAAATCGGGAGTTTGATTGGTTTAGAATTTGATTATTACTACTAATTAAACTATGAAGTAAACTATGAAATTATAGAAATAAAATCTAGAAGCAAATCTAAGTAAACTTATATGCGAAATTCAAAGTTGGTTTAAATATATGGAGATGAGATCTAGGATCACAATTCCACCACTAACTATGCATTGGGGTTCTATACTTCCTAATCTAAGTTCTATGTTTGGATAGTTATGATCTATCGTAACTACAAGTCCAATAGTATCGTCAAGAGAATATTGATAGTTCAATCTAAGCATAATCCATCTATGGTTCACATGAATTATCTACCTATACCTAGGGCGTAGCATAACTCATCTTTCCTAAGCATGGATTATAAAAGATGTAAACATCACAATCACATAAGCACCATTGTATGTAAATACTCCTCTCAATCACAGAAATCAAGGACTATTGAGTTCAATAAGCATAAGGAAAAATCTAAGACAAGAATAAATCCAAAATACTCTTGATTATTAGCATTAAAAAATGATTATGTATAAATAATCCACCAACATACAATCACTATCCCAAAACATAAAATCTTAAAGTAGAAAAGCATAGAAAATCCCCCTTTACATAGCTAGGGTTTCATTGAAACCCTAGATTAAGAGCTTAGTTGCTCATGATGGTTGAAAGCATGAAGATGGAGTTGATGTAAGCCATTAGACACCTTCAAGCTTGCTCTTCTCCTTCCCTTGCCTTCAAAGCCTTCAATGAATGTATATGAATAGCTCTCTAGGTGTGTAACCCTAAAAACTCATAAAATCCTCCTATATATAGAGTTTAGAAAGGGTTTTTGGAAGCTTTTCCAACTCGTATTGCACTAAAACAGAGGTTATTTCCATTCTGGACGTCATTAAGCAGTTTTGTTCGCACAGGGCTCTTTAGAATTGTCAAATACGTAACTTCGATTTTTGTACGAATCGCGCGAGCGGACCGCACGAGCGCGTAATTGGGCATGTCGCGCGCGCGGGTCTCGCGAGCGGGTTCTGGGATCTCGCGCGAGCGGACCTCTCGCACGAATGGCTTTTTCCATCTTCCTTCTGCCTGCCTTTTCACCTTATTTAACCAAATTTCCTTGTTTTCTTCTAAAACCTGACAAAAAATAGCAAATAAAGTAAAACTACACAAAAATAAGGTAAAAACAACTAACAAATGTAAATTAAGGCGTATAATCAGGATTTGTTCTCTCCCGATCATTTAGCCAAGCTGTGAGTTGAGCGGGATCATACAAAGCCATATTTTCTGTCACGGCTCTAGCAAAATTCAAAATTTTGGCAGTACTTCCCCGTTTCACAGACTATCCCACCTGCAAGGCAAAAACACTCACTATCATAAAACTGCCCATCGCAGTAACATCCAATAATCATAGTGCACATATATATCATCACACGCTCATCAACTAAAACAAGCACACAACTGCGCCTTCAAACCGGAAGCTATCCGGCCTAAAAGGCAAAACATCATAATACCCTGTCAAAGGTCACAAACTATTCCACACATCGTCCTACACTGTCCAAATAGTCATATCACCAGTACAACCCAATCGAAAACATAAAAAAAAATAAAACAAAGTTCCCGCTTGGGAGGCCTCAGTCCTCCTCTTCTTCGTCCTCTATCGGACAGCTCGGAGTATATGTCGGCGACGGCCTCCTCCTACATCCTCTGCACCTTGGACCAGTCCTCGATGAGCCAGCTCCGCCTCCACGGTACTGCACACACAAATAAAATAAAAGCAATCAGTAGGGAAATAACAAAAAGTGCAAAAACAGAGTCGAGTCAGAGACTTACCAAGGACGCCATCTGATTGAAGGCAAATTGCCGCATACCGTCCATCTGTCAAGGGTAAAATCCAGGGTTAGAACCTCGTAACCTTAAGGAGCGCAAAATTAGACACATACCCGATGGTCTCGTGTGAGGACCAAGGACCATAAGCTAGCCGCCAAGGCGTGACCCTCCTCAGTGTAACTCCAAGGAATGTTGAGGACGCCCGCTGGCTGAGTAGGGTACCCGCATGTGACTCGTGGCACCTCCATCACTTAGGGAGTGCCATCAGTGCCTGGAACATTGACGAACCAATCCCAAGGAGGGATAGGATCGAAAGTCGGAGGAGCCTGTCTCCTGTACATCTCGCGAAGCTGTAGGCACAAAACAAGTTAGGAAAAAGATGAATCAAAAATATAGGCAACGAATAGAGACAAAAATGTAAAGGAAACTCACCTCCAGGAGTGGGAAGTTGGGCATTAGAGAGCGGCCATGGTAAGCCTCATAGCCAGTCTCAGAGAGGAAATGATCCCAAACGTCGGTGCCAGCTAAGGCCGCCAGTAGAGCATCACCAGTAAGGTCACTAGCATCCATCGCAGGGAGATTATGATGGACGCGATACCTGAAACTGCTAACCACCTACCGGGACACTCGCTCGCCAAGGAACAACTGCCTGTACTCGGTACTCTCAATCAGGAGTCGGCAAGAGGAAAGAGGCTTGACCGCTTGAATCTCCTCTGGGGAAACATAGGCGATGCACTCCCAAGGCGTCCAATCAACACTAGCAGCCGTCAGCTCGGTTAAGAAATTTCTGAGCAAAACAATCCGATGGGCCCCGCTTTTCACCCCGACAACATCCCTCCGCCATCTCAAGCCTCGTGGGAATAGAGGCACAGGAGCCATGCCATCCTCGTCTTCACCTGATTCATTCGCAGGGGAGGGAGCTAACATCTTCAGGTATTCAAATTTCCAAAGCTGCACAGCCAAAGGAAAAAGTCAAAAAAAGTACAAAAATCGAAAAGTTAAAAGATGAAAGAAGATACAGTACATACCTCCCAAGCTCGCCAAAATTCCCCTGTCGATTTAACATCGCCCCGAGAGACCTCACCCATATGCTTGTAAAGATGGGCTAAGGCAGCACTGCCACAGTCGTAGGAGGGGATCTAATCAATGGTCGACAGGCAAGAAAGGAGTCTCAAGCTCACCCGGTCGTTCCGTGTCGCAAAGATCGAGCAACCAAGGACATACAGAAGATACACCCTCAAAAGCTGGGACTTGTTCAGGTTATGATTCCCTCTGTCATAGGCCCGGTAAAACCAGCCACAAGGAAACTAGTGCCTCTCCAAATTAGGGGGAACAGCCCCAATCAACATCTCTACAGCCTCCAGGTCGATCTTATAAAAGTAGTCCAGAATCAGGCGCTTCCCGCCAATCCTCAAGCCGGTAATCATGGAGAAGTCAAAGGGCGTCATGGTCATCTCACTAAATGGCAGGTGGAAAGTATTGGTGGTGTCCCACCACCTCTCAGCCAGAGCATAAAAGTGTGCCAAATCATTACTGCTCTTCGAAATAAGACGGACGAAGTCTCCGAACCCGGCATCATCTACCATCCTCTTGACAGTGGACGAGAGTTGAGTATACCATAGGAAAGCGTGAGCGAGGCTACTATGGTCCTTCAATGTCACTTCCGGCACCTACACACAACAACGACAACAAAAAGATGCACAAAATCACTATTCATGACCCGAGAGCCAAACTCACAAAATCAACATTTGAACACAAACCGGACTTCTAGCGATCTCTAGGTGCGCACTGCGGCTCACAAAACTAGCATAATACATGAAAATAGTCCTAAACTGTCGAAAGTTTCACATACCAAGCTCGCTAGAGCCGCGACCAAAAGATTGCATTGGGGGTCACGTAAAATCAAGTCCGGGGTTTGCAGCTCAGCTTTCATTCGTTCCTTGGCCTTCTTAGACGGTCTCCTTGAGCTCGAAGCCATGGATCTACAAAGAAAATGGAAGTCAAAGTTAAACTTTCTTCTTCAAAATTTGACCAAACCAAAATACCAATCAAAATTCCAACCATGGGGAAAGATTACTCACCTGAACGTGCACAAGCTGCGTTTTGACGGATTTTGGCTCCAAAAACACCCCAAAATGGCCAAGAATGAGCTTGAAAAGCTCAAAAATTCGAGATATACAAAGATGGAGTCCGGCCACTCAGTGCCACCGCGGCACTGGCCAACTGCCCCCGCGGCAGTGGCCCAGTGCCGCTGCGGCACTGCCCCCCGCGAGCCCCGGTTCACTCTGTTTTGCTCCGTTTTGCCCCATTTTGGCCTTTTTTAGCCCATTTTTGGCCCCGATCAGCCCCGGTGGCCCATTTCGGTCAAGATTTGTGGGGTTTACCCCCAGCAGTCCAAAGATTGTTAGGACTACCTCCAGTAGGCAGAAATTGAGAAAAATTGACTCCCGAAGACCCGAATCGGCTGTTTTAGGACAACCGTCGCAAATTTTGATCAAACACGAGAGTTCTAATAACGAATCTTGGATTTTGGCTGATGCACCGAAACAAAACAAAAGAGATTCTCCAAGAACCCTACATCATCCCCTGAGGACAAAAACAGAAAGATACCAGCTCCCGGAAGCCCCGATCGGCCCTCTTGGATTGAGCGCCGAAAGATTTGATCAACCATGAGAGATTCAGCGATGGGTCCTGGTTCCCGATCAAGAAAAGAGAGATTCTCCGACAACCCTATATCATCCCCTGAGGACAGAAACAGAAAGATACTAGCTCCCGGAGGCCTCGACCGGCCCTCTTGGATTGAGCGCCGAAAGATTTGATCAACCGTGAGAGATTCAGAGATGGGTCCTGGTTCCCGATCAAGAAAAGAGAGATTCTCTGAGAACTCTACATCATCCCCCGAGGATAGAAACAGAAAGATACCAGCTCCCAGAGGCCCCGACCGGCCATGTTGGATTAAGCGCTGTAAGATTTGATCAACCGTGAGAGATTCAGAGATAGGTCCTGGTTCCCGATCAAGAAAAGAGAGATTCTCCGAGAACCCTACATCATCCCCCGAGGATAGAAACAGAAAGATACCAGCTCCCGGAGGCCCCAACCGGCCCTCTTGGATTGAGCGCCGAAAGATTTGATCAACCGTAAGAGATTCAGAGATGGGTCCTGGTTCCCGATCAAGAAAAGGGAGATTCTCAGAGAACCCTACATCATCCCCCGAGGACAGACACAGAAAGATACCAGCTCCCCGAGGCCCCGACCGGCCCTCTTGGATTGAGCGCCGAAAGATTTGATCAACCGTGAGAGATTCAGAGATGGGTCCTGGTTCTCGATCAAGAAAAGAGAGATTCTTTGAGAACCCTACATCATCCCCCGAGGACAGAAACAGAAAGATACCAGCTCTCGGAGGCCCCGACCGGCCCTCTTGGATTGAGCGCCGAAAGATTTGATCAACCGTGAGAGATTCAGAGATGGGTCCTGGTTCCCGATCAAGAAAAGAGAGATTCTCTGAGAACCCTACATCATCCTCCGAGGACAGAAACAGAAAGATACCAGCTCTCAGAGGCCCCAACCAGCCCTCTTGGATTGAGCACTATTGGCCCAAGAAGGAAACCTTAGAGGGGGGGTGAATAAGGTTTTAAAAACTTAATTTATTTAATGTTCATATTGATTGCCCAATCAGAAAAATCACAAAAGCAAAGTAAAGAGGAAGAGAAGAGATACTATGTAAACCGATTTTTAGGTGGTTCGGGAAACCGCACGCCACGCCCTACTTCCACCCCTCAAGAACACCTCTTGAGGATTTCACTATCACAATCTCCTTCGGGTGAAGATTAAACCCTTACAATCTCTTCAAGGAAGAAAATCCTCTTCACTTGAACTAGGGTTACACCAACCCTAAATACACACTACCTTTATAAATAGAATTTGATACAAGAATTGAAAACTCTCTCAATAGAGTGGATGAATGCAGATTTTAGCTCCATAATAAATTGCTCTTAAGATATACAAATGAAGACTAGAGCAAATAGAATTTATGATCTCACCAAACTAGGGCTCAAGGAATAAATGTGATGAAGTTTATGATTGGATTTTCTCAAAAAGTGTCTTAAATGAAGTTCAAATAAAAGTATTTATAGCTTCCTTTGGATTTCCAACCGTTGGAAGTAGTTGGGAGAAATTAATGCTTCATTAAATGCAGCTAACTAGCCGTTATTGTGTTTATTGCAGTCATTCAGTCGACTGACTTCACAGGGCAGTCGACTGCTCTTCAAAAGGGTATAGTAAGATACAAAGATCAGTCGACTGTGTCGCGAGGGCAGTCGACTGGTTTGTACACATATGAAATCTCTGTGTACCCAGGTCGACTATTCAGTTGACTGGATGATCAGTCGACTGAAACGACATCACAGTCGACTGCTCTTTGCAGGTTTTCAAGGAAAGGTTGGTTAACTATGTGAAACCTTTTTCCAATCAAATTTGAGCCCATAAGTAAGATGTTCACATAAATAAATTGCTTACATAAAGTCCTAAAACAATGATTAAAACAAGATTCTTCAACTTGTAAAGCTCCGTTTGGCTTGAAACTAATTGAGCACAAAACACCAAGACTTTATGTAATAAGAAGATATACGACAAGTGAACATATATTGATGTATGATGTTTCCTGCGACTTAAACAACCAATGATCATTAGAAAATGCAACTAGGTAGTTTGTTAATCATCAAAATTATCCATTTAATCTAGTGGTATAGCACCTTGGGGCTAACAATCTCCCCCTTTTTGATGATGACAAACTACTTGTTGCCCAAAAACAAATAGCATAAATAATTAATGATAAACAATTAATGATCTCACTTGTTCCACAAACCAAACACAAGATAAATACAAACACAAGATAAATACAAGATATTAGTTATCTAATTGTTTGCAACTTTTCTCCCCCTTTGGCATCAACAAAAACAGAAAAGGAAGCAGAGCTTCCCCTAGGATGATGCACAGATAGTGTGGTGGGGTCGAAAATCACAAAAGGAATCATCATATTACCGAATAGAGCAACAAACGACACTAGAGATTGTATTAACATAGAAGTTTGTCATATAAACATTTAAATTTCCAAGAGAAAACTATACACCCAAAAGAGAGTTACAGAACAAACTAGATATGTTAAGATCCAAAAAAAATTGTAAGATCAGTAAATTAGCAAAATCACAAAACACCATTCATCTATCCAATATCTTGTCCAACACACCAAGAGAGACAAAATCAAAAGTGTAAGCGAGTCCAGATAATGCGAATCTCCTCACGAGCATCATCAACAGAAGCCTGAAGAGACGATAGGCGACGATCAAGAAGCTCCTGAGTAGCAGCAGTAGAAGTGCGCAAAGTATCCAAAGAGCCACCAATCTCAAAAACATCGGCTCGTAAGGATACGATGGCGCGCTGATGAAGCTCAAGTGCCTCCTGCTGTGAGGAAGATAAGGAAGCCTGCATAGTCTCAATAGACTGGGAGTGAGAGACAGATAGAGAGGAGATGGAGGTAGAGAGGTTCAAAACCTGAGCAGAAAGAACGGAAAGCTGCTCCAAAATGTCAGGAGAGGGTGTATCAACAGTAGGTGGAGGAGGAGGAGGAGCGAAAGATGAAGATGGATGAGAAGGAGTAGGAATGGAATGGGTAGAAGCAGTAGGTGTTGTGGGATCAGCAGAGACCTTGGGAACAAAAGCATTTCCCACGAGTTTGTATCCCATCAGGGATAGAATAGTGGAGGAGTAGAAATTAGTGGAAATAGGGTCATGACGATCAAATTCGTCCTCCAAGGGAACCTTGAAGTGAAGAAAAACAGTAGTCAAAGCAAAGCCATAAGGTAAAGAACTGATTTTAGAGTTCTTTTGACATTCACAAATGTGGCGGCAAAAGAGATATGGCAAATCATAAGATTTATTTTCTAGAAGGCACCAAATTAAAAAAACATCCAAGAAAGAGACAGAATCTCGACCGCCAGCACGGGGCAGAAGGGTATAGGTGAGAAGATGGTGGATAAGACGAGCCTCAAATGTTAGGGCAGAAGCCTTGGGCTTCACGGGATATGACAACTCATTGTTGCCGGTGATAAGACGACACACAATGAGAGGATCGAATCCGTGCCCTTGATTCCAAGAATTAATGTTATATTCAGTAATGTCACCACGACGGATATGAAAAATAGAAGCAACAGATTCGGGAGCCAGATGAATTTTAACACCACGAACAAAAGAGTTAAGGGTGTCTGCACGGTGTCCAAAAGTCATATTACAATAAAATTCCTTAACAAGTGTGGGATAGCATGGTTGGCTAAGACTAGTAAAGAGATGCCATCCTAAACGTTCAAGAAGAAATCCTAATCGAAGATTAGCAGATTTAGAAAAAGGAATGGGAAGAATCTTACCAAAAACAACGTTTCTGTGAGAGAAGACTTCATCAAAACTTTCTTGCTCCTCTTGAGTAGGGAAGCGCTTGGCTTTGGTTGCCTGAGGAGTAGATGATGGACCACTAGCAGAGGGGTCTTCCGTTTAAGCTTGGGAGCCATGCTAGAGAGTGAAGTTTAGATAGCGACAGAAAAGAGAGAGAAAATGGGTCATAGGGGAAGGGAGAGGAGGAAGAGCGAGATAATGAGGTCCAGGGAGTTTAAGGGAGAGGGGGAAGAAGAAAAGGAAGGGAAAGGATAGAGAAGACAAGGAGGGTTAGGATGGGAAAGAAGAGAATGGAGAGGAACAGAAATCGTCGAAGAAGAACAGGTGAAGAAAAGAAAAAAGAGAAGGCGCGATATATATAGAATATAGAGAAGCAGTCGATTGCGTCGCATAAGCAGTCGACTGAACATCAAATTAGGGCTCAGAAAATTGGGGCTACCAGAGTCTCAGTTAACGCCGTAGTCGACTGAAGTGGGCAGGGATTCAAAAAATGCAAAATCAGTCGACGTCTCAGTCGACGGGAGTGGGCAGGGATTTAGAATGTAAAATCAGTCGACGTCTCAGTCGACGGGAGTGGGCAGGGATTTAGTGTGTAAAAATAGTCGACGCCATGGTCGACGCCTCAGTCGACTGATGTGATAAAAAACAAGGAGTCAAAGGAGAATGAATAGAATCAGTCGACTGTTACGGGAAGCCAGTCGACTGCTTTGGTTAAAAATCTACACAGAAGGAGTAACTCAGTTCAGATACAGAGTTTTATAGCAAATCATTCAAATAGGACAAGCCTAATTCTCTTCTAATAACACAAAGACGTTCTTCGGGAAGGGGCTTTGTGAAAATATCAGCCCATTGACGATCGGTGTTGATGAAAACAAGATCAACATCCCCCTTTTGAACATGATCGCAAATAAAATAATGACGAATCTCAATGTGTTTAGTCCTTGAGTGTTTGATAGGATTTTTGGATAAACATATGGCGCTAGTATTATCACAATTTATAGGAATATGATCATAATAAAGTCCGAAATCTTCTAATTGTTGTTTCATATAAAGTGTTTGAGCACAACAACTTCCAGCAGCTATATATTCTGCTTCGGCCGTTGATAGAGCTACCGAATTTTGTTTCTTGCTAAACCATGAGACAAGCGAGTGTCCTAAGAAATGATATGTGCCACTAGTACTTTTACGATCAATTTTACAACTGGCAAAATCCGCATCCGAAAAACTTGTTAATTCAAAAGAAGTATATTTAGGATACCAAAGACCTAAGTCTATAGTACCTAGAAGATAACGAAAAATACGTTTAACCGCAATGACATGTGATTCCTTGGGTGAAGCTTGAAATCTAGCACAAAGGCATACGCTAAACATGATATCCGGTCTATTTGTGGTGAGATACAATAGACTACCAATCATTCCCCGAAAAAGCTTACAATCTACCGGCTTGCCGGTTTCGTCTTTATCAAGTTTTAAAGTAGAACTCATAGGGGTTTGAAAAACTTTGCTTCCTTCCAATCCAAATCTTTTTAAAAGATCTTTAATATACTTGGATTGATTTATGAAAATGCCATCTTTATGTTGCTTTATTTGAAGTCCAAGAAAGAAGTTTAGCTCCCCCATCAAACTCATTTCAAATTCATTTTGCATACATGATGCAAATTCTTCACACATCTTCTCATTTGTAGCTCCAAAGATAATATCGTCCACGTAAATTTGAACAAGCAAGATATCTTCATTTGAGGTTTTAACAAAAAGAGTAGTATCAATTTTTCCTCGATTAAAACCAAGATCAATAAGATATTTACTTAATCTATCATACCAAGCACGTGGAGCTTGTTTTAAACCATCTAAAGCTTTTGTGAGTTTAAAAACATGATCTGGAAGATGTGGATTTTCAAAACCGGGGGGTTGTTTAACATAGACTTCCTCGGAGATAAAGCCATTTAGAAAGGCACTTTTCACATCCATTTGACAAAGTTTGAAATTTTTATAACCAGCAAAGGCAAGAAGAATCCTAATGGCTTCGAGTCTAGCTACGGGAGCATAAGTCTCCTCGTAGTCTATACCTTCTTCTTGATTGTAGCCTTGGGCAACTAATCTAGCCTTGTTTCTCACAACAATGCCGGATTCATTCTTTTTGTTTCGAAAAACCCATTTTGTTCCAATAATAGTGTGATCATTAGGTTTAGGAACAAGAGACCAAACTTCATTTCTCTCAAATTGATTAAGCTCTTCTTGCATAGCGAATAACCAATTTTCATCGTTCTCGGCTTCATCAAAGTTCTTGGGTTCAATTTGAGATAGAAATGCTAAGTTATTACAAATATTTTTGAGAGATGATCTAGTAGCTACACCTTGACTAGGATCTCCTAGAATTTTATCAATAGGATGATTAGGCACATTTTTTCATTCAAAAGGAAGATCACTTCTAGATTCCACTCTAGGTGGTTCAATGGAAAGAGAATCTTCTTCCTTAGAGTTTTCAAGAGGTAAAGAGTTTGAGCTATTGTTTTCAACATTATTTGAAGTATTTTTGGAAGTCTCAATGTCATCGTCTAAGACTTTCTTAAAAGGATTTGCTTCATCAAAAACAACGTGCATTGATTCTTCTACAATCAATGTTCTTTTATTAAAAACTCTATAAGCTTTGCTAATTTGAGAATATCCAAGAAAAATGCCTTCATCCGATTTAGCATCAAATTTTCCCAAGTTGTCCTTAGTGTTCAAGATGAAACACTTACATCCAAAAACTTTGAAATAGCTTATGTTGGGCTTTCTTCCTTTCCAAAGCTCATATGGGGTCTTATTAAGCTTGTTTCTAATGACCACACGATTAATAACATAACATGAAGTGCTAGTGGCCTCGGCCCAAAAGTATTTTGGTAAAGAGAATTCATTTAACATGGTTCTTGCCATTTCTTGAAGAGATCAATTTTTCCTCTCAACAACCCCATTTTGTTGAGGAGTTCTAGGCGCCGAAAAATTGTGACCAAAACCATTTTCTTCACAAAAAGAAGTAATCTCATTATTATCAAATTCTCGGCCTCTATCACTTATTATGTTGTTAATCGCATACCCTTTTTCATTTTGAACACGTTTACAAAAATTAACAAAGAGTGTAAAAGCTTCATCCTTATGTGCAAGAAAGAACACCCAAGTGAATCTAGAGAAATCATCAACAATGACAAAGGCATAGATTTTGCCACTCATACTAGCAACTCGATTTGGACCAAATAAATCCATATGAAGTAACTCTAGAGGTCTACAAGTTGATATTTCCTTTTTCTTTTTGAAAGATGTTTTGATTTGCTTTCCAAGTTGACAAGCATCACAAACTTTATCTTTAACAAATTTTGTTTTTGGCAAACCTTTGACCAATTCATTTTTAGATAAATTTGAAAGTAAGTCAATGCTAGCATGACCCAATCTTCTATGCCAAAGCCAACTTGTTTCATTCAAAGCGGAAAAACACTTAACATCTTGAGAAGAAATATCATCAAAATCAATTGTATACACATACAACGAGCATATTTAATCATGCAATAATTTGATTCAAATACAACTTGAAAACCTTTATCACACAATTGACTAATGCTAAGCAAGTTGTGTTTTAGACCTTCAACCAAAAGTACATTTTCAATAGTTAATGAGGAATTCTTACCAATATTACCTATACCGATGATTCTTCCTTTAGAGTTGTCTCCAAAAGTGACATTCCCTCCATCCTTTGGAGAGAGAGATGAGAACTTGGATTTGTCTCCGGTCATATGTCTCGAGCAACCACTGTCCAAGAACCATCTATCCTTGCTAGAAGATTTGAGACAAACCTACAAGACAAGCTTAAGTGATCCTCTTTGGTACCCAATATTCGTTGGGTTCAACTTTGTTAGCAAAGGGAGGTGTTGTTCCCTTTTTAATCCACACAATTTTGAGATTTCTTTTGTTTGGACATTTGTAGTTTACATGTCCTTTTCTCAAGCAATAATGGCATGTAATATTAGAATTGGACATACTTGAGGAGACTTCTTTTACAAAGAAATTTTGATGAGAATTTTTTACTTGATTCGTGTTAGAGCTAGTGGAAGCACCTTTTGAAAAGAAGTTATTGAATTTCTTTTCTTTAAAGGTAGGATTGAATCCTAAACCGGCTTTTTCAAAAACACACCTTTGTTTTCCCAAAAGCATATTTAGATTTTGTTCCCCAAGAGTGAATTTTGTTATTGTTTTTGTTAAGTCTTCCACTTGCTTCTTCAAATCTTCATTTTCTTTCTTTAAGATACTTGAAGAAAAATCGTTTAATGAAAGCTCTTCCTTTTCTTTTCTCAATAAATCGTTTTGAGATTTTAGGTCAATTAGAGCTTCATTTTCCTTTCTCAAAAGATCATTTTGAATTTTCAAATCACTTAGTTCATTTGAAAGTAATGAAAAATTCTTTTTAAGAGAAACATACTTTGCTCCCAAGTTTTCCAATTCTTGATGTAATTCCTCAAAAGCATTTTGGAGTTCATCATATTTTTGAGAATCAAAACAAGCATCGGGAGTAGGATCATTTACCTCATTCAAGTGAGCCATAAGACAAATATTTGCCACTTCTTCATCACTTGAGTCATCTTTTGATGAATCACTATCAGAATCATCCCACGTAGCCTTCATTGCCCTTTTCTTGGTTTTCTTATAGTTATTCTTCATTAAAGGACAATCGGCCTTGACATGGCCCGGCTTCTTGCATTTGAAGCATATAATTGGCTCCTTTTTAGCCTCTATCGCCTTAGGAGTTCTCCTAGTAAAGTTCTTATCCTTCTTCAAGAATCTTTTGAACTTCCTAGTGATCATAGCCATCTCATCATCTTCATTGCTATCAGTATCCTCTTCATTGTCATGAGATGTTTTGAGAGCAATGTTCTTTTTCTTGTCTTCCTTATCAAATACTGCCAATTCCATTTTGTGAGTGACGAGAGAGCCCAAGAGTTGCTCTAATGAGAGTGTTGAGAGTTCCTTGGCTTCTCGGATTGCCGTCACTTTAGGTTGCCAATGCTTTGAAAGAGACCTAAGCATTTTCTCAATCATTTCCTCATTAGTATATGTTTTACCAAGACTTTTTAAACTATTGATAATAATTGTGAAACGAGTGAACATTTCACTAATAGTTTCATTAGAGGACATTTTAAACATCTCATATGATTGAACAAGTAGATTTATTTTTGATTTCTTAACTTGATTAGTACCTTCATGAGCAACCTCAAGTTTATCCCAAATTTCCTTTGCGGATTCGCAAGAAGAAATTCTATTATACTCATTTGGGTCTAATCCACAATATAAAATATTCATAGCATTTGCATTCATTTTGATAAGCCTTTTATCAATGTCATTGTATTCCTCAATAGTTTTCTCAATTTCAACACCGTCTACAATCTTGATGGGAATGTGAGGCCCATTCACAACAAGTTGCCAAAGATCAAAATCTTGAGCAATCATGTAGATTCTCATTCGTTTTTTCCAATAGGCATAATTTGAACCATTAAAACAAGGAGGTCTATTTGAGGATTGTCCCTCACTATAGATGATAGTAGTAGAGGTTGTTTCCATTTGATCTTTAACTCAAAAATGTTAGAAATTTGAGCCGAGGCTTTGATACCAATTGTTGGCCCAAGAAGGAAACCTTAGAGGGGGGGTGAATAAGGTTTTAAAACCTTAATTTATTTAATGTTCATATTGATTTCCCAATCAGAAAAATCACAAAAGCAAAGTAAAGAGGAAGAGAAGAGATACTATGCAAACCGATTTTTAGGTGGTTCGGGAAACCGCACGCCGCGCCCTACTTCCACCCCTCAAGAACACCTCTTGAGGATTTCACTATCACAATCTCCTTCAGGTGAAGATTAAACCCTTACAATCTCTTCAAGGAAGAAAATCCTCTTCATTTGAACTAGGTACACCAACCTTAAATACACACTACCTTTATAAATAGAATTTGATACAAGAATTGAAAACTCTCTCAATAGAGTGGATGAATGCAGATTTTAGCTCCACAATAAATTGCTCTTAAGATATACAAATGAAGACTAGAGCAAATAGAATTTATGATCTCACCAAACTAGGGCTCAAGGAATAAATGTGATGAAGTTTATGGTTGGATTTTCTCAAAAAGTGTCTTAAATGAAGTTCAAATAAAAGTATTTATAGCTTCCTTTGGATTTCCAATCGTTGGAAGTAGTTGGGAGAAATTAATGCTTCATTAAATGCAGCTAACTAGCCGTTACTGTGTTTATCGCAGTCGTTCAGTCGATTGACTTCACAGGGCAGTCGACTGCTCTTCAAAAGGGTATAGTAAGATACAAAGATCAGTCGACTGTGTTGCGAGGGTAGTCGACTGGTTTGTACACATATGAAATCTCTGTGTACCCAGGTCGACTATTCAGTCGACTGAAACGACATCACAGTCGACTGCTCTTTGAAGGTTTTCAAGGAAAGGTTGGGTTAACTATGTGAAACCTTTTTCTAATCAAATTTGAGCCCATAAGCAAGATGTTCACATAAATAAATTGCTTACATAAAGTCCTACAACAATGATTAAAACAAGATTCTTCAAATTGTAAAGCTCCATTTAGCTTGAAACTAATTGAGCACAAAACACCAAGACTTTATGTAATAAGAAGATATACGACAAGTGAACATATATTGATGTATGATGTTTCCTGCGACTTAAACAACCAATGATCATTAGAAAATGCAACTAGGTAGTTTGTTAATCATCAAAATTATCCATTTAATCTAGTGGTATAGCGCCTTGGGGCTAACAAGCACCAAAAGATTTTGATGGATTCGAATTTGAATCCCGATCAAGAGAAGTAGTTGAAGAGAGATCCTAGAAAGAGTCGCTTCATCCCCAGCGGATTCAGTTTAATCCCCAGCAGACATATCGATTCGTACACCGTCAGTTCAATCATGACAGTCACAGTAGTTCACTATCGACTCGTCTTCTCAATTAGTACATCGTTAATCCAACCCATGATAGTCACAGTAGTACACTGTTGACTCATCATCTTGATTCGTGCATCGACACTTCTTCCGGTCACGGTTAGCCCAACTATTTGATCCGATCCATGATAGTCACAGTAGTCCATTGTCGATTCATCATCTCGATTCGTACATCGTCGGTTCATTATTCATCATTAGTTTACCATCGCTCTCATTCAAAATATGCCGTGTTCATTCAAAGTCTTAGGCTTTTATGTCCATCAATGGGGCTTCCATGTTCATCGCTTGACATCTCGGGATTTCATGTCCATCACTTAACGTCTCAGGACTTCTGTATCCGTCTCTTAATTTCTAGGGCTTCCGTGTCTGTCGGTTATTTATCAAACGGCATCTCCGATTATAGTCCTCAGGGACCCCACATCCAATTATGTTCGCTTACGAAGCACACTTCCCAAAATTCTGAAGTTTGCCCTTAGACCTAGAGCCTTCTAAACCTTGGTGTCCTCATCCGAGTCAGCCACATCACAGTCACCAACACAACACCAGCCCACTCGGAGTGGCACACCCTACAGTACCTGCTCATACTAGGATCATAACAATAGGCATAATAGGAATCATGACACAATTCATCCATGCATCGCATATCCTCCTCATAACATAGCATCTGCCTGTCTCGTTGTGCATACGTGATTTGCCCCTTTGTGCCTGAACTACGCCCTGGTCTAATTCTCCCTGGAATACGTAAGCAGCTCACGCAGAGCACGACCAGCACTAGACCTCAGCATCATTACATCTTTTGCAATGCTTTTTATCCTAAATCTATAGCCTCCAAAAGTCCTGTCACTTCAAAACTTTGGCACTCGCTTGCGACATACGTTGCCTCGCAAGTTCATGCCAAAGAGGGACAAACTGTAGACACCCCATTTTGTCGGCTATTAGATATAGGAGATCCATAGCTTGGTGGTTCACAATGATCGTAAAAGACTCAAAAGGACTCTTGGAAGTCAGCTCTATCTCTCAGAATGCTCAGAATGACCAAAATGCCCCTAAAAGCCCGAAAACTCCCAGATTTGGTCCCAAGGTTCTGGAAACATGCTACGTCATAAGAAAAGTTATAAAATGAGTTTTTAAGAAAAATCGGATGAAATCTTCAGCTCCCAGAGACCCCCCGAAAGTCCCGGAAGTTCCCGGAAAGTCCCCGTTGACCGGTTTGACCAGGTTTGACCAAAGTTTGACCAAGTTTGACAAAAATCGTCCAAATTCACCGGGATCGTTCTAGATCATGAGAAGAGTATTAAAATGAGTTTAAAAGAAAAATTGAGCGAAAACGTCAGCTCCTGGGAACTCCCAGAAGTTTCCAGAATTTCTCGGGAATCCCAGGTTTGACCAGTTTGACCAGAATTTGACTTTAAAACTGGGGCGCCATAATAATTTTCAAATATTTTTCATGGATACTAGAGGTCAATAGCTTTCCAACAGTATATCACACATAATTTTTGGATTTAAAACGAGTCTATTATGAATTTCAGAAGGCAAAAAATGCGATCAAATCGGCTTTTATCGCAAATACCACAAAACTTTTCAAAGTGACCTATCTCTGAACTATTGTTTATGTAAAGTAGACTCCATTACCTTTCCAAAGGTATATCACAACCTCAGTTTGGAGTTCATACGCATTTTCTTTGAATTTTGGACGAAATAGGGCCTTTTCGCGAATACCGGAACCTCAGGGGGCCTAAACAGCATTATCTGGATGAAGGAGGAGTATTGCCTCCGCGGCACTGGCCCAGTACCGCCGCGGCACTCCCCTCCAGAATAGTGTATTTTTGTAAATAATTTTGGGGTCCCATTTTGATTAATTAAAAACCAAAACGACATTGTTTTATTATTTCAGATGTTTGGAGCCAATGGGAATACTTCTAAAACCCCAAAATCACCCCAAGTTGGCCTATTTAAGCCCCCCATTGCTCTCCATTTTAGGGGTGTCAAATGAAAGCTTAAAAAAAGTTTGGGAGAGAAAGTTGTAGAGATAAGGTTAGAATACAGAGAAAAGAAGCTTCTTTCTTTGATTTTCAAAACAAAAGTGAGTTCTAAACTTTGTTTTTACTTCATTACTCCCATTTACTTCAATATTCAATACACCCAACCACCATTTTAGTGAGCATTTAAGAGAGTGGAAGCTTCTTCCATGTCCAATGTCATTACATATGAGTGAAACACCAAACTACAAGTTCCATACATCATGAATATCATCTATTGATTGCTATCTATTTGCTTATTTGTTTATATAATGTTCATCTCTTCTCATCTCATTTGTTTTTTGATTTTCTTTATTTACTTACTAGTCCATCATCTAAATGATGACATGAAGTTTGGGGTGAGTAAATCCTTATGGATAGTAGCTCTTGACCTCAAAAACATGTTTGATAGATGATGATCATAACTTCAATACCTCCAAGGTATTCTTGAAGTTATGTTCAAAATAAAAATAAATCTCTCCAACAATCTTGGAGGTTCTTGATGATTAGTTTTAGGTTGGCATTTTGAGTGGCTATAACCTTCATTGAGTATTGAAAATATGCTTTCAAAACATCTACTTCAAAACCCTTCTTAAAACCCCTCATTTTAATCTCAAGGAAAGAAAACTCTAGTTTTTTCCCAAAAATTTTCAAAACAATGAGTCAAAATAGTGAGTAATCTGAGTTCAAAGATTTTTCTAGAACTCAATACTCAACATATGGATGCAAGGCCACTTGGAAAGTCTTCCTAACTCATTGGAGAACACCCATGATTTTTGGTTTGACTTGGAAGTACTTGAAAATGGTCCATTTGGACCCAAACATTCCTTCCAGACATTCTGCCTCTGCTGTCACAGCAGCTTGGTTAACTTCCAACTTCTTTTTCAGAAAACGTTTCCAAACGGGGTGGTCCCAACTTATTTTTCCCTTAAACTTCAATGTCTTAGGAAATGCTCTATATGAAATGGGCCCCTAGATCATCTGTTTTCATTTTCTAAGATTTTTCAACATTTCAGTCGACTGTACGGACTCTGTTTCTGAGTGACCTTCATTGTTTATATGATTTCTCTCAATCTGTGATAGTTATTAAAGATTGGCTTTTTGGGTAGTGTTCTAGACACAATAAGGAAGATCTTCATAGAGAATCATGCACTGAAAACATTCCTAACCCCTCTTTTCAATTTTTAAAAGATCTTGTTACTGTTCTGTCCACTATTCACAGCAAGCACATTTCAACTTCCTTCATTCATACACATTTGAGACTTCTAAGTCATTCTAGGAATCCATGAACACCAAAAAACCCTACAAACCTTGGCACATTCTAGATACATACATTGCATTCATACAAGATTTGGGGTTTTTGTAACTCCTAATCTAAGAAGATTATAAGGAATAATTATGATCACACATTCATGCTTCCCCTCGATCTAATCTTCCTTTCTCATCCATCCCGGGGATCGAGAGATCTTCTTTTCTCAAAGATTAACATGCATCATACTAGCTTGCTAAGC
Organism: Hydrangea macrophylla; assembly: GCA_033977485.1. NCBI lineage: Eukaryota > Viridiplantae > Streptophyta > Magnoliopsida > Cornales > Hydrangeaceae > Hydrangea > Hydrangea macrophylla. Next base: position 17,062,290 of record CM066988.1, read on the forward strand.
ATATTTGAATTCTTTGATTATTTGTTTCAAGAACAATTCATGTCCCCTTCAGATTAGGGAAACTTAATTACTTGACACATGATTAGACGATTTTTCCTAGGTTTATTTTTGTGATCTTTCACTTTACATTGTATGATATTTGACTTAGATCTTATGAATGATATCTTATCTTTAGATCTTCCATTTCAAATTTTCTTTTGTGATGTAATATACTATCATGGTATTAATTGTCAAACCATACATAGTATAAGATGGTTATTTGGATGCTAATTGAGGCCCGTCGAAAGACGGGGCGAGTTGAGGGTGTTTTAGTCGTGACAAAGGCTCCTTCCTCTCTCGTACCAAAACCCCGAACCAAGTTCTTTGGTTATGAAGGGCCGGTGCCCTTATCCACTTGGGTGAGTCAAATTTGGGTTTCTTGGTTCCCTAAAGACCAATTGGCGACTCTGTATCTGTTTTCAACAGACCATTTTTTTTCTTTGATCAATTTCAAACAAGTTTCAAACAAAACAGAAAGCGGTGGAATCCCGGTATTCACAACACCTTTAATGAGTCTAAGGCCGTGAGCCTTATTTTGTCTAGCCCTTCTAACTCAGCTATCATAGCCTCTGTATACTCAGCAGGCTCAAGATGATTCTGTAAAGCCCTTCTGGCCGATCGGACTGTGACTTCCATAGGTAACATAGCGTCATGCCTATAGGTCAGCATGAACGGTGTGACCCCGGTACTTGACCTTTTAGATGTCTGATAGGCCCATAGAGCTTCAGACAATAGCTTGTTCCACTCCTTGGGGTTTTCATCGATCATCTTCTCAATGATCCCCTTAAGGACCTTATTTGTAGACTCGGCCTGCCCGTTAGCCTGTGCATAGTTGGGGATAGAATTGAGAATTTTGATCCCCCTACTTTGTGCAAAGGCTAAGGTTTTCGTTCCCGTGAAAACAGACCCTTGATCGGCTGTAATAGTCTCTGGAAGGCAAAACCGGTGGATGATATGTTCTTCAATGAATTTTATTACGGTGGCCTGAGTCACCATTCTGCATGGTATGGCCTCATCCCACTTAGTAAAGTAGTCCGCAGCTACTATGATGAAACAGTGTTGGCCCGATGATGGTGGTAGGATTTTTCCAATTAGATCCATAGCCCATCCTCTGAACGGCCATGGTTGGATTATCAGCTGGAGCTCTTTAGCTGGCACGTGCTGTATCGGGCCATGCTTCTGGCAAGCTTGGCATCCTTTTGCATTGCTAATATAATCTTTCAGCAAACCAGGCTAATAATAGTTGTACCTTCTTAGCAACCATTTCATCTTTGTACCGCCCTGATGTGCCCCACAGATCCCTTCATGCACTTCAGCCATAACCTGCATGGCCTGTTTCTTACCTAAGCATTTTAAGATCACATCCTCTCTAATGGGTTTCTTGAACAATTCTCCATCAAGCATCACGAATTGGACTACGAATAGTCTTAGCTTTCAGTCTACCCTGACATTTGGTGATTCAGGTATTCAATGATGGGCATTTTCCAATCAGCATCCTCTATCAAGACCGAATTAGTGGTAGTGTACCAGCCTTTCCTTGTAATCAAAGGTAATGATCGGACTTGAACCGTGATAACTTGATCTTCTAATTTCTTTCTAGAAGACAAGGCTGATCCTATTTTTGCCAGCTTATCGACCTCAGTATTTATGGACCTCAGGATATAGCTCACACTAATGTCGTCAAATGCCTCCATAAGTTGAGTGGCCACAGAGTAGAATGGGCAGAGTTCCCAATTTCGTATATGGAATTCTCCAGATATCTGTCTGATCACCAGCCTTGAGTCTCCCTTTATGTGCACGGATGATGCCCCTATTTCAAGGAGTATCTCTAGTCCGATAATAAGCACTTCGTATTTGGCCTGATTGTTGGTGCACTTGAAATTGAGTCGAAACGACATTTTGTCTTCTTATACTTGGGTATTACAATGACCACACCTGCCCCGACACCCTCTGCCTTTTTGGAACCATCAAAGATCAAAGTTCATGGGACCAAGGACGTGTTTAGAACTTTGGGTATTAGTAGAGAATCTCCCAGATCAGTAGGGTCTGGGTGATCGGCTAGAAAATTGGCTATGGCCTGGCCTTTGACCGATTGCTGCGATCGGTATTGAATGGCAAATTCCATTAAGGCTAAAATCCATTTTCCAATTCGGCCTCTCATAATAGGTCTTGACAACATATTTTTTATCCCATCAGTTTGACATATAATGTAAGTGGAAACGGGCAGCATATACGTTCTTAACTTCTGTGAGGAAAAATACAATGCCAAGCATAACTTCTCAATCGGCGCATAGCACTGCTCGATTGGAGTCAAAATTCTGCTTAAATAATAAATGGCCTGCTCGTTGCCTTGCTCATTGTCTTGAGCTAACATACTTCCTATGGTACAATCCGAGGCCGATATATACAATTTAAGGTACCTACCCTTCTTAGGTGGCATTAATACTGGAGAAGTTGACAAATATTGTTTAATTCCCTCGAAGGCTTGCTGATGGCTGTCTTCCCACTTGAATTCTTCATCGGTTTTGATCTTCAATAGTGGGGTCCATACTTGGGTCTTCCCTGTACAGTTAGATATAAATCTTCTTAGGAAATTGATTTGCCCGAGCAACCTCTAAAGCTCTTTCTTGTTAGCTGGTGGCTTTGCTGCCTGGATAGCCCGAGCCTTGTTCTTGTCAACCTCTATCCCTCTTTGATGCACTAGGAACCCTAAAAAATTCTCTGCTGAGACGCCGAAAGCACAATTGAGAGGGTTCATCTTAAGTTTGTGAGCCTGCATTCTTTCAAATGCCTTTTCCAAGTCCCTCAGATGATCGGCGTTACTTCCTGACTTTACCACCACGTCATCGATGTAGACCTCCATGAATCGTCCAATCATGTCATGGAAGATTGAATTCATCGCTCATTGATAGGTAGCTCCAGCATTATTCAGACTGAAGGGCATGATAACCCATTCAAAGGTTCTAATTACCCCCGGGCACCAAAAAGCAGTCTTTGGGACATCTTCTTTGGCGATGTAGATCTGGTTGTACCCCGAGTGTCCGTCCATAAAGGACAAAATTTTATGTTTGGCGGTCGAATCAATTAACTGATCGGCCATGGGCATAGGGTACTTATCTTTTGGGGTGGCTAGATTTAGGTTTCTAAAGTCAATACAGACTCTCAGCTTCCCATTTTTCTTCACCACTGGAACTACATTTGACACCCATTCTAGGTACCTGGCAGTCCGAATGAAACCAGCCCCCCAAAGCCTCTCAATTTCTTCTTTCAGTACCCCGACTTAATTGGCAATCGGTGTTCAACCAATTCCCTGGATAGTCCAGGCATCTCCTCGTAATCCCAAGCAAAGCAATCCTTGTATTTGTGTAAGAGAGCAATGATCTCGGCCTGAGATTTTAGCTCGAGCGCCTGACTCACATATGTAGGCTTGTGTTCTCCTTCCTTACCTAGGTTGATCTCCAGCAGTGGGTCTTGTACGTCAGCCTTCAAATCATCGAGCTTGGCAGTGGCCGTTTCCAATTCATCCATTTGAATTTCTTCCTCCCTTGGCATTTCTTCTTCATAAATACAATCGGCCAGGTTAATCATTCCGTCAACAGGGCCGATTTCTAGTCTTCTATCGGCCAGATATGCACACCATCTTGCCATGCTAGCCTTTAAGGCTAGCAGTCTCTGCTCTTCAATAATCGATGTCTCCATTGACATCTTCCTGTTCGATAATCTCAATCGTCCTTGACTCTTCAGTCCGACTGAGTTTATGGTAACATGTCTTTATGTCCGATGGATTTCCTTTAAGGAAGGTCGCTGTATTCGGTCTTCCCATTTTTCTGCGACCTAGTAACTTGACTGGCCCGATATCATCTTCATAGAAGACTGCATCACCCGTTTGTACACGGGCTATTAATGGCTTTGTATCTGCTCCAACCACCTCTACCTCATCACCTCGCCAGAAAATTAGTAGTTGATAGAGTACCGAGGGAATGCAATAATTTGGATATATCCAATCTCGGCCCAGTAATGCTTTATAGGCTGTCGAGGTTTCTACGATGAAGAAAGCAGTCATGACCGTCTTACTGCCAATGGTCAGCTCCAAGGGTAGGATACCCTTGGTTCGTGAGGGTGTCCCCGTGAAGCTTTGAACGTTCATTTCGGTCAGAATCAGCTCCGAATTGGACTTCTGAAGGATTCTCAACATTATCTGGGGCATAATATTGATAGATGATCCACCATAAACCAGGATTCTGTTTATTAGGACCCCCTCAATATGTCCCTTTACATACAATGGCTTCAAATGCTTGGACATCTGATATGTGGGTTTCTCGAAAACCACTTTGACTGGTCCGTAAGGCTTCAGGCCTTCTTCAGTCTGATGTCCATTCAGCCTCAAAATAGTGATTTTAGGCCGATCAGTCTGCACATTGGTGGCATCCAAATTCTTGCTTATGGCCTCCACCACATTGGATTTAACGGTCTCTCCCCCGTTCTAGAAAACATCTTCTATTGTGGCCGAGTCTTTGGTCAGGCCCTCCATTACATCTCCTTCCATGGCCGCAGGCTAGTCTGGCTTGGCCATGAAAGACACGGGCAAAGTAAACACCATATTAGATGATAGACTTACTGGAATAGTTCTGAATTGAATTGGTGAGGTGTTGGAATCTGACATATCATCATCGGATTCCATATTTATCCTGTCCGATGTGGGCTTGCATCCCTCCTCCTTCAGGTGTCCCGTAGTATGCATCGCTCTAGCCTCTCTGTTACAAAACGGTTCCGCCTCAGTTGAAAGTTCTTTGGTGTTGGGCAATGTAGGCGCTATGGGTTTAGAAGGGTTTCCTGCCCAATTTTTCCAGTACTGGCATTCCCGTTCGGCCTGTCTTATGCGTTGATACCTCCTTTTTTGAGACTTGCTGTACTGTGGCTGCATTGGGAATTTGGGATGTTTAGCCCTATGCCACCTCCCATCTTCCATCCGGGGTGGTAACACCATCCTTGGGCTCCTGTTTGAGGTTAATGACTTTGTTTGCAGCCTAGGCTTTGGAATTGTTCGGGTACTTCTTGTCCCCAATCGGCTTGATTCACTTATGCCATTTGTGGAGCAAAGAAGGGTTTTGCTCGCCACTCAGGCTTTGCCTGACTTTCCCAAGGCAGTGACAACCTCTCATATACAAATCTTCTTGGGTTTGGCTCCCGATGTTCATTGCCTCTGGGCCTCTTACTCTGGCTAGAAATCTCTTTCTTGATATCAGCCTTCCATCTTGGGCAAAGGCCTTGTTCAATGAACTCTAATTGTCGTCGCAGATCAGCTATCAAGCTATCAGTATTGGACCTAGTCATTTCTTCCTCAGCGTTGTGGCCCTTTTCTTTACGCTCCTGATAACTTCTTTGGAGCTCATATATTGTCACTTTTGGCCTATTTGTGGCCGAAATGGAGATTTGTTTTCCTTCTCTCTATTTTGGCAAACCTTCTTGGTCAGTTAAGTCTATCTTCGGCCTTGGCCTTATCAGCTTGGTTAAATCGGGCATAACCACATTGGTGCCGGTAATTTGAGGAAACGGATTTGCGTCAATCCCCATAGCCTTGTCCGAGAACTTGAACACTCCTTTTTCCACGTTTTCTTGTATAACATTACGAAAACAATGCAATTATTAGTGGAGTGCTTCCAGGAATTATGCCACTTATAGTATTCTTTATTTTTTAGGCCATCGGCCTTTGGGATCCAATGGCCCTCACTCAGCTTGATCACTTTATCGGCCAATAAGGCATCGAATATTTGATCAGCCATGGTTATGTCAAAATTTTAATTTTTTCCCGCCTCAAACGCCATCTTCTTTGTAGCGGCATTATTGTTGATAGGTTTATTCAAGGAGTTACATACAATTGGCCGTTTGCAGATTAACTTGGCCATATCACTCTCTGCTTCGAGTCACACTCTGCTAGGTGGACCTCGTAATTAGGGTCTTTATAATACGTCCCTTTGGATGAGTTCTTCTTCTCCTGCTCATCCAAAAGGATGCGCTCATAATGAGTGGCCAACGTGGCCAGCTCAAATAAATCACGGAAGTTAGTTCCTTCAAACCTCTTACGAAGTTCAAAGGACATGCGTCCTATGGCCATTTTAGCATATTATTCCTCAGGCAAAACTGTCTTGCACCGATACTTTGCCTTACGGAAATGGGCTATGTAGGTTTCTACAGTTTCTCCTACTAATTGCATCATCCTGGACAAGTCTACCAGCGATGTTTCAGGCTCAGTCCTATACAACTGGCCGTGAAATAGATCTTCCATCACCTGCCAATTTTGCACCGAATTGGCGGGGAGATTGACATAACACAAAAACGCCATGCCCGTTAGCAAATTTGGAAATAACCTCAACTTTAATGGGTCACTACTACCCACATGGCCGCATTGAACTATGAAACGGCCAATATGCTCCACCAAAGACTGTTCACTCTTTCCAGAAAATAGAGTGAAGTTTGGTACTTTGTACCCCTGGGGAAATATGACCCGGTCAATTTCGGGGGGATATGGCCGTCTGTACGTCGGCCTCTCCATTCTTCTCATTAACGGGCCATACTCTTCATGTATGGCCGCTACCAACTCCTCCCTATTGATGGGTTATGGAGCTACGGGCTGAGCAACCCTCAACGTGGGAACCAATGGCGGTGCTAGTTGCTGTTGATTGTTATTGGTCTGATGGGTCCAAAACCCACCATTGTTTCTTTGTCCCCCAGTAGTGTAAACTGGAGGCTGTGTGTGGCCGGCTGAGCCTTCAGTATGGCCTATTGATCGAACAAAACCCGATGTCGCCGATCCATTGGGATCGGTGACTATCGATTCGCTAGCAAGTCTGTTCTGTGATTCAGATTGTTTGCCTGGGCCATTACCCTCCCTAAGGTTCGGACATATGTAGGGCAGATATTTTGGCTTATCGGACTCAAGCAAGGTACCAGAGCCCGATCTGGTGACCTGCTCTTTTCTACCCTCGGCTTTATTGGTATCTATAAGTTTGCCGATCATGTCTGTTAAGGTATCCAATTTTACATGGGTGGTCCTAGTCTCTAAGACCAGGTTAGCTTGGCTCTGATGTACATCGGCCATTTGGCTGATGACCGCCTTGAGATTACCCATTGATCCTATTAACGCATTGTATTCCTGCTACATGGGCTCAACATTCGCTCTCATGGCCTCCGACATTGCCTCGAGAGTGACACTGCCGTCCTGTGGAGAATGGCCAGTACTTCCCTCCATAGGTGGGTCAACGGAAGAATCCTCTTGGCCATTTTTTCTTATCTTTTTGTCCTCTTTGGAGGGATGGCTTGACACTGTGGGGCCCACCGGGCGTGCCAAAATGTTTGCTTGTAATTTGCGCGGACGTGCCAGAGCCAAATGGGCTTAGTGTGTGTGTGTGCAAACTAATTTCCTAAGCGCTTGTGTGAGTGATACACAAGGCTTTATGAATCTAACTTCTAAACAGAGTGATTGTGTGCAGTGAGTAGGAAAGTAGCCTCACTATAAATTCCTTAGCACTACTGAAGCGCACAAGCTAAACAATGCAGTTTACCAAGTAAGCAAATCACAAACGATTTAATAAAAAGTATATTTTTTTAAGTGTTTGGAAAATTAAACAAATCCAAAGAACAAACCAGAATAGACTCTGATTGTCCAAAAGAACAAAAGAAATTAACAAAAGGAGCAGACCTATTTGCTATGAATGCTAAAAAACATAAAGGTTTGAAATCTTTGAATGCTTTGAATGCAGTATGTATGCTATTTTTTGAGATGATGCGGAGTGCCTTTGCTTGGTTGGCCTGCTTCCATATTTATAGCTGCCTCTAGCAATTCTAATAAGGAAAGAACTCCTTAACTTTTGCCCTAAGCAGTCCTGATTGATTGATAGTGGAAGAATCCTTCCCAGTCTTCAACTCTTGCCTTATCTTGACTCTTGATTGAACCAATCCCTATGTTTTAGGGATTAACCTCCCATATCTAGCTGGACATGATTAAATACCTTCCAAACCAGACTTATTCCATCGGCTCAAAAACCTTCGGCGGTTTTTGGGTGCAAATAGTTTTAAATGCATGATTTTTTATGAAGATCATCCTTATTGTGTCTAGAACACATATCGAAAAGCCAATCTTCAATAACTGTTACAGATTGAGAGAAATCATATAAAAATGGAGGCCACTCATAAACAGAGTTCGTAATATCGACTGAAATGTTAGAAAATCTTAGAAAATGAAAACAAAACATCTAGAGGCCCATATTATACATAAAGTTTCCTAAGACATTGAAGGTTAAGGGAAAAATAAGTTGGGATCACTCTTTTCGGAAAAGTTTTCTGGAAAACAAGTTGAAAGTCAACCAAGCTGCTATGACAGTAAAGACAGAATGTTTGGAAGGAATGTTTGGACAAAAATGGACCCCTTTCAAGTGCTTTCAAGTCAAGCCAAAAATCATGGGTGTTCTATAATGAGTTAGGAAGACTGACATGGCTAAAAACCTTGTGTATGCTTGTGTGCTATACCCAAGTGTAGGTAATCGTGCAAGTAGTAATCTGGTTAAGACCAGGTCGATCCCACAGGGAAGGTGTTGAACTAAGAACTTAGATTAAACTCTAAAGGAAAAGGAAAAGGAAAATTCAAGATTTAAAGTAAAGTGTAGAACACGAAGTTCTATAGACTATAACTACTAGAACAATTAAATTAAATTAACGAGTAACTAATTAACTAAAGCAATGTTTTAAAAATGGGTTTCTTTATAAAAAGGTAATGTTGGGATCACACGAATCTGCAGCGATCATGCCATCTACCATGTAGTTACATTTAAGCTCTAAGGAGTGTATCTCCCTACCGTATTCGGTATTTCCCTAAAAATAAGATTCAATAATCCTTTCATGGCCGGGACTATGTCATCACAGTTAAATCGAAACACATAAAAGCAGTTTAAATCAATAGTTGAGTCTCGCATTCTGAATGGTGTTAGCATTCAAAATGATTTGCAAAAGTTATTGAAGAAAAATGCCTTAAGGCATAAAGTAATGAAACTGTTTCGACAAACTGAGCATTCGGGGACAGTTTGATAACAAATCTAAAAAACAAAAGTCTTGAAATACTGTAAAAAGACTACCCAAGAATCAGAGAGTTCGATCAATCGACGCATTTTTGATCGATCGAATATCTTCAACTCTCAATCGATCGACACGTTTTTGATTGCTTTACTGTCTTCTGATTCGATCGATCGAAACCACTTCGATCGATCGAACACAGAAATTATTCTACTGCATGGCAGAGACTTGAGATCACAGTTTTATTGTGATCTCCCAACCTGGGGACTACTCAGACATGGTCTGGAGTGTCACAGATTCGTTTTTGAGATAAATATTCAGTAAAGTACTGTATGGTTGTGATTTTCGTATAAAATCTATGAAAACTAATTGTTTAACACTATTCTAACATGCAATGCTACGATCTAATAGATTAAACTATGATAAAATGCAAGTAAACAATAAATAGAATGATAATATGTAACCTGGAATGAAGAATTTTACTTAAACTATTGAGAATCCAAGCCAAACAACAATAATCCTTGAAAACCTACAAAAACATTAAGAACAAAGCTCTCTACTCTCTATAAATTGTTGAAAAACAAAAAGTGGGCCTCTTGTGGACGTGAATATAACTAGTGTATATAGAAAAACCTAAGGCTAGGGTTACAAAAGATGTCCCCGCTGCGTGCGCGTAAGTTCTGATAAAAGCCTTGTTCGATCGATCGAACCTTTATCGATTGATCACACTTCTGGAATCTTCGAGTGCTTTAACTGTCTTCAATCGATCGAAAGTTCGATCGCTTGAATAATCCTCGATCGCTCGAACTCAACATTTCATCTTTTATTTGTTTTGCTTGTAATTCAGCTTTATCCTTTATCTATCATTTATTCCTGCACACAACACAACAACAATCTGCACCAACAACAGCTAAAACAACACAACTTATCACAGATTCGTTACATTGTAAGTTAACTGGCATTATAACACAAACTGCAGAAAAATTAGGGAGTTGCAAACTAAATCAGTGCATTTTCTTCTTTTAGCGCAGTTGTATTTTACAAATACCCCCGCTTGTCACAACCCCCAACTAGCAAATTGCTAGTCCCTAGCAATATAGCGAAAATAAAACAAACTACACTAATACTACAACGACTAAAATCTCAATTTTACAATAAAAAAGATAGAAAAAAAAACTTTTAAACACTCTCTTTCCTTCAACTGTTAACTTAGCTCCACAAAAATATATTAACCTCAAGCAAACCATGAAAGAAACCCACATACTCCTCATGCCACCAAGATAGACATAACATCTGCATCACAATTATGTATCTGTGTGTGTGAAGTTAACAGCTATGCATCCAACCTTGTTCAGAGTTGCTTAGACTATTATTCTCTCAGAACTTGTAGTTTCAACTCAATTCTCACATGGGTTTACGCTAAAAAATGAACATCTCACTGAAACTGGTTTAATAATGATCGCACATGATGTGAAAGATTTATTAAGAATTAAATTTTGGTTACTAGTGCTTTCACACCCGATTCAATAAAGGACGAACATTTAGAGTGTATAGTCTCATGAAAAGAATGCGACTCATTAGAGGAGCGAAATACCGTGGATAACTCAAATTACACGTTCATATTCAAACTAATTTGTCAAAAATCATTAAGGCTTTGACTTTTCGATTTTTTTTATATAGTGGGACAGAAATGAGAGGGGTACAAAATCGCCCATCTTTAGCATGTGATTGAGTTTAGTAAATTTAATTATTTTTTTTTTTTTAACCTGGACTCCTTCTTCTTTCCTTTTCTCTTTTATGCAGTCCCTCCCACATTAACTCCCTCCTTGTCACATACTTCAACAATTTAATCACGTTAGATGTGCAATGGGTTTCATTGAGGTCCAAGTATAAGATTAGGGATTTAAATTTCATAATAGACTTGGCAGTATTTACTAGGTGTGGGGTTGAGAACAACGCAGATTCTGGAATGTTGATACAAGTTGATGAAAAGGTTAAAGAGCGGATAATGATGGCTTAAATCATTTTCTTAACTTCTTAATTTTAGTACTTCAGTGTTCATTGAGTTTCGTTGGTAAATCCTGAACGTTCTCTTCTAATAAGCAGTCAAAATGAAGAATTAGAGACTATTCAATGAATTTAATATGTTTATGTAAGAAAAATAATTCAAATTTATATGAAAATTCCCTCAGAAATAAAGATTGGATTAAAAACTCACTAAGGGTTAAATAATTTCTGCTACTTATTCTTTTAGCACAATAGTCATATTAACTCATTTTTTAGGTTTTCAGCATAGCTACCAACTAGTGTAAATGTATGTTGGATACATGAAAGGTCAACAAATGCAATCATCCTAGTAGAACTAGAGAAATGCATGGACTTAATCCAGAAAAGGATGAGATTAACATGGATGTATCATTACTTGATAACAGCTAAATCGAAGTGAATATTCAAAGTTGTTTTACCAATAAAGTTAAAAAAATTCCTTGATAATTTGAAACTTTAAATTTTTATGAAATTTTGAATTTTTCTTCAATTTATTATATAGGTTTAAGCCAATTCTAATCGAGATTATATGATATGTGCAATAAAGTTATCCAGATTGCTAAGTATAAACATGTGCAGGTGATTATCTATCTACATTCCACCCACAATTGAAAATTGTGATGTCCTCAGAATTTGATTTTCAAAATAAATAGAGAGGTATCACCTGATAACGCAAGGCAAACACCGCAAGCATAGCAATCTGTAAAGACATATCAACTCCAAGCAGCCAAGATCACAAGAAATAATAACTACTGATAAAGCAATGGTCATATGTAATACAAACACCTAATCACCGGAATGATATAACAATATAAGTACAGAACAGTGATACAAATGTCCAATTATAACCAAACCACCAAATAACCCATCATAACCAAACAACCAAAAGAAACTATGAGAGAAGAGAGAGAAATAGTAATAAGCAAAAAATACAACAACAACTCCCACTCGGAATGGATATCATCTAATCATCCCCAATATAGGAAAGAATCACGATTGGTACAGCAGGAGCATCCTCATCCCCACCCTCAGCAACAGTAGTAGCCGTCGCTGGGTCACTCACAGTCGGGCAGCTGATGTAGACAATGATGGGTCAGCCACGATTGGAGGTGGTGCAGATGATGATGACGGGGCATAGGGATCAGTAGGTAGTGGAGGTGGAGTAACAGAAATAGTAGGCGGGGCAGTGGACGTAGATGGATCGGTAGTGGGTGGTGTAGAAGAAGATGGATCTGTGGTAGGCGGTGCAGAAGGAGCAGTCGGTGGGTGTGGAGTGGTGTGAATAGACTGGTCAACCCCGATCTATATCAAGATCGCCTCCAGTAAAGTCGTCATCTGATCCATCTTACCCTCAAGTCGTATTCGCTCCTCCCTCTCCTCAAGAAGCAATGAGTGGAGAGTCTGGAGGGATACGGAAGATGACTCTCCCTGGGCTTGAGCCTGAGACCGCTGTCTCAACACCAATTGCTGCACGGCAGCAACGGGGTCCTCATCATCCGAATCTAGCTCCTCAGCCTCGGTAGGTGTCCCAGAAGCTGCACCCTATGTGTCGGTGCCACCCCCTCTCTTCCTCTTCGCTCCCACCTTGGCCTTTCCCTTCAGTTTCCTCTTTTTCTATGCATCCGAACGACGCGCTGCTGTCTCTCCAAACTGACTCGAGGCCTATGAAATTGTGTCAGTGGCCAATGGGAGAAATCTAGCCTGCTCAATCACCCGATGGATGGTCCAAGCGCCCTTCAGATGGCGCTTGGCGGCAATGTACCGCGTGGGCTAGACAAAGAAGTCGATATAGAGTCAGGGCAGACACGCCGCCCTATCCCAATGGCATACAGAACCTGAGCATACCATGGCGCCACCTTTTCGTGGTAAGAAGTCATCAATATGAAATTGGCGAGCGCCTGGTGGAGGAGATGATACTGCTCGGTCAGAAACCGGTCCTCAATTAGGGAAATACCGTTTCAGATCTGGATCGCTCCGCTGGTAATCTCCTGGATAATGATAGAAGGCAGCATCTCGAGTGTACCGGGTATGTGAGGATAGAAGTGGTCGGGCATCTCCTGTACACACAAAGCAGTGGCAACTGTGGATGGGCTGAAAATGATCTCGCGACCCCGGAAGAATGATCGATATGTGAACGGAGCTGCATGATCCTTAATCATGGTTGCACACGCCTCCCTCACCTAATTGATGTTGACTCTCTTAGACTGCGTCAACATCTCAAACCATTAAGGCATAGCAGGGATCCGTGTAAGAAACACGGGGCAGAAAGCCACATAGCCTTAAGTGGGCGCTCCATCATCACCTTCTGCGCCAGGAAGTATCGGGTGTACTAAACTCGTTCCTCCTCATTTTTGAGCCCATGATCTGGTACCGGGTCAGGTATAGCGAGGTCCAGGGGCTTGGACTTGTGGTACCCCGTGACAGGATTCATAACTAAAACCCTGAAATTGAAAAAGAACTAATTAAAATAGGAAACTAAAGAGAAAAGAAGAAACTGCCACTGCATCACGTTGATCGATCGAACAGTCTCAATTGATCAAAAACTTACTGCCTTCGATCGCTCGAAACTGGCTCAATCAATCAAAATATAGCTGCCTTCGATCACTCGAAACCAGGTTAATCGATCGAGCACAGTGAGATTTCACAGAGAAAAAAGGAAACAACAAAAACACAAACCTAAGGATTCTAAGGTTATAATTAGGTATTAGACCAATGGGGAGCACCCCTAAAAGAATTCGAATGAAAATGAATATGAGGGGATTCTCGAGACCTTACCTCGGTATGAGCGCAGGAGAGAAATGAGGGTGATGATGATGATGTCCTTGGGGATGCTTGGCGTCTCCAACTTGTGTGTGGGATTAGTTAGGGGTTGAAATCGCCTCGAGTTTCTCTGAGCTCAAGCGATTGAGAGTGAGGGAGAGAAACTGAAGAGGTGTGATGGAGATGCCTCGTTTAAATACAAGTCTCGATCGATTGAGGCAGTTCAATCCATCGAACTCTCAATCGATTGAGACCTGTTAAAGCACTTGAGGATTTGACACCTTCGATCGATCGATGTAAGTTCGATCGATCGAACCTGAAAATTCTAAGATCTCTTTGAATGGAAAATCTATGCACCCCCAACTAACCAAGCTTGTTCTAGACCAACATAAAAATGATAAAACAGTGGATTCACAGAACATGTAGGCCAGAAAAATCATCATCAACAAGGTCATATAAAATTGCAAATTTATAGATTTAACTTTATAATAGCATCCGGATTTGCAAAATTGTTGCCCGCAACCATGGTACTTAAGACTTTATAAATAAAGAAAAACTAAAAATTAAAAGCAAAATTGACAATCCTTTGTCCGGCATTACACTTCAAATGATAAAAGAAAGACCAAATGACAAAACGCAGTTGAAGTGGAGCACTAATTTAAGCCATTCATCTTCCGCATTTGCTTCTTCCTCTGCCACATCTTCGAGTGTAGATTCCAAACTTGATGATTCCCTTTCCCAGAACAGTCGAAAAGCAGAAAGGATATCATCGAGTGAGTCTAAAATCTCCGAGGGATTGATTGCACAATTCATAGGTGATCCCGGATGGAGACAAAGATAATGGAGTGTAATTTCTCAACGGACTTTCCTCTTGCGGCGGAGTACCCAGGGACCTTATGTACGGTTCAAAATCTATGGAACAGCTAATGCAGAAGGAACAACGGTGGTAACATTAGATTCATAGTGAAAATCCTGACAAAGGAAAAATAAAAAGAACAACAAAAAGGAAGAAATTAAGTAAAACAAGCGAAAGAACTAATAGAAAGGAATACACACAGAAAGACAAAAAGAAAAAGAAATGTGACATGGAATTTACCTCACTATTGGCATGATATAACCATGTACACTAGAAGGTAGAGGGCATTGTAGCCGGAACAGCAAGTAACTCATGTGCACATAAATGTACGGAACCAATTCGATGACAAGGAAGTCATCAACAAAAGTGAAGACAACATTGTGGCGTTCAAGCACCACATCCTATAAATTGTCTTCCTCCCATGGTTCCCACATCGAATCGTTCTCCCATTGTTCCAAGAGGGCATCATCGACTTCCCCAATAAAATACCCCTCTGGTTCGCCTTCCTCTTTAGGGAAGTCTATATGCGCGAAGGGATTAATGTGGTGGAGTGCAGGATCATAAGGGATGTACCCTTGGGTCAAATCAATGACATCATCTGCTCCTGGCCCTTAATAAGGAGATAAGCAGAATGCAATCTCCTCAGTAGTCTATAGAGGATTAGGATATTCTGAATCAGTCCATGACCCAAATGAATGGACGTCGTCATCCCTCATATTTTTAATAGCCTGCAGGTGAGAGATAGAATGGAATAGCAGATTAAAATCAAAGTCACACTCAAAAAGTGACAGAAATAATTGAAACAAAACAAAGTGTAGTAAGAGTGAAGGTATACAACAACAACGTGTAAACACACTTTAGGATTTAGGTGGAGGAATAGCTGGGCTCATCTAGCTCGATGTGTTCAGCTTCTAGTTGGAAGTACTCGAAGAACGATTTTAACCTTTGGCCATTAACTTGCACTGCCCCATGTGGAAAGACAGATTTGACTATGAATGTTCCTGTCAATTGAGAACGGAGTTTTCCAGGGAATAGGTGAAGGCGTGAGTCGTATAGCAAGACTTTCTGCCCTGGCTCGAATGATTTTCAAAAAATTGTTCTATCGTGGTGAGCTTTCAACCTTTCCTTATGTAATTTAGCATTGTCATATGCATCTCGACGTATTTCTTCCAGTTCAGCTAACTAGAGTTTTCGTAGATGACCTCCCTCTTTAATGTCGAAGTTCAATGAGCGTGTCGCCCAATATGCTTTGTGCTCGATCTCGATAGGAAGGTGACATGCCTTGCCGTACACTAACCTGTATGGGGACATCCCCAAGTTTATCTTACAGGCAGTACGGTACGCCCATAGAACATCAGTCAGTTTGTAAGCCCAGTCTTTTCTATTGAAACTAACCATCTTTTCGAGTATATGCTTGATTTCTCGGTTAGCCAACTTTGCCTGCCCGTTAGTTTGTGGGTGGTAAGCTAGAGCGATCCTATGGTTTACCCCATATTTCTTGAGGAGTGACTCCAAAGGTCTGTTGCAAAAATGCTTGCCTTAGTTACTTATAAGTGCTCTTGGGGTTCCAAAATGCTACAGAATTGTTAATTTAGAAAGGACATAACCGTTTTGTGGTCATTGTGTCTTGTCGGCATCGCTTCTACCCATTTTGATACTGTTTGCTTGTAATTTGCGCGGGCGTGCCAGAGCCAAACGGGCTCAGTGTGTGTGCAAACTAATTTCCTAAATTCTTGTGTGAGTGATACACAAGACTTTATGAATCTGACTTCTAAACAGAGTGATTGTGTGCAGTAAGTAGGAAAGTACCCTCACTATAAATTCCTTCGCAGTACTGAAGCGCACAAGATAAACAGTGCAGTTTACCAAGTAAGCAAATCACAAACGATTTAATAAAAAGTAGATTTTATTAAGTGTTCGGAAAATTAAACAAATCCAAAGAACAAACCAGAATAGACTCTGATTTTCCAAAAGAACAAATTAAATTAACAAAAGGAGCAGACCTATTTGCTATGAATGCTGAAAACCATAAAGATTTGAACGCTTTGAATGCTTTGAATGTAGTGTGTATGCTATTTTTTGAGATGACGCAGAATGCCTTTGCTTGGTTGGCCTGCTTCCATATTTATAGCGGCCTCTAGGAATTCTGATAAGGTTAGCTTGCGCCCTAAGCAGTCCTGATTGATTGATAGTGGAAAAATCCTTCCCAGTCTTCAACTCTTGCCTTATCTTGACTCTTGATTGAACCAATCCCTATATTTTAGGGATTAACCTCCCATATCCAGATGGACGTGATTAAATAGCTTCCAAACCAGACTCTTGCTTCCTAAAAATCTGGGTTGACTTCGCCTTGACAGCTGTGAATAATACCGCCTTCCCCTTTTAGTCCATCAGCCTTGTCAACTACTTTCTTTCAGCTGAATTGGGCTTAACCAATTTCAATACTGTCTTTCATGCCTGATTACCCTTTTACGCATGCCTATAGCCAATCGGACTAATATAGTCATCCTTAACTATACCGTGTCTGATTGGCCTCCGTGCTGCTTTGATCTACCATCGGGCTTACACTACATTAGGTTATGTTACTACTATGCCTGATGGTCCTTATTTATGCCAACTCTTCTAATCGGGCTCTTATCATGGCTATAGCCCGATTTAGACTGCTCATCATTCATCTGGACTTCACCATATTTAACCAATAGCTATGGATCTTTAGAGACCCTGTGACATCGTCCTCTCGAGCCCGATAAGCTATTGTAACCCTCAGGCCAGCCTCATCCCTATCCAATTTCAGCCACTCGGGCTCAAAAACCTTTGGCGGTTTTTGGGTGCAAATAGATACACACTCCACTGCTAGAAGTATGTATTCACAGTTGTTTGATTTCGAAATCGGGCCCATAAAGTGTATGCCCCAACAATCGAATATTTCAATTGTGATAATGGGAGTTAAGGGCATAGAGTTCCTTTTTGAATCTATATCTTGGTTTTGACAACGTTTGAATGATTTATAAAAAGAATGAGCATCCATAAATATAGTGGCCCAGTTGAAACCGCTATGTAGGACTTTTTGTGCGGTCTTTTGTGAAGAAAAATGGCCTCCACAGGATTTAGAATGGCAAGATGCCAAAATCACGGTTATATCCTCATTTAGAACGCAACGTCTGATGACCTGATCAACACAATACTTGAATAAGTATGGGTCATCGAAAATGAAATAACGTGCGAATAAGAGAAACCATTTCCTATCTTGATTTGACCAATAACTCGGGGTTTCTCCTGTGACGAGATAATTTATTATATCCGCATACCAAGGCAAACTCAAAACATCCATCAGTTGCTCATCTGGGAATTCATCCTTAATTGGTATGGGTTCAGTGTTGTCAGTAAATGTTAACCAAGATAATGGTCAGCGACCACATTCTCTACTCCCTTTTTATCCTTGATTGTGATATTGAATTCTTAGAGTAGGAGTATCCAACGGATAAGCCTTTGTTTTGCATCCTTCTTAGATAACAGGTACTTGAGGGCCGAGTGGTCTGTAAAACAGACGATAGGGGACCCTATTAGATATGACCTGAACTTATCTAGAGCGAAGACTATTGCCAGTAGCTCTTTTTTGGTAGTTGTATAATTCATTTGAGCTTTGTTAAGTGTTCGACTAGCATAGTAGATTATATAGGTCTTATTATCCTTCCTTTGTCCTAGGACTGCACCAATGGCATAGTCACTAGCATCGCACATTAGTTCAAATGCAAACTCTAGTCGAGTGCCTGTATTATCGGTGCGAAAGTGAGGTGTTCCTTTAGTGTGTCAAAAGATATTTGACAGTTGTCCGACCACTTGAATGATGCGTCTTTGACTAAGAGTTGACATAGTGGTCGGGAGATCGCACTAAAGTTTTGGATAAATTGACGATAAAATCCCGCGTGTCCCAGAAAAGAGCGAATGTCTTTAACCATATGGGGAACAACTAGGTTCGAGATTATATCGATTTTGCTTTATCAACTTGGATACCTTTATCTAAAATAATGTGGCCGAGGACAATTCCCTTGGTCACCATGAAGTGGCATTTTTCCCAGTTTAGTACTAAATGTTTGTTCTCGCATCTTGCTAACACTCTCTCAAGGTTTTCCAGACAGTTGTCGAAACTATGGCAAAACACTGAGAAGTCGTCCATGAAGACCTCGAGTATTTGTTGGGCCATATCACTGAATATGCTCAACATGCACCGCTGAAAAGTAGCAAGTGCGTTGCATAAGCCAAAAGGCATACGACGGTAGGCAAATATACCGAACAGACACATGAAAGTTGTTTTCTCCTGATCTTCAGGAGCAATTTCAATTTGATTATAGCCACTATATCCGTCCAGAAAGCAATAATATTTATGACCCGCCACTCGTTCTAGCATTTAATCCATAAATGGTAATGGAAAGTGGTCTTTCCGGGTCACAGTGTTCAATTTTCGGTAATCAATACACATCTGCCATCCGGTGGGGACGCGTGTTGGTAACAATTTGCCGTCTTTGTTTGGGATTACTGTTATACCCGCTTTTTTTGGCACTACTTGGGTTGGACTAACCCAAGGGCTGTCAGAAATAGGATATATGATCCCAACATCAAGAAGTTTTAGGACTTCCTTGTAGACACTCCATTTTGTCGGCTATCAGATCTAGGAGACCCAAAGCTTGGTGGTTCACAATGATCGAAAAAGACTCAAAAGGACTCCTGAAAGTTAGTTCTATTTCTCAAAATGCTCAGAATGACCAAAATGCCCTTAAAAGCCCGAAAACTCCTAGATTTGGACCAAAAGTTCTGGAAACATGCTATATCGTAAGAAAAGTAAGAAAATGAGTTTTCAAGCAAAATCAGATGAAATCGTCAGCTCGCAGAGACCCCCGGACGTCCCGGAAGTTCCTGGAATGTCCCCGTTGACTGGTTTGACCAAGTTTGACCAAGTTTGACCAAAATTGTCCAAATTCACCAGGATCATTCTAGATCATGTGGAAAGTATTAAAATGAGTCTTAAAAGAAAATCGAACGAAAACGTCAGCTCCTGGAAGCTCCTAGAGGTTTCCAAAACTTCCCAGGAATCCCAGGTTTGACCAAAATTTGACTTTGAAACCGGAGCATCGTAACAATTTTCAAATATTTTTCATAGATACTAGAGGTCAATAGCTTTCCAACGGTATGTCACACATAATTTTTGGATTTAAAACGAGTTTATTATGAATTTCCGAAGGCGAAAAAGGCGATCAAATCAGCTTTTATCGCAAATACCGCAAAACTTTTCAAAGTGACCTATTTCCGAACTAATTTTTTTTTATGTAAAATAGACTCCATTACCTTTCCAGTGGTATATTACAACCTCAGTTTGGAGTTTGTATGCATTTTCTGTGAATTTCGGACGAAATAGGGCCTTTTCGCGAACACCGGAACCTCTGGGGGCCTAATCAGCATTATCTGGATGAAGGAGGAGCAGTGCCGCCGCGGCACTGGTCCACTTCCACCGTGGAACAGGCCCAGTGCCGCCGCGGCACTCTCCCCCAGAACAGTCCATTTTTGTAATTTTGATTGGGGGTCCAAATTGATTAATTAGAAATCAAAACGACGTAGTTTTGGTTCCCAACCTATTTTGGACCAATGGGAGACCTTTTAATACTTTTTAAAACCCCATTTACCACCCCTCATTTGCCTATAAAAGAAACAATTTACTTCCATTTAGAGGAGATACATGGAAGCTTAGAGAGAGCTTAGGAAGAAACTCTAGAGAAATATAGAGAGAGAAAGAGAAGAAGTAGTCTTCTTCTTCTATTTTCTCCATCAAATTGAGTTTTCTTTTTACTTGAGTTTGCTATCAAAACTTCAATCATCCAAACATTTCTTTCACTATCATTCTTGAGTATTCATGAGATAGGAAGCTACTTCCATGTCCAAATGTCACCATCTATGAGTGAAACACCAAGTTACAAGTCCAAAATCACATTGATTATCATCTATTGATTGTTATTTATTTGCTTGTTCATATTATGTTTATCTCTTCCTAACCTCATTTATTTTTATTTTTCTTTATTTACTTACTTGTACTTCATCATTTAAATGATGACATGAAGTTTGAGGTGAGTGAATCCTTATGGATAGTAGCTCTTGACTTCAAAAATATGTTTAATAAATGATGATTATAACTTCAATACCTCCAAGGTATCCTTGAAGTTATGCTCAAAATAAAAATGAATCTCTCCAATAATATTGGGGGTTCTTGATGATGACTTCAATACCTCCAAGGTATCCTTTGATGTTGGTATTTGATGTTGAAAATATACTTTCAAAACCTCTATTTCAAAACCCCTCTCAAACCCTCTCATTTTGATCTTAAGAAAGAAACTCAAGTTTTTCCCAAAATCCTTAAAACAGTGAGTCAAGTGAGTGATCTGAGTTCAAAGATTTCTCTAGAACTCTTTGCTCAATGTATGGATGCAAGACCACTTGAAAATTCTTCCTAACTCATTAGAAAACACCCTTGATTTTTGGTTTGACTTGGAAATACTTGAAAATGGTCCATTTGGACCCAAACATTCTCTTCAGATATTCTGTTTTTGCTGTCACAGCAGCTTGGTCTACTTTCAACTTGTTTTACAGAAAACGTTTCCAAATGGGGTGGTCCTAACTTATTTTTCCTTTGAACTTCAGTGTCTTAGGGAACTTTCTGTGTAATATGGGCCTCTAGATGTTTTGTTTTCATTTTCTAAGATATTTTGACATTTCGGTCGACAGTACGAACTCTGTTTCTGAGTAACCTCCATTGTTCATATGATTTCTCGCAATCTGTAATATTTATTAAAGATTGGCTATTTGGATTGTGTTCTAGACACAATAAGGAAGATCTCCATAAAAAATCATGCATTGAAAACATTCCTATCCCCTCTTTTCCATTTTTACAAGATCATGTTACTATTCTGTCCACTATTCACAGCAAGCACACTTTTACTTCCAAATTTGTTCATGTCTTAGGAAGTGGTCCATACCATATTTGTACATATCCCATGATTATTTCATTCATTCATTCATACACATTCTAGACTTCTAAGTCATTCTAGGAATCTATGAACATAAAACACACTACAACCTTGGCACATTCTAGATACATACATTGCATCCATGCAAGATTTGGGGCTTTCATGGCTCCTAATCTAAGAACATTATAAGGAACGAATTTGATCACACGCCCATGCTTCCCCCTTGATCCAATCTTCCTTTCTCATCCGTCCTGGGGATTGAGAGGTCTTCTTTACTCAAGATTAACATGCATCATACTAGCTTGCAAAACATATTTTGATTTCTTTGATTATTTGTTTCAAGAACAATTCATGTCCCCTTTAGATTAGGGAAACTTAATTACTTGATACATGATTAGACGATTTTTCCTAGGTTTATTTGTGTGATCTTTCACTTTACATTGTATGATATTTGGCTTAGATCTTATGAATTACATCTTATCTTTAGATCTTCCATTTCAAGTTTCTTATGTAATGTAGTATACTATCATAGTATTAATTGTCGAATCAGACATAGTATAAAATGATTATTCAGATGTTAATTGAGGCCCATCGAAAGACGGGGCGAGTTGTGGGTGCTTTAGTCGCGACGAAGGCTCCTTCTTCTCTCGTACCAAAACCCCAAACCAAGTTCTTTGGTTATGAAGGGCCGGTGCCCTTTATCTATTTGGGTGAGTCAAATTAGGTTTTTTGGTTCCTTAAAGACCAAGTGGCGACTCTGTATCTGTTTTCAACATACCATTTTCTTTATTTGATCCAAATCAAATTTCAAACAAAAGCTATAAGAGGTGGAGTTCCGCGTGTCCACATTCCTTTTTGACTACTTCTTGCATATTAGGATTCAGACGCCTTTGCATTTGTCGCGAAGGTTTAGCGTCTTCCTCCAGATGTATGTTATGAGTGCACAAAGATGGGCTTATGCCTTTGAGGTCGAAAATGGTCCATCCCAATGCTCCCTTGTGTTGTTCTAGCATTTGGATTAATTTGCCCTCTTGTTCCAGACTTAGAGTGCGTGAAATTATAACAGGATAAGTCTTTTCAGTCCACAGGAAAGCATATTTGAGCTCTTTTGGAAGCTCCTTTAATTCCAAATCGGGAAACTGAAAATTGGAGGGCATGACTAATTTTGTTTTTGGAGGTAGGGGTTCATATGGTGTTACCCACATGCATTCAGCTCTATCCTCCTCTTTCGTTTCCATCATGAGGCAGGTTTGATTTAAAGTAGCGTCTAATGGAGTAGAATCGTTAGGTTTGTAGATAGTGTCAAAATTATGACACTTCTACCTCCAAAGGGTCTTTATAATCAACGAAGTCAGTCTCGTCTTCAATGACCGTTTCAATATAATTTATTTCTTCCTCATCCTCGTATTCTTCAGATCGGGGATTTGAAAAAATCTTGACATTTAGAGACATGTTCCCGAATACGATGGTCATAATACCACTTCTTATTTTTATTGTGGCATCTATGGTGTTGAGGAATGGACTCCCAATATTACGGGGATTTGTGCACCTGGATTAGACACAAGTTCAGAGTCCTAGATCACAAAATCGACCGGGAAGACAAATGAATCTATTTGCACTAGAACGTCCTCCAGTATTCCTCTATGGTATTTGACTGACCTGTCTGCCAGTTGCAACACAACTCGGGTAGGTTTGAGTTCACCCAACCCTAGTTGTTTATAAACTGAGTAAGGCAGCAGGTTTATGCTAGCTCCTAAATTAAGGAGAGCATTGTCTATTCTTTGATTCCCAATTCGGCACGAGACAGTTGGGGTACCGGGGTGTTTGAGTTTCGGAGGTAATTCATTTTGGATGATTGTGCTTGCTTGGCAAGCAACAAAAGCGTGTTTCTTCACACTTTGCCTCCTCTTGACCGTGCATAAGTCTTTAAGGTACTTAGCGTAAGCCGACACTTGTTTGATTGCATCAAGCAGTGGAAGATTGATTTTAACTTGCTTAAACAATTCCAAGAACTCCTGATTCTTTGCCTCATTTTTGGGTTTCTTAAGCCTTTGAGGGTAAGGTGCGGAGAAAGGGCATTTAGGTAATTCGTCAATGACAGGTTCCTTCCCGGGCCTTCTCTCAACTTCTTCCACTTCTTTAGGAGCGTCATCATTTGATTCTAATGTTTTGTTACTGTTGAATTGCTCCTCCTCTTGAGTGGACGATTTGTTTTCAATTACCACTTCGTCTTCTTCATACTCCTCGGGAGTAGAGAGAGGTATATTGCACCCTATAATCTTGCCGCTTCTCAGAGTAGTCACGGCTTTTGCCTATTCATGATTATTGGGACCATTGTTGAATCCCTTAGGGTTTTGAAGTGGTTGGGCAGGAAATGTTCCACACGACCCCTCTTGTCGTGCATCCATTCACTCTAATGTTGGGGACATTTTACTCATCATTTGAATTAACTGTTGCGTTAAATTCACATTAGAGAGTGGATCTTCCTCTTGCACCTTTTTGTGAGGTGGCACGTAAACATTTGATTGCTAATTGTTAGAGGGTTGAGCTTAGTTGTAGTTATATGATCTATTTTGATTGAATGGCCAGGGCTACCTATTATATTGCCCTTGATAGTGATTATTGTTATTGTAGGGTTGTTGTTGTTGGTATTGATTTTGGGTCCCAGCATCATTTTCCAATCAAAACCAGGGTGATTCCATCAATTGTTATTATTTTGCGAGTTATGATTTTTATAGGAATTCTCCGCCCCCTACACCCTTGCATGGCATTCATTTCCATGGGGGCTTGTTCTTGAAAGTACGGCACATTGGGACAGTATTGACTAGTGTGTTCCAACATGTTGCATGTGCTGCATAGTTCTTCAGGCAACTCCTGCCTAGAACTCTCTCCTTTCATTCCTAACTCTTCTACTTTCTTAACTAGTTCCTCATATTTGTTCATTAGATGATCCTCACTTTTTAATTGGTACAGACTTTTCTCTTCTACACAGGATATCTGTGAGCGTGGGACATCTTCAGAATTGGACCATTCGTGGGCATGTTTAGCTAGCCACTCGAAATGAGCTTCAGCTTCTTTAGTGTTTTTGCGAATAAATTGCCTTGAACTCATGGTTTCGACCAATTTTTTAGTTTCACCATTTAACCTTTCGGAAAAGTAGCTTATGGTTCGCCATTTCTCATACCCGTGATGTGGGCATGAGAGAAGCAAATCCTTAAAACGCTCCCACGTTTGGGTGAAGATTTCATTGCTCTTTTGTTTATAAGAGTTTATTTGTCGTTTTAACTCGGTGGTTATGCGAGGTGGAAAGAATTTCTTTAAGAATGCAGTGTTTATCACATGCCAGGTGTAGATCGAATTTGGTTTCAAGGTGAGTAGCTATGCTTTTGCTTTATCCTTGAAGGTGAAAGGGAATAGCATTAGACGTGTCACATCTACGGGACAATTTTGTGAGAATGTTTTACAAACATCCTCGAAATCTTTGACATGTAGATATGCCTTCTCGCTCACCATTCCATGGAAGGTTGGAAGGAGTTGAATCATTCCGTTGCGAAATTAGAATTCGCCTGCATGTGGTGGAATGAGAATACAATAAGGTGTAGGTGCGTGTTCAGGTGTCATGAGATCACACAAAGGACGAAGCGAATCGTAAATTGGTATAACCACATTCTCACCATTTTCACTTTGATTATCGGCCATTGAATTGGTAGGTGTGGCTACGGGATTAATAGAATCAGAAGAATCAGCTAAGTAGAATGGATTTTCAAATATTCCTTCAATGGAAATATCGGACATGAAAAGGAAAAGATTCCTAAAGAGATTTTTACTTCTAAAGAACTCACAGAAAAAGGAAACAGAAATAGATAAGACAGATTGAGGTACTCTAAGTATTAACTTATCGCCTTCCTCGGCAACGGTGCCAAAAACTTGACACGGCTGAAAATCTTGTGCACTTGTGTGCTATACCCAAGGGTAGGTAATCGTGCAAGTAGTAATCTGGTTAAGACCAGGTCGATCCCACAGGGAAGGTGTTGAACTAAAAACTTAGATTAAACTCTAAAGGAAAAGGAAAATTCAAGATTTAAAGTAAAGTGTAGAACACAAAGTTCTACAGACTATAACTACTAGAGCAATTAAATTAAACTAATGAGTAACTAATTAACTAAAGCAATGTTTTAAAAACGGTTTTCTTTATAAAAAGGGAATGTTGGGATCACATGAATCTGCAGCGATCATGCCATCTACCATGCAGTTACATTTAAGCTCTAAGGAGTGTATCTCTCTACAGTATTCGGTATTTCCTTAAAAATAAGAATCAATAGTCCTTTCAGGGCCGGGACTATGTCATCACAGTTAAATCAAAACACACGAAAGCAGTTTAAATCAATAGTTGAGTCTTGCATTCTGAATGGTGTTATCATTCAAAGTGGTTTGCAAAAGTTATTGAAGAAAAATGCCTTAAGGCTTAAAGTAATGAAACTGTTTTGACAAACTGAGCATTCGGGGACAGTTTGATAACATATCTCAAAAACAGAAAGTCTTGGAATACTGCAAAAAGACTACCCAAGAATCAGAGAGTTCGATCGATCGACGCGCTTTCGATCGATCGAACATCTTCGTCTCTCAATCGATCGACACATCTTTGATTGCTTGACTGTCTTCTAATTCGATCAATCGAAACCACATCGATTGATCGAACACAGAAATGATTCAGCTACATGGCAGAGGCTTGAGAACACAGTTTCATCGTGATCTCCCAACCTAGGGACTACTCAGACATGGTCTGGAGTGTCACAGATTTATTTTTGAGATAAATATTCATTAAAGTCCTGTTTGGTTATGATTTTCGCATAAGATCTATGAAAACTAATGGTTTAACACTATTCTAACATGCAATGCTACGATCTAATAGTTTAAACTATGATAAACTACAAGTAAACAATAAATAGAATGATAATATGTAACCTGGAATGAAGAATTTTACTTAAACTATTGAGAATCCAAGCCAAACAACAATAATCCTTGAAAGCCTACAAAAACATTATGAACAAAGTTCTCTACTCTCTATAAACTGTTGAAAAAAAAAAGTGGGCCTTATGTGGACGTGTATATAATTGGTATATATAGAAAAACCTAAGGCTAGGGTTACAAAAGACCTCCCCGCTGCGTGCGCGTAAGTTCTGATAAAAGTCATGTTCGATCGATCGAACCTTTCTCGATCGATCATACTTCTGGAATCTTCGAGCGCTTTAACTGTCTTCGATCGATCGAAAGTTCGATCGCTTGAATGATCCTCAATCGCTCGAACTCAACATTTCATCTTTTATTTGATTTGCTTGTAATTCAGCTTTATCCTTTATCTATCATTTATTCCTGCACACAGCACAATAGTAATCTGCATCAACAACAACTAAACAACTTATCACATATTTGTTACATTATAAGTTAACTGGCTTTATAACACAAACTACAGATAAACTAAGGAGTTGCAAACTAAATCAGTGCATTTTCTTCGTTTAGCGCGGTTGTATTTTACAAATACCCCCGCTTGTCAAAGACTTTTCAAGTGGTCTTGCATCCATACCCTGAGTATTGAACTCAGAATAATTCTTTGAAATTAAACAACTCACTGTTTCAAAGATTTTTTTGAGAAAAATAATGTTTATTTCTTGGAAACCAAATATTGGGGTTTTGAAATAGGGGTTTTGAAAACATATTTCAAACATCAAATAGAGATTAAAACTCCTTAGAACATCAACATCAAACTCATTTGGAGAACATCCAAGATTGTTGGAAAGGCTTGTTTTCTTTTGGAAATAACCTCAAGAATACATGGGGATGTATTGAGGTTGTAATCATCATTTATCAAACATGTTTTTGAGGTTAAGAGCTACTATCCATAAGGATTCACTCACCTCAAACTTTATGTCATCATCTAGATGATAATGAACTAGTGAGTAAACAAGAAAAAGAAAAAGAAATGAGATAAGAGGAGATGAACATCAAAGTAAACAAGCAAGTATATAGCAATCAATAGATGATATTCATGATGATTTTGGACTTGTAGTTTGATGTTTCACTCACATGTGGTGACTTTGGACATGGAAGTTGCTTCCTCTCTCATAAATACTCACTAAATTGGTAGTTGGGTGTATTGAATGTGAAGTAAATAAAAGTAATGAAGTAAAAACAAAGTTTAGAACTCACTTTCTTCTTTGAAAATCAAAGAAGGAAGCTTCTTTTCTCTCTACTCTAACCTTATCTCTACAACTTTCTCTCTAAAACTTTTCAAAGCTTGCATTTGACACCCCCAAAATGAGAAGTCAAGGGGGGTTTAGATAGGACAATTTGGGGGTGGTTTTGGGGTTTTAGAAGTACTCTCATTGGTCCCAAACAACTAAAAACATAGAGCTACGTCGTTTTGGTTTCTAATTAATCAAAATGGACCCCCAAAAGAAATTACAAAAATGGACTGCCCTGGAGGAGAGTGCCGTGGCGGCACTGGGCCTGTGCCGTGGCGGTAGTGGGCCAGTGCTGTGGCGGCACTGCTCCTCATTCGTCCAGATAATTCTTTTTAAGCCCCCAGGGTTTCCGATATTCGCGAAAAGGCCATATTTCGTCCGAAATTCACAGAAAATGTATATGAACTCCAAACTAGGGTTGTGATATACCACTGGAAAGGTAATGGAGTCTATTTTCTATAAACAATAGTTCAGAGATAGGTCACTTTGAAAAGTTTTGCGGTATTCGCGATAAAAGTCAATTTGATCGTCTTTTTCACCTTCGAAAATTCATAATAAATTCGTTTTAAATTCATAAATTATGTGCGATATACTGTTGGAAATATATTGACCTCTAGTATTCATGAAAAATATTTGAAAAATGATACGGTGCTCCGATTGCAAAGTCAACTTTTGATCAAACTGGTCAAATCAGGGACCTCTAGAAAGTTCTAGGAACCTCTGGGAGCTCCCAAGAGTTGACGTTTTTGTATGTTTTCTTTTGAAACTCGTTTTAGTACCTTTCACATGATCTAGCATGATCTCGGAAATTTTCGGCAAATTTGGACAATTTCGGTCAAACCTTGGTCAAACCGGTCAACAGGGACTTTCTGGGAATTTTCAGGACTTCCAGGGGTCTTTGGGAGTCGACGATTTTATCTGGTTTTGCTTTAAAGTCATTTACCATTTTTCTTATGATGCAGTATGTTTCCAGAGCTTTTGGTCCCAAATGTGGGAGTTTCCGAGCTTTTTGGGGTATTTTGGTCATTCTGAGCATTTTGAGAGATAAAACTAACTTCTAAGAGTCCTTTTTGAGTCTTTTTCGATCATTGTGAACTACCAAGCTATGGGTCTCCTAAATCTGATAGCCGAAAAAATCGGGTGTCTACAATTTATCCCTCTTTGGCATGAACTTGCGAGGCAATGCATGTTGCAAGCGAGTGCCAAAGCTTTGAAGAGATAGGTATTTTAGGAGGCTATAGATTTAGGATAAAAAGCATTGCGAAAGATGCAATGATAGAAACATGATGTTGGGGCTAGGGCTGGTCGTGCTCTGCGTGAGCTGCCTACGTATCCTAAGGGGAATCAGACCAGGACGTAGTTCGGGGCACAAAGGAACAAATCGCACATGCACAACAGGATAGGCGGATGCTATATTATGAGGATAATATGCAATGTATGGATGTGTCCTGAGTCCTATCATGTTTAGTGTTCTGATCCTGGTATGAGTGAGTGCTAGTGTTTCCGACTGTGATGCAGTGGCTGACTTGGATAAAGATACAATGGCTTGGAAGACTCTGGGTCTCGGGGCAAACTTCTTAAATTATGAGAAATATACTTTGTAAGCAAAACGGATCAGACACAGGGTTTTTAGAGGACGACAACTAAAGGCGACTGCGGGATCCTATGATAACCGATAGGTAAGAAAGCAATGAAAATGGATAGATGAGAAAGCTCATGATAATCAGGGGACATGGGGTCGTGAATGATCGCTTTTTTTTGGAAGTCGGTTCTGCTTTTTGCTACTTTTTGCTGGGGATAGTGGGAGCCAGTATCCTTCTATATTTGTCCTCGGGGGATGGCGTAGGGCTCTCGGAGAATCTCTCTTAACTGTTTCTTGATCGGAAACCAGAACCCATCTCTGAATCTCTCACGGTTGATCAGATCTTTGCAATTGTCTATCCAAAAAGCCGATTCGGGCCTACTATCTTTCCGTTTCTGTCCTCAGGGGATGGTGTAGGACTCTTAGGGAATCTCTCTTAACAATTTCTTGATCGGGAACCAGAACCCATCTCTGAATCTCTCACAATTGATCAGATCTTTGCAATGGTCGGTCCGAAAACCTGATTTGGGCCTTCAGGAGCTGATATCTTTTTGTTTCTGTCCTCGGGGGATGGTGTAGGACTCTCGGGGAATCTCTCTTAACTGTTTCTTGATCGAGAACCAGGACCCATCTCTGAATCTCTCATGGTTGATCAGATCTTTGCAATGGTCGATCCTTAAAGCTGATTCTGGCCTTCGGGAGCTGATATCTTTCTGTTTCAATCCTCGGGGGATGGCGTAGGACTCTCGAGGAATCTCTCTTAACTATTTCTTGATCGGGAATCAGGATCCATCTCTGAATCTCTCACGGTTGCTCAGATCTTTGCAATGGTCGATCCGAAAAGACTATTCGGGTCTTCGGGAGTTGATATCATTTTCTTTCTATCCTCGGGAGATGGTATAGGACTCTTAAGGAGTCTCTCTTAACTGTTTCTTGATCAGGAACCAGGACTCATCTCTGAGTCTCTCACGGTTGATCAGATCTTTGTAATGATCGGTCTGAAAAACAGATTCAGGCCTTCGGGATTTGATATCTTTCTATTTCTATCCTCGGGGGATGGTGTAGGACTCTCAAGGAATCTCTCTTAACTGTTTCTTAATTGGGAACCCGGACCCATCTCTAAATTTCTCACAATTGATCAGATCTTTGCAATGGTCGGTCTGAAAAGCCGATTCGGGCCTCTGGGAGCTGATATCTTTCCGTTTTTGTCCTCGAGGGATGGTGTAGGATTCTCGGGGAATCTCTCTTAACTGTTTCTTGATTGGGAACCAGGACCCATCTCTGAATCTCTCATGGTTGATTAGATCTTTGTAATGGTAAGTCCAAAAAGCCGATCCAGGCCTTCGGGAGCTGATATCTTTCTGTTTCTGTCCTCGGGGGATTAACTGAATCTGCTGGGGAAAAATTGGATTTGTTGGGGATAAGACCTCAGAAATCTTGACTAAAATGGGCCACCGGGGCTAATCGGGACCAAAAACGGGATAAAACGGGTCTGAACGGGCCAAAACGGGTTGAAACAGAGCGAAGCAGGGCCCGTTGGGAGCAGTGCCGCGGTGACACTGGGCCACTGCCATGGCGGCAGTTGGCTAGTACCACGGCGGCACTGGGTGGCCAGACTCTATGGATGTATATCTCGTGTTTTGAGCATTTTGAGCTCATTTTTAACCATTTTGAGTGTTTTTGGAGCCAAAATCTGTTAAAACGCAGCTTGTGCACGCTCAGGTGAGTAATCTCTCCCCACGATTAAAATTTTGATTGGGTTTTTACTTTTTTCAAAATCTCAAGAAGAAAGTTGAGCGCCCATTTTTATTTTTTGTAAATCCATGGCTTCAAGCTCAAAGAGGCCGTCCAAGAAGGCCAAGGAACGGGCAAAGGCCGAGAGTCACCTCCGGAGTTGGTTTTGCGTGACCCTCAATGTCACCTTTCAGTCGCGGCTCTAGCTCGTCAGGAATGTGAAACTTTTGATAGTTCAGGACTATTCCTATGCATTGTGCTAGTTTTGTGAGCTGTAGTGTGCACCTAGAGATCGTTAGAAGTTCGATTTGTGCTCAAATGTTGATTTTATGAAGTTTGGAATTCGAGCTGTGAATAGTGACTTTTGTGCCTATTTTGGGTTATTTTTGGTATGTCCAGGTACCAGAGGTAGCTTTGAAAGGCCATGGTAGTCTTGCCCACGCTTTCCTATGGTATACCCAACTGTCGCCCACCGTCAAGCAGATGGTTGATGATGCAGATTTTGGCAGCTTCGTCCGTCTAGTTTCAATGAGTACCAATGACCTGGCGGCCCATTTCTATGCTCTTGCTGAAAGGTGGCGGGACACAACTAATACCTTCCATCTTCTATTTGGCGAGATGACGATGACATCTTTTGATTTCTCGATGATTTCGGGATTGAGGGTTGGCGGGAAGCGCCTAGTCTTGGATTACTACTATGAGATTGACCTTGAAACTGTTTAGATGCTGATTGGGGCTGTTCCTCCTAATCTGGAGAGGCACTGATTCTCCTGTGGCTGGCTTTATCAGGCCTACGGAAGAGGGAGACACACTCTGAATGACCGGCAGCTATTACGGGCCTTTCTGCTGTATGTTCTTGGCTGTTCAACTTTTGCTACACGGAATGACTGGGTGAGCCTGCGGCTCCTTACTTGCTTGGCGATCATTAACGAGATTCCTTCCTATGATTGGGGTAGTGCTACCCTGGCCCACCTTTATAAGGACATGGGCGAGGTCTCCCGTGGCGGCATAAAATCTACTGGACGATTCTGGCGAGTTTGGGAGGTATGTCCTATGAATTTTCCTTTTCTTTTGGCCCTTTCTCGTATCTGCTTTCTGATTTTAATTTTCTTCCTGTGCAGCTCTGGAGCTTTGAGTATTTAAAGATGCTGGTCCCTACCCTTGTTGATGAGTCGGGTGAGGATGAGGATGGGATGGCTCCTGTGCCTTTATTTCCTCGGGGCTTGAGGTGGCGGAGAGACGTTATCGGAGTAAAAAATGGGGCCCATTGGATTGTCCTTTTGAGGAACTTCTTATCTGAGCTGACGGTTGCCTGTGTTGACTGGACGCCTTGGGAGGGTGATTCTTATGTGACTCTTGAGGAGATCCAGGCGGTTAGGCCTCTTGCTTCTTGTCGCCTCTTGATGAAGAGCACCGAGGGCAGGCAATGGTACCTTGGCGAGCGAGTATCCCGATAGGTGATCGGTAGCCCAAGGTATTTTGTTCTTCATGATCCTCCTATGATGGACGCTGGTGACCTTTCTGGTGCCACTCTGCTAGCGGTTCTGGCTGGCACTGATGTTTGGGATCACATCCATTCTGAGACTAGCTATGAGATATACCGTGGCCACTTCGTAATGCCGAACTTCCCACTTCTGGATGTGAGTTTCTTTTTACATTTTTTGTCTCTATTTGTCACTTATGTTTTTGGACTCATCTTTTCCTAACTTATCTTGTGCCTACAGTTTCATGAGGTGTACAGGAGACAGGCTCCTTCGGCTCCCGACCCTATCCCTCCTTGGGATTGGACCGTCAATGTTCTAGGTGCCTGTGGACACGCGGAAACGGACCACTTCTCTCTTGTTCGAGATTGCTTTGAAATTGAATTTGACATGGATCAAAGAAAAGAAAAGGTCTGTTGAAAACAAATACAGAGTCGCCACTTGGTCTTTAAGGAACCAAGAAACCTAATTTGACTCACCCAAGCGGATAAGGGCACCGGCCCTTCATAACCAAAGAACTTGGTTCGGGGTTTTTGTACGAGAGAGGAAGGAGCCTTTATCACGACTAAAACACCCTCAACTCGCCCCATCTTTCGACGGGCCTCAATTAGCAGCCAAATAATCATCTTATACTATGTATGGTTCGACAAATAATACTATGATAGTATATTACATCACATAAGAAAATTTGAAATGGAAGATCTAAAGATAAAATATCATTCATAAGATCTAAATCAAATATCATGCAATATAAAGTGGAAGATCACACAAATAAACCTAGGAAAAATCGTCTAATCATGTATCGAGTAATTAGTTTCCTTAATCTAAAGGGGACATGAATTGTTCTTAAAACAAATAAATAAAGAAATCAAAATATGCGTAGCAAGCTAACATGATGCAGGTTAATTTAGAGAAAAGAAGATTTCTCAATCCCCGGGACGGATGAGAAAGGACGATTAGATCGAGGGGAAGCATGAACGTGTGATCAAGTTCATCCCTTATAATCTTCTTAGATTAAGAGTTACAAAAAAAAAACCAAATCTTGCATGAATGCATTGTATGTATCTAAAAATGTGCAAAGGTTGTAGTGTGTTTTGTGTACATGGGTTTCTAAAATGACTTAGAAGTCTAAAATGTGCATGAATGAATGGATTAAATCAACATGGGATATATACAAATGTAGTATGAACTACTTCCTAAGATATGAGCTAATTTGGAATGCATATAAGCATTAAATCAAAGAATGAAAGTTAAGGTATGCTTGCTGTGAATAGTGGACAGAACAGTAGTATCAACTTTGGAAATTTGAAACGAGGGGTTAGGAATGTTTTCAATGCATGATTTTTTATGGCGATGTTCCTTATTGTGTCTAGAACACAACCCAAAAAGCCAATCTTGAATAGCTATCACAGATTGAGAGAAATCATATAAACAACAGAGGTCACTCAGAAACAGAGTTCGTACTGTCGACTGAAATGTTGAAACATCTTAGAAAATGAAAACGAATGATCTAGAGGCCCATTTTATACAGACAGTTTCCTAAGACATTGAAGTTTAAGGGAAAAATAAATTAGGACCACCCCTTGTGGAAAGGTTTTCTGGAAAAGAGGTCGTAAGTTGACCTAGCTGCTGTGACAGCAAAAACAGAATGTTTGGAAGGAATGTTGGGACCCAAATGGACCATTTCCAAGTACTTCCAAGTCAAACCAAAAATCATGGGTGTTCTCCAATGAGTTAGGAAGACTTTCTAAGTGGCCTTGTATCCATATGTTGAGTATTGAGTTCTAGAGAAATCTTTGAACTCAACTCACTCACTGTTTTGACTCATTGTTTTGAAGATTTTGGAGAAAACAAAGTTTTGTTTCTTGAAACCAAATGAGAGGGATTGAGAGGGGTTTTGAAATAGTTGTTTTGAAAACATGTTTTCAATATTTAATAAGGATTATAGCCACTTAGAATACCTACATCAAACTCATCATTAAGAACCTCCAAGATTGTTGGAGAGATTTATTTTATTTTTGAACATAACTTCAATACATTCCAAGAATACCTTGGAAGTATTGAGGTTATGATCATCATCTATCAAACATGTTTTTGAGGTTAAGAGCTACTATCCATAAGGATTTACTCACCCCAAACTTTATGTCATCACTTAGATGATGATGAACTAGTAAGTAAATAAAGAAAATCAAAGAGAAATGGGATAAGAAGAGATGAACAATAAATAAACAAGCAAGTAGATGATGATCAATAGATGATATTCATGAAGCATGAACTTGTAGATTGGTGTTTCACTCATATGTAATGACACTAGACATGGAAGTAGCTTCCACTCTCTTAAATGCTCATTAAAATGGTGGTTGGGAGTGTTGAATGTTGAAGTAAATGGGAGTAATGAAGTAAAAACAAGGTTTAGAACTCACTTTTGTTTTGAAAATCAAAGAAGAAAGCTTCTTTTCTCTCTACTCTAACCTTATCTCTACAACTTTCTCTCCCAAACTTTTTCAAAACTCACATTTGACTCCCCTAAAATGAGGAGTAATGGGGTGTTTACATAGGCCAACTTGGGGTGGTTTTGGGATTTAGAAAGTACTCCCATTGGCTCCAAACATCTGAAATCATAAAACTATGTCGTTTTGGCTTTTAATTAATCAAAATGGGACCACAAACTTAATTACAAAAATGCACTGTTCTGGAGGGGAGTGCCGCGGCGGCACTGGGCCAGTGCCGCGGCGGCACTGCTCCTCCCTTCGTCCAGATAATGCTATTTAGGCCCCCTGAAGTTCCGGTATTCGCGAAAAGGCCCTATTTCGTCCGAAATTCACAGAAAATGCATACGAACTCTAAATTGAGGTTGTGATATGCCGTTGGAAAGGTAATGGAGTCTACTTTACATAACAAATAGTTCAGGGATAGGTCACTTTGAAAAGTTTTGCGGTATTCGCGATAAAAGCCGATTTGATCGCCTTTTTCACCTTCGGAAATTCATAATAAATTCGTTTTGAATCCAGAAATTATGTGCGATATACCGTTGGCAAGCTATTGACCTCTAGTATCCATGAAAAATATTTGAAAATTGTTTTGGTGCCCCGATTCCAAAGTCAAATTCTGGTCAAACTGGTCAAATCTGGGATTCCCGGGAAGTTCTGGAAACCTCCGGGAGTTCCCGGGAGCTGATGTTTTCACTTGATTTCCTTTTGGAACTTGTTTTAACACTTTTCCCATGATTTAAAATGATTTTGGTGAATTCGGATGATTTTGGTCAAACTTGGTCAAACTTGGTCAAACCTGGTCAAACCTTGGTCAAACCTAGTCAAACCTTGGTCAAACCGGTCAACGGGGACTTTCTGGGAACTTCCGGGACTTCCGGGGGTCTCTGGGAGCCGACGATTTCATTTGATTTCTCTTTAAAACACTTTTTATCGCTTTTCTTACGACATAGCACGTTTTCAAAACTTTGGGACCAACTCTGGGAGTTTTCGGGCTTTCAGGGGCATTTTGGTCATCCCGAGCATTCTGAGAGATGGAGCTGACTTCCGAGAGTCCTTTTGAGTCTTTTACGATCATTGTGAACCACCAAGCTATGGGTCTCCTAAATCTGATAGCCGACAAAATGGGGTGTCTACAGTGCCGATGGTTCTCCTCAGGTGATGGAGGTGCCACGAGTCACATGTGGGTATCCTACTCAGCCAGCGGGCGTCCTCAATGTTCCTTGGAGTTATGCTGAGGAGGGTCACGCCTTGGCAGCTAGCTTACGGTCCTTGGTCCTTACACGAGACCACCGGGCATGTCTCTAATTTTGCATTCCTTAAGGTTATGAGGTTCTAACCCTAGACTTTACCCTCTGACAGATGGATGGCATGCGGTAGTTCGCCACTAGCTAGATGGTGTCCTTGGTAAGTTTCTGACTTGACTCTATTTTTGTACTTTTGTTATTTCTTGATTGATTGCATTTATTTTGTGTGTCCAGTGTTGAGGAGGTGGTGCCGGCTCGTCGAGGACTAGGCCAAGGTGTAGGGGTGGCAGGAGGAGGCCATCGCCGATGAACACTCCGGGTGGTCCGACAGAGGATGAAGAAGAAGAGGACTGAGGCCTTCTAAGCGGGGACTTTTGTTTTGTCTCTATTTCATGTCTTCGATTGGGTTGTTCTAGTGAATAATGGACAATGTGTAGGATGATCTTTAGGATGATGTGTAGGATGATTTATCAACCTTGACAGAGTATTATGATATTTTGCCTTTCGGGCCGGATAATTTCCGGTTTGAAGGCGTAGTTGTGTTCTTGTTTTGGTTAGTGGTCATGTGACGATACATGTGCATTGTGATTTTGTGATTGTGGACACGCGCGGATCCGAGGTCCTGGCGTCTTCCCCTAATAGTGTCCCAGGACGGATCCCAAAGAGCACACTTCAGGGAAAACTAGAACCTCCTCACGCGGTCCTAGAGACAAAGAGTCACCACCTAATTTTTATCAGAAATTAGGAAACCTAAGTTTGACTTGCCCAAAATTGAATAAGGTTACTCGTCCTTCATTACCAGAAACTAGGTTCGGGGGTCTTGGTACGAGAAAGCAAGGAGCCCAAGCAGGACGAAAGCACCCCCTCCTCGCCCTACCGAATGGTAGGCCTTGATTCAAATATCCTTGTTCTTAATTCATAATTGTTGTTATTTCCTCAAACATACTAGATAATATATACATGTCAAAAGGGAACATTTAAGGAAAATCATGTCAAGAGATTAAATCAAGTAGAAGTCGGATGCACATGCAATATAAGAGAGAGGTATACTTACAGTGGCTAGTCCCACTCGAGACCGATGCAAATAAAGGAAACATGTCATGATATGCAAAAGGGAATAAGAAGACTTACATTGGGTTGACTCAAGCGGAGTCGCAAAAGCATAAAGAAATGGAAACGTGTAATGCAATCATACAACAATCCTAGATAAGATGTCTTTAACAAATAAGCATATAAACGGAAACTATCCTAAAGGAATTATGTCGTTGAAAGCAAAGTTGTAAACCTTGAAAATTTCTAACAGAAGGGACAGAGAAGGTACATGATATATGGGCACTAAGCCACATGTGGATGTGGCATGATTAGAAATCGAAGTCCGGATCCACGACATTCAATTCTTTGCACTAAAACACCAAAGAATACCCAAGCATTGCAAAAACACAAGCAAACATATGACATGCATGAAAAGCAAGTAGAAAATGCCATCAATCAAATTTCCAAATTCAGCAACCTCTAATGAATCCTATCAAAAGTTGTCTTAAACATGAGCTGGGTTAAAACCCTTTTACAGAAAGTTAGATACATGTCTTAGGGAACTTCTCCAAAAAGTAGAACGTCTTTACCATTTTTGAAGTGAAAGGAATAAGAGTTTTGGGAACAGTGAATCAGGACTGTCCACTGTTCTTGTAAAAATCATAATTAATTCTACAAAAATCATGTGAAGCTCTATTTGGTGTCAAAAGAAAGATATTTCATTTTAGTTTATGAAAAAAATAATCCCATGGACATGTCATGATCTTAAGGTTTCTGAAAAAGTGTTTTAAACAGACTCTGTTATTATGAAAGTTTGATATCATTTGACAAATGGATGCAAAACACAATAGAAGTATAATAGAAATTCATGAATCATGTTAATCAAGTAGATTTAAACTTTTCGATCTCTCATCTAATTATCCTAGATGATTTCTAAACCAAGTTTTATTCATCAATTCTTGTTGAGTGATCAATACATAATCATAATTGTAGTTAAATCTAGAAAATTCCAGAAATAGTAGTATCAACTTCAAACGCTTAGAAAATGATCTTAACTCGATAGTATGCTCACGATATAGATATACGAGTTAGAAATCATCCCCAAAAAGTAGAACATCAATAACTATTATAGATTTTCTAAAATTCAAGCACAAAGAGACTATGTTCAAATCTGTCAACCGATTACTCAACAATTTGTAAAAATAGCATATGAATTCTAAAAGTTCTCAAAATGGACAGGATGAAAGCTAATTCATCAAAGTTTACCCAGAAAATTTGAAATCCATCAAACTATGGGTTTTGATGGACAAAATCTCATGGACAAAACCAATCTATTTTGCTAAATTTTCATCTAGTTCATTTTAACATGTGAGGAAAACATCTTAGATGTTGCTTGAAGCTTATTAGAGATATCAAATTCATAGATCTACTTGACTATCATGATTTCCAATCAATTTAGCCCTCAAGTTCTATGAAGAACTTTAGATCATGGATCAAAGGGACTTACAAATATCCTATTGGAGATGAATTTCAATAGGAATTCTAGGTAATGGAAATAATCAAGAGATAGGTATGAACATAGGAATCATCCTTCTCATAGATCATACTTCTAAACCATCATAGAAATCAAAAATAGATACATATATATAATCATGTATGCATGAATCTAAACTAAAATTGAAGAATGAAATCAAAATTAAAAATCAAAGTGAAAAATAATCTCTAATTATGAATTATCAATGAAAATCAAAAGAGATCTGGATCTAGCTATGTGAGTGTGTGAAGAACAAGAGATGAAGAAGATGAGTGGTCTACAAATAAAATCAAACTAATCTAGATCCAAATCTTATAGATCTATATATGTATAAAATAGGAATTAGAGATGAATTAGTGTTTACCTCTTGGAGGATTCTCAATTATATAACTAAAGTTGAATTGAAGATCTTCTTCTTCAAGTGTTCTTCAAGCACTCATCTATGGAAGTTGAGGGAGGCAATAGATGTTCAAATCATGATTTAATTACCCTAAGATTAGTTTTCTAAACTTCAATTCATAATTCTCTCTCTCTCTCTAGAATTCTCTCTTAATTGAAAGCATATTCAAAGTGTACTTGTATCTCTCTTGTATATTCTAAGTGTACTCTCCTATAGGTACTCCAAGATACTTCAAGATTATTCCTCCCCTTTCCCTAAGATGATCTCATATGGATCTATATATAGAGTTTTGAAGACTTAGCTCTTAAGTTACAGGATTAAAACAGGATTTTTAGTGCTT
Organism: Hydrangea macrophylla; assembly: GCA_033977485.1. Taxonomy (NCBI): domain Eukaryota; kingdom Viridiplantae; phylum Streptophyta; class Magnoliopsida; order Cornales; family Hydrangeaceae; genus Hydrangea; species Hydrangea macrophylla. The sequence continues at coordinate 17,102,151 of CM066988.1, forward strand.
AAAAGAGGGTTAAAATGGCCATTTCGACGTCTAAACGCAATTTCCAGGCAATTTCCTCGCAGTGAGAGCCTTCTAGAAGGGTCTGGAACCAGAAAAACCTGATGGAGAACACAATATATAGGTGGCAGTTAAGGGGGGAACCGCCACCCCACATGTGGGACCCACCACTTGTGTTTTCTCTTCCTTTGGTTGCCCACAAGCCCTGTTTCAAAAATTACGTACATTGATTTTCCAAATTTTTGTAAAAATGCTTTTTGGTGTCCGAAATCATCCATTTATGTACCATTGGAAAGCTGTCAAGCTGAATTTCAGTATAAAAATATTCCCAAAGGTTTTGAAATAGAAATTGAAGTCCAATTGAAGCCCGAAAGTCCTTCGGAACTTTCATCGTCTTTTGAAATCAAACGACGTCTTTTTCAAAATTGCTTTTAAATGTGCGTCGATTTTGAACTTTTCCTTAAAATTAAATCTCTGGATACCTAGAATACCATGTTTAGAACTCTTAATGTTCATATAACCCTAGGATAATATGAATTATGAGAGACGATTTTGACAAAACTGGGATTTCTAAGCTTGAAGTCACTTTCTGAAGTTCGATCTTTTGATTATGTGGAATCCAGTACCTTCCACGGGGTACTTTTCATCATCGAATCCTCTAAGACGTTGTCCACCCTAAATCCTATCAGTGTGGTCGAAATTGGGTGTCTACAGTGATTGTTGATGTTACTGCGATGAGCAACTTTGTGATAGTGAGTGTGTTTGCCTTGTAGGTGGGATAGTCTGTGAAACAGTGAGGTGCTACCAAAATTTTGAATTTTACTAGAGCCGTGTCAGAAAATATGGCATTGTATGACCCTACTCAACTCACGGCTTGGCTGAACATTACAGATGGTGTGGAACGGATCAACCTCTTCAGCTACGGTCTAACCGAGCTATTTTCACTTTGCCAGATGGTTCTGAACACTGAGTTCATGTGTCCTGCTATTGCCTACTGGGACCCGGTAAATTATGTCTTTAATTTTAACGGCCTGGAGATGTGTCCCTTATTTGAGGAGTTCGGTGCTATCCTTGGCTTCAATTCGGACTTTGACCTTATTCTTCCTTCTGCTGATACCCCTAGTCCTAGACGAGGCCTGGCTGAATACTTAAACTGTTCCGCTATTATCTCCCGCCGACTAGTTCATGGTGAGGTTCTTGACATTGCTTCCATCATTGCTCAGTATGCTACTCTTGGGAATCCTAACGTATATGATGCCACCCACAGTGCCGCTATGATATCGTGCATGACTTCGCACTTTCTATTCTTGAGTACTTCCCCTTACTTGGTGTACGTATGCCTCGGGCTGAAATTGAGTAAGAACCCCATGGCCATGGTTCTGGCCGAAACTCTGAATGGTTTGGATCGTGCTTCTAATCAAGGGACTCTCCTTCTTTCTGGGGCACCTTTGGTGTTACAGGCTTGGTTCTACGAGTGCCTTCAGTTATGGACTGGTAGTATGCTGCCAGTTTACTTCCGCAGGGCCGTGCTTCATTCTCATTATACTTTTGCCAACTGGGTTGCCATGATGGGTGCTTTATTTGAGGCCGACATTTTCTGGATTGTGGGGTGTTGGGACCTCCGTGTTGTGACCACCAGCCTCGGGGATTACCAGAGAGTATGGTTGATGGGCCTGAGAGAGACTTTTTTCTATCATCCTCGTCGATTGGCCAGGCAGCACGGGCGAGTTCAAGAGGTCCCCCGGGGGTTTACTGAGACGGTCTTTGCTTCCAGAGTCAGAGCTGTTACTATTGTTGCTCTCATCAGTGGATGGGCCTACCGAGTAAAAGCCTACTTCTAAAGACCTTTGAAGACACAAAATAAAACTAGACTTGACTGATTCTGCTTCTTTCCTCCAAGTGTCTTTGATATTTGTGATTGCTTTCTGAAAGAACTTTTTGTGTTTTCATTTATCCCTGCTTATGTAATATTCAAAGTTTGTTTATCGGTGAACCTTGGTTACTTAGAGAACTTTATTTTCTGCATTTGGTTTTTTTCGAAAAACATTTGTAGTATTATTTTTGATCAGATGCTTGCTTTTGGTACTTGTTTGGGCATGCTAGGACGATTAGAGGTGAATGAGGTGGGTAGGTGAAGTTTACCCCTAGTTTGGAATATAGATGGTTATGAGGCAAACAAGGTAGATGACCGAAGTTTGCCCCTAGTTTAGAAGAGGTTCAGGAAAGCGAGGCAGGTGACTGAAGTTTGCCCCTAGTGTTAAGGGTGATTTCTGGGTTATGGTAAGGACCGCGACTTTATTTCTCTCAAGCACTCATAATTTTTTTGCCTAGGCACCAGTTAGGTGACCTAGCAAGCTCTTTTCTCTCTTTTGTTATTGTTCACTTTGGATTTAACTCTAATTTTGCCTAGGCGTCCTTTCGGACTTTTGACCTAGCGAGCTATCCTTCTTTTCTCTTCTGAGAGTCTGCCTACGTACCCCGGAGCTGGGATCAGATCCAACGTAGTTCAGACCATGGTCGGAAAGAAGTGGGTTGATTTTAGGTAGGTGGGATGACCGAATCGATGCGGTTGCCTACGTATCCCCAAGTGGGAATCAGGTCGAGTGTAGTTCAGAGCGAGACTTAAAAGAAATGAGCTATTTTTATGGGCGGAGCGACCTAACCGATGCGGCTGCCTACGTATCCCCGAGTGGGAATTAGGTCGAGCGCAGTTCAGGCGAGGCTTTGAAAGAAGTTTGGGCAATGGTCAAGCATAGTACTTTTTGAGGCGATCCATGTTGATTAGTTCTTTGAATTCGACACCATCGAGGTCCATGAGGTGGGTCGCTCCTCCGAAAAGGATAGCTTTGATGATATAAGGACCGACCCATTTGGGTTTGAACTTTCCTCGTGGATCAAAGATCAGGGATCGCAGTTCCTTAAGAACAAGGTCACCCTTGATAATTTTCCTCGAACGAATCCTTTTGTTGAAAGCACGGGCTATCCTTTTTTGATAGATTCGGACATGGTCGATCGCGGCTAGGCGCTTTTCATCTATGAGAGCCAAATCTTCGTATCTTTCTCTTAACAAATCAGATTCTGAAATTTCACATTCCGCCATCACTCGGAGGGAAGGTAATTCTATTTCGACCGAAAGTGCTACTTCCATCCCATATACCAGTGAGTAAGGAGTCGCTCCTGTAGACGTCCTTATCATTGTTCTGTATCCCCAAAGTGAGAACGGTAGCTTTTCGTGCCAGTCTTTGTAGGTATCGACCGATTTCTACAGTATGGCCTTGACATTCTTATTTGCTGCTTTGACCGCCCCTATTGGTTTGAGGTCTATACGGTGATGACTTATGATAGGTGATTTTGTATTCCTCAAACACATCCCTGACTTATGCTTTGAAATGACTACCATTATCTGAAATGATCTCATGGGGGACTCCATAGCGATAGATGACGTTCTTGTTGATGAACTTGGCCACTTCCTTGGCCCCTAACTTAGTGTAAGATGCAACTTCTACCCACTTTGTAAAGTAGTCGATGGCCACCAAAATGTATCGATTTTCCGTTCGAGGCCTTTGGAACAATTTCACCGATGATATCGATTCCCCAAGTTGAGAATGGCCACAGGGAGGTCATACTATAGAGCAGAGATGGCGGTGCATGCATCATGTTTGCATGGATCTGGCACTTGTGGCACCTTCTCACGTATTCGCAATAATCTTTTTCCAATGTTGTCCAATAGTACCCTTGTCTTACGATCTTTTTGGCCAGCATGTGATGGTTCATGTGTGGACCGCACACCCCTTTGTGTATTTCTTCCATCATTCTTCTAGCGCACTTTCCAAACAGGTAAGTTAAATTGTGACCATTATATCCTTTCTTCAACAATTTTTCCCCATAAATGATGAACTGTGTTGCGCACCTTCGAATTTCTCTTTTGTCTTTCTCGAAAAATTCTAGGGGATACACTCCTTTTTCTAAGAAGTCCCAAACATCTTGGTACCATGGTGTTTCATTCTCTTCTTCTTCGATCGCGGCGTTCATGCTAAACGACGGTTCGTATCTTTGCTCGATTACTAGAGGCATCATTTTTACTCCCACTGGAATTTTGATCATGGAAACTAAGGTGGACAATGAATCTGCTAGCTGGTTCTCTTCCCTAGACAAGTAGAAGAATGTTATGCTCTTGAACTGTTTCTTGAGTCCATCGAGATGGTCATGGTAGGGCTTCAACCTTTCTTCTTTTACCTTCCATTCTCCTCTTACTTATGACACAATGAGATTTGAATCTCCGAAGACATCCAACCTCTGAGTTCTCAATTCTATGGCTGCTTTCATCCCCAAAATGCATGCCTCATATTCAGCCGTGTTGTTGGTAGAGTTATTACTGAGCTTGACTGCCAGTGGGGTATGGTGCCCATTTGGTGATACCAGAATCATTCCTACTCCGTATCCTTTCATGTTGGCTGCCCCATCAAAGTACAACTTCCATTACTCTTATTTGATTTCCAAGATATTCTCGTCCGAGAACGGGAAGTCTCCATTTTCTTTAGAGTCGACGACATGTTCCGCAAGATGCTCAGCTATGGTTCTGCCTTTTACCGATTTGCTAGTAACATACTTGATATCGAATTTGGATAGTAGAAGTAACAAACGGGATATACGACCAGTCAGGGTGGGTTTTTCGAGGAGGTACTTTAGAGGATCCATGTGGGATATGAGCACAACTGGGAAGGCTAGCATATAGTGCCTTAGTTGGCGAGTGTACCAAACCAAGGCTAAACATTTTTTTTCGAGGGTAGAGTAGTTGAGCTCATAACTAGTCATTCTCTTGCTAAGGTAACATATGACTCTTTTGGAGTGGCTTTCTTCTCCTTCTTGGGCTAGCATGCATCCCATGGCATTCGCGGAGACAGATAGGTAAAGAAGCAAAGTCTTATGAGGGGTAGGCGGTGAAAGGACGGGTAGTTTTTGGAGGTAGGTTTTCATTTTTTCGAAGGCAACTTGGCATTGGTCATCCCATTGGAACTTCTCTCCTTTTTTTAGCAGTAGGAACAAAGGATCACATGTGGTTGTGAGCTTGGAGATAAAACGACTGATGAATTGGATCCTCCTGAGGAATCCTCTCACTTCTTTCTCATTCTGTGACGGTGTCATTTCTAAAATTGCTTTGACTTTGGAGGGATCCACTTCTATCCCCCTTTGTGTGATGAAGAAACCCAGGAGCATTTCTTGGGTTTTAGCCTCATCTTGTACTTGTACAATCTTTTGAAGAACTTCTTCAAGGCCTCCAAGTGTCCCTTTCTATCTCTGGATTTTACGATCATATCATCTACATACACTTCTACCTCCTTGTGAATTATGTCATGCAGCAGAGTGGTGGCAGCTCTTTGGTAGATTACTCCGGCGTTCTTGAGTCCGAAAGGCATCACCCTATAACAGTTAGTCCTCCATGGTGTGGTGAATGTCGTCTTTTCACGATCTTTCAGAGCCATTAAAATCTAGTTCTATCCTGAGTAACCATCCATAAATGACAATAGTTCATGTCCGGCAGTGTTATCTACCAAAACATCAATGTGGGGCAGTGAGAAGTCATCCTTTGGACTTGCCTTATTTAGGTTACAAAAATTGACGTACACGCAAACTTTTCCATCCTTCTTGGGGACTGGCACAATGTTGGCGATCCATTTCAGATACTCGGTAACAATGATAAACCCTGCCTTGAACTGTTTTTCTACCTCTTCTTTGACCTTGAGTGCCCATTTTGGTCTCATGCGCCTAAGTTTTTGCTTGACGGGTTTGGAATCAGGAAGGAGGGTTATATGATGTTAGACGATGTCGGGGTCGACCCCAGGCATATCCTCGTAAGACCAAGCAAAAACATCTTTGAATTCTTTTAGCAAAAGAGTCAATTTTTCTTTTTCTTCTTTATTAAGTGTTGAGCCAATTTACACAGTTTGTGGATTATCTGTTTCACCTAGATTAATCGATAAAGTATCTTCAATTATATCATAAGCAGGTGGCTTTTCAATTAGTTATTTTAGTTCAATTGGAAGATCCTCGGAGGGATTTGTGCATTCACAACTATTAGACACAGAGGAGTAAGCAGAATCGTCTTTCATTTCATTCATGATAGGTGGAGTGATTACATTAGATAGTGGTGGGCTTATAACAGCCGTCTCTGGTACAGACTCAATAGTTAGAAGTATAGACTCTGGGGGAACAGGGAATTAGGAGACACAGACAGATGACTCTACAGCCTGGTTGCTCAGACCTTCTTCAGTTGGCATGATCTGATCATCTTGGCTCTTGGCCCTCTTTCCTTCCGTTTCCTCAGTAAATTCTTCCCATATTTTCTCGATGGCTTCAGTGTCTAGGTACTTCAACTAGTCTTCCTCTGGGGTTTTCTCAACTTTTTCTGGATAGAACGGATCTTGATAGGGGGGCCTTTCGTAGTCAGCGAAGATTTCAAGCCCGGGGTGCCTTTTTCCAGTGGCCTGATTGATCCAAGGTTCAGGGAACCCAAAATAGGGGAAATCATCCCCTTCTTTGATGAATTGCCCATTCAAGGTCTTGCGGTATGGTGGGAGGCTCCTCAGTCTTTTCTTCCATGGCCTCTGTAGCTTGACGTCTTCTACAGTGGGCTTATACCCCAACCCAAAAGTGCCTTATTCCTCTTTGATTTGAGGGAACTCGCGGATCCCTTGCTGACGTCGGCCCAATCCCATTCTAGGGAAATAGTTTATCTTGCAGACGATGTTGACAACTACAGAGTGGATTTCAGGGAACCTGTCTCCATCACTAATCATGTGGACCTCTTCCATGAAGAATCCTCTGATTTCTCCTTCTTCTAGCTCAGGCATTTGGATTTCAAAGATGGGAGCATAGCTTGGAAAGGCTTCATTACCCCAACTATTGCCGAGGATGATTTTCACCTCCTTCTCATGAATATACTTGATCATTTGGTGCACAGTGGATGATACAACTTTATTGACATGTAGCCAAGGCCTTCTGATCAACAAATTTAATGAGGCAGGTATATTTATGACTTGAAAGAGTTGAGTGCAAACCAAAGACCCTACTCGAATCTAGAGAGAAATGGTCCCCATCACATTTCTCTTGGTGTTATCATAAGCCCTCACAAATTGCACAAACGGAGTGCTGTCCTGGCTGTTGACCCCCAAAGCCTGTATCGACCAAACAGAATGGCACTTGCTGCCCCTTGTATCCAACAGTAATGTATAAAGCTTTTTTATGTGGAGACCCTTATGGAGGTAGGTCTTTATCAGAAAAGGTAATGATTGCATCAGGGGTGAGTGCGCCCAAGAAAGCCACCATGTCTTCCTGGCACAGCGTCGATGGGGACCTCAATTCCAGCCAAGGCATTCAACATTACTTGCCTATGCTTGTAGGATGTACACCATGATGTCTCAGATCGAGAGATGTGCTTGAGTTTTCTTTAACTGCTTTTATCAACTTATTGTCTTGTTTGATGATCTCATCCATTTTTCCCTTTCCCTTGTCTTTGATTGGACTTTTCTCCATCGCTTCAGTGGTAGGCTACGAAGGCTGATAATGATGGCCTGACCTAGTTAGATGATCAATCTCGGCAGGAGTAGGCCCTTCTATAGTCCCATCTTCTTTGAACCAGTCACAATCTGTTCCCATAAATGGTTTCTGTGGCTCATTCTAGATAGAAGCATCACTTTTATTATTGGGATCATACCATTAGAGGTCCACTGCCCCTAGATCGTGTTCTTCTAAGAAGAATAGATCTTGTTCATCAGCCAACTATTGCTGCCACTCATCATCCCCTCCTTCAATTAGATGAATTCTCATAGAATCTGGGATGTCAATAAGGGGTAAAGGTTATCCTAAGGGGGTGATATAGGTAGCAGGGTTGAAGGATACAGGGTTGGACTCAATGAGGCTGATATTTTGGTGGTTTTGTAGAGGATTTTAAGTGATATGGGGCTGCTTTGGTGGTGGCTTAATGATATTCTGGTCAATGAGAATCTTGGATATCATGGCGGAGGCACATACAATCATCGGTGTTGTGGCCAGGGGCTTGGTGGTAGGTACACCATTTAGACATATCGCAGTTCGACGGGAGCGGGGTATTTCATGGCTGGAGTAGTTGGAGGTGGCCCTTTTTGAGGAGGTGATCTATGGCTAAGGAGAGGGAGATTTCTAATTTGGCGAAGTTGCGAGGGGGCTTTTTCTGGAATGGGCGATTGGAGGAGTTAGCTTGGTTGGAGGGTTGGTATGGCCTAGGAGGGTATGCCATGGGTTGGCTGCTAAGAGCATTGACAGCTGGAGTGTTGCGGGAGTAATTGGGCCTTTTCGACTGACTTGGGGGCTCTTCCTTCTTAATCTTTTCTTCCCTGATAGCGTCTTCAATTCGAGTCCCAACTTCAAACAACTCCTCAAATGTGGAGATGGACTGGTAAAACAATATCTCATGGTAGAGTGGTTGCAGATTCCGGATTAGCATCCTTACCTGTTCCTTTTGAATCTGTCGGTGGGTCATTTGGGCTACTTTATTCGTCCATCTGCTCAAAAATGCAGTGAAGGATTCATTGTTGTTTTGCTGAGTTGTTTCTGAATCCCTGATAGTGACATCAAGTTCTTGGTTATAGGAATAATGACCAACGAAGACTCGGACTATATCTTCCCATGCCCGAGTTTTAGAAGCTTCCAAGGTAAGGAACCATGACAGTGCAGACTTCGCAAGAGTTTGTAGGAACAGTAATGTGCTCATGAGTGCAGCCCATCTATTGAAAAATGTTCATACACAGCTTTACATGGCTTTTTGAATTCCCGGTTCCATTTAAACGGTCAATAGCAGACATCTTAAAGTTTTCTGGCAGCTTCAGCTTAATAGGCTCGAAAAGTCCTTCCAAGTCTAGTATGTAATCATCAACCCCTTTACTCTTCCTCAATACGCTTTCCAGTTTGTCGACTTTGTCCATTTTCTCCTAAAACTTTTTCTCATATGCGGGCGACGGGGCCCCTTGAAACCAGTCTTCTTTCCTATTATTCTTAGGAGGTGGTACAAACCCTGGCGGTAGAGGTAGCACGAAACCTGGTGGTGGTAGGAACCCAGGTGGATATTGCAGCTGCTACTGTTTCAATTCTTCCATAAAGCTCAAGACTTGGGCCAGGCTGTCGGACTGCTGGCTTATGGTGACTCCCAATTCGGTGACCTTGTTTTCCAACTCTTCATGATTCATGTTGAAATAACTTGTTGGGCTAATTCTGACCAAACGATTATCTGAATTTCTGACCCAGGACGAAGATCCCAGCTGTTGACTTTGAGAATCTATAGTGACCCTACAGATTTAGGAGGATCGCATCAGATTCTGACAATAATGACTTTAGACAGACAAAAGACAGTGATGTTAACAAACGTAGACTGATTTATGTACAGACTGAATGAAATAGTGCGTGCAGACTGATGGGAATAGTGCATGCAAATGAGACAAGCACGTGGATGTAAGCCCTAATCTATATGGTGCTCCTACTTCTAGCGGATAGCAGTTAAGCAAATAAGGTCTTAGCCATATAGAGTGTGCTAACCTTTCCTTTTAGTCTGATCACCAGGGGTTAGCAGGGGTTTCTAAGTTATTTGGGAAGTTTGGACAGAGTTTCTGGGGAAACAGGTTATATCTGGAATATCTGGATAGAGTTTCCAGGGGAAACAAGTTATATCTGGAATATCTGGATAGAGTTTTTGGGGGAAACGTGTTATATTTGGAATATCTGGACAGGGTTTTCGGGGGCAACAGGTTATATCTGAGATATTTGGACAGATTTTATGGGAGAAACATGTTTTATCTGGGACATCTGGACAGAGTTTTCGGGGAAACTAGTTATATCTGGGATACATCTGGACAGAGTTTATGGGAGAAATAGGTGATATCTAGACCGAGTTTGGGGGAACTGGTTATATCTGGGATACATCTGGACAGAGTTTATGGGAGAAACATGTTATATCTGGGATATCTGGGATATCTGGATAGAGTTTCCTGGGGAAACATGTTATATCTGGGATATCTAGATAGAGTTTCTGGGGGAAACATGTGCATATGACAGGAGCATGTGTTGATGGTGATCAAGCTGTTTAGCAGGTTTTCATATTCCTATGTCTTAGGACCGACAAACAAGGTTTGCGGTATATATCTTTGTGAGCATAGAGCAGACATCCTTGTCATGGTGCCTAGGCAGGTCAACTCAATGTGATCACATGTGAGTGATTGCCTTGGGAATCATAAGAAAGAGGTTCTGCCTCATGCCACATAAGCGTCTACACCGCGTAGGTAATCTCGTCAGGGCATATAGCAGTTATATCACATTGTCTATCTGAAAAGATAAATGAATAGTCCTATGAAAGGTTCTATAGGAATCTATATGCAAAGGCTGGGTTTAGTCAAAGAGGGTCCGTTGACGAGAGTTCCAATTATCGTCAGGGAGACAGTACAGAGGTTTGCAAACATGATGATTCCCTTTTCCAGAACATTCGGAATGCAGCAAGGATATCATCGAGTTAGTCTGAAATCTCTGAGGAGATGATTGCATAAGCAAGAGGTGATCTGGATGGAGACAAAGATAACAGAGTGTAATTTCCCAACGGACTTTCTTCTTGCGGCGGAGTACCCGGGGACCCTATGTATGGTCCAAATCCATAGAACAATTGATGCGGAAGGAACAGCGGTGGTAAAATTTGATTCATAGTGAAAATCCTGACAAAGGAAAATAAGAGAACACCAAAAAGGAAGAAACTAAGTAAAATAAAGGAAAGAACCAACAGTAAGGAATAAACACAGAAAGAAAAAAAGAAAACGAAGTGTAACAAGGTATTAACCTCACCATTGGCATGATATAACCATGTGCACTAGCAGGTAGAGGGCATTGAAGCCGGAATAACAAATAGCTCATGAGCACAAAAATGTATGGAACTAATTTGATGACAAGAATTCATCAACATAAGTGAAGACAACATCATGGAGTTCAGGCACCACATCCTGTAAATCGTCTTCCTCCCATGGTTCCCACATCGAATCATTCTCCCATTGTGCCAAGAGGGCATCATCGACTTCCCTAACAAAATACCCCTCTGGTTCGCCTTCCTCTTCAGGGAAGTCTATATGCTCGAAGGGGTTAATGTGGAGGAGTGCAGGATCATAAGGGATGTACCCTTGGGTCAAGTCAATGACATCGTCCACTCCGGGCCCTTGATAAGGAGAGAGGTAGAATGCAATTTCCTCCGTAGTCTATGGAGGTTTAGGATATTCTGAATCAGCCCATGACTCGATTGAATGGACGTCATCATCCCTCATATTTTTAATAGCCTGCAGGGGAGAGATAGCATGGAATAGCAGATTAGAATCGAAGTCACACTTAAAAAAAAATAGAAACAAATGAAATAAAACAAAGTGCAGTAAAAGAAAGAATACAACAACAATGTGTGAACACTCTTTAGTGTTTTAGGTGGAGGAATAGCTCGGCTCTTCTAACTGGATGTGCTTAGCTTCTGGTAGGAAGTTCTCCAAGAACGGTTTTATCCTTTGGCCGTTAACCTTGAAACACTCATCGTTCTTGGGATTTATGAGCTCAACGGCCCCATGTAGAAAAACATATTTGACTATGAATGGTCCTGTCACCGAGAACGGAGTTTTCCAGGGAATAGGTGAAGGCAAGAGTTGTATAGCAAGACTTTCTGCCACAGTTCGAAGGATTTTCAAAAAATTGTACTATCGTGGCGAGCCTTCAACATTTTCTTGTGTAATTTAGCATTGTCGTATGCATCTCGACGTACTTCTTCCAGTTCAGCCAACTGGAGTTTTCGGAGATGACCTCCCTCTTTAATGTCAAAGTTCAATGAGAGTGTTGCCCAATACGCTTTATGCTCGATTTCGACAGGAAGGTGACATGCCTTACCGTATACTAGCCTATACGGAGACATCCCCAGATTTTTCTTATAAGCAGTGCGATTTGCCCATAGAGCATCAGTCAGTTTATATGCCCAATCGTTTCTGTTGAAACTAACCATCTTTTCTAGTATATGCTTGATTTCTCGGTTAGCCAACTCTGCCTGCCCGTTAGTTCATGGGTGGTAGGCTAGAGCGATCTTATGGTTGACCCCATATTTCTTGAGAATTGACTCTAAAGGGCTGTTGGAAAAATGCTTGCCTTGGTCACTTATTAGTGCTTTCAGGGTTCCGAAATGCGACAGAATATGTTCTTTAAGAAAGGACGTTACTGTTTTGTGGTCACTACGTCTTGTTGGTATCGCTTCTACCCATTTTGATACATACTCCACAGCTAGGAGTATGTATTGACAGTTTTTTTATTTCATAAACGGACCCATAAAGTCTATGCCCCAATAATCGAATATTTCAATTGTGATAATGGGAGTTAAGGGCATAGAATTCCTTTTTGAAATTGTACCTAGCTTTTGACAGCGTTGGCATGATTTACTAAAAGAATAGGAATCCTTAAACACGGTGGGCTAGTAGAAACCGCTGTGTAGGACTTTTTGTGCGGTCTTTTGCGAAGAAAAATGGCCACCGCAGGCTTCAGAATGACAAGAGGCTAAAATCCTTGTTATGTCCTTGTTCAGGATGTAACGTCTGATGACCTGATCAGCACAATACTTGAATAAGTAAGGGTCATCGAAAAAGAAATGACGTGTGAACGAAAGGAACCGTTTCTTGTCCTAATTTGACCAATGACTAGGGGTCTTTCCCGTAAGAAGATAATTTATTATATCCACATACCAAGGCAAATTGGAAAAGCCATTACTTGATTTTTTGGCAATTCATCTTTAATTGGTATGGGTTCAGTGTTGTCAGTAAAAGTTAATTGAGATAAATGGTCAGCGACCACATTCTCTACTCCCTTTTTATCCTTGATTGTGATATCCAATTCTTGGAGTATGAGTATCCAACGGATAAGCCTTTGTTTTGCGTCCTTCTTAGATAACAGGTACTTGAGGGCCGAGTGGTCTATAAAATAGATGATTAGGGACCCTATCAGATATGACCTGAACTTATCTAAAGCGAAGACTATTGCCAGTAGCTCTTTTTCGGTAGTCGTATAATTCATTTGAGCTTCGTTAAGTGTTCGACTGGCATAGTAGATGACATAGGGCTTATTATCCATCCTCTGTCCTAGGACTACACCAATGGCATAGTCGCTAGCATCGCACATTAGTTCGAATGGCAAACTCCAGTTGGGTGTCTGTATTATTGGTGCGGAGGTAAGGTGTTCCTTTAGTGCATCAAAAGTTATTTGACAGTTTTTCGACCACTCGAATGGTGCGTCTTTGACTAAGAGTTGACACAGTGGTCGGGAGATTGCACTAAAATTTTGGATAAAGTGACGATAAAGTCCCGCGTGTCCCAGAAAAGAGCGAATGTCTTTGACTGTACGGGGTACTGGTAGGTTTGAAATTATGTCGATTTTTGCTTTATCAACTTGGATACCTTTATCAGAAATAATGTGGCCGAGGACAATTCCCTTGGTCACCATGAAGTGACACTTTTTTCAGTTTAGTACTAAGTGTTTGTCCTCGCATCTAGCTAGCACACGTTCCAGATTGTCTAAGCAATTTTTGAAACTATGATCGAACACCGAAAAATCTTCCATAAAGACCTCGAGTATTTGTTCAACCATATCACTGAATATGCTCAATAGGCACCACTGAAAGGTAGCAGGTGCATTGCATAAGCTGAAGGGCATACGACGGTAAGCAAGTGTACCGAATGGACACGTGAAAGTCATTTTCTCTTGATATTTAGGAGCGATTTTGATTTGGTTATAGCCACTATATCAATCCAAAAAGCACAAATATTTGTGACCCGCCACTCGTTCTAGCATTTGATCCATGAATGGTAATGGAAAGTGGTCTTTCCGGGTCACAATATTTAATTTTCGGTAATCAATACACATCCGCCATCCGGTGGGGACACGTGTCAGTACCAATTTGCCATATTTATTTGGGATTACCGTTATACCTGCCTTTTTGGGCACCACTTGGGTTGGACTAACCCAAAGGCTATCAGAAATATGATATATGATCCCAACATCAAGTAGTTTTAGGACTTCCTTTTTGACTACTACTTGCATATTGGGATTCAGACGCCTTTGTATTTATCGCGAAGGTTTAGAGTCATCCTCCAGATATATTTTATGGGAGCACACGGCGGACTTATGCCTTTGAGGTCGGCAATAGTCCATCCCAATGCTCCCTTATGTTGTTTTAGCATTTGGATTAATTTTCCATCATGTCCCAGACTAAGAGTGGATGAAATTATAACAGGGTAAGTCTTTTCAGTCTGTAGGAAAGCGTATTTGAGCTCTTTTGGAAGGTCCTTTATTTCCAAGTCGAGAAACTGGAAATTTGAGGGCATGACTAACTTTATTTTTGGAGGTAGAGGTTCATATGGTGTTACCCACATGTATTCCGCTCTATCCTCCTCTTTGGTTTCCATCATGAGGCAAGTTTGGTTCAAAGCAGCATCGAATGGAGTAGAATCATTAGGTTGATAGATAGCGTCGAATTATGACACAACTACCTCCAAACGATCTTTATAGTCTACAAAATTAGCCTCATCTTCAATGACTATTTCGATGTAATTGATTTCTTCCTCATCCTCGTATTCTTCAGGGCAGGGATTTGAAAAAATCTTGACATTTAAAGTCATATTGCCAAATGCGATAGTCATAATACCACTTCTTATTTTTATTATGGCATCTACGGTGTTGAGTAATGGACGTCCGAAAATCACTGGGATTTGTGAACATGGATTAGACACAGGTTCAGTGTCCAAAATTACAAAATCGACCGGGAAGATAAAGGAGTCTATTTGTACTAGAACGTCCTCTAGTATTCCTCTAGGATATTTGACTAACCCATCTACCAGTTATTGAACAACTCGGGTAGGTTTGAGTTCACCCAACCCTAGTTGTTTATAAACTGAGTATGGCAGCAGGTGTACGCTCGCTCCTAGATCAAGAAGTGCGTTGTCTATTCTTTGATTCCCAATTCGGCACGAGACAGTTGGGGTACCGGGGTCTTTGAGTTTCCAAGCGACATAAGCGTGTTTCTTCACACTTTGCCTCCTTTTGACCGTACATAAGTCTTTATGTTACTTAGCGTAGGCCGGTACTTGTTTGATTGCATCAAGGAGTGGAAGATTGATTTTGACTTGTTTAAATAATTCCAAGAACTCCTGATTCTTTGCTTTATTTTTGGGTTTCTTAAGCGTTTGAGGGGAAGGCGCGGGGAAAGGGCATTTAGGTAATTCGTCTTTAACTGGTTCCTTTCCGGGCCTTCTCTCAACTTCTTCTACTTCTCTAAAAACTTCATCTTTTGCATCTAATGGTTCGTTATTATTGAATTGCTCCTCTTTTTGAGTAGACGGTTTGTTTTTAGTTACCACTTCATCCTCTTCATACTCTTCGGGAGTAGAACGAGGTATATTTCACCCTATAATCTTGCCGCTTCTCAGAGTAGTCACGACTTTTGCCTGTTCATGATTAGTGGGATCATTATTGTATCCCTTAGGGTTTTGAAGTGGTTGGGCAGGAATGTTCCACTCGATCCCTCTTGTCGTGCATCCATTCTCTCTAATGTTGCGGGCATCTTACTCATCATTTGAATTAACTGTTGTGTTAAATTTGCATTAGAGAGCGGATTGACACGAGAATTTTCTTGTGCGCTCTTGTGCAATACCCAAGTGTAGGTAGACGTGCAAGTAATATCTGGTAAGACCAGGTCGATCCCACAGGGAAGGTGTTGACCTATTGAATTAGACTAACCTCTAAAAGAAAGCAAAATAAAATGAATAAGTTTGAACGATGGTGCAGAACACAAAGTTCTACAAACTAGGATTACTAATGAAAATAATTAAAATTAACTAAATAATCTAACTAGCTAATTAAAACAGTACTTAAAATTAGGGTGTTTAACTTTAAAAGAAAGTGTTGGGATTACACGAATCCGCAATAACCTAGCCATCTACCATGCATTTGCCTTGAAGCACAATGGAGTACATTACCTACAGTTTTCCGTATTCCTCTAAAAATAAAGAATCCATGGCCCTTTCATGACCGGGACCATATCATCACAGTTAAATTGAAATACGCAAAAGCGGTTTAATTCAATAGTTAAGACTCGCATCCTCAATGGTATTAGCATTGAAGATGGTTTGCAAAATGTATTGAAAGAAAATGCCTTAGGGCCTTAGTTTTAAAACTGTTTTGACAGACTGAGCATTTATTTGGGACAGAATGATAACACATCTTAAGACAAAAGGTCCTGGAATACTGCAGGGAACATTCTCAAGAATCAGGGAGTTCGATCGATCGACGCGCCTTCGATCGATCGAAGACCTTCATCCCTCAATCGATCGAACTGACTTCGATCGCTTGACTGTCTCTGGTTCGATCGATCGAACTAACTTCGATCGATCGAACACAGCGATTATTCTGCTGCATGGCAGAGGCTGGAGATCACTGTTTCATCATGTTCTCCCAACCTGGGACTACTCAGACATCGTCTGGAGTGTCGAGGATTGATTTTTAACGTAAGAAAACATTAGTGCCTTGTTTGATTTTGAGTTATTCATGAAAACTATAAAATCTATGGTTTTATAACTATCTAGCATGCAACACTGTAAAACAAGCAATCTAACTACGTCTAACACGTGCAGAATATGAATAAGCAATAAATAAATAACCTGGAATGAAAGATACTTGTATAAACTTCAATAAATCCAATCCACAATATGAAAAACCTACAAAAAACCAAACAAACTCTCTATCTCTCTCTATAAAACTGTTAAAACAAAAAGTGGGCGTCCTTCTGGACGTGTACAAAACGCAAATATATAAGAAAACCTAAGGCACTAGGGTTAAACCCCGCATTCTGCTGCGCACGCAAATGTTTCTGGAAATACCCCGTTCGATCGATCGAACTTCTTTCGATCGATCGAACCCTTGATCTTTAAGCGCTTCTACTCTCTTCGAGCGATCGAACGCTCGATCGATCGAACCTTCTTAAAGCGATCGAACTCCACATTTCAGCTTTGACTTCTTTTGTTTGTATTCCAGCATTCCATTTATTCTGATGTTTATCTGTTTAGTTCGCACAGCAGTGATCTGCATAAACAACAGCTAAAACAATACAACTTATCATAGATTAATCATACTGTATAAAAATTAGCCTTGTAATGCAAATTGCGGATAACATGGGAAGTTGTGATAAAAACTAATACAATTCTTCCTTTTAGCGCGGTTATATTTTACAAATACCCCCGCTTTGCACAACCCCCAACTAGCTTATTGCTAGTCCCTAGCGATAAAGCGAAAATAAAAATAAGCTAAAAACTCCTAAACTAATACTACCACGACTAAGAAACAAAGAAAAACTAAAAACAACCTAAACTAAGATAGAGAGAAAAAATCCTAACTCACTTTCGCAGGAATCGCGGTTGCATTTAGCGAATGCAACAAGCCGTTAAACCCCTAGGTTCCCCCTAGTGGACGAGTGTTGTCTCGTGAGGGTTTGCAGTGAATGTACCCACAAAATTCCAATTTTAAGCTCAAAAAGAATTAGAATAACTTTGTAGAATTCCCCCTTCCATTAAACTGTTAATTCAACTCTACAAGAATATAATATCCTCTATCAACCCATGAAAGAGATCCACATGCTCTCCTATATTACCAAGTAAAATATACAAATGTATTACCATCATGCACCCGTGTGTGTGTGAAATTAACAACCATGCGTCCAACCCTTATTAAGAGTTATCTAGATTATTATACTTTGGAAACTTGCAGTTTTAGCTCAATTCTCACATTGCTCACACTCAAAAAGAACGTCTCTCAGAAACTTGCTTTACAATGATCGCACATCGTATGAAAGCTTTGATAAAGATGATATTCTAAGTGCTAATGCTTTCATACTTGACTCTATGAAAAACGGACATTTAAGAGTGTATAGTCTCATGAATGGAATACTACTTACTAGAGGAGCGAAATACCGTGGATAACTCAACTCACACTTTCATGTTCAAATCAAAGGTTGAGAATCTTCAAGACTTTGAATTATGGCTTTTATTTAGTAGGTGGGGGTGTTGTAGAGAAGAGTGTGCTTTTTAGTATGTGATGGAATTTCAACTTCTCTTTTTTTTTATTCTTTATTCTTTTCTCCACCCAATTTCCCATTCATTTTCTTTTTCTTTTTTTTTTCTTTTTTTTTTTTTTTTTTTTTTTGTATAACTCCTTCATTCATCATCATATTTTTTTTTTTTTTTTTTTTTTTTTTTTTTTTTTTAACCTGGAATATCCCACAACAACTTCCTTCCATTTCACATACTTTGATGACTCATTCTCAATAAATTTATCAAACAGTTCAATGAGGTCAAGGTATAGATCAAGGATTTGGATTCTTGTGATTTCATTGGAAATATTTATTTGAGGTGGGATCAGGGGTGAAACGATTCAATGAATGTAGGTGGGCTATGTTAGGTAAAGGAATGGGTAAACGATGGCTTGAATCATTTTCTCAACTTTCAATTTTTAGCACTTAAGTGTTCATCGAGTTTAATTGGTAAATCCTGAACGTTCTCCTCTAACAAGCAGTCAAAATTTTTAACGAAGACTGAGACTTAACAACGAATTCACAAATATACGCAAGAAAAACCATTTGACAATGTATGAGAATCCCCTCCGAAATGAAGATTGGCTCAAAAGCTCACAAAGGGTTATTAGCTTCCACTACTTGTTCTTTTCGCACAATATTCATTTTAACTCAATTTTCAAGTTTTCTACATAGCTGCCAATTAGTGTGCACAAGTATTGGGTACATACTAGCTTTACAACTGCAATTCATTTCAGTGATACAGAAAAACGCGTGGATTTAATCCATAAAAAAAATAAGAATACTACAAATGTATCATTGTCTAATTAACAAGCAGGAGAGGTTATTCAGAGTTAATCTATCAATACAATTCAATAAAAATTTTTTCAAATTTTAACAGACTGTGTTCTCATTAAATTTAAAACATTACCAAGTGCAAAACCTGATCATTATGGGTGTATACCTATCTATTATCTCCTACCCCCAACTGAAAACAACAAAGTCCCCAGAAGTTGATTTTCAATAAATTAATAGATGGGTATCACCTGGATGAAGCAAAATGATGATCTCAAGCGAGCAACCTAGCATAGAAAAGTAGAACACAATCTCCAAAACAGACAGGATCAATAGATAACAATAATACGATAAAACCATGATCCAATCAATCTAAACCACTGGAATATGAACAGAATAAAAGAAACTACAAGCAGTGATAAATACTGTCCATACAATACCAACTTAACCAGATAATACAACCACAACCACCACATATACAACCAACCAAAAATATAACAAGAATCAGTACACTATGAACCAAAAAAATACATAAATACCACCTCCCCAACTAAGACTAATCGACCCCAGACGGCGTATCATCTGCTACATCAGAAGGGATGTCGATGGGAGCAGGCGGCAAGACGGTAGTAGCAGGAGCAGTAGTGGGTGGCTCGGTAGCAGTGGTGGAAACAGGATCAGTAGCCTCAGAAGCTGGGGCAGCAAATGATGGATCAGTAAGTGGTGGATCGGCAGGAGTAGCAACATGTGATGGCTCAGCAGCAGGCGGAGCAGACGGGGTGGCTGTGGGATGGTGAGCAGAGTGAACAGCCTGATCAACCCCTATCTGAATCAATATGGACTCCAATAATGTCTGGATCTGATCCATCCGGCCCTCGAGTCTAATCCTGGCCTCTCTCTCCTCCAATAAGATCTCGCGAACTGTCGGGAGAGGCACAGAAGAAGAAGACTCTCCCTGGGCACGAGTCTGCGACCGCTGTCGTAGCTCAAACTGCTGAACCGCAGCAACTGGATCATCCTCATCATCTGAATCAAGCTCCTCCACCTCGGTGGGTGTCCCTGAAGCTCCGGCCTCCGTGTCTGTACCGCCACGCCTCTTCTTCCTCCCCCTCATGAGGCGATCTTCATTGGTTAGCTGATATAGGCTTTTCTCTTCTACACAGGATATCTGTGAGCGTGAGATATTGTTAGAATTTGACCATTCATGAGCGTATTCAGCTAACCATTCGAAATGGGCTTCGGCCTCTTCAGTGTTTATTCGCAGGAATGGTCCAGAGCTCATTGTTTCCACCAACTTCTTTGTTTCACCATTCAATCCCTGATAAAAGAAGCTGATCGTTCGCCATTTCTCAAACCCATGGTGTGGGCAGGAGAGAAGCAAATCTTTAAAATGCTCCCACGCTTGTGTGAAGGTTTCATTGCTCTTTTGTTTATAGGAATTAATTTGACGCTGAAGATCTGTGGTCATGCGAGTGGGATAGAATTTCTTCAGAAACGCAGTGCTCATCGCATGCCAGGTGAAAATTGAATTAGGCTTTAGGGAGTGAAGCCACGCCTTCGCTTTATCTTTCAAAGTGAAGGGGAATAGCATTAAATGCGTCACCTCCCTAGGACAATTTTGCGAGAATGTTTTGCAAACATCCTCGAAATCGGTGACATGTAAATACGCCTTCTCACTTTCCATCCCATGAAAGGTGGGAAGCAATTGAATCATCCCATTGCGAAACTGAAATTCGCCATTATGCGGTGGGATTTGAATGCAAGAGGGCGTAGGTGCATGTTCTGGTTGCATAAGATCGCAAAGAGGACGGAGTGCCTCATCAATTGGCACCACAACATTGTCACCATTTTCACTCTGATGATCATCCATTGATGCAGTTGGAGTGACTATTGGGTTGATGGAGCTATCAGAGTCAGACAGGTAGAAAGGGTTTCCAAAAAATCCTTCAATAGAATTCTCGGACATGAACTAGGAGAGTCCCTAGGGTGAGAACTTACCTAAAGAACTGAAAAGAAAAGAAAAGGAAAATAGAAAGAGATGAAGAGAGACTGAGGTAATCTAAAGAATTGATCGTCGCCTTCCCCGGTAACGGCGCCAAAAACTTGACACGAGAATTTTCTTGTGCGCTCTTGTGCAATACCCAAGTGTAGGTAGACGTGCAAGTAATATCTGGTAAGACCAGGTCGATCCCACAGGGAAGGTGTTGACCTATTGAATTAGACTAACCTCTAAAAGAAAGCAAAATAAAATGAATAAGTTTGAACGATGGTGCAGAACACAAAGTTCTACAAACTAGGATTACTAATGAAAATAATTAAAATTAACTAAATAATCTAACTAGCTAATTAAAACAGTACTTAAAATTAGGGTGTTTAACTTTAAAAGAAAGTGTTGGGATTACACGAATCCGCAATAACCTAGCCATCTACCATGCATTTGCCTTGAAGCACAATGGAGTACATTACCTACAGTTTTCCGTATTCCTCTAAAAATAAAGAATCCATGGCCCTTTCATGACCGGGACCATATCATCACAGTTAAATTGAAATACGCAAAAGCGGTTTAATTCAATAGTTAAGACTCGCATCCTCAATGGTATTAGCATTGAAGATGGTTTGCAAAATGTATTGAAAGAAAATGCCTTAGGGCCTTAGTTTTAAAACTGTTTTGACAGACTGAGCATTTATTTGGGACAGAATGATAACACATCTTAAGACAAAAGGTCCTGGAATACTGCAGGGAACATTCTCAAGAATCAGGGAGTTCGATCGATCGACGCGCCTTCGATCGATCGAAGACCTTCATCCCTCAATCGATCGAACTGACTTCGATCGCTTGACTGTCTCTGGTTCGATCGATCGAACACACTTCGATCGATCGAACACAGCGATTATTCTGCTGCATGGCAGAGGCTGGAGATCACTGTTTCATCGTGTTCTCCCAACCTGGGACTACTCAGACATCGTCTGGAGTGTCGAGGATTGATTTTTAACGTAAGAAAACATTAGTGCCTTGTTTGATTTTGAGTTATTCATGAAAACTATAAAATCTATGGTTTTATAACTATCTAGCATGCAACACTGTAAAACAAGCAATCTAACTACGTCTAACACGTGCAGAATATGAATAAGCAATAAATAAATAACCTGGAATGAAAGATACTTGTATAAACTTCAATAAATCCAATCCACAATATGAAAAACCTACAAAAAACCAAACAAACTCTCTATCTCTCTCTATAAAACTGTTAAAACAAAAAGTGGGCGTCCTTCTGGACGTGTACAAAACGCAAATATATAAGAAAACCTAAGGCACTAGGGTTAAACCCCGCATTCTGCTGCGCACGCAAATGTTTCTGGAAATACCCCGTTCGATCGATCGAACTTCTTTCGATCGATCGAACCCTTGATCTTTAAGCGCTTCTACTCTCTTCGAGCGATCGAACGCTCGATCGATCGAACCTTCTTAAAGCGATCGAACTCCACATTTCAGCTTTGACTTCTTTTGTTTGTATTCCAGCATTCCATTTATTCTGATGTTTATCTGTTTAGTTCGCACAGCAGTGATCTGCATAAACAACAGCTAAAACAATACAACTTATCATAGATTAATCATACTGTATAAAAATTAGCCTTGTAATGCAAATTGCGGATAACATGGGAAGTTGTGATAAAAACTAATACAATTCTTCCTTTTAGCGCGGTTATATTTTACAAATACCCCCGCTTTGCACGGATCTTCCTCTTGCACCTTTTTGTGAGGTGGCACGTAAATGCTTGATTGCTGATTGTTAGAGGATTGAGGTTGGTTGTAGTTATTTCATCTATTTTGATTGAATGGCTGGGGCTGCCTATTGTATTGCCCTTTGATGATGCGTAAAACTGGTAAGAAGGGTTTAGGGAGAAAATAATACAAGAGAAATTTGTATATGGTTCGGTCCCGTTAACGAGGTGACCTACGTCCACGGTTGCGTCTGCGTGCTCTCACTATCAGATCATCGGTGGGCCTGGTGAGCCAACAAAGATGGGCTACACTACCAGTAATACCGGCCGGGTATATGCATATTGATGGTGAGTTCTCTGTTGTATGCTTGTGAGCTCAGAGAGTTATTCTCGGGTCCCTATTAACAGGGTAGGTGGGCCCTTTTATAGATGCAAGAGTCCACCCTTACATGGTAAGTTAATTAGATTAGGAAGCCTAATCTAATTACAATTTGATGGGCATAATTTGGGGAAGGTTTCCTAAGTGGTTTAGGAAACTGCCACCTTCCATCTTGCAGACTTGTAGTTGGTTTAGGAAACTGTTGGATTGGACGGGATCACGGGACCCGCGACCTTCATGCCCAGCCAGTTGGTACGAACTGTCCGGTCCTGATAGGCACCTCGGGATTGCTCGGCTCTTGGCGCCTTTACCGAAATAACCGGTACCTCTTGGGGATGTGGCAGACCGGCTCCATGGCTGGATAATTTTGGACATATCAGCTGCCCTCCATTTTTGGAACTGACTGGATGCTTCATCGAGTAAGGCTTCGAAAATCAGTATTGCCTAGGAAACCGTCCGGATGTCCTCCGGGAATGCTGCTTAAGACGGGGCCCACACTCTAGGTCACCTGGTGGAATAACTGACCAGTATAGGTAGGAGCTCAGGTGCGGGTGTTGCCACGTGGCAGGGAGTAATTGGCCTAGTCAGGGTTCAGCGGAGTCAGTTCGGATGTAACCGAACAGTCGCGTGGTAACTGGACTGTCACGTCGTGCATTTAATGCGCGCCTCTTTTGAGGCGACCCTTCACGTGCCCGAGGTGACAACTGTCTGACGATTCTTGGCAAGAAAACACCTGAGCCGTCAGATCTGTTTGATCTGGACCGTCCGCTACTTCTATATAAGAAACACTTGTTCGTTTCTTCAGTCCCTACTGATGTTGTCAATATCAAGATGTAAAAAGTATTCTTTACTTTTCTAAAGATTTGTAGTGTGGAAGTAAAGGTCGAACCCACAGAGATTGGTTAACTACAGCGACTTAATTTTAAAACCTAACTTTAGTTAATTATGAAAACGGATTTTGATTTGATTTTAATTAAACTAATAACAATAAAAATAAATCTAAACTATGAAAGCAATTAGAAGTGTTTTTGTATATATGTAAAGGGAACCTAGGATTGCAACTCCACCACTAGCTTCATAATAGGAATATTTATGCATTCAATTAGCTTATTAAGTTGTATGAATGTGGGGAATTGTAGCTACAAGCCCAATTCCTCCGTCAAGAGAATAATCATGGTTCAAGCACTAACATATTCCATCTTCGGTTAGCACGAATTATCCCACACTAAACTAGGGTTGTGATATAATTCATCTAATCTAGGCATGGATTATTCGGATACTTGATAGCACAAACCAATAAAGCACCATCACATGTAAATAATCTAAACAAGCACAGCGAGCATAGATCATTGAGCACATCACAGTCAAAATAGATCTAAGACAAGAATAAACTTTGAAAGCAATGATTTAATCAATAGAAGTATGATTTATTTATAAAAATCCTCGGAACATGTGACTGTCATCCATACATAATAAAACTAAAATAAAAGCATAAAATACTCCCTATTACTCGACTAAGGTTTCATTGAAACCCTAGATCTAAGGTCTAGCTGTCCATGGAAGCGGTAGATGGCAAGTAGTTGATGTAGGAGGCCATGGGAATCCTTGGTCTTCTTTTTCTTCTTCTTCTTGCTTCTCTCCCTTCAATGGTTGAAAGTATGGTTCTATTTTTGTGTATGTAATAATTGTCAAAAAACCCCCTTTTAATTGAAGTAAAATAAGGTATATATAGATTGTGGGCAAGTTTTGGAAGCTTTCCTAACCCGAAACGAACTGAAACTGATATATTTTACAATCTGGACGCAGTTAGGAAGTCTCGTTTGCACAGGAGTCTTCAGTATACTGAAATACGCAACTTTGCTTTTTGTACATATCGCGCGAGCGTGCCGCGCGAGCGCGACATTTGGCACCTCGCGCGCGCGGATCGCGCGAGCGATTTCTGGATTCTCGCACGCGCGGCTCGCGCGCGCGAACTGGCTTTTTTACCTTCTTTTCTTCTGCTTTTTCACCTTGTTTAGCCTGATATACTTGATTTCTTCCCAAACCTGTCAAAAAATAGAAAACGAAGTAAAAATATGCAAAAACAGGATAAAAAGATACTAGCAAATGCTCGTTAAGGCATATAAATAGGATTTGTTTTCTCCCGATCACACCCCCAAACCTACATTTTGCTAGTCCTCGAGCAAAACTAAAATAAAAACTAACTACTAATAAACTGCTACTCCATTTTCGTATGGATCACGATTGCATTTAGCGTATGCAACAAGCCTTTTAAACCTCTAGGTGTCCCTAATCGGACGAGTAAAGTCTCGTGAGGGTTCTCGCCAATAAGTCACCCACAACCATCTTTATTAACTTAGAAATTTAAAAAGTTTTATTAAAAAGAAAAACAAAACATTAAATACTCCTTATCATAGAACGATGATTTGAAATAGAATAACTAACAAGAAGAAACGGAATCAAAGGTCCATCTACATCATGAAAAACAATCTCAAGCACATGCATCGTATAAAGCAATAGAATTTCTCATAAAAATGCACGTGTGTGATATGATAGTCAAATGAACACGCGTATGTCATGAACTTGGAATATAACTCGGATGACCATCTAACTATGTCTTGACTACGAATCTCACAATGTCAATTACACTCTCAAATGAAACACTCAGAAACAGGTGTAATTTTTCTAAAATATGTGAGTAAAGGAAATATATTCTCAAAACAAGAAACCACTCATATATGACTCGGAAAAGACGCATGACACAAAAGAACAGTAGTCTAATGGATAGGACGCCAATAATCAAGAGAGATTAATCATTACCATGTTTTAATCCCCCTCCCATCGTTTACATATCCAAACCATGTTTTCCAGGATCAAATAAGACTTTTCAAAGGTTGTAACATGCCTCAGATAATGAAAAAGGATAGAAAGGATTTGTTAGGTAGTTTTAGAGTGGCATTGTAAGGCATGTTCGATTTCTTTCATTCTTCTTCTACAAACTTTCATCTTTTCTTTCTCTTCATTCCTTTTCATTCATGTCTCTTCTTTTCTTTCATTTTTCATTTTTTTTTTCAACCTTCCTCTTCTGTATTATGTTTCTTTTCCTTTTTCTTTTCTTGCTTCTCAAATGATTATTCATCGAATACCAAGCAACTACCCCAACAGCATCTTATTTTCTTCTTCTCAATCAACACATCGCCTTAATACTACTAAAAGTTGATCACTCTTCCAGTGGTATACTCCAAGTTGATCAAGTTGGAGCTTTTAAAAAGGATAATGGTAAACAAAGAAAAAGAGGCATTGTAACGGCTCAAAGAGGCGAACTAAGGAAATTTTTATCTTTTATCGGTCGGCAGTAAACAAAGAAGACCTAAAATCATTTCCTAGGGTAATACGAATCTTCAATGTTTGCAATGGAAGATTATTTAGCATGGTAACAAATATTTGAACTTGACTATTAACCAAAACAAGAATAATGAGACTAAACAACAAGTTAATGCGCTATTTCAATGAAATTCGACAAACGCAAAATGTATTTATAACCCTCTAAAAAGAAAAGATAGGCTCAAAATCTCACTGGGTTTAGTCTCCACCATGCGTTATCTAGAAATCCGAATCATATTATAGTTCACAACCAACATGTATTCCAATGACTACATGCAGTGCATAAGTTTATGTGCAAATCTATGATATAAAACTACGATTCGAACGATACATAACTTAAAACATTACATCATGACTTTAGCAAATGTTTAATTACATCTTCTCTTGTTCATCATTCTATAACAATCCAAGTTCTCTAACAAAAAGTATCAAATTGATATTGCAAAAACGTCAGTAACATCGTTTATTTAAACACACTTATTGAAAAATTTTAAAATTTTGCATAAACTAATGTGCATGTGTGAGTGCATACCCCCAAACCTAAACCTTTCATTGTCCCCAATGAAACAATAAAACGAAAGAAAGGAGAGTAAGTAAGAAAGGAACGATAGTACCTTAGTTTCGGCAATGACAAACAGGTAAATGTATAAGAATATGGCGATAAAGTTCAATTGCTCCAAATGGAACCACCTGTTAATACTAGATAAAAAGAAACTAACAAAATAATATTAAAAGTAAATGAAACCTAAAAATGGAATATAAATCTAAAAACTAAGCTAAACTAAACTAAACGAGCAAATGGAAAAGAAATAAAACGAAAAAGTATAAATATAACAAGGAAAACAACGAACACGAACTAAACTGAACCAAGTAAACAAAAGCAGAAAAGAAACACAAATAAAATAGGTAGGGGAAGGATATAGAAAACAAAAGGGAAAAAACAGGAAAATGGGGAATCGCGCGAGCGGACGTCGCGCGCGCGAATCGCGAATTTTTTTTTTATTTTTTTTTTCGCGCCAACAAGCCACCTCGCGCCCGCGAAACCAGGCGCGATAAGAAGCTGAGGCATCAAACAAAAAGAAAACAAGAAATTTCACGAAGGCACCTTCTCGCGCGAGCGGGCCGCGCGAGCGACGTCTCGCGCGAGCGGGCCGCTCGCGCGACAGGGTTTTTCGCGTTTTGTGGCTAAAATTATGTATATAATATTAAAATAAATTAATTCTGACCCCCAAACCTGTCCAGAAAATTCTAAGACTGACCAAAACGACTCAAAAACAAAGAGAACCGACGAAACTAAGATTGGGTTGCCTCCTAAGAAGCGCTAACTTTTACGTCTTTAGCTAGACCGTTCTAGCTCAATATTTATGGAGGCCGTAACTCGGATGTTGTACCCGTTAGGGCATTAGGGAGATTCCGGTGAAACTTCGAAACAAGGTCGCTATGTGTTAATTCCTTTGACGTCTCACCTTTATCGTTATTACATCGATTCTTTACCTTTCGAGTAAATTCTTCATTAGGGGCCGAGGTATTAGGTTTCATCCACTCATCATTCACTATATTATTCCCCCCACTCATATTTATTATGTTCTTAGGCTCAATATTCCGTCTCACATCACATTCCGCCTCACACAGGTTATCTTCGTCTTTAGGAGGTTGATCAGCAGCATTAAAAACATTTAATTTTAATTTTATATTCCCGAACGACACTTTCATCACCCCTGTTCTACAATTGACACGTGCGTTGGCCGTGGCTAAGAATGGACGACCAAGAATAACAGGAGTGTATTTTCTAGCATCTAGCACCGGTTCGGTGTCAAGGACCATAAAATTAACAGGATAAAAACATTGATCAACTCTAACTAAGGCGTCTTCGACGACTCCCCTAGGTACTTTAATAGAATGATCCGCTAATTGAATAGTAGCGGCCGTAGGTTTAAGTTCACCTAGTCCTAATTGCTTGTAGACATGATACGGTAAGAGGCTAACACTAGCTCCTAAGTCAAGTAGAGCCCGATGAATGATAGTGTCACCTATGACACATGAAATCGTAGGCGTACCGGGATCCTTATACTTTGGAGGTGAGTGTTGAAAAATAGAACTTACTTTTTCTGTGAGGAAGACCTTTTTTGGAGTGTGACTGCGTATTTTGCCCTTTTGAATACATAGGTCTTTTAAACATTTAGCACAAGCGGGAATTTGTTTTATAGCGTCGAGGAAAGGAATATTAATTTTAACTTGTTTAAATACCTCGAGTATATCTTCGACTTTTGATTTTTTCTTTGAAAGATGAGACGATTCCTCAATATTAGGTGGATATGACATTCTCGGAATATAATTTGTTGGGACCGGTTCATTTTCTCTTCTACTTTGATTCACGTCCTCACCCCTCTCTTTATTAGAGTTGATGTTCATATCTATCACATTCTCATTCTTATTAGGGGTTTCTATCACCTCCTCTCGTGTAGTCATCCTAGTTGAGACGGCGTTTACTTGTTCATTTGACCCCTTAACCTCATATTGTCCCTTAGGGTTTTGAATTGTTTGACTAGGCAACGTCCCCTCGTTTCTACGACTCACTACAGTAGCTAGTTGTCCCATTTGGGATTCAAGCTTCGCAATGGATTGTGTGTATGAGTGCACTATTTGTGCTTGTGCCTGTACTTGCGTTTCAATAGTCTTAAGGGACGCCAACACCTTTTCCTCAAAAACATTACCCCTTGAAAGATTCGAATTAGGAGGCGGTTGTTGGTATTGATTAGGTTGACACTGAGGTCGATATGCATTAGGAAAATTAGTCGCCTCATTAGGATTATTGTTATTATTTTTCCACGAGAAGTTAGGATGGTTTCTCCATGGCGCGTCCGGATTATTAGTAGTCGAATTATAATTATTTCGTGGGTATTGTTGAATAGAATTAATGTGTTGCTCCACGAATTCCGGAAATTGACTTGCCGATGGACATGAAAGTATAGAATGTGAAGGATCGGAACATATTGCACATACTTCTGAAGAAGGTGGAGTGGACCTAATTCCCATCCTCATAAGTTGGTCAAGTTTTCTATTTAATTCTTGTATTTCAATTGATTGACTTGACTCAAACTTTACCTCTCGCTTGGGTTGAAGTTACCCCTCAGAACGTACCGACACAGCCTGATGCATCGAATTCTCACTCAACGTTTCAAATATTTTCCAGGCCTCGTCGGCGCTTTTGTGTAGGAAGGTACCCGCACAAACGGTATCGACGGTATTACGGATTGAGGGAATAAGTCCCTCATAGAAAACCTGTACCGACTGCCACTTAGGAACCTGATGATGTGGACACGAGTGATGTTGTCAATATCAAGATGTAAAAGTATACTTTACTTTTCTAAAGATTTTCAGTGTGGAAGTAAAGGTCGAACCCACAGAGATTGAATTACTACGACTCTTAATTTTAAAACCTAAATCTAATTAATTATGAAAACGAGATTTTGATTTGAATTTTAATTAAACTAATAACAATGAAAATAGATCTAAACTACGAAAGCGATTTAAAATTGTTTTTATAAATATGTTTAAGGAACCTAGGATTGCAAATCCACCACCAACTTCATAATAGGAATATTTATGCATTCAATTATATTATTAAGTTGGATGATAATGGGGAATTGTAGCTACAAGCCCAATTTCTCCGTCAAGAAAATAACTATGGTTCAAGCACCAACATAATCCATCTTCGGTTAGCACGAATTATCCCACACTAAACTAGGGTTGTGATATAATCCGTCTAATCTAGGCATGGACTATTCGGATACTTGATAGTACAATTCAATAAAGCACCATTACATGTAAACAATCTATACAAGCACAGCAAATATAGATCATTGAGCACATCACAGTCAAAATAGATCTAAGACAAGAATAAACTTTGAAAATAATGATTTAATCAATAGAAGTATGATTTATTTATAAAAATCCTCTAAACATGTAATCATCATCCATACATAATAAATCTAAAATAAAAACATAAATAAAACCCTATTACTTGGCTAGGGTTTCATTGAAACCCTAGATCTAGCTTTAGTTGGCCATAAAATTGATGAACAACAAGAGGTTGATGGAGGAGGCCATGGGAATCCTTGGTCTTCTTCTTCTTCTCCTTGCTTTCCTCCCTTCAATGGCTGAAGTTTTAGTTGTATACTGATGTATCTAATCTTGTGTAATGATGTGTAACCTTCAATTTGATTTAGAATAGGATTTATATAGAGTTTGGAAGGATTTAGGAAGCTTTCCTAAGCCAAATCGCACTAAACTGCTATATTTTGTAATCTGGACGTCATATGCACAAACCACCTTCGCTGGGCACTTTAATTTAAAAAAATACGAGATTTTGATTTTTGCACAGGTCGCTCGCGCGACCCGCTCGCGCGAGGTCTTTTTCGCTGCACTGCGCGACCTTCGTAGAATTGCGATAACTTTCTGTTCGGAACTCGGATTGACTCGCCGTTTGCGGCCACGCGTCCATAACTCGAAGATCTACATTT
This sequence comes from Hydrangea macrophylla, assembly GCA_033977485.1. Taxonomy (NCBI): domain Eukaryota; kingdom Viridiplantae; phylum Streptophyta; class Magnoliopsida; order Cornales; family Hydrangeaceae; genus Hydrangea; species Hydrangea macrophylla. The sequence goes on from CM066988.1 coordinate 17,133,088, forward strand.
TATATCTCTGGAGAAATTTCTCAAATCCAAAATATTCCTTGTCAAAAATGCAATTTTCCGAGACTGCTACTGCATTCAGCTTTCACCGGAATCACCGTTTGAGTCCAGAATGACTTTCAAAGCCACTAATCGTTGGATTTTTGTGCATTTTCATATTAAAGCTCCAAAATCTACAAAATATAGAATACTTATTAAAAATTACTTAATAACTACATGAAATGGGCTAACAAAGCATATTTTTAGGACTATAAACGGCAACTATTCATCGCCGATCACACCCCCCAAACCTACTCTTTGCTTGTCCTCGAGCAAAAAGAACAGAAAAATAAAACTACTACTACAAATACTACTCCATTTTTGCATGGATCACGATTGCATTTAACATATGCAATAAGCCTTTAAAACCCCTAGGTGTCCCTAGTCGGACGAGTGAAGTCTCGTGAGGGTTCTCATCAACAAGTCACCCACAACCATCTTTATTAACTTATAAATTTAAAATGTTTTATTCAAACAAAAAATAAAACAATCAATGCTCCTTATCATAGAAATACGATTTGAAATAGAATAACGAATATAAAGAAACGTAATGAAACATCCACCTAAGTCATGAAAAATAATCCCAAGCACATGCACCGTATAAATCAATAGAGTTTCTCATAAAATTGCACGTGTGTGATGTGGTGGTCAAATGAACACGCGCATGTCATGAACTTGGAATATAACTCGGATGACCATCTAACTATGCTTCGACTACGAATCTCATAATGTTAATTACACTCTCAAATGAAACACTCAGAAACATGTGTAATTTATCTAATATATGGGAGCAAAGGAAGTATATTTTCAAAACGAGGAATACTCACATATGACTCGAAAAGGACGCATGACACGAAAGAATAGTAGTCTCATGGATAGGATGCCAATAATCAAGAAAAATTAATCGTTACCATGTTTTAATCTCCTTCCCATCGTTTATATATCCAAACCATGTTTCCTAGGATCAAATAGGACTTTTCAAAGATTGTAATGTGGCTCGGCTATGAAAAATGATAGAAAGGATTCATTAGGTAGATAATCTCAAGATGGCATTGTATGGCATGTTCGATTTCTTTCATTCATCTCTTTTACCAACTTTCATCTTTGCATTCTCTTCTTTTTCATATTTCTTCTTTTTATTCTTTTCTCCTTCTGTTTCTTTTTCTTTTTCTTTTTTTTTCAACCTTATTCTTTTTTTTCTTCGTTGCTTTTGAAACAAATATTCATTGAATGCCAAGGCAACCACCCTAAAAAACATCATCTTATCTTCTTTTTCTTCTCAATCACACATCGCCTTAACACCACTAAAAGTTGATCAATCTTTCAGGGGTGAACTCCAAGTTGGCCAAATTGGAGCAAAAACAGGATAATGGTAATTAAAGAAAAATGGCATTTTAATGGCTCAAAGGGTGAACTAAGGAAATTTATCATTTAACTGGATAGGACAAAGGTCAAAAGGGTGAAAAACAAAGAGGGCCTAAAATCATGTCCTAGGGTGATATGGTTCTTCAATGTTTACAATGGAAGATTATTTAGCATAGTAACAAATATTTTAACTTGACTATCAACCAAGACAAGAATAATGAGACTAAACAACAAGTTAATGCGCTATTTCAATGAAATTTGATAAACACAATGTGTATTTATAACCCTCTAAAAAGAAAAGATAGGCTCAAAAGCTCACCGGGTTTAGTCTCCACCTTGTGTTATCTAGAAATCCGAATCATATTATAGTTCACATCAAACATGTATTCAAGCAACTACGTGCAGTGTATATGTTTATGTGCAAATCTAAGATATAAAACTATGATTCGAACGATACATAACCTAAAACGTCATATCATGACTTTAGCAAATATTTAATCACATTTTATCATGTTTACCATTCTATAACAATCATAGTTACAAAACAAGAAGTATCAAATTTATGTTGCAAAAACGTCGGTAATCATCGTTTATTTAAGCACAAAAATTTAAAAAAATTGCAGTATAATGTGCATGCGTGTGTGCATACCCCCAAACCTAAACCTTTCATTGTCCCCAATGAAACAATAAAACGAAAGAAAGAAAAGTACGTAGAGAAGGAACGATAATACCTCGATCTCGACAAGCATAGAACAGGTGAACACAAAGTAATATGGCAATAAAGTTCAATGTTACCTGTTACTTCTTAACAATAGAGAATAAAAGAACAGAATAATAGCAATAACAGCTAATATATATATATATAAATATTTAGATTTTTTTTTTTTAGAAAATATTTTTTTTTAATACATAAAATAATAGAATCTAAACTATATTCAAGAGACTTAACAAAACTAAAAGAAACAAACAGAGCTTATAAAAACAAAACAGACGAACCTAAACAGGGCTAAAAGAACAAACATAAAGTATAAAAACCACTGACCAGGTATGGAGAGAGGAGGGGAGAGAATAAAAGAGAAAAACCAGAAAACCCAACCTCGCGCGAACGGGCCGCGCGAGCGAGCCTCGCGCGCTCGAATCCTTCCGTGAGTTTAAGCAGAAGCTTGTTTTATGTTTTATAAAAGAAAAATTTCTAATTCCCCAGATCGCGCGAGCGGGCCGCTCGAGCGAACCCCTCGAGCGCGCGAATTGTGGCGCGAGGTGATACTGAGGCTATATATCATAAAAAAAAAACTTGAAAAATTTTGCCTATGGGAGAATCTCGCGCGAGCGATTCGCCCGAGCGACATGTCGCGCGAGCGGGTCGCGCGCGCGACTGTTGTCTTTTCCTCTTTTTCTTTATTTTAATGTAAATAAGTGCAAAATAATTTTACTCCGACCCCCAAACCTTTCCAAAATGACCCACAACTGACTCAAAAATACTCAAAAATAAGAGAAACAAATGAAACAAAGCTTGGGTTGCCTCCCAAGCGCTTTCTTTTACGTCTTCAGCTAGACCGTTCTAGCTTAAGATTCAAGGAGGCCGTAAATCGGACTGTGTACCCCTAAGGATATCTGGAAGAGCCCGGTGGTAAGCAGAAATAATATCATTATGAATTAATTCATTTGACGAATCACCATTATCATGTTCAATTCGATTTCTAACCTTACGAGTGAATTCATCGTTAGAGTCCAGGTTATTTGCATTCATCCTCTCATTCCTCACTATCTTAATTTCCTCACCCATGTGTAGTGCATTAGTAGGTTCAATTTGTCGTATAACCTCACTACCCTCTATACATAGATAATCATCGTCTTTGGGAGGTTGATCAACAACGTTAAACACGTTTAATTTTAAGTTCAAGTTCCCGAATGACACTTTCATCACCCCCGTTCGACAATTGACACGCGCATTAGCGGTGGCTAAGAATGGACGACCAAGAATAACAGGGGTATGCTTCCTAGCATCTAGGACAGGTTCAGTATCAAGGACCATAAAATCAATGGGATAAAAACATTGATCAACTTTAACTAAGACGTCCTCGATGATTCCTCTAGGTATTTTGACAGAACGATCCGCTAATTGAATAGTAGCGGCCGTAGGCTTAAGTTCACCTAAACCTAGTTGTTTATAAACGTGGTAAGGTAAAAGATTAACACTAGCTCCTAAGTCAAGGAGAGCCCTGTGAATGACCGTGTCACCTATGACACATGAAATCGTAGGTACATGAAATCGTAGGCGTACCTGGATCTTTATATTTCGGAGTAGCATGTTGGAAAATGGAACTTACTTTTTCCGTGAGAAAGACCTTTTTCAGAGTATGACTGCGCAATTTACGTTTTTGAGTGCAAAGGTCTTTTAGACATTTAGCGTAAGCGGGAATTTGTTTTATAACATCGAGGAATGGAATACTGATTTTTACTTGTTTAAACACCTCAAGTATATCTTCCATTTTTGACCCTTTCTTAGAAAAATGTGACGGTCCCTCAACATTAGGTGGAAAAGGTAACTTTGGAACATCGTTGGTTGGGACCGATTCTTTATCTTTCTTATTCCTATTCGTTTCCTCACCCTCCTTATTCGAGTTATTATTTATATTTTTCTCACTCGTATCCGAAATTTCAACAACTTCCTCTTCTCTAGTAGTCGTCCTAGTCAAAACAGCGTTCACGCTCTCACTCGACCCTCCCTTTTCGTATTGTCCCTTAGGGTTTTGAACAGTTTGTGCAGGCAACATCCCCTCGTTTCTACGACTCACCGCAGTAACTAGTTGTCCCATTTGGGACTCAAGCTTCACAATGGATTGTGTATGAGAGTGCACTATTTGTGCTTGTGCTTGGACTTGAGTTTCTATGTTTTTAAGGGATGCCAACACTGTAGCCTCAAAAGCATTATCCCTTGGAGGGGTAGGATTAGGAGGTGGGTGTTGGTATTGACTGTGTTGATATTGGGGTCGATAAGTATTAGGAAAATTGTTTGACATAGGATTATAGTTATTTCGTGGGAATTGTTGCATAAAATTAACGTGTTGCTCAACAAATTCCGGATATTGAGATGCAGAAGGACATGCAAAGATATTATGTGACGGTTCAGAACATAATGCACATACTTCTGAAGAAGAAGGTGGATTGGACCTAATTCCCATCCTCATAAGTTGGTCAAGTTTTCTATTTAATTCTTGTATTTCAATTGATTGACTTGACTCAAACTTTACCTCTCGCTTAGGTCGAAGGTACCCCTCAGAACGTACCGACACAGCCTGATGCATTGAATTCTCACTCAACGTTTCAAAAATTTTCCAGGCCTCGTCGGTGCTTTTGTGTAGGAAGGTACCCGCACAAACGGCATCGACAGTATTACGTACGGAGGGGATAAGTCCTTCGTAAAAGACTTGAACTAATTGCCACTTAGGAACCTGATGATGTGGGCATGAGCGTAATAATTCTTTAAACTTTTCCCAAGTATCATAAAGCGTTTCCCCATCTTACATCACAAAGTTTGTTATCGATTTTCTTATTTGATTAGTTCTTGTGATTGGGAAAAACTTTTGTAAAAATGCGTTGTGTAAGGCTTCCCAAGTTTTAATCGTGTTTGGCTCAAGTGACTGAAGCCAATACTTCGCTTTATCTTTTAAAGAGAATGGAAAGAGACGCAGTTTTAATTCATCTTCAGTGAAATTTTGGATTTTTAAAGTAGAGCATATATCTTGGAAATCCCCTAAGTGTTGGTAAGGGTCTTCATTTATACGGCCATGGAAAGAAGGAAGTAGCGAGATGGTAGACGACTTTATCTCAAAGTGAGATGCCGTCGCCTCCGGTAATTCGATACCTGCTTGAGGCGTGTAAGTCGTAGGAATAAAATAATCTTTAAGTGGAGGAGGTGGCGGTATATTAAGATTATTGATATTATTTCTGTTCTTTTCGTCAGCCATTTTAATCGGTTCGATTTTAAAAGTTCGAGTTCTCCTTAACCGTTTACGGGTACTTTGAATTTCGGCCTCAAACAACGACGACGGAATCGGCGTTGATTTGTCATCTTGCAACCTAGCTCTAGAAGCTTGGGTTGCAGACTTACTAACTCTTAAAGTACGTTCAAGTTCAAGATCGATAAAATATAATTCAGGTTTATTTGAACGCGTACCAAACATAAACTTAAAAAGAAAACAAACTAAAAACACTGACTCAAATAAAAAAAACAAATAGCAATTACGCAACTAAGATAACAAGCAAGCACACAGTACTACTATGATGCATGAATATTATCATATAATTCAATGACTGCGTCAAGCCCAGCGCCCCAGGTTTCCTAGCTAATGCACATGAACAATCACTCCTAAACTAATGCAAATAATGCGTCATAGCGCCCTGACTTACAGCGGTTTAAAGCGAATTTCACAAGAAGCAATTTATTTTATTTTATTTGTATTTTTCGCGTAAGCTCCTTTGATGTGCTAAGTTATTCCTCCCGAAAACGTTAGAATTTCATGACTCGAGAAACTACAAAATAAAAAGAAAAGTTAGTGACTCAAAATAAAACGAAAAATAAGAAAAAGAAACCTAACCTAATATTTACGAATTAACTAAACTAAGTTTTTAAAACTCAAGGTAGTAATTTGCAATCCCCGGCAACGGCGCCAAAAATTGATGTTGTCAATATCAAGATGTAAAAGTATACTTTACTTTTCTAAAGATTTGCAGTGTGGAAGTAAAGGTCGAACCCACAGAGATTGAATTACTACGACTCTTAATTTTAAAACCTAAATCTAATTAATTATGAAAACGAGATTTTGATTTGAATTTTAATTAAACTAATAACAATGAAAATAAATCTAAATTACGAAAGCGATTTAAAATTGTTTTTATAAATATGTTTAAAGAACCTAGGATTGCAAATCCACCACCAACTTCATAATAGGAATATTTATGCATTCAATTAGATTATTAAGTTGGATGATAATGGGGAATTGTAGCTACAAGCCCAATTCCTCCGTCAAGAAAATAACTATGGTTCAAGCACCAACATAATCCATCTTCGGTTAGCACGAATTATCCCACACTAAACTAGGGTTGTGACATAATCCGTCTAATCTAGGCATGGACTATTCGGATACTTGATAGCACAATTCAATAAAGCACCATTACATGTAAACAATCTATACAAGCACAGCAAATATAGATCATTGAGCACATCACAGTCAAAATAGATCTAAGACAAGAATAAACTTTGAAAGTAATGATTTAATCAATAGAAGTACGATTTATTTATAAAAATCCTCTAAACATGTAATCATCATCCATACATAATAAATCTAAAATAAAAACATAAATAAAACCCTATTACTTGGCTAGGGTTTCATTGAAACCCTAGATCTAGGTTTAGTTGGCCATAAAATTGATGAACAGCAAGAGGTTGATGGAGGAGGCCATGGGAATCCTTGGTCTTCTTCTTCTTCTTCTTCTCCTTGCTTTTCTTCTTCTTCTCCTTGCTTTCCTCCCGTCAATGGCTGAAGTTTTAGTTGTATACTGATGTATCTAATGTTGTGTAATGATGTGTAACCTTCAATTTGATTTAGAATAGGATTTATATAGAGTTTGGAAGGATTTAGGAAGCTTTCCTAAGCCAAATCGCACTAAAACTGCTATATTTTGTAATCTGGACGTCATATGCACAAACCACCTTCGCTGGGCACTTTAATTTAACAAAATACGTGTTTTTGATTTTTACACAGGTCGCTCGCGCGACCCGCTCGCGCGAGGTCCTTTTCGCTACACTGCGCGACTTTTGTAGAATTGCGATAACTTCTGCTCGAAACTCGGATTGACTCGCCGTTTGCGGCCACGCATCCATAACTCGAAGATCTACATTTTATATCGCTGGAGAAATTTCTCAAATCCAAAATATTCTTTGTCAAAAATGCAATTTTTCGAGACTGCTACTGCATTCAGCTTTCACCGGAATCACCGTTTGAGTCCAGAATGGCTTTCAAAGCCACTAATCGTTGGATTTTTGTGCATTTTCATATTAAAGCTCCAAAATCTACAAAATATAGAATACTTATTAAAAATTACTTAATAACTACATGAAATGGGCTAACAAAGCATATTTTTAGGACTATAAACGGCAACTATTCATCGCCGATCAACGAGCGTAATAATTCTTTAAATTTTTCCCACGTGTCGTAAAGTGATTCCCCATCTTGCATCACAAAGTTTGTTATGGATTTCCTTATCTGATTCGTACGCATAATAGGGAAAAACTTTTGTAAAAATGCGGTGTGTAAGGCTTCCCATGTTCTAATTGTATTTGGCTCAAGTGATTGGAGCCAATATTTAGCTTTATTTTTAAAGAGAATGGAAAGAGCTGTAATTTTAATTCATCATCAGTGAAATTTTGGATTTTTAAAGTAGAACATATATCTTGGAAATCTCCTAAGTGCTGATAAGGGTCTTCATTTATACGGCCTTGGAATGATGGAAGTAGCGAGATGGTAGACGACTTTATCTCAAAGTGAGATGCCGTCGCCTCCGGTAATTCGATACCTGCTTGAGGCGTGTAAGTCGTAGGAATAAAATAATCTTTAAGCGGAGGAGGTGGAGGTATATTAAGATTATTCAGATTATTTCCGTTGTTTCCGTCAGCCATCTTAATCGGTTCGATTTTAAAAGTTCGAGTTCTCCTTAACCGTTCACGGGTACTTTGAATTTCGGCCTCAAACAACGACGAAGGAATTGGAGTTGATTCGTTGTCTTGCAAGCTAGCTCTAGAAACTTGGGTTGCAGACTTACTAACTCTTAAAGTACGTTCAAGTTCAAGATCGATAGAATGCAATTCAGGTTTACTTGAACGCGTACCAAACATAAACTTAAAAAGAAAACTAAACTAAAATAAAAACTGACTCAAATAAATGCAAAAATAATCACGCAAATCAGACAACAGGCACACAACTACTATGATGCATGAATATTATCCTGTAATGCAATGACCACGTCAAGTCCAGCGTCCCGGGTTTCCTAGCTAATGCAGTGTTCACTCCACAACTAACCTAATGCAAGTAATTGCGTCACAGCGCCCTGACTTACATTGGTTTGAAGCAAATTTCAAAGGAAGCAAATTACTTGATTTTTTTTTTTTTTTATTTATGTAAGCTCCTTTGATGTAATTAGCTACTCCACTCGGAAACATTGGAATTTGATGACTCGATAACCTATAAAATAAAAAGAAAAAATTAGTGACTCAAAATAAAACAAAATATAAGAAAAAGAAAACTAATATAATATTTATAAATTAACTAAACTAAGATTTTAAAACTAAAGGTAGCAATTTGCGATCCCCGGCAACGGCGCCAAAAATTGATGTTGTCAATATCACGATGTAAAAAGTATTCTTTACTTTTCTAAAGATTTGTAGTGTGGAAGTAAAGGTCGAACCTATAGAGATTGGTTAACTACAACGACTTAATTTTAAAACCTAACTTTAGTTAATTATGAAAACGGATTTTGATTTGATGTTAATTAAACTAATAACAATAAAAATAAATCTAAACTATGAAAGCAATTAAAAGTGTTTTTGTAAATATGTAAAGGGAACCTAGGATTGCAACTCCACCACTAGCTTCATAATAGGAATATTTCTGCATTCAATTAGCTTATTAAGTTGGATGAATGTGGGGAATTGTAGCTACAAGCCCAATTCCTCCGTCAAGAGAATAATCATGGTTCAAGCACCAACATATTCCATCTTCGGTTAGCACGAATTATCCCACACTAAACTAGGGTTGTGATATAATTCATCTAATCTAGGCATGGATTATTCGGATACTTGATAGCACAAACCAATAAAGCACCATCACATGTAAATAATCTAAACAAGCATAGCGAGCATAGATCATTGACCACATCATAGTCAAAATAGATCTAAGACAAGAATAAACTTTGAAAGCAATGATTTAATCAATAGAAGTACGATTTATTTATAAAAATCCTCGGAACATGTGACTGTCATCCATACATAATAAAACTAAAATAAAAGCATAAAATACTCCCTATTACTCGACTAGGGTTTCATTGAAACCCTAGATCTAAGGTCTAGCTGTCCGTGGAAGCGGTAGATGGCAAGTAGTTGATGTAGGAGGCCATGGGAATCCTTGGTCTTCTTTTTCTTCTTCTTCTTGCTTCTCTCCCTTCAATGGTTGAAAGTATGGTTCTATTTTTGTGTATGTAATAATTGTCAAAAAACCCCCTTTTAATTGAAGTAAAATAAGGTATATATAGATTGTGGGAAAGTTTTGGAAGCTTTCCTAACCTGAAACGAACTGAAACTGATATATTTTTCAATCTGGACGCAGTTAGGAAGTCTCGTTTCCACAGGAGTCTTCAGTATATTGTAATACGCAACTTTGCTTTTTGTACATATCGTGTGAGCGGGCCGCACAAGCGCGACATTTGGCACCTCGCGCGCACAGATCGCGCGAGCGATTTCTGGACTCTCGCCCGCGCGAACTGGCTTTTTCAGCTTCTTCGCGCGCGCGAACTGGCTTTTTCAGCTTCTTTTCTTCTGCTTTTTCACCCTATTTAGCCTGATATACTTAATTTCTTCCAAAACTTGTCAGAAAATAGAAAACGAATTAAAAATATTCAAAAACAGGATAAAAGGATACTAGCAAATGCTCGTTAATGCGTATAAATAGGATCTATTCTCTCCCGATCACCTACTGTCAACTGAGAGAGTTTACCGAGCGATTTGAGAGCAATTGAGATCCCGAGCAAGATTTTTGCACAAATTTTTGTAAGTCCTTCCTTCCCATCTTCAGTTCTTCATTCTCGTCTTTCAGCCTGGATTTCTTCTTTTTAAGGTTTTGTCATTTCTTTCAGTCCGGGGCTACGCTAGAGCATTTTGACCAAGCGGGTGTTCCTGGGACAGTCTTGAGAGAGCATTTTGACCAAGCGGGTGTTCCTGGGACAGTCTTGAGAGAGAGTTATTCTTCTTCTAGAGTCTTGTACAACCTGCCCTTTAGGTTATTAGATCTACCTCCTCTGTACACCAGGTTAGGAGTTCTTGACCCATTCTTAGGTCGTCGGCCCTTTAGGTCTTCCACAGGTGTAATGTGTCATTCAGATGGGGTACATCTCCTTGTGGCCCCAAGTCCTTGGGTATGAGCTCATACTGCAGGAGTTCTTCTGGACCCACCGGCCTTTCCAGGTTCACGGGGAGGCCGGTTTCTTCTCGCTCGGGGCCAGGCAGGGGCAAAAGATAATTATGAACTACCCGAGCAATAATAAAGGGTAGAAGAAGAAGTTCCTCCAAGTGTCCACCCTGGGTCTGTGTGAGAAGGCGTCGGGTATTCAGCTGAGGACCTCCTGGGCGGAGAAGCTGAGGAGTAAGCCCAAGTACCCTTTCTTTCTTGCTTTGTTTCTTTACTTTTCCTTGACTAACCCGTTGGTGCATTTGGCTTGCAGTAGGATCAGTGGACCCGCTGAATCTTCCTAATAAGCTTCAAGCGTGGGTCTTGTTTCTGGTGGAGGACCTAACTGATATTAATAAAGTGCTGACCCGGTTGGGGAGCCTAAAGACCTCTTACAAGCCCCAGGGATTCACAGCTCCCAATCTCTTGACGATTATCCTCGGTAGATACAATTTCTTGACCGTTCGATTTTCCTTTCGTTTGGGATTTTGCAAAACTGACATGCTCTCTAGTTTTGCAGAAATGGCTCTGAAGAATGCAGTGGCGTTGAAGGAGAAGGAGGCAGCCTTGATGGCCCGGGCTGGCCAGAAGAGGAAGAAACCAACCCCTGCTGAGGGCCAGCCCCTGAAGAGGATTTCCCGGGTGATCTCCATCCGGGCTGAGAAGGAAACTGTTGCTACTTCTACACTCGTGGTTACAATTTCTGCACCACCACCACCACCTCCTACTGCCAGACCGACCGGGGTCTCCTTCCCGACCCTAGAGGAGGCTCGTGCGGGCCCATCTGCCAGGCCAGAGGTTGAGACGGCGGACGACGTTCATGGATGGGTACGGCCCGAGTTGCTGTAGAGCTAGATTGACAAGTGCGCACTGCTCAGTCCCGAGGCCATCACCGGTTGGCTATATAGCATCAACCACATGGTGAGTCTCTTTGCGGTGTGAACACTAACTTTTTCCTCCATGCATATACTGACATCGTCTTGTTCTTGCAGGTTGGCTGTATTGCGACCAGGACCGAGACCACCCTTCTCGGCATTGCTGAAAGGTTGGCCGCTGCTGAGGCTAACCTTTCTGTGGAGAGGGCTGCTCGGGAGTTCGCGGAGTTTACCCTCACCGTGGAGAAAGAAAGATCCCGGGCAACGGCCTTGGAGCTGGGGGAGATCCGTGACTCCTTGTCAACCGAGTGGGCCACACGGAAGGTCGCGGAGGCTAAGGCTGCATCTGCAGAGGATCACTGCCGAGAAGATTGCTGAGGCCAAGGTTGTAGCCTCGGAGTCTGGGAAGATCTCTGCCGAGAAGGATCTTATAGCTATGACGATTATGCTCTCGGAGCTTACTGCTGCTTGGGAGGCTGAAGCCAAAGAAGCTGAGGAGGAATTTGAAGCTGGGTTCCTCACAGGCTACGCCGACCTGGCGAAGCAGGATGCTGCTGACCATCCCTACTGGGATCTGTCCGGGTACTCCTGGGCCGAGTCTGGTTACTGGAATGAAGGCCAGGCTGACTCCGAGGTCGCCGCCGAAGCTGAGGTCACTGCTGAAGGTAGACCGGCCGGGGTCCCCCTCTGTTGATGAGCAGGCTACGGAGGAGGAGGAAGTGGTGGTTGTAGACTAGTCTTTTTTTTTGTTGTAGTTTTTCTTTTTCTTTTTAGGGAGGCTACTACAACTGCCCCCCAAGCTTTGTACAGATTCTTTTTAATTAATGAAAAGACCCCTGAGGTCAAATTTCCTTTCCATTAACTGTCTTCCTTCTCTGCACTGTGCCTGTTTATAATTGCTAGTATTCGCTCGATTTTTGGCCAACCTAACACCTGCCTTAGCAAATGTTTTAGGACCGTAACCAGTAGAACACCTAGTCTTCCTGACCTATTTAAAAGGAAGTTGCCCGGAGTGCTGTAGGAACTGGCCCTATTGTAGGAACTGGTCCTGTTTAGCGTCCGGGATCGCCCGGTGTATTATAGAAATACCCTGTATTACCGTCCGGGATGTACCGGTGTATCATAGGTGTATCCTATTTTACCATCCGGGGTATATCTCTGATCACTGTAAGTACATGGGAATATCTTCCAAGTTCTTGTAGTGACCGGTGTGATTCCCTGTTTTGACCTAATATTCCTTTGCCCTTCAAGCATTTTTCTAAGGCGGGAGTGCAGGAGTGAGTGGCCGGTCGTAGGGAACCGACCTGGAATATGGGTGGTTGCAGGGTCATTTGGAGCTTGCCATCGTCGGCCACCAGGGGTTTGACCCCGTCGTCGGTAGGACCTAAGTGAAGCTTTAAGTAATTTCCTATTTAGGTCTAGTATCCCCTTACCCCCGAACGTCTTGTGAAGGCGGAGGCTTGTTAAGGAGCGACCATAGGAAATCGACCTGGCACATGGGTGGTTACAAGGTCCTTTTGTGCCTGGGTTCGGAGCCCGAGGTCTTTTTAGTGCCTGGGTTCGGAGCCCGAGATCTTTTTAGTGCCTGGGGGCTAGGCCCAAGGTCTTTGGTACCTCGGGGTTAGGCCCAAGGTCTTTTGTGCCTTGGGGTTAGGTCCAAGGTCTTTGGTGCCTCGGGGATAGGCCTGAGGTCTTTTGAGCATTGTACAGTGTACTAACAGGAGTAAATTTTAAGTTAAACTTTGCAATTTTATTTAAAAACAAAATTTTATAATGGTTGCTCAATCAGAGCTACAAAGAAGAAATTTCTCTACAATACTAAATTCCCGTGGTCAGATGCTACTGATAATACTTGCGGAGGTGTTGCACATTCCAAGGATGAGAGAGATCGTGCCCGTCTATGCTCTATAGCCAGTAGGTTCCCGGTCGGTTGACCCGGGTTACTTTATATGGGCCTTCCCAGTTTGGCCCCAATTTTCCATGGCTCGGGATTCTGGCAGACTGGTTCATTGCCTTGAGGATGAGGTCTCCGACTTGAAAACTGCGGTGCTTCACCTTGCTATTGTAGTATCGAGAAACCTGTTGCTTATAGGCTGCCATCTTTAGGTAGGCTTGGTCTCTCCTTTCCTCCTCCATTGTCCAGTTCTGACCGGAGGGCTTCTTCGTTATCCGGCGCACTGAAGTTGGCCACCCGATACATAGGCAACCCGAGCTCTATGGGGACCACCGCTTCAAATCCGTAGGTTAAAGAGAATGGCGTTTCGCCTATTGCCGCTCGGGGTGTAGTACGGTAGGCCCACAGGAGTGCTGGTAGCTCTTCAGCCCACATCCCTTTGACGCCTTCAAGCCTTATTTTAATTGAGTGCAAGATTGTTCAGTTGGTTACCTCGGCTTGACCGTTGGCTTGTGGGTGCTCGGGGGAGGAGTAATGATTCAGTATCCCGTAGCCCGAGTAGAATTACCTGAAGATAGGGGTGTCAAATTGTCTGCCATTATCGCTAACCAGGACCCGGGGAATGCTGAACCGACTGAGAATATTTTTTTCCACAAAGCTCTCCATCTTTCGTTCGGTTATCATTGCCAAGGGCTCGGCCTCTGCCCATTTGGTAAAGTAGTCAACGGCTATCACGACGAACTTGACATGTCCTTTTCCCATCGGCAGGGGATCGACAATGTCGATACCCCACTGGGCGAATGGCCAGGGGCTGTTGATTGGTGTCTGTAGTTCTCCCGGTCGGTTGATCATGGGAGAGTATCTATGGCACTTGTCACACTTTTGGACGTACTCTTGGGAATCCCGGGCCATGGTTGGCCAGTAGTAACCTTGCAATAGGGCCTTTCTGGAGAGTGCCCAGCCTCCGATGTGGTTCCCGCACACTCCTTCATGGATCTCGAACAGTATCGCTTAGACCTGTGCGGGGTGAACGCATCGGAGGTACGGGATAGTGAATCCTCTCTTGTAGAGAATGCCGTCGAGAAGATGATATCGTGCTGCCCGGTATTTAACCTGGTGGGCTTCTTCTTTGTCGTCTGGTAGCATCCCTGTTGTCAAGAATGTCACGAGTGGGTCCATCCAGCTGGGTTCCAGAGTGACCGGGTCTATCTCCATGCCCTCTGAGTTGATAACACTTGGCTCGGGTAGGTATTGTATCCTTATCCCGGGCAAGTCTGACTTAGAAGACGAGGCGAGGTGAGCCTATCGGTCGGCTCTGGTATTTTCTTCTCCGGGTCTGTGTGATTGAGAATCCCCGGAGCTGCTCGAAAACCGCTCGGACAAGGGCCAAGTAGGCTACTATGCTGTCTTTCCGCGCTTCATACTCTTGGTTAACCTGATTGACCACGAGCTAGGAGTCACTGTAGCCCTGAACCTGTTGTGCACTCATAGAGGTGGCCAACTGGAACCCGACCAAGAGGGCTTCGTATTCGGCCTCGTTGTTGGAGGCACGGAACCCAAAGCTTAGTGCATATTCGAGCTGGATACCGTCGGGGGTAGTCAGAATGATTCCTGCCGCACGGCCTTGCTGATTGGAGAAACCGTCCACATGCAGTACCCAAGTTGGGAAGTCAGAGTGTAACCCAGGCGGTAAGGTCGGGGGCTCAGACTCTTTGACCGGGTCCTCAGGATATGCAAATTCTACTAAAGAGTCTGTTACGGCTTATCTCTTGACGGGTGTCCGGGGTCGGTAGGTCACTTCAAACTCTTCCAATTCTAATGCCCACTTGACGAGCCTCACGGATGTGTCTGGACGGCTGAGGATTCTACGAAAAGGTTGATCTGTGAGGACAACAATTGCATGGGCCTGAAAGTATGGGCGGAGCATTCGTGCTGAGGTGATAAGGGCGAATGCCAGTTTCTTGATGCGGGAGTATTTGCTCTCTGTACCCTGTAACGCCTGGCTGGTGTAGTACACTGGGAACTGTATCCCGTGCTCTTCCCTAATAAGTGCCGAGCTAACCGCCGATGGTGACAACGCCAAGTATAAAAATAATTCTTCCCCCGGCACGGGTGTTGGGAGGAGAGGAGGGGACGCCATGTACTTCTTGAGTTCCTGGAATGTCTCTTCACACTCTTCTGACCACTAGAACGCTTTACAGAGGATTTTGAAGAATAGCAGGCACCGGTCGGTAGCTCGGGAGATAAATCTGTTCAGTGCGGCCACCCGTCCGGCTAGGCTCTGAACTTCCTTCGTTGATTTGGGCAACCGCATGTTGATGAAATCTTTGATCTTTTCGGGGTTTGCCTCAATCCCCCGTCTGCTGACTAGATGGCCAAGAAATTTCCCGGACTAGACACCAAAGGTGCATTTGGCCGGATTCAACCTCATCCTGAATTTTTTCAAAACGCTGAAGGCCTCGGCCAGATGCTCAGGGTGGTCGGGCTCGTCCCGGCTCTTGACCAGTAGATCATCCACATATACCTCTATAGACTTTCCAATGAGGTCTTTGAACATCTAGTTGACCAGGCGCTGGTAGGTAGCCCAGGCGTTCTTGAGACCAAACGGCATAACCTTGTAGCAATACGTCCCCTGGTCGGTGATGAATGTCGTCTTCTCTTCGTCCCTGGGGTACATACTGATCTGGTTGTACCCCGAGTAGGCGTCCATGAATGAGAGGAGTGAGTGACCTGCCGTGGAGTCCATAAGGAGGTCTATCCTTGGCAGCAGATAGCAGTCCTTGGGGCAAGCCTTGTTGAGGTCAGTGAAGTCCACGCACATCCTCCACTTTCTGCTGCCTTTCTTGACAAGAACCACATTGGCTAGCCAGTCGGGGTAGTGGACTTCTCGTATGGACTTCGCCTTTAGGAGCTTCTCGACCTCCTCACTCACTGTTTTCTGTCTCTCGAGGGCTATGCTCCTTCTCTTCTGCTTGACTGGGCGGTAATTCGGACTGACATTAAAACAATGGGACATTACTCGGGGATCAATACCGGGCATATCCTCATGACTCCAAGCAAAAGCGTACTGATTTTGTCTCAGGAACTGAGTCAGTTTTTCCTTCAGGTCGGGCTCCAGTAGGGTACCAATGCTGACCGTGCGGTTCGGATACTCGGGATCCAGCATCACTTTTTCCAATTCTTCCATCGGACCTATCGTGTTACTCTGGTCCCGGGGTCCATCTCCTGAATGTTCAATGTTTCCGTGATTGACCCCTGGCGCAACGAGCTGACATAACAACTCCGGGCGGTGTTCTGATCTCCACGCAAGCATCCGGGTCCCTGAGGAGTTGGGAACTTCACTATTAAGCTGTAGGTGGAGATGACCGCCATGGCCTTGTTGAGGGTTGGCCTGCCAAAGATGACATTGTAGGCCGACGGGGCTTCTACGATCACAAAATTGGTCAGCACAGAGGCCTGCTGAGGGTAGGTCCCCATGAGAACTGGGAGCTCAATTATACCAAGCGGTTGTGTGCTGGAGCCGTTGAATCCAACCAGGGGAGTGGCGATCGGCCAGAGCCGATCCCTGGAGATCCCGAGCTGATCGAAGGCCGTTGTGAATATAATGTCGGACGAGCTGCCTGTGTCCACTAGCACCCTCTGGACCATATAGTTGGCTATAGAAAGCGTCACTACTAAAGGGTCATCATGGGGGCAGTGGAGCCCTGCAAGTTGTCGGACGTGAATGTTAGAACATTGGTTATGGAGGAGCCAATGGATTGGACCTGCCAGACATCTGCCCGGGATGCCTGAGCATGCCTCTTCCGTGTCGACTGTGAATCTCCTCCGCCTGATGTTCCTCCAGAGATCACGTGGATCTGGCCAAGTGGTGGTGGCTGATCGGGAGCTCGGGTCCTGTCGGGGTCATCTATCTGCTGTGACGAACTCCGCGTGGTGTCCCTGCTCGATCAGCTTCTCTATTGCTATCTTTAATTTAAAGCAATCCTCCATTTCATGGCCGTGATCCCTATGGTAGCGGCATAATTTGTCCCGGTTCCTCTTACCGGGCGGGGCTTTGCAGGCTGCTGGAGCAGTCTTTGCTCCTCGGTGGTGGCCATGACTTCATGTATGGGCTGGGAAAGGGGGGTGAAAGCAATCGGGGGCTGACCCCCGGCGTTCTTCTGATCTTGCCTCGGCTTCTTTCCCGAGCCCTTCTCGAATCCTTCACGCTTGCATTTGGCCTTTGGGGATTCATCTCCCGCCTGGCCGGTGCGCTTCGCCTTCAGGAATTCTTCAGTATCTATGTATTTTCCAACCCTCTCTGAAAGCTCCACCAGGGTTGCCGGTCGGTCATGATAGAACGACGTGGCAACCTTGGTGCGTTGAACTCCCAAACAGAAGGCCATAATTGCAGTCGTTTTGTTGAGATTGCAGATCAGGTGCCTTTGCTGGTTGAAATGGTCTACATACACCCTCAGGGACTCCCCCTTGCGCTGCTTGACGGTCAGCAGCTGTGTGTTCGATTGCGACCGATCAAGCATCCCGACAAACTGGCTGATGAAGAGCTTGCCGAGGGCTTTGAAGTTGTCGACCGTCCGAGGCTTTAGAGCATGGAACCACTGTGCGGCTGGCCCCTTTAGAGTACTGGGAAAGGCCAGGAACAGTAGCTCGTCCACCGTGGTGACCAGTGCCATCTGAGCTTTATAGGTGCAGATGTGGTCTACTGGGCTCCCTGTACCGTCATAGGAGCAGGGGTGAGGGGGCTTGAACTTTCATAGAATAGGAAACTGTGTCACCCGAGCAGTATAGGGTGATTCCGTCTCCGTGTTGGTAAGATCGTGGCCGGACTTGCGATTCAACCTCTCGATCTGCTGCTGCAATTGCTTAAATTGGGCCTTGACGTCATCCCGCCCGGTTCTCATCTCTATATCCGAGCGAAAAGTTGGATCGGATGACGAGGCCTCTTCCTCAAAACGCATCGACCTCGGGGATAGGGCCCGTCTCTAGGTCCGGGAAAGCATGTGCCTAAAATCCCTCTGGCTTAGGGCTGGAGGGTCCTCGGTCGATTCCCGGGCTCTCCGTCCGGACTCCTCCCCTCTGGCCGCACGTCGTTGGTTGATGATAGTCGTAGCATCCTCCACCCAGCGAGGATCAGGCCGAGCTCGCCTTTATGAACGCCTAGTAGCCTGGCTTCGCTTACCATCACCGAGGTACTCCCGATCTGGTGGAGACACCGGGGCAGAACGGGCTTGCCTACGTGCCGGAGCGGGCCTTTGAATAGGGGCGCTCTTCTCAGGCTGATTTTTCGATGCAGGACGCTTCTCCTGTCGGGCCAAAAACGCCTCCATCTGCTCCTGTGTTCGGTGCTGGCCCTCCAAGAGTTGTGCCAGTGTTGCCATTATCTGTTCGGTGGTCATGGAGGTAGCCTGCTGCTCAAGCTGCGGGTTCTCCTGACCGATCAGAATAGTGGTTTTCTTATCCGTCTTCGACGACATATTGATCAGTCACAAATTTGTTGATGAGAAGACTATGTCCTTCCCATAGACGACGCCAAACTGATGATGCCTAAAACTGGTAAAAAGGGTTTAGAGAGAAAATAAGACAAGAGCAATTTGTATGTGGTTCGATCCCGTTAACGAGGTGACCTACGTCCACAGTTGCATCTGCGCGCTCTTACTAGCAGATCACCGGCGGGCCTGGTGAGCCAACAAAGATGGGCGACACTACCAGTAATATCGGCCTGGTATATGCGTATTGATGGTGAGTTCTCTGTTGTATGCTTGTGAGCTTAGAGAATTATTCTCGGGTCCCTATTGACAGGGTAGGTGGGCCCTTTTATAGATGCAAGAGTCCACCCTTACATGGTAAGGTAATTAGATTAGGAAGCCTAATCTAATTACAATTTAATGGGCATAATTTGGGGAAGGTTTCCTAAGTGGTTTAGGAAACTGCCACCTTCCATCTTGCAGACTTGTAGTTGGTTTAGGAAAGTGATGGATTGGACGGGATCACGGGACCCACGACCTTAATGCCCGGCACCTCGGGATTGCTCGGCTTTTAGCGCCTTTACAGAAATAACCGGTACCTCTTGGTGATGTGGCAGACCGGTTCCATGGCTGGATAATTTTTGACATATCACCCTTGATATTGATTATTGTTATTGTAGGGCTATTGTTGTTGGTATTGATTTTGGTTCCCAGCATCGGTTTTCCAATCAAAACTGGGGTGATTCCATCGATAGTTATTATTCTACGAATTATGATTGTTATAGGAATTCCACGCCCCCCTATACCCTTGTATGGCATTCATTTCCATGGGGGTTGTTCTTGAAAGTACGGCACATTGGGACAGTATTAATTGGTGTGTCCCAACATGTTGCATGTGCCGCATGGTTCTTCAGGTAAAACCTGCCTAGAACTCTTTCCTTTGATTCCCAGCTCTTCTACCTTCTTAACTAGCTCTTCATATTTGTTCATTAGATGATCCTTACTTTTTAATTGGTATAGACTCTTCTCCTCTACACAGGATATCTGTGAGCGTGGGACATCTTCAGAATTCGACCATTCATGGGCATGTTTAGCTAACCACTCGAAGTGAGCTTCAGCTTCTTCGATGTTTTTGCGAAGAAATGACCCTGAACTCATGGTTTCGACCAATTTTTTAGTTTCACCATTTAACCCTTCGTAAAAGTAGTTTATGGTTCGCCATTTCTCATACCCGTGATGTGGGCATAAGAGAAGCAAATCCTTGAAACGCAAGTTTGGGTGAAGGTTTCATTGCTCTTTTGTTTGTAAGAGTTTATTTGTCATTTAAGCTCGGTGGTCTTACGAGGTGGAGAGAATTTCTTTAGGAATGCAGTGTTCATCGCATGCCAGGTATAGATTGAATTCGGCTTCAAGGTGAGTAGCCACGCTTTTGCTTTATCCTTCAAGGTGAAGGGGAATAGCATTAGACGTGTCACATCGACGGGGCAATTTTGTCAAAATGTTTTACAAACATCCTCGAAATCTTTGACATGTAGGTATGCCTTTTCGTTCTCCATTCCATGAAAGGTTGGAATGAGTTGAATCATTCCGTTGTGAAATTGAAATTCACCAGCATGAGGTAGAATTAGAATACACGAAGGCGTGGGTACGTGTTCGGGTGTCATGAGATTACACAAAGGACGAAGCGAATAATCAATTGGTACAACCACATTCTCACCATTTTTGCTTTGATTGTCAGCCATAGATTCGGTGGGTGTGGCCGAGAGATTATTAATAGAACTAGAAGAGTTGGATGAATAGAGTGGATTTCCATAAATTCCTTCGATGGAATTATCGGACATGAAGGGAAAGGTCCTAAGTAATTTTAATTTAGAGAACTTAAAAGAAAAAGAAAACAAAAATAGACAAAGGTAGATTGAGGTAATCTAAGTATTAACTCGTCGCCTTCCCCAGCAACGGCGCCAAAAACTTGACACGAGAAAAATCTGTGTGCACTTGTGTGCAATACCCAAGTGTAGGTAATCGTGCAAGTAGTAATCTGGTTAAGACCAGGTCAATCCCACAGGGAAGAATAATAACTAAATACGTAGATTAATCTCTAAAAGGAAATCAAAAACCATATTCGAAAGGTTGTAGAACACAAAGTTCCATGAAGTTACTACTAAAAATAAAACAACTAATTTAAATTAAACTAGTTATTAACTAATTAACTAAAGCGACATTTTGAAATGGGTTTTTAGTTAATAAAAGGGAATGTTGGGATTACACGAATCCACCGCGATCTAGCCATCTACCATGCAATGACATTGACGCTCAGTGGAGTACATCTTCTACAGTATTCCGTATTTCTCTTAAAATAAAGAATCCATAGCCCTTTCATGACCGGGACTATGTTGTCGTAGTTAATTTGAAACACATGAAAGCGGTTTAAACAATAGTTAAGACTCGCATTCTGAATGGTGTTAGCATTCAGAATGGTTTGCAAAATTGATTGAAGAAAAATGCTTTAAGGCTTAAAGTAATGAAACTGTTTTGACAAATTAAGCATTCGGGGACAGTTTGATAACAAATCTCAAAAGAAGAAAGTCTTAGAATACTGCAAAAAAGACTACTCAAGAATCAGAGAGTTCGATCGATCAACGCGCTTTCGGTTAATCGAACATCTTCATCTCTTAATCGATCGAAAAGTCTTCGATCGCTTGACTGTGTTCTGGTCCGATCGATCGAACACAAGAATTATTCTACTGCATGGTAGAGGCTTGAGATCACAGTTTCATTGTGATCTCCCAACCTGGGGATTACTGAGACATGGTCTGGAGTGTTATAGGCTCGTTTTTAATGTAAATATCCATTAAAGTCTTGTTTGGTTGTGATTTTAGAATGAAACCTATGAAAACTAAAGGTTTGGCACTAACTAACATGTAATGCTACAATCTAATAGATTAAGCTACAATAAACTACAAGTAAACAGTAAATAGAACAATGATATGTAACCTGGAATGAAGAACTTTACTTCAACTTATGAGAGTCCAAGCCAAACAACGATAATCCTTGAAAAGACCTACAAAAACATGTAAAAACTCTCTCTCTCTCTCTCTCTAAAACTGTCAAAAACTGAAGTGGGCGTCCTCTGGGACGTAAATAAAATGAGCATTTATACATAAACCTAAAGCTAGGGTTAAAACTCTCTCTCTGCTGCGTGTGCGTAAGTTCTGATAAAAGCCATGTTCGATCGATCGATCGAACATCACTCAATCGATTGAACTCCTAGAATCTTCGAGCGCTTGAACATACTTTGATCGATTGAGATTCACTTTTCATCTTTGAATTGTCTTCCTTTAAAATCAAGCATTCCTTTCAGCCTATTTATTCATTTCTTCACACATCAAACATTGATCTGCACAAATTATAGCTAAAATAATACAACTTATCATAGTTTAATCATTTTATGTAAAAGCTGGCATTGTAATCCAAATTACAAATATATAAAGGAATTGTAGACTAAATCAGTGTATTTTCTTCTTTTAGCGCGATTGTACTTTACAAATACCCCCGCTTGTCAATAGGCAACAAAGTTCATAGAAAAATAGACTTTGGAAACATGCCAAAAATCAAAGAAATAAGACAACAGTCTTCTAACCTCCACAAAAGGGGAATGAAAAGATCAATTGGGAGTGGGGTTCCAATTTCAGAGGGTATCCCAAACTAGCAAGGAGTCCCCTTCAAAGATAATATTTTTAAAACCCAACGTACCGGCTAAACTAATGGAGTGGACAGTAGCATTGGTTTCCTCCAGAGTGGGGTCAAGACTGGTGGAAATCCAAGTAGGAGCATGGACGATTTCCCCCTTTTCATTTCAAAACACAACCGCAAGTGCAGCTGAATTGGGATTGATTGCAACACCAAAATTTACTTTAATCCAGTGAGGGGGAGGAGGGGATCATTGGCCAGGTTTAGTACACGCTTAAGGAATCGGTTTTTGCGCTCTCCAATGCTTTATGCCTTGGGAGAAAATAATGGACTTCCACATGGGCATATCAATCATAGTGTCTTCATGAATGACCTTGTTCCAAAGAAACCAAGTTTGGTCCATGGCAATTGTGGCAAAGATGGTGAAATCCAAGACTTCATCAGTTCTGATCCCAACCGAATTAGATGGGTTCAGGATAACATCAACCCAGTTTTTGATATCTGCATTATGGAAGAAAAAGATACCCAATGGCCATCTAGTTTCCCTCCAAAGGATTCTAGAGATAGAGCACTCAAGAAAAAGGTGATCCAATGTTTCCAGAGGGTGGTTGCAAAACACAGATTGTTTATCATCAATAGGGAAGCTAGCGGCCATAATAGATGTAGTAACCCGTATTTTCATGTTTAAATTGATGATTTAGACTTCGTGAGCGATTTTAGCAAAAATTGGTCACAAGGGTATTTTGGTCATTTTTCTAATTTTATAAGTCATGAACTGCAAATACTAATTTTGGGAAGTTACGTAAGGTTAAATGATTTGCTATTCGTATTGGAAGTTAAGAGTTTTCGATTTGTATTTAGAAGACATCTCGATTTTAGTCATTTTGAGAAAATACATGTTTTGTATTTATACGACCTTTTTTGTATTTATGCGACTTTTTAATTCTATTATTTAAAAATGTAATTACAAGAAAATAATCATAATGAAAGATAATATTTTCCTAACTAGAATTCCTAAATTATACTACTCAACCCAAATGCATTTGTGTAGGTGTCATGTGAGGTGTGTTGTGTGCTTGAGTGTTTGTGTAGATGCATGTAAGGTGTGTTGTGTGCTTGAGTGTTTGCATAGGTGTCTATGTGAGGTGTGTTGTGTGCTTGAGTATTTGTGTAGGTGTTAAATGAGCTGTTTTGTGTGCTTGCGTGTTTATGTGAGGGGTCCATGTGAGGTGTTGTGAGATGAGTGTATGTGTGCTTGTGTGTGGTATATATGTATGAATATATAGAGACCCCTCCCCTATGAAACCCCCTCACTCTCATTCTTTGGCATGAAAGAAAATAAAGAAAGAGAGAGTTAGGCCGAGAGAGAAAAGAAAGAAGAAGAGAAGTGTTTGAGAGTTGCTCAACATCATTTATAGGTACCGGGTTGTGTACAATATGCTTTCTAATTCTCTGGAGTATTTCTTGTTATCTATGATTGTACACTTTTGCAGTATTATTGTGCTTTCATTTGAAATCCATGAATATGTGTTGTTATTAGTCTAAAGGGTCCATAAGCAATGAGCACCCATCAACATGCCAATAGGCCTCAGGGACCGATGTACTGGAGACAGGTGAGGTAAGGTGAGCTGAGGTGGCTCTTTGCTGTGTGACTTCTTTGTTGAGAGCAGTTGAGTAAGCGGTTGAGTAAGTGCTATGGAACTGAATGGTTCATAAGCAGGGTGCACCTACCAATAGGCCAACAGGCCCTAGGGACCGACGTACTGGAGAAGGGTGAGGTGAGGTTTGTGGCCTTTACTGTGTGACCAAGAGGAACCTGGTATGATGCTCTTGGTATGAGCGTTCGGGTAGTGTGAGTAGTTAGGGTGTTAGACTGGTCAATTGATTTGATGTCGTTCTATTTATTTGTTTGTCATTATCCTTTTGAGCCTTTATTATTCCTGTCATATTGTATACTTCCCGATGTGGTTTTTAGATGCAGGTAGCTGATAACCTTAGCCTGGAAGGGGATAAGGTTCAGGATGGTATAGGAGATCCGTGGAGAATATGGACCTGTTAGGAGTTTTAAAGAAATACTGTACTTTTACTTTAAAGAATCAAAGTGTAAATTCATTTTATTTTTCAATGAAAATACGCTTTATTTTTGCGGGGCGTCACAAATGGTATCAGAGCCTGTCCCTAGCCAGAAGTGTAGGACTATATCGAGGTTTGATAGTCTACATCGCTTGGGAGGAGTTGGAGAAGATAGAAAAATATTTGTTTTCCAAAACACAATATACTAAATTTGTTTTAAACATTGTTTTAAGAAATTCATTAAGTTTTTTACCAAATACTTTTATCTTTAGATTTCGGGACGAAATCTCTGTTAAGAAGGGTAGATTGTAGTAACCCGTATTTTCATGTTTAAATTGACGATTTAGACTTCGTGAGCGATTTTAGTGAAAATTTTTCACAGGAGTATTTTGGTCATTTTTCCAATTTTATAAGTCATGAACTGCAAATACAAATTTTGGGAAGTTACATAAGGTTAAATGATTTGCTATTCGTATTGGAAGTTAAGAGTTTTCGATCTGTATTTAGAAGACACTCGATTTTAATCATTTTGAGAAAATACATGTTTTGTATTTATACGACCTTTTTTGTATTTATATAACTTTTTAATTATATTATTTAAAAATATAACTACAAAAAAATAATCATAATGAAAGATAATATTTTCCTAACTAGAATTCCTAAATTATACTACTCAACTCATATGCATTTGTGTAGGTGTCATGTGAGGTGTGTTGTGTGCATGAGTGATTGTGTAGGTGCATGTGAGGTGTGTTGTGTGCTTGAATGTTTGCATAGGTGTCTATGTGAGGTGTGTTGTGTGCTTGAGTATTTGTGTAGGTGTTAAATGAGCTGTATTGTGTGCTTGCGCGTTTGTGTGAGGTGTCCATGTGAGGTGTTGTGAGATGAGTGTATGTGTGTTTGTGTGTGGTATATATGTATGAATATATAGAGACCCCTCCCCTATGAAACCCCCTCACTCTCATTCTTTGGCATGAAAGAAAATAAAGAAAGAGAGAGTTAGGCCGAGAGAGAAAAGAAAGAAGAAGAGAAGTGTTTGAGAGTTGCTCAACATCATTTATAGGTACCGGGTTGTGTACAATATGCTTTCTAATTCTCTGGAGTATTTCTTGTTATCTATGATTGTACACTTTTGTAGTTTTGTTGTGCTTTCATTTGAAATCCATGAATATGTGTTGTTATTAGTCTAAAGGGTCCATAAGTAATGCGCACCCATCAACATGCCAATAGGCCTCAGGGACCGATGTACTCGAGACAGGCTAGGTAAGGTGAGCTAAGGTGGCTCTTTGCTGTGTGACTTCTTTGTTGAGAGCAGTTGAGTAAGCGGTTGAGTAAGTGCTATGGAACTGAATGGTTCATAAGCAGGGGGCACATACCAATAGGCCAACAGGCCCTAGAAACCGACGTACTGGAGAAGGGTGAGGTGGGGTTTGTGGCCTTTACTGTGTGACCAAGAGTAACCTGGTATGATGCTCTTGGTATGAGCATTCGGGTAGTGTGAGCAGTTGGGGTGTTAGAATGGTCAATTGATTTGATGTTGTTCTATTTATTTGTTTGTCATTATCCTTTTGAGCCTTTATTATTCCTGTCATATTGTATACTTCCCGATGTGGTTTTTAGATGCAGGTAGCTGATAACCTTAGCCTGGAAGGGGATAAGGTTAAGGATGGTACAGGAGATCCGTGGAGAATAAGGACCTGTTAGGAGTTTTAAAGAAATACTGTACTTTTACTTTAAAGAATCAAAGTGTAAATTCATAATATTTTTCAATGAAAATATGCTTTATTTTTGCGGGGCGTCACAAATGGTATCAGAGCCTGTCCCCAGTCAGAAGTGTAGGACTATATCGAGGTTTGATAGTCTACATCGCTTGGGAGGAGTTGGAGAAGGTAGAAAAATATTTGTTTTCCAAAACACAATATACTAAATTTGTTTTAAACATTGTTTTAAGAAATTCAACAAGTTTTTTACCAAATACTTTTATCTTTAGATTTCGGGACGAAATCTCTGTTAAGGAGGGTAGATTGTAGTAACCCGTATTTTCATGTTTAAATTGACGATTTAGACTTCGTGAGCGATTTTTGTGAAAATTGGTCACAGGAGTATTTTGGTCATTTTTCCAATTTTATAAGTCATGAACTGCAAATACAAATTTTGGGAAGTTACATAAGGTTAAATGATTTGCTATTCGTATTGGAAGTTAAGAGTTTTCGATCTGTATTTAGAAGACATCTCGATTTTAATCATTTTGAGAAAATACATGTTTTGTATTTATACGACCTTTTTTTGTATTTATACGACTTTTTAATTATATTATTTAAAAATGTAACTTCAAAAAAATAATCATAATGAAAGATAATATTTTCCTAACTAGAATTCCTAAATTATACTACTCAACCCATATGCATTTGTGTAGGTGTCATGTGAGGTGTGTTGTGTGCTTGAGTGATTGTGTAGGTGCATGTGAGGTGTGTTGTGTGCTTGAGTGTTTGCATAGGTGTCTATGTGAGGTGTGTTGTGTGCTTGAGTATTTGTGTAGGTGTTAAATGAGTTGTATTGTGTGCTTGCGTGTTTGTGTGAGGTGTCCATGTGAGGTGTTGTGGGATGAGTGTATGTGTGCTTGTGTGTGGTATATATGTATGAATATATAGAGACCCCTCCCCTATGAAACCCCCTCACTCTCATTCTTTGGCATGAAAGAAAATAAAGAAAGAGAGAGTTAGGCCGAGAGAGAAAAGAAAGAAGAAGAGAAGTGTTTGAGAGTTGCTCAACATCATTTATAGGTGCCGGGTTGTGTACAATATGCTTTCTAATTCTCTGGAGTATTTCTTGTTATCTATGATTGTACACTTTTGTAGTTTTGTTGTGCTTTCATTTGAAATCCATGAATATGTGTTGTTATTAGTCTAAAGGGTCCATAAGTAATGAGCACCCATCAACATGCCAATAGGCCTCAGGGACCGATGTACTCGAGACAGGCTAGGTAAGGTGAGCTGAGGTGGCTCTTTGCTGTGTGACTTCTTTGTTGAGAGCAGTTGAGTAAGCGGTTGAGTAAGTGCTATGGAACTGAATGGTTCATAAGCAGGGTGCACCTACCAATAGGCCAACAGGCCCTAGGGACCGACGTACTGGAGAAGGGTGAGGTGAGGTTTGTGGCCTTTACTGTGTGACCAAGAGGAACCTGGTATGATGCTCTTGGTATGAGCGTTCGGGTAGTGTGAGTAGTTAGGGTGTTAGACTGGTCAATTGATTTGATGTCGTTCTATTTATTTGTTTGTCATTATCCTTTTGAGCCTTTATTATTCCTGTCATATTGTATACTTCCCGATGTGGTTTTTAGATGCAGGTAGCTGATAACCTTAGCCTGGAAGGGGATAAGGTTCAGGATGGTATAGGAGATCCGTGGAGAATATGGACCTGTTAGGAGTTTTAAAGAAATACTGTACTTTTACTTTAAAGAATCAAAGTGTAAATTCATTTTATTTTTCAATGAAAATACGCTTTATTTTTGCGGGGCGTCACAAATGGTATCAGAGCCTGTCCCTAGCCAGAAGTGTAGGACTATATCGAGGTTTGATAGTCTACATCGCTTGGGAGGAGTTGGAGAAGATAGAAAAATATTTGTTTTCCAAAACACAATATACTAAATTTGTTTTAAACATTGTTTTAAGAAATTCATTAAGTTTTTTACCAAATACTTTTATCTTTAGATTTCGGGACGAAATCTCTGTTAAGAAGGGTAGATTGTAGTAACCCGTATTTTCATGTTTAAATTGACGATTTAGACTTCGTGAGCGATTTTAGTGAAAATTTTTCACAGGAGTATTTTGGTCATTTTTCCAATTTTATAAGTCATGAACTGCAAATACAAATTTTGGGAAGTTACATAAGGTTAAATGATTTGCTATTCGTATTGGAAGTTAAGAGTTTTCGATCTGTATTTAGAAGACATCTCGATTTTAATCATTTTGAGAAAATACATGTTTTGTATTTATACGACCTTTTTTGTATTTATATAACTTTTTAATTATATTATTTAAAAATATAACTACAAAAAAATAATCATAATGAAAGATAATATTTTCCTAACTAGAATTCCTAAATTATACTACTCAACTCATATGCATTTGTGTAGGTGTCATGTGAGGTGTGTTGTGTGCATGAGTGATTGTGTAGGTGCATGTGAGGTGTGTTGTGTGCTTGAATGTTTGCATAGGTGTCTATGTGAGGTGTGTTGTGTGCTTGAGTATTTGTGTAGGTGTTAAATGAGCTGTATTGTGTGCTTGCGCGTTTGTGTGAGGTGTCCATGTGAGGTGTTGTGAGATGAGTGTATGTGTGTTTGTGTGTGGTATATATGTATGAATATATAGAGACCCCTCCCCTATGAAACCCCCTCACTCTCATTCTTTGGCATGAAAGAAAATAAAGAAAGAGAGAGTTAGGCCGAGAGAGAAAAGAAAGAAGAAGAGAAGTGTTTGAGAGTTGCTCAACATCATTTATAGGTACCGGGTTGTGTACAATATGCTTTCTAATTCTCTGGAGTATTTCTTGTTATCTATGATTGTACACTTTTGTAGTTTTGTTGTGCTTTCATTTGAAATCCATGAATATGTGTTGTTATTAGTCTAAAGGGTCCATAAGTAATGCGCACCCATCAACATGCCAATAGGCCTCAGGGACCGATGTACTCGAGACAGGCTAGGTAAGGTGAGCTAAGGTGGCTCTTTGCTGTGTGACTTCTTTGTTGAGAGCAGTTGAGTAAGCGGTTGAGTAAGTGCTATGGAACTGAATGGTTCATAAGCAGGGGGCACATACCAATAGGCCAACAGGCCCTAGAAACCGACGTACTGGAGAAGGGTGAGGTGGGGTTTGTGGCCTTTACTGTGTGACCAAGAGTAACCTGGTATGATGCTCTTGGTATGAGCATTCGGGTAGTGTGAGCAGTTGGGGTGTTAGAATGGTCAATTGATTTGATGTTGTTCTATTTATTTGTTTGTCATTATCCTTTTGAGCCTTTATTATTCCTGTCATATTGTATACTTCCCGATGTGGTTTTTAGATGCAGGTAGCTGATAACCTTAGCCTGGAAGGGGATAAGGTTAAGGATGGTACAGGAGATCCGTGGAGAATATGGACCTGTTAGGAGTTTTAAAGAAATACTGTACTTTTACTTTAAAGAATCAAAGTGTAAATTCATAATATTTTTCAATGAAAATATGCTTTATTTTTGCGGGGCGTCACAAATGGTATCAGAGCCTGTCCCCAGTCAGAAGTGTAGGACTATATCGAGGTTTGATAGTCTACATCGCTTGGGAGGAGTTGGAGAAGGTAGAAAAATATTTGTTTTCCAAAACACAATATACTAAATTTGTTTTAAACATTGTTTTAAGAAATTCATTAAGTTTTTTACCAAATACTTTTATCTTTAGATTTCGGGACGAAATCTCTGTTAAGGAGGGTAGATTGTAGTAACCCGTATTTTCATGTTTAAATTGACGATTTAGACTTCGTGAGCGATTTTTGTGAAAATTGGTCACAGGAGTATTTTGGTCATTTTTCCAATTTTATAAGTCATGAACTGCAAATACAAATTTTGGGAAGTTACATAAGGTTAAATGATTTGCTATTCGTATTGGAAGTTAAGAGTTTTCGATCTGTATTTAGAAGACATCTCGATTTTAATCATTTTGAGAAAATACATGTTTTGTATTTATACGACCTTTTTTGTATTTATACGACTTTTTAATTATATTATTTAAAAATGTAACTTCAAAAAAATGATCATAATGAAAGATAATATTTTCCTAACTAGAATTCCTAAATTATACTACTCAACCCATATGCATTTGTGTAGGTGTCATGTGAGGTGTGTTGTGTGCTTGAGTGATTGTGTAGGTGCATGTGAGGTGTGTTGTGTGCTTGAGTGTTTGCATAGGTGTCTATGTGAGGTGTGTTGTGTGCTTGAGTATTTGTGTAGGTGTTAAATGAGTTGTATTGTGTGCTTGCGTGTTTGTGTGAGGTGTCCATGTGAGGTGTTGTGGGATGAGTGTATGTGTGCTTGTGTGTGGTATATATGTATGAATATATAGAGACCCCTCCCCTATAAAACCCCCTCACTCTCATTCTTTGGCATGAAAGAAAATAAAGAAAGAGAGAGTTAGGCCGAGAGAGAAAAGAAAGAAGAAGAGAAGTGTTTGAGAGTTGCTCAACATCATTTATAGGTGCCGGGTTGTGTACAATATGCTTTCTAATTCTCTGGAGTATTTCTTGTTATCTATGATTGTACACTTTTGTAGTTTTGTTGTGCTTTCATTTGAAATCCATGAATATGTGTTGTTATTAGTCTAAAGGGTCCATAAGTAATGAGCACCCATCAACATGCCAATAGGCCTCAGGGACCGATGTACTCGAGACAGGCTAGGTAAGGTGAGCTGAGGTGGCTCTTTGCTGTGTGACTTCTTTGTTGAGAGCAGTTGAGTAAGCGGTTGAGTAAGTGCTATGGAACTGAATGGTTCATAAGCAGGGGGCACATACCAATAGGCCAACTGGCCCTAGAAACCGACGTACTGGAGAAGGGTGAGGTGGGGTTTGTGGCCTTTACTGTGTGACCAAGAGGAACCTGGTATGATGCTCTTGGTATGAGCATTCGGGTAGTGTGAGCAGTTGGGGTGTTAGAATGGTCAATTGATTTGATGTCGTTCTATTTATTTGTTTGTCATTATCCTTTTGAGCCTTTATTATTCCTGTCATATTGTATACTTCCCGATGTGGTTTTTAGATGCAGGTAGCTGATAACCTTAGCCTGGAAGGGGATAAGGTTAAGGATGGTACAGGAGATCCGTGGAGAATATGGACCTGTTAGGAGTTTTAAAGAAATACTGTACTTTTACTTTAAAGCATCAAAGTGTAAATTCATAATATTTTTCAATGAAAATATGCTTTATTTTTGCGGGGCGTCACAAATGGTATCAGAGCCTGTCCCCAGTCAGAAGTGTAGGACTATATCGAGGTTTGATAGTCTACATCGCTTGGGAGGAGTTGGAGAAGGTAGAAAAATATTTGTTTTCCAAAACACAATATACTATATTTGTTTTAAACATTGTTTTAAGAAATTCATTAAGTTTTTTACCAAATACTTTTATCTTTAGATTTCGGGACGAAATCTCTGTTAAGGAGGGTAGATTGTAGTAACCCGTATTTTCATGTTTAAATTGACGATTTAGACTTCGTGAGCGATTTTTGTGAAAATTGGTCACAGGAGTATTTTGGTCATTTTTCCAATTTTATAAGTCATGAACTGCAAATACAAATTTTGGGAAGTTACATAGGGTTAAATGATTTGCTATTCGTATTGGAAGTTAAGAGTTTTCGATCTGTATTTAGAAGACATCTCGATTTTAATCATTTTGAGAAAATACATGTTTTGTATTTATACGACCTTTTTTTGTATTTATACGACTTTTTGATTATATTATTTAAAAATGTAACTACAAAAAAATAATCATAATGAAAGATAATATTTTCCTAACTAGAATTCCTAAATTATACTACTCAACCCATATGCATTTGTGTAGGTGTCATGTGAGGTGTGTTGTGTGATTGAGTGATTGTGTAGGTGCATGTGAGGTGTGTTGTGTGCTTGAGTGTTTGCATAGGTATCTATGTGAGGTGTGTTGTGTGCTTGAGTATTTGTGTAGGTGTTAGATGAGTTGTATTGTGTGCTTGCGTGTTTGTGTGAGGTGTCCATGTGAGGTGTTGTGAGATGAGTGTATGTGTGCTTGTGTGTGGTATATATGTATGAATATATAGAGACCCCTCCCCTATGAAACCCCCTCACTCTCATTCTTTGGCATGAAAGAAAATAAAGAAAGAGAGAGTTAGGCCGAGAGAGAAAAGAAAGAAGAAGAGAAGTGTTTGAGAGTTGCTCAACATCATTTATAGGTACCGGGTTGTGTACAATATGCTTTCTAATTCTCTGGAGTATTTCTTGTTATCTATGATTGTACACTTTTGTAGTTTTGTTGTGCTTTCATTTGAAATCCATGAATATGTGTTGTTATTAGTCGAAAGGGTCCATAAGTAATGAGCACCCATCAACATGCCAATAGGCCTCAGGGACCGATGTACTCGAGACAGGCTAGGTAAGGTGAGCTGAGGTGGCTCTTTGCTGTGTGACTTCTTTGTTGAGAGCAGTTGAGTAAGCGGTTGAGTAAGTGCTATGGAACTGAATGGTTCATAAGCAGGGGGCACATACCAATAGGCCAACAGGCCCTAGAAACCGACGTACTGGAGAAGGGTGAGGTGGGGTTTGTGGCCTTTACTGTGTGACCAAGAGGAACCTGGTATGATGCTCTTGGTATGAGCATTCGGGTAGTGTGAGCAGTTGGAGTGTTAGAATGGTCAATTGATTTGATGTCGTTTTATTTATTGGTTTGTCATTATCCTTTTGAGCCTTCATTATTCCTGTCATATTGTATACTTCCCGATGTGGTTTTTAGATGCAGGTAGCTGATAACCTTAGCCTGGAAGGGGATAAGGTTAAGGATGGTACAGGAGATCCGTGGAGAATATGGACCTGTTAGGAGTTTTAAAGAAATACTGTACTTTTACTTTAAAGAATCAAAGTGTAAATTCATAATATTTTTCAATGAAAATATGCTTTATTTTTGCGGGGCGTCACAAATGGTATCAGAGCCTGTCCCCAGTCAGAAGTGTAGGACTATATCGAGGTTTGATAGTCTACATCGCTTGGGAGGAGTTGGAGTAGGTAGAAAAATATTTATTTTCCAAAACACAATATACTATATTTGTTTTAAACATTGTTTTAAGAAATTCATTAAGTTTTTTACCAAATACTTTTATCTTTAGATTTCGGGACAAAATCTCTGTTAAGGAGGGTAGATTGTAGTAACCCGTATTTTCATGTTTAAATTGACGATTTAGACTTCGTGAGCGATTTTTGTGAAAATTGGTCACAGGAGTATTTTGGTCATTTTTCCAATTTTATAAGTCATGAACTGCAAATACAAATTTTGGGAAGTTACATAAGGTTAAATGATTTGCTATTCGTATTGGAAGTTAATAGTTTTCGATCTGTATTTAGAAGACATCTCGATTTTAATCATTTTGAGAAAATACATGTTTTGTATTTATACGACCTTTTTTTTGTATTTATACGACTTTTTAATTATATTATTTAAAAATGTAACTACAAAAAAATAATCATAATGAAAGATACTATTTTCCTAACTAGAATTCCTAAATTATACTACTCAACCCATATGCATTTGTGTAGGTGTCATGTGAGGTGTGTTGTGTGCTTGAGTGATTGTGTAGGTGCATGTGAGGTGTGTTGTGTGCTTGAGTGTTTGCATAGGTGTCTATGTGAGGTGTGTTGTGTGCTTGAGTATTTGTGTAGGTGTTAAATGAGCTGTATTGTGTGCTTGCGTGTTTGTGTGAGGTGTCCATGTGAGGTGTTGTGAGATGAGTGTATGTGTGCTTGTGTGTGGTATATATGTATGAATATATAGAGACCCCTCCCCTATGAAACCCCCTCACTCTCATTCTTTGGCATGAAAGAAAATAAATAAAGAGAGAGTTAGGCCGAGAGAGAAAAGAAAGAAGAAGAGAAGTGTTTGAGAGTTGCTCAACATCATTTATAGGTACCGGGTTGTGTACAATATATGCTTTCAAATTCTCTGGAGTATTTCTTGTTATCTATGACTGTACACTTTTGTAGTTTTGTTGTGCTTTCATTTAAAATCCATGAATATGTGTTGTTATTAGTCTAAAGGGTCCATAAGTAATGAGCACCCATCAACATGCCAAGAGGCCTCAGGGACCGATGTACTCGATACAGGCTAGGTAAGGTGAGCTGAGGTGGCTCTTTGCTGTGTGACTTCTTTGTTGAGAGCAGTTGAGTAAGCAGTTGAGTAAGTGCTATGGAACTGAATGGTTCATAAGCAGGGGGCACATACCAATAGGCCAACAGGCCCTAGAAACCGACGTACTGGAGAAGGATGAGGTGGGGTTTGTGGCCTTTACTGTGTGACCAAGAGGAACCTGGTATGATGCTCTTGGTATGAGCATTCGGGTAGTGTGAGCAGTTGGAGTGTTATAATGGTCAATTGATTTGATGTCGTTTTATTTATTGGTTTGTCATTATCCTTTTGAGCCTTTACTATTCCTGTCATATTGTATACTTCCCGATGTGGTTTTTAGATGCAGGTAGCTGATAACCTTAGCCTGGAAGGGGATAAGGTTAAGGATGGTACAGGAGATCCGTGGAGAATATGGACCTGTTAGGAGTTTTAAAGAAATACTGTACTTTTACTTTAAAGAATCAAAGTGTAAATTCATAATATTTTTCAATGAAAATATGCTTTATTTTTGCGGGGCGTCACAAATGGTATCAGAGCCTGTCCCCAGTCAGAAGTGTAGGACTATATCGAGGTTTGATAGTCTACATCGCTTGGGAGGAGTTGGAGAAGGTAGAAAAATATTTATTTTCCAAAACACAATATACTATATTTGTTTTAAACATTGTTTTAAGAAATTCATTAAGTTTTTTACCAAATACTTTTATCTTTAGATTTCGGGACGAAATCTCTGTTAAGGAGGGTAGATTGTAGTAACCCGTATTTTCATGTTTAAATTGACGATTTAGACTTCGTGAGCGATTTTTGTGAAAATTGGTCACAGGAGTATTTTGGTCATTTTTCCAATTTTATAAGTCATGAACTGCAAATACAAATTTTGGGAAGTTACATAAGGTTAAATGATTTGCTATTCGTATTGCAAGTTAATAGTTTTCGATCTGTATTTAGAAGACATCTCGATTTTAATCATTTTGAGAAAATACATGTTTTGTATTTATACGACCTTTTTTTTGTATTTATACGACTTTTTAATTATATTATTTAAAAATGTAACTACAAAAAAATAATCATAATGAAAGATACTATTTTCCTAACTAGAATTCCTAAATTATACTACTCAACCCATATGCATTTGTGTAGGTGTCATGTGAGGTGTGTTGTGTGCTTGAGTGATTGTGTAGGTGCATGTGAGGTGTGTTGTGTGCTTGAGTGTTTGCATAGGTGTCTATGTGAGGTGTGTTGTGTGCTTGAGTATTTGTGTAGGTGTTAAATGAGCTGTATTGTGTGCTTGCGTGTTTGTGTGAGGTGTCCATGTGAGGTGTTGTGAGATGAGTGTATGTGTGCTTGTGTGTGGTATATATGTATGAATATATAGAGACCCCTCCCCTATGAAACCCCCTCACTCTCATTCTTTGGCATGAAAGAAAATAAATAAAGAGAGAGTTAGGCCGAGAGAGAAAAGAAAGAAGAAGAGAAGTGTTTGAGAGTTGCTCAACATCATTTATAGGTACCGGGTTGTGTACAATATATGCTTTCAAATTCTCTGGAGTATTTCTTGTTATCTATGACTGTACACTTTTGTAGTTTTGTTGTGCTTTCATTTAAAATCCATGAATATGTGTTGTTATTAGTCTAAAGGGTCCATAAGTAATGAGCACCCATCAACATGCCAAGAGGCCTCAGGGACCGATGTACTCGATACAGGCTAGGTAAGGTGAGCTGAGGTGGCTCTTTGCTGTGTGACTTCTTTGTTGAGAGCAGTTGAGTAAGCAGTTGAGTAAGTGCTATGGAACTGAATGGTTCATAAGCAGGGGGCACATACCAATAGGCCAACAGGCCCTAGAAACCGACGTACTGGAGAAGGGTGAGGTGGGGTTTGTGGCCTTTACTGTGTGACCAAGAGGAACCTGGTATGATGCTCTTGGTATGAGCATTCGGGTAGTGTGAGCAGTTGGAGTGTTAGAATGGTCAATTGATTTGATGTCGTTCTATTTATTGGTTTGTCATTATCCTTTTGAGCCTTTATTATTCCTGTCATATTGTATACTTACCGATGTGGTTTTTAGATGCAGGTAGCTGATAACCTTAGCCTGGAAGGGGATAAGGTTAAGGATGGTACAGGAGATCCGTGGAGAATATGGACCTGTTAGGAGTTTTAAAGAAATACTGTACTTTTACTTTAAAGAATCAAAGTGTAAATTCATAATATTTTTCAATGAAAATATGCTTTATTTTTGCGGGGCGTCACAAATGGTATCAGAGCCTGTCCCCAGTCAGAAGTGTAGGACTATATCGAGGTTTGATAGTCTACATCGCTTGGGAGGAGTTGGAGAAGGTAGAAAAATATTTATTTTCCAAAACACAATATACTATATTTGTTTTAAACATTGTTTTAAGAAATTCATTAAGTTTTTTACCAAATACTTTTATCTTTAGATTTCGGGACGAAATCTCTGTTAAGGATGGTAGATTGTAGTAACCCGTATTTTCATGTTTAAATTGACGATTTAGACTTCGTGAGCGATTTTTGTGAAAATTGGTCACAGGAGTATTTTGGTCATTTTTCCAATTTTATAAGTCATGAACTGCAAATACAAATTTTGGGAAGTTACATAAGGTTAAATGATTTGCTATTCGTATTGGAAGTTAATAGTTTTCGATCTGTATTTAGAAGACATCTCGATTTTAATCATTTTGAGAAAATACATGTTTTGTATTTATACGACCTTTTTTTGTATTTATACGACTTTTTAATTATATTATTTAAAAATGTAACTACAAAAAAATAATCATAATGAAAGATACTATTTTCCTAACTAGAATTCCTAAATTATACTACTCAACCCATATGCATTTGTGTAGGTGTCATGTGAGGTGTGTTGTGTGCTTGAGTGATTGTGTAGGTGCATGTGAGGTGTGTTGTGTGCTTGAGTGTTTGCATAGGTGTCTATGTGAGGTGTGTTGTGTGCTTGAGTATTTGTGTAGGTGTTAAATGAGCTGTATTGTGTGCTTGCGTGTTTGTGTGAGGTGTCCATGTGAGGTGTTGTGAGATGAGTGTATGTGTGCTTGTGTGTGGTATATATGTATGAATATATAGAGACCCCTCCCCTATGAAACCCCCTCACTCTCATTCTTTGGCATGAAAGAAAATAAATAAAGAGAGAGTTAGGCCGAGAGAGAAAAGAAAGAAGAAGAGAAGTGTTTGAGAGTTGCTCAACATCATTTATAGGTACCGGGTTGTGTACAATATATGCTTTCAAATTCTCTGGAGTATTTCTTGTTATCTATGACTGTACACTTTTGTAGTTTTGTTGTGCTTTCATTTAAAATCCATGAATATGTGTTGTTATTAGTCTAAAGGGTCCATAAGTAATGAGCACCCATCAACATGCCAAGAGGCCTCAGGGACCGATGTACTCGATACAGGCTAGGTAAGGTGAGCTGAGGTGGCTCTTTGCTGTGTGACTTCTTTGTTGAGAGCAGTTGAGTAAGCAGTTGAGTAAGTGCTATGGAACTGAATGGTTCATAAGCAGGGGGCACATACCAATAGGCCAACAGGCCCTAGAAACCGACGTACTGGAGAAGGGTGAGGTGGGGTTTGTGGCCTTTACTGTGTGACCAAGAGGAACCTGGTATGATGCTCTTGGTATGAGCATTCGGGTAGTGTGAGCAGTTGGAGTGTTAGAATGGTCAATTGATTTGATGTCGTTCTATTTATTGGTTTGTCATTATCCTTTTGAGCCTTTATTATTCCTGTCATATTGTATACTTACCGATGTGGTTTTTAGATGCAGGTAGCTGATAACCTTAGCCTGGAAGGGGATAAGGTTAAGGATGGTACAGGAGATCCGTGGAGAATATGGACCTGTTAGGAGTTTTAAAGAAATACTGTACTTTTACTTTAAAGAATCAAAGTGTAAATTCATAATATTTTTCAATGAAAATATGCTTTATTTTTGCGGGGCGTCACAAATGGTATCAGAGCCTGTCCCCAGTCAGAAGTGTAGGACTATATCGAGGTTTGATAGTCTACATCGCTTGGGAGGAGTTGGAGAAGGTAGAAAAATATTTATTTTCCAAAACACAATATACTATATTTGTTTTAAACATTGTTTTAAGAAATTCATTAAGTTTTTTACCAAATACTTTTATCTTTAGATTTCGGGACGAAATCTCTGTTAAGGATGGTAGATTGTAGTAACCCGTATTTTCATGTTTAAATTGACGATTTAGACTTCGTGAGCGATTTTTGTGAAAATTGGTCACAGGAGTATTTTGGTCATTTTTCCAATTTTATAAGTCATGAACTGCAAATACAAATTTTGGGAAGTTACATAAGGTTAAATGATTTGCTATTCGTATTGGAAGTTAATAGTTTTCGATCTGTATTTAGAAGACATCTCGATTTTAATCATTTTGAGAAAATACATGTTTTGTATTTATACGACCTTTTTTTGTATTTATACGACTTTTTAATTATATTATTTAAAAATGTAACTACAAAAAAATAATCATAATGAAAGATACTATTTTCCTAACTAGAATTCCTAAATTATACTACTCAACCCATATGCATTTGTGTAGGTGTCATGTGAGGTGTGTTGTGTGCTTGAGTGATTGTGTAGGTGCATGTGAGGTGTGTTGTGTGCTTGAGTGTTTGCATAGGTGTCTATGTGAGGTGTGTTGTGTGCTTGAGTATTTGTGTAGGTGTTAAATGAGCTGTATTGTGTGCTTGCGTGTTTGTGTGAGGTGTCCATGTGAGGTGTTGTGAGATGAGTGTATGTGTGCTTGTGTGTGGTATATATGTATGAATATATAGAGACCCCTCCCCTATGAAACCCCCTCACTCTCATTCTTTGGCATGAAAGAAAATAAATAAAGAGAGAGTTAGGCCGAGAGAGAAAAGAAAGAAGAAGAGAAGTGTTTGAGAGTTGCTCAACATCATTTATAGGTACCGGGTTGTGTACAATATATGCTTTCAAATTCTCTGGAGTATTTCTTGTTATCTATGACTGTACACTTTTGTAGTTTTGTTGTGCTTTCATTTAAAATCCATGAATATGTGTTGTTATTAGTCTAAAGGGTCCATAAGTAATGAGCACCCATCAACATGCCAAGAGGCCTCAGGGACCGATGTACTCGATACAGGCTAGGTAAGGTGAGCTGAGGTGGCTCTTTGCTGTGTGACTTCTTTGTTGAGAGCAGTTGAGTAAGCGGTTTAGTAAGTGCTATGGAACTGAATGGTTCATAAGCAGGGGGCACCCACCAACAGGCCAACAGGCCCTAGGGACCGACGTACTGGAGAAGGGTGAGGTGGGCTTTGTGGCCTTTACTGTGTGACCAAGAGGAACCTGGTATGATGCTCTTGGTATGAGCGTTCGGGTAGTGTGAGCAGTTGGGGTGTTAGAATGGTCAATTGATTTGATGTCGTTCTATTTATTTGTATGTCATTATCCTTTTGAGCCTTTATTATTCCTGTCATATTGTATACTTCCCGATGTGGTTTTTAGATGCAGGTAGCTGATAACCTTAGCCTGGAAGGGGATAAGGTTAAGGATGGTACAGGAGATCTGTAGAGAATATGGACCTGTTAGGAGTTTTAAAGAAATACTGTACTTTTACTTTAAAGAATCAAAGTGTAAATTCATTTTATTTTTCAATGAAAATACGCTTTATTTTTGCGGGGCGTCACTAATGGTATCAGAGCTTGTCCCCAGTCAGAAGTGTAGGACTATATCGAGGTTTGATAGTCTACATCGCTTGGGAGGAGTTGGAGAAGGTAGAAAAATATTTGTTTTCCAAAACACAATATACTATATTTGTTTTAAACATTGTTTTAAGAAATTCATTAAGTTTTTTACCAAATACTTCAATCTTTAGATTTCGGGACGAAATCTCTGTTAAGGAGGGTAGATTGTAGTAACCCGTATTTTGATGTTTAAATTGACGATTTAGACTTCGTGAGCGATTTTTGTGAAAATTGGTCACAGGAGTATTTTGGTCATTTTTCCAATTTTATAAGTCATGAACTGCAAATACAAATTTTGGGAAGTTACATAAGGTTAAATGATTTGCTATTCGTATTGGAAGTTAAGAGTTTTCGATCTGTATTTAGAAGACATCTCGATTTTAATCATTTTGAGAAAATACATGTTTTGTATTTATACGACCTTTTTTTGTATTTATACGACTTTTTAATTAAATTATTTAAAAATGTAACTACAAAAAAATAATCATAATGAAAGATACTATTTTCCTAACTAGAATTCCTAAATTATACTACTCAACCCATATGCATTTGTGTAGGTGTCATGTGACGTGTGTTGTGTGCTTGAGTGATTGTGTAGGTGCATGTGAGGTGTGTTGTGTGCTTGAGTGTTTGCATAGGTGTATATGTGAGGTGTGTTGTGTGCTTGAGTATTTGTGTAGGTGTTAAATGAGCTGTATTGTGTGCTTGCGTGTTTGTGTGAGGTGTCCATGTGAGGTGTTGTGAGATGAGTGTATGTGTGCTTGTGTGTGGTATATATGTATGAATATATAGAGACCCCTCCCCTATGAAACCCCCTCACTCTCATTCTTTGGCATGAAAGAAAATAAATAAAGAGAGAGTTAGGCCGAGAGAGAAAAGAAAGAAGAAGAGAAGTGTTTGAGAGTTGCTCAACATCATTTATAGGTACCGGGTTGTGTACAATATGCTTTCTAATTCTCTGGAGTATTTCTTGTTATCTATGACTGTACACTTTTGTAGTTTTGTTGTTCTTTCATTTAAAATCCATGAATATGTGTTGTTATTAGTCTAAAGGGTCCATAAGTAATGAGCACCCATCAACATGCCAAGAGGCCTCAGGGACCGATGTACTCGATACAGGCTAGGTAAGGTGAGCTGAGGTGGCTCTTTGCTGTGTGACTTCTTTGTTAAGAGCAGTTGAGTAAGCGGTTGAGTAAGTGCTATGGAACTGAATGGTTCATAAGCAGGGGGCACCCACCAACAGGCCAACAGGCCCTAGGGACCGACGTACTGGAGAAGGGTGAGGTGGGCTTTGTGGCCTTTACTGTGTGACCAAGAGGAACCTGGTATGATGCTCTTGGTATGAGCGTTCGGGTAGTGTGAGCAGTTGGGGTGTTAGAATGGTCAATTGATTTGATGTCGTTCTATTTATTTGTTTGTCATTATCCTTTTGAGCCTTTATTATTCCTGTCATATTGTATACTTCCCGATGTGGTTTTTAGATGCAGGTAGCTGATAACCTTAGCCTGGAAGGGGATAAGGTTAAGGATGGT
Source organism: Hydrangea macrophylla (assembly GCA_033977485.1). NCBI lineage: Eukaryota > Viridiplantae > Streptophyta > Magnoliopsida > Cornales > Hydrangeaceae > Hydrangea > Hydrangea macrophylla. Next base: position 17,174,866 of record CM066988.1, read on the forward strand.
ACAGGAGATCTGTAGAGAATATGGACCTGTTAGGAGTTTTAAAGAAATACTGTACTTTTACTTTAAAGAATCAAAGTGTAAATTCATTTTATTTTTCAATGAAAATACGCTTTATTTTTGCGGGGCGTCACTAATGGTATCAGAGCTTGTCCCCAGTCAGAAGTGTAGGACTATATCGAGGTTTGATAGTCTACATCGCTTGGGAGGAGTTGGAGAAGGTAGAAAAATATTTGTTTTCCAAAACACAATATACTATATTTGTTTTAAACATTGTTTTAAGAAATTCATTAAGTTTTTTACCAAATACTTCAATCTTTAGATTTCGGGACGAAATCTCTGTTAAGGAGGGTAGATTGTAGTAACCCGTATTTTCATGTTTAAATTGACGATTTAGACTTCGTGAGCAATTTTTGTGAAAATTGGTCACAGGAGTATTTTGGTCATTTTTCCAATTTTATAAGTCATGAACTGCAAATACAAATTTTGGGAAGTTACATAAGGTTAAATGATTTGCTATTCGTATTGGAAGTTAAGAGTTTTCGATCTGTATTTAGAAGACATCTCGATTTTAATCATTTTGAGAAAATACATGTTTTGTATTTATACGACCTTTTTTTGTATTTATACGACTTTTTCATTATATTATTTAAAAATGTAACTACAAAAAAATAATCATAATGAAAGATACTATTTTCCTAACTAGAATTCCTAAATTATACTACTCAACCCATATGCATTTGTGTAGGTGTCATGTGACGTGTGTTGTGTGCTTGAGTGATTGTGTAGGTGCATGTGAGGTGTGTTGTATGCTTGAGTGTTTGCATAGGTGTCTATGTGAGGTGTGTTGTGTGCTTGAGTATTTGTGTAGGTGTTAAATGAGCTGTATTGTGTGTTTGCGTGTTTGTGTGAGGTGTCCATGTGAGGTGTTGTGAGATGAGTGTATGTGTGCTTGTGTGTGGTATATATGTATGAATATATAGAGACCCCTCCCCTATGAAACCCCCTCACTCTCATTCTTTGGCATGAAAGAAAATAAAGAAAGAGAGAGTTAGGCCGAGAGAGAAAAGAAAGAAGAAGAGAAGTGTTTGAGAGTTGCTCAACATCATTTATAGGTACCGGGTTGTGTACAATATGCTTTCTAATTCTCTGGAGTATTTCTTGTTATCTATGACTGTACACTTTTGTAGTTTTGTTGTGCTTTCATTTAAAATCCATGAATATGTGTTGTTATTAGTCTAAAGGGTCCATAAGTAATGAGCACCCATCAACATGCCAATAGGCCTCAGGGACCGATGTACTCGATACAGGCTAGGTAAGGTTAGCTGAGGTGGCTCTTTGCTGTGTGACTTCTTTGTTGAGAGCAGTTGAGTAAGCGGTTGAGTAAGTGCTATGGAACTGAATGGTTCATAAGCAGGGGGCACCTACCAACAGGCCAACAGGCCCTAGGGACCGACGTACTGGAGAAGGGTGAGGTGGGCTTTGTGGCCTTTACTGTGTGACCAAGAGGAACCTGGTATGATGCTCTTGGTATGAGCGTTCGGGTAGTGTGAGCAGTTGGGGTGTTAGAATGGTCAATTGATTTGATGTCGTTCTATTTATTTGTTTGTCATTATCCTTTTGAGCCTTTATTATTCCTGTCATATTGTATACTTCCCGATGTGGTTTTTAGATGCAGGTAGCTGATAACCTTAGCCTGGAAGGGGATAAGGTTAAGGATGGTACAGGAGATCCGTGGAGAATATGGACCTGGTAGGAGTTTTAAAGAAATACTGTACTTTTACTTTAAAGAATCAAAGTGTAAATTCATTTTATTTTTCAATGAAAATGCGCTTTATTTTTGCGGGGCGTCACTAATGGTATCAGAGCCTGTCCCCAGTCAGAATTGTAGGACTATATCGAGGTTTGATAGTCTACATCGCTTGGGAGGAGTTGGAGAAGGTAGAAAAATATTTGTTTTCCAAAACACAATATACTATATTTGTTTTAAACATTGTTTTAAGAAATTCATTAAGTTTTTTACCAAATACTTCAATCTTTAGATTTCGGGACGAAATCTCTGTTAAGGAGGGTAGATTGTAGTAACCCGTATTTTCATGTTTAAATTGACGATTTAGACTTCGTGAGCGATTTTTGTGAAAATTGGTCACAGGAGTATTTTGGTCATTTTTCCAATTTTATAAGTCACGAACTGCAAATACAAATTTTGGGAAGTTACATAAGGTTAAATGATTTGCTATTCGTATTGGAAGTTAAGAGTTTTCGATCTGTATTTAGAAGACATCTCGATTTTAATCATTTTGAGAAAATACATGTTTTGTATTTATACGACCTTTTTTTGTATTTATACGACTTTTTAATTATATTATTTAAAAATGTAACTACAAAAAAATAATCATAATGAAAGATACTATTTTCCTAACTAGAATTCCTAAATTATACTACTCAACCCATATGCATTTGTGTAGGTGTCATGTGAGGTGTGTTCTGTGCTTGAGTGATTGTGTAAGTGCATGTGAGGTGTGTTGTGTGCTTGAGTGTTTGCATAGGTGTCTATGTGAGGTGTGTTGTGTGCTTGAGTATTTGTGTAGGTGTTAAATGAGCTGTATTGTGTGCTTGCGTGTTTGTGTGAGGTGTCCATGTGAGGTGTTGTGAGATGAGTGTATGTGTGCTTGTGTGTGGTATATATGTATGAATATATAGAGACCCCTCCCCTATGAAACCCCCTCATTCTCATTCTTTGGCATGAAAGAAAATAAAGAAAGAGAGAGTTAGGCCGAGAGAGAAAGGAAAGAAGAAGAGAAGTGTTTGAGAGTTGCTCAACATCATTTATAGGTACCGGGTTGTGTATAATATGCTTTCTAATTCTCTGGAGTATTTCTTGTTATCTATGATTGTACACTTTTGTAGTTTTGTTGTGCTTTCATTTGAAATCCATGAATATGTGTTGTTATTAGTCCAAAGGGTCCATAAGCAATGAGCACCAATCAACATGCCAATAGGCCTCAGGGACCGATGTACTGGAGACAGGTGAGGTAAGGTGAGCTGAGGTGGCTCTTTGCTGTGTGACTTCTTTGTTGAGAGCAGTTGAGTAAGCGGTTGAGTAAGTGCTATGGAACTGAATGGTTCATAAGCAGGGGGCACCTGCCAACAGGCCAACAGGCCCTAGGGATCGACGTACTGGAGAAGGGTGGGGTGGGGTTTGTGGCCTTTACTGTGTGACCAAGAGGAACCTGGTATGATGCTCTTGGTATGAGCGTTCGGGTAGTGTGAGCAGTTGGGGCGTTAGACTGGTCAATTGATTTGATGTCGTTCTATTTATTTGTTTGTCATTATCCTTTTGAGCCTTTATTATTCCTGTCATATTGTATACTTCCCGATGTGGTTTTTAGATGCAGGTAGCTGATAACCTTAGCCTGGAAGGGGATAAGGTTAAGGATGGTATAGGAGATCCGTGGAGAATATGGACCTGGTAGGAGTTTTAAAGAAATACTATACTTTTACTTTAAAAAATCAAAGTGTAAATTCATTTTATTTTTCAATGAAAATACGCTTTATTTTTACGGGGCATCACAAATGGTATCAGAGCCTGTCCCCAGTCAAAAGTGTAGGACTATATCGAGGTTTGATAGTCTACATCGCTTGGGAGGAGTTGGAGAAGGTAGAAAAATATTTGTTTTCCAAAGCACAATGTACTATATTTGTTTTAAACATTGTTTTAAGAAATTCATTAAGTTTTTTACCAAATACTTTTATCTTTAGATTTCGGGACGAAATCTCTGTTAAGGAGGGTAGATTGTAGTAACCCGTATTTTCATGTTTAAATTGACGATTTAGACTTCGTGAGCGATTTCAGTGAAAATTGGTCACAGGAGTATTTTGGTCATTTTTCCAATTTTATAAGTCACGAACTGCAAATACAAATTTTGGGAAGTTACGTAAGGTTTAATGATTTGCTATTCGTATTGGAAGTTAAGAGTTTTCGATCTGTATTTAGAAGACATCTCGATTTTAGTCATTTTGAGAAAATACATGTTTTGTATTTATATGACCTTTTTAGTATTTATACGACTTTTTAATGATATTGTTTAAAATATAATCACAAAAAAATAATCATAATGAAAGATAATATTTTCCTAACTAGAATTCCTAAATTATACTACTCAACCCATATGCATTTGTGTCGGTGTTATGTGAGGTGTGTTGTGTGCTTGAGAGTTTGTGTAGGTGCATGTGAGGTGTGTTCTGTGCTTGAGTGTTTGCATAGGTGTCTATGTGAGGTGTGTTGTGTGCTTGAGTATTTGCGTAGGTGTTAAATGAGCTGTATTGTGTGCTTGCGTGTTTGTGTGAGGTGTCCATGTGAGGTGTTGTGAGATGAGTGTATGTGTGCTTGTGTATGGTATATATGTATGAATATATAGAGAACCCTCCCCTATGAAACCCCCTCACTCTCATTCTTTGACATGAAAGAAAATAAAGAAAGAGAGAGTTAGGCCGAGAGAGAAAAGAAAGTAGAAGAGAAGTGTTTGAGAGTTGCTCAACGTCATTTATAGGTACCGGGTTGTGTACAATATGCTTTCTAATTCTCTGGAGTATTTCTTGTTATCTATGATTGTACACTTTTGCAGTTTTGTTGTGCTTTCATTTGAAATCCATGAATATGTGTTGTTATAAGTTTAAAGGGTCCATAAGCAATGAGCACCCATCAACATGGCCAATAGGCCTCAAGGACCGATGTACTGGAGACAGGTGAGGTAAGGTGAGCTGAGGTGGCTCTTTGCTGTGTGATTTCTTTGTTGAGAGCAGTTGAGTAAGCGGTTGAGTAAGTGCTATGGAACTGAATGGTTCATAAGCAAGGGGCACCTACCAACAGGCCAACAGGCCCTAGGGACCGACGTACTGGAGAAGGGTGAGGTGAGGTTTGTGGCCTTTACTGTGTGACCAAGTGGAACCTGGTATGATGCTCTTGGTATGAGCGTTCGGGTAGTGTGAGCAGTTGGGGTGTTAGACTGGTCAATTGATTTGATGTCGTTCTATTTATTTGTTTGTCATTATCCTTTTGAGCCTTTATTCTTCCTGTCATATTGTATACTTCCCAATGTGGTTTTTAGATGCAGGTAGCTGATAACCTTAGCCTGGAAGGGGATAAGGTTAAGGATGGTATAGGAGATCCGTGGAGAATATGGACCTGTTAGGAGTTTTAAAGAAATACTATACTTTTATTTTAAAGAACAAAAGTGTAAATTCATTTTATTTTTCAATGAAAATACGCTTTATTTTTGCGGGGCGTCACAAATGGTATCAGAGCCTGTCCCCAGCCAGAAGTGTTGGAGTATATCGAGGTTTGATAGTCTACATCGCTTGGGAGGAGTTGGAGAAGGTAGAAAAATATTTGTTTTCCAAAACACAATATACTATATTTGTTTTAAACATTGTTTTAAGAAATTCATTAAGTTTTTTAACAAATACTTTTATCTTTAGATTTCGGGACGAAATCTCTGTTAAGGAGGGTAGATTGTAGTAACCCGTATTTTCATGTTTAAATTGACGATTTAGACTTCGTGAGCGATTTTTGTGAAAATTGGTCACAGGAGTATTTTGGTCATTTTTCCAATTTTATAAGTCATGAACTGCAAATACAAATTTTGGGAAGTTACATAAGGTTAAATGATTTTCTATTCGTATTGGAAGTTAAGAGTTTTCGATCTGTATTTAGAAGACATCTCGATTTTAATCATTTTGAGAAAATACATGTTTTGTATTTTTACGACCTTTTTTTGTATTTATACGATTTTTCAATTATATTATTTAAAAATGTAACTACAAAAAAATAATCATAATGAAAGATAATATTTTCCTAACTAGAATTCCTAAATTATACTACTCAACCCATATGCATTTGTGTAGGTGTCATGTAAGGTGTGTTGTGTGCTTGAGTGTTTATGTAGGTGTCATGTGAGGTGTGTTGGGTGCTTGAGTGTTTGTATAGGTGTCCATGTGAGGTGTGTTGTGTGCTTGACTGTTTGTTTAGGTCTTATATGAGGTGTATTGTGTGCTTGATTGTTTGTATGGGGTGTCTATGTGAGGTGTTGTGAGATGAGTGCATGTGTGCTTGTGTGTGGTATATATGTATGATTATATAGAGACCCCTCCCCTATAAAACTCCCTCACTCTAATTCTTCGGCAAGAAAGAAAATTGAGAAAGAGAGAGTTAGGCCGAGAGAGAAAAGAAAGAAAAAGAGAAGTGTTTGAGAGTTGATAAACATCATTTATAGGTACCAGGTTGAGTACAATATGCTTTTGAATTTTCTGGTGTATGTCCTGTTATCTCTATTTGTACTCTTTTGCAGTTATGTTGTGCTTTCATTTAGAATCCATGAATATGTGTTGTTATTCGTCTAAAGGGCCCATAAGCAATGAGCACCCACCAACAGGCCAACAGGGCTCAGGGACCGATGTACTGGCGATGGGTGAGGTGAGGTAAGGTGAGGTGGCTCTTTGCTGTGTGACTTCTTTGGTGAGAGTGGTTGAGTAAGCAGTTGAGTAAGTGCTATGGAACTGAATGGTTCATGAGCAGGGGGCACCTACCAACAGGCCCTAGGGACCGACGTACTGGAGAAGGGTAAGGTGAGGTTTGTGGCCTTTGCTGTGTGACCAAGAGGAACCTGGTATGATGCTCTTGGTATGAGCGTTCTGATAGTGTGAGCAGTTGGGTTGTCAGACTGGTCAATTTATATGATGTCGTTCTATTTATTTGTTTGTCATAATCCTTTTGAGCCTTTAATATTTCTGATATATTGTATACTTCCCGAGTTGGTTTTTGGATGCAGGTATCCGGTAACCGAAGCCTGGAAGGGGGATAAGGCTAAGGATGGTATAGGAGATCTGTGGAGAATATGGACCTATTGGGAGTTTTAAATAAATATTGTACTTTAATTTGAAAGAATCAAAGTGTAAATTCATTTTATTTTTCAATGAAAATATGCTTTATTTTTGCGGGGCGTCACAAATGGTATCAGAGCCTGTTCCCAGCCAGAAGTGTAGGATTATATCAATGTTTGATAGTCTACATCACCTGGGAGGAGTTGGAGAAGGTAGAAAAATATTTGTTTTACAAAACAAAATATACAATATTTGTTTTAAACATTGCTTTAAGTAATTCATGAAGTTATTTACCAAATACTTTTATCTTTAAATTTTGGGACGAAATCTCTGTTAAGGAGGATAGATTGTAGTAACACGTATATTCTTGTTTAAATTGACGATTTAGACTTCGTGACCGATTTTAGCGAAAATTGGTCACAGGGGTATTTTGGTCATTTTTCCAATTTTATAAGTCATGAACTGAAAATACAATTTTTGGAAAAAGTTACGTAAGGTTAAATGATTTGCTATTCGTATTGGATGTTTAGAGTTCTCGATTTGTATGTAGAAGACATCTCGGTTTTAGTCATTTTTAGAAAATACATGTTTTTGTATTTATATGACCTTTTCTGTATTAATACGACTTTTTAATTAAATAATTTAATAATATAATTACAAGAATAATAATTATAATGAAAGATAATATCTTCCTAACTAGAATTCCTAAACTATACTACCCAACCCATATGCACTTATGTAGGTGTCATGTGAGGTGTGTTGTGTGCTTGAGTGTTTGTGTAGGTGTCCATGTGAGGTGTGTTGTGTTTAAGTGTTTGTGTAGGTGTCTTATGAGGTGTATTGTGTGCTTGAGTGTTTGTGTGTGGTGTCCATGTGAGGTGTTGTGAGATGAGTGCATGTGTACTTGTGTGTGGTATATATGTATGAACATATAGAGACCTGTCCCCTATAAAACCCCCTCACTCTAATTCCTTGGCAAGAAAGAAATTAGAGAAAGGGAGAGTTAGGCCGAGAGAAAAAAGAAAGACGAAGAGAAGTGTTTGAGAGCTGCTCAACATCATTTATGGGTACTGGGTTATGTACAATATGCTTTCTAATTCTCCGGAGTATTTCTTGTTATCTCTTTTTATACTCTTTTGCAGTTTTGTTGTGCTTTTATTCGGAATCCATGAATGTTGGGTTTGTGTCCTCAAACCATTACTTTATATATGAGACATTGGCATTTTAATATAAGGATGTCAGCTTTACATATCATTGTGTATGTTTCTTTCATGAGATGATTGTCAATCCTTAAGTATAATAGTAAATAATTCGTGTGTGTATGAGATACATACAAGTGAGATACGAATTAATGTTCTTTGATACTTAGAACTTGTCAAAGTGGATGGTGAGACTGGATATCTCATCAGGTTTACACTGTAGCATGATTAACTACCATTGGATGGAATGATTAATCTCAATCACTATAGTGAAACTCTTAGGTAATATGCTAGTGCTTATAGTGCATTGATGGACCTGAGCTTTCCTATTGACACTTAAGACTGTCAAACAGTCGATAGGAACTCATAAATTGTATAAGGTACATATTCTTAATCTTGAGACGATTATGAACACAGACTGTGGATATGGCTGCTTTGACTTACCAATCAGTGAGGTGTATAGAAGATCAACACCTGGGTATCTTGGGTATGTCATGTTCATAGGGTTGTGAACATATATTGTCATGATAGAAACTACCCTCTGATTCAGAGTAAGCGTTCTCTTGAGAATGTCACCATGTTGATTACCGAGAACTGCAGTCTTGTTGATAAGTAGTTATCAACATGTTTGGTAATCATGAGAGGTGAATGGGACTCAAGGAATACAAGAAGTAATCATGATTCAGGTTGACAGTAACAGTTATCTGACTACCTGAATATGATTACGAATGCTGATGGTAGAGGGACATTAGTACACCATACAATTCTAGTTATCACTTCGGATATGTTCTTTTGCGTTGGAGTTTAGTTATCGTATTATAGTGGAGTAAACGTTAACTGACCAGTTGGTTAATTTGGTGATCAAAGCGTTTGATCATGGGAATTAACAACTAGTCTATGCCAACAATAAAGTGTCTAGGTGGTCCCACTCTTAGCTCCACTAAGAGTGGAGTAAACGGTAACTGACCAGTTGGTTAATTTGCTGATCAAAGCGTTTGATCATGGGAATTAACAACTAGTCTATGCCAACAATAAAGTGCCTAGGAGGTCCCACTTTTAGCTCCGCTAGGATTCTTGGAAAGGCACATAAGGATCTTGTCAAGGCAGGTTTAATCGATCGAATGTGTCTCGATCAATTGAAGTCATGGCAAGTTTGGTCGCTTAAACGTGGCTCGATCGATTGAAAGTTTGATCGATTGAAACCACTTAGATCGCTCGAAGGTTAGGTCGGTTCTGGGAGTCTATAAATAGGGCAGCTGCGTACTGAATGTTTTTAATCATTGTTTTTATACGTAGAAGCTACATAAACTGTTTTAGAGCCGCAAACCTCCTCCATCCTCCCTATTAGAGCTCCCACCATCTCTGGCCTCTCCGAGAAGCATTCATAGGAGACATAAGGGTGAAGACAACCTAGGGAAGGCTGTTGCACCATCATAGAGTTTAAAGATTTCAGAATTGGGTTCAAGACCTGAGATATAATTCTTCTCCCTCTTTAGTATATGAATCTATGGAATTAATGAGTAGTAGATCCTTGGCTACCAATAAGTTTTTGAAACTTAATCCTTCCGCTGTGCGTTTAAAATATCTTTAAACCCAATTTTTCCTTCAATTGGTATCCGAACCTCGATTGTTTGGATCTATAGATGCGTTTTGGAACTCTATTTTTGATTTGCTTGTTGGTTTTAAAACTATTTTCGAAACTGCATCATCACAAATCTATTTCTGCAGTGATATTTTAGCAAAATACAAATCTACGATTGCATTGGATTTAAGAGGAGTTCGATCGATCGAAGGAGTCTCGATCGATCAAAGCTTGCCTATTCTCAAGCGATCGAAATTGGTTTGATCAATCGAACATTATTTCTGTTCGATTGATCGAATGGTGTTCGATCGATCGAGATCGACTCTCTGTCCAGGTGTTCTGTTCACAGTTTAAGGGTTTATTTAAATTATATACTCTAATTTTAAATTATTCTATAAAAATTTTCAAATCATTATGTGAGACAGAAAGTTCAAGCGATTGAACAATGTTCAATCGATCGAAGGTTCGAGCGATCGAACGGTGTTTAATCGATCGAATTGTGATAGAGAACTAAGATGCAATTTTATTGTTCTAATTCAGTACCTAAAGAGTTTATGTACTATGGAAATCAATCATGGGTTCCAATAGGTATATATATTTGAGATATGTGCGTGGATATGCGCACGACTAACCCTTTTGCAACTAGATTAGTCCGCTATCTCCCATGGCACCAAGACCTTTTAATTATTGTATTTAATTGTTTGTGATTGGTGTATGCTGTATTTTATTTAGGTTTGATTTTAAGGCATGTGTAAAGGGCGCTGCGACTTCAATCCTACGAATAGGAAAGTCGCACCGGTTTCCCTAGCCTTTTTTTATTTTATTGTTGTTATTTTCTTTTCTAGATAAATTGTAAGCTTCGAAAGAAGCATAGGATCAATGTAATAGAATTGGAGAACCCATGAAGATGGAGGAGCAAGCCATTGTCCATGAAGATGGAGCTGGAGGCGATCAAACCAAAAAGGAGCTTCTATGGAGATAGAGTCATGGGAGATAGAGGCATATGAATGCCTTTATTTTATTTTAGTTTTTTGTTTTATGTGCTTGGTTGTGATTGACATTTAATTATTTTGTTACTCTTGCATGCACGTAAAATAAGTTTTCTAAAATAAAATTCAAAAACCGTTTTCAACACATTAATGAACATTGGATGTTTATGGGTAATGTGTGGAAACAATTTTTCCAAAAGCAAAATCCTTATTTACTAAATCTAGTGGGAGAGGGTCTTATTATAACACACGATCTTCCATTTACGGTTCGTTATAAGATGAGTAGTGCATTCTGTGTCACCTTGCCAGGGGTGATCATTCCATACGGAGGGTACACCACTCATTGATTACTAGACCTGAACTTCCTATGGATAGGATGAATCAGACGTGTTAGAGGGTGACCACCATACGGAGGCGCTACTTGAGGCGGTTGTGATTGGATCCAAGTTAGTAGTATACACTAGCTAAGCTTTGGATAAGGGATCCTACATGGGGCATTATTCAGAAACGTAGAGATCAAATAGGTTCAGGAGTCATAACTTGTTTTTGCAAGAGTTGCATAGCGGACAAGTCATGATTAATCAAAAGATCGAGTATTGACCACCACACGGAGGCTTTACTTTTTCGTTTTGATATTCCGGCAACTTTGTTTTTAAAATAAGAGTTTTAAGGATTCGTTTATTTCAAACTACCAAATTCTGATATCCAAATTTATTTTGGCTTTTGATTTTTTCAGTAAATCATAATGTCGAGATCTACATTTAGTCCACATGCCACCATACTCACTTAAAACAAGTTAAGTGGAAATAACTACACAGAATGGAAACGAAACCTTGACATCGTATTAACTGCGAATGATCACATATATGTCCTCACCACCCCATGCCCTGAAGAACTCATGGAAAATTCTTCGACAGCTGCTAGGCACGAGTTCGATAAATGGAAAAAGTCGAGTGGAATGGCCGTTGCTACATTCTGGCCTCAATGGGTGGTGTGTTGCAACACCAATTCCAGTCGAACAATTCAGCCAGTGACATTATCAAATCCCTAAAAAAGATGTTTGGGGAGCATGGCAGGCCTACTAGGTAGGTAGTCATGTAGAAGATAATGAGTCCTAAGATGTCGGAAGGGACTCCAGTTAAAGAACATGTTTTGAAAATGATTGGTTATTTGAGCGAACTGGAGAGCCTAGGTGCCAACATTGATGCACAGACCTAAGTTGATATGATCCTCAATATGTTATCACCTTCATTCGCTCAATTTAAACTAAATTATAATATGAATAAAATGGATTTTTCAATGAGCAAATTAATGAGTTATGTACTGGCAGCAGAACGGGTGATCAAGCCTAGGGGCAACGTTTTGAACGTTGAGAAAAGCTCTTCCTCCTCTCGATCTACGCCAAAAGGAAAGAAAGGGAAGAAGAAGGCTAGCACTTGTGGTCCAAGTGTTGGACCGGTCCCTAAGATTGCAAAATCTAAGGGAAAAGGTAAGGGCAAAGGGAAGGTGGGTGGCCAAGGCAAAGGAAAGTGTTTCCAATGCGGTGAGAAGGGCCACTAAAAGAGGAACTGTCCAGAATTCTTAGCTACAAGAGTTCAAGGTATGATTGAATCACATGTGATTAAAGTAAGTTTTATAACGGATACTTCAAACACTTAGTGCATTGATTCCAGTGTGACTAACCATATCTGTAATTCGTTGTAGGGGTTCAGATCAACCAGGAAATGCAGTGATGGGGAGATCGTGCTGACTCTGGGTTCTAGCGCAATCGTTTTTGCGGTTGCTATAGGAGTAGTAGTTTTAGAGTTTTTGGACAATAAGACAATAGTTTAATCATATGTACTTTATGTCCCTTTAATGAGACGTAATTTAATTTCAGTTTCAAATTTATCGAATAATGGTTATTCTTTTCTTTTTGGAACAGAAGTTGTTATTAAAAGAAATAGTTCTTTTAGATGTTCTGGTGTTAAAACTAATGGCTTATATGTGATTACTCCCAATATTTCTAAAGACTCTTGTATGGACCTTAATAACTCAGTGGTAATTGTACCATCTAAAATAAAAGAACCTTCCACTAATCCGACAAGGCTTTGACATATGAGGCTTGGGCATATCAATCTAAATAGGATTGCCAGACTAGTCAAAGAAGGGGTCTTAGGCTATTTGGTTCTCGAACCAATGGAAGTCTGCGAGTCTTGCTTAGAAGGTAAGATGACCAAAAGGCCCTTTCCTGCAAAGGGCAATAGGACCAATGTGTTGTTGGAATTAGTTCATGCTGATGTGTGTGGACCAATAAATATTAGAGCAATGGGTGGTTCTGAGCATTTCATAACATTTACTGATGACCACTCTAGGTATGGATATGTGTACCTAATGCAGCATAAGTTTGAAGCTTTTAAAAAGTTCAAAGAGTTTAGGGCTAAAGTGGAGAGGCAATTAGGCACATATATCAAGGTCATTCGATCTGATCGAGGTGGCGAGTACCTCTCTAATGAGTTTATTGATCACCGCGTACATAATGGGATTCTGTCACAGTTGAGTGCACCTGGTACGCCTCAGCAAAACGGTGTAGTGGAGAGAAGGAATCGGACTCTTTTGACATGACTAGATCAATGATGAGTTATTCAGAGTTACCATTATTTCTTTGGGGTTATGCTTTGGAAACCGCTGCATATATATTAAATCTAGGACCAAGCAAATCTGTTCCCAGGACACCACGGGAGATGTGGATTGGGCGCAAGCCTTCTTTGCAACATCTCCGGATATGGGGGTGTCCAGCACATGTGCTAAAAGTAAAGATGAGCAAGTTGGATTCTAGATCGGAAGTCTGTTACTTCATTGGGTATCCAAAGCGTACTTATGGATGATATTTTTATGATCTAAGAGAACAGAAAGTGTTTGTTAGTATAAATGTTGTTTTCTTGGAGGATGATTATATCATGAACCATAAACCTAAGGGAAAGATAGATCTTAGAGAGATAGAAGGAGAGCCCTCAGTCCAACCTGTAGTTGATAACAATGTAAATCAAGAAAATACCACTTCGTCACCCATTTCCGCACTGGTACCTCGTTGTAGTAGGAGGATTATCACCCAGCCTGATAGATACATGTTCTAAGGAAAAGTTTTTGACGTTGTTTCCATAGAATCTGAATCTGATCCTACCACATACGAAGAGGCAATGACTGATGTTGATTCAGCTCATTGGGTTAAAGCTATGAAAGCTGAATTGGAATCTATGGATTCCAATCAGGTCTGGTATCTTGTAGAACTTCCAGCCAATATTAAACCCATTGGCTGTAAGTGGGTCTACAAGAGGAAAAGAGGATCAGATGGAAAGGTTGAGACCTTTAAGGCCAGGCTTGTAACGAAAGGTTATACTCAGAGCGAGGGCATTGACTATGAGGTAACCTTTTCGCCAGTAGCCATGCTCAAGTCCATCAGAATACTCTTATCCATTGCTGCATGCCCAGATTATAAGATCTGGCAGATGAACATCAAGATTGCATTCTTGAATGGCAATCTTGAGGAGGACATCTATATGCAACAACCAGAAGGGTTCATAGCTGGTCAGAAAGGTAACTTGGCATGCAAGTTACAAAAGTCTATTTATGGGCTTAAGCAGGCATCCAGGAGTTGGAACATCTGATTTGACCAAGCGGTCATATTGTTTGGTTTCATACAGAATCTGGATGAACCTTGTGTATACAAGAAGTGTGAAGGAAAAATGGTGAATTTTCTTGTAATTTACGTTGACGACATTCTACTCATTGAAAATGATGTAGCGGCATTGTCAAAGGTCAAGGTTTGGCTAGCTAGTACTTTCGATATGAAGGATCTAGGAGAGGCGAGCTATATTCTCAGAATAAAGCTCTTTTCAGGATTGTGAGCGAAAGATAATGGGATTATCTCAAGCTGGTTATATCGAGAAAGTACTAACTAGGTTTTCAATGGATAATTCGAAGAAAGGTTTGTTACCTTTCAGGCATGATTTCGCGTTCTCCAAGGACCAGTGTCCAAAGACACAGGAGGAGAGGAATCGCATGGCATGAATTCCACATGCTTCGGTAGTAGGAAGTCTCATGTATGCGATGTTATGCACTAGACCAAATATATGCTTTGTCGTTGGCATGGCTAGTAGATATCAATCGAATCCATATCCAGAGCACTGGAAAGCCGTTAAGCACATTCTTAAGTACTTGAGAAGGACTAAATATTACATGCTTATGTACGGTGGTAGTGAGATAATTCCAGTGGGATACACTGACTCGAACTTTATGTCAAATAAAGATTCGAGGAAGTTGACGTCCAGTCATCTCTTTACCTTGGGAGGTGGTGCTATTAGTTAGAGGAGCATTAAGCAGAAATGCATTGCAGACTCAACTACAGAAGCTGAGTATGTGGTTGCTTGTGAAGCCGCAAAGGAAGCTGTTTGGCTCAAGAAGTTACTTATGGAGCTCGAGGTGGTACTAGCGTCGCTGTCATCTATTACGCTTTATTGTGATAATAGTAGGGCTGTGGCTCAGTGCAAAGAGCCAAGGAACCACAAAAAGGGAAAGCATGTAGACCGAAAAGGTGCATTCTAATAACAATGTTCTTTTTATTGTGTTAATGCTAAAATATATGTTTTTGCATTGTTTTATAGGTATTAGGATGTTAATCAATGAAGTGGAGCTAAAGAAAAGTGATTCAGGTGGATAAAACAACAGAAGCAGCCGAGAAAACGCCAATTTTGACAATGAAGACTTCAGATTTGGAATATTTTCCCAGAGATATTAAATGTTGATCTTTGAGTTACGGTCGCGTGGCCGCAAACGAGAGGTCAATCCGAGGTCCGAGTAAAACGTCATGGCCATTCTCCCATCCGTGCGCAGAGCTGTCAAAATCAGAGAGTTCAATCGATTGAGCAGAGTTCAATCGATCGAACCTTCGATCGATCGAACTAAGCTCGATCGATCGAACTTTATTTTCCCCCAAAAGTTGCGTAAACTCTGCGGGAACCCTATATATAAGTCGTTTTGACACCAGACGAAAGGAGGACGCTCCAGAACGCGAAAATCAGCAGTTTAGGGTAGTTTTAGGAGTAGGTTAGGTTAGATTCATGTTATTTTTCCTCTTTTCCATTGATTTATTGAAGATTATTGAAGATTCAACTTTATTCCAAGTTATTTACAAGTTTATTTCAGATTATTTACAGGTTTCTCTTATCCTTTTACTCTATTTGATTGTTTATTAGTTTAGATACTTTGATTACTTTAGTTTACTACTTCTGTAATAGTTTTATTATGTTTCCGTAGTTTAGACATTGGGAATATGTGATGAAACATTGATTCCCAACCTCTGCCATGCAATCTTTAGAAACCTTGGGCTCGATCGATCGAAGGTATTTCGATCGATTGAACCAGAGCCATAGTCAAGCGATCGAAGGCATTTCGATCGATCGAAGGATGAAGCTGTCCGATCGATCGAGAGTGTTTCGATCGATCGAACATGTTAATTCCTGAGATGATTCTTTTAAGTATTCCATTACTTTCTGTTTTAGAAATCTGTCATCAAATTGTCCCTATAAGCTCAGTTTGTCACAACAGTTTTTAGAACTTAAAGCCTTAAGGCCTTTTCTTCAATGACTTTTGAAAACCACTTTGAATGCTAACACCATTTAGAGTGCAAGTAATAACCATTGTTTTAAACCGTCTTCCAAGTATTTTAAATCAATTGTGATGATGTAGTCCCGATCATGAAAGGGCTATTGATTCTTTATCTTTAGAAAAATACGGAATACTGAAGAGGAATGAACTCCATAGAACGTTAGTGAGTATGCATGGTAGGTGGTTAGGATTAATGTGGATTCTCGTATTTCCAACACCTTTAAATTATTTATTTCATTAGTTATGTTTCTATAAGTTTTAATTTATTATTTAGTTTAATTTAATTAATTAGGATTTGTTAGTACACCTCTAATAATTCATTCTTATTTTTTTTCTTTAGGTTATAACTTAGTAGAAATTCTCCCTATTCCTTCCCTGTGGGATCGACCTGGACTTATCCTGTATTACTTGCACAATCACCTACACTTGGGTGTTGCACAAGAGCACACAAAAAAATTCTCGTGTCATGTTTTTGGCGCCGTTACCGGGGAAGGCAACTAGGTTAGGATTTTACTAAGTTATTTCCATTTTTCTTCTTTTTCTTCAATAAATAAATAAAAAAAAAATTAAAAAAAAAATTTTGGACTTTTTCTCTCACAAGATTAAATAAAATAAATAAATAAATAAATTCAATTGTTTAAAAATTTTGGGTAAACATGTCTTATCCATATTACCCTCCATACAACACAAACATCATGAATAGGTGCACGTTAAATAATGAAAACTATCCCCCAAGTTGGCAAGCACCCACATATGATGCACACTATCAACCTGAGTGCTACCAACCACCACAATGGGAATATGATAGTGGTAGTCCCCCGTATTATCTAACGTATCAAGAACCTCCACATAAAGAGTTCTATCAATCGCAATGGGGATATAACCAAAATGATAATGTAGGATATAGTAATAGTTCCCACGATTACCAAACGCACCAAGACTTTTCCTTTGGCGAGTCTTGTCCACAAACACAATGGGATGGGAATTACTACCAACAACAATGGGGCGAAACTTCATATAGTAATAATGAGGAGAATAACCAAGTTGAGGATAATGGTATGTTAACATTGCTACTTAGTGAAATGAAAAGGCTAGATAGTGCACTTGATAAATTAGAATGTGCTAGCCAACCTTTAGAAGACTATACCACTCCTTCAACATTACAACCCGAATTTCAAGACACTAACAATGGAATGGAATTCGAGGATAATCACGGGTTTATATCGAATGAGGTCAATAACTCACTCGAGAAAGTGATAACTCAACAAGAACTCCAAAACAAAACCATTGAGCATGAAGTTGTAGAATCATCTTCTCCTCAACACACAACCCCAGATATCAACTCCTTCACTACCTGGATAAATTTACACAGTTTCTTGGTCCAGAGTATTTCAATAGATGACACACATAGTGAGGAGAGTTACAAGGATGAGAATGAGGTTATAAAAGATGATGAGAGTTTAGGTGATTACACACAACCAGGAAAGGAGGAGCCCCCTGTTGACTCTACCCCTACATTTGATAGTGACCCTAGGGAGGACATAATTGAAAAATCAAAATCCGGTTTAGATTCATGTGATATTTATGAACCCTCACCTCTTTCGGCCGAAGAGGTGGTGTCACCAAGTTGCCCATCACCTATCCTCTTTATTAATCAAAGCTCTCATCCCGAGCTTGAAAGCCATGTGTACCCCACTAATGAACAAAAAGAATGTGTTATGGAAGAGGATGGTAAGGATTCTAGCACATGTATTTCACAAAATTTTAACTTTTAAAATTCTTTGAAAGAAAACTTGGAAAACATTGGGCCCACATTTGATGATCTTAAACTTCAACAAGAAGCTAGTAATCTTCTAGACTGCTTAGCCTTCTTGGCTGATAATGACATAGAGGCCCAAATAGATACCTTTATCCAAGTCCAGTCCAAAACCATGTGCATTGAACAAAAATTAAATTCTTATGATCATATTTCTATAGATTCTGTTCTAGAACAAGAGGAGGGTAGTAAAGCTTCATTAGAACATCACTTAGACCCTGCCCCTTTTATTGAACCATGGCCTCCGCCTGTTTTTGATAATAAAAAAATAGAGGCTGTTATCGAAAATGCCAACACCAAAGATCTATCCTTGAGTATAATTCCTAAAAAGTGTGGTATATCTTATATAACTGTCCCCAATAACTTTGGAAGCCATTGGTTTTGCATCATCTCCTCTGACCTTGAGCCTGACATTAGTTGGGGGGAGTTGCAATTTTATGAGGATCCCTACATTCTTTTCACTATTAAATTATTTCACTGGGAAGATCCTCAAAAATTTTGATTATTAATGTATGATAAATATCTTGATTAACCAAATTTATTTATTGAGTAGCTCTATTATATTTTTATTTTTTCTTGTTGCTACTAATGATTTTGCAGGTAACTGAATAATTAAATAAATAAATACACATTGGATATTAACGCCTCGAGGTAACATCATTCCTTCTCTCGCTTTACTTTACATGTCCATGTGCTTAGTTTAGAACATTGGGGACAATGTTTAGTTTTAGTTGAGGGGAGTGAGCCATTGCATGCCTCATATCTTTTCTGGTGCTTTAATGTCAATATACCTGCTTAGCAACATGACTCAGTAAATCAAAATTGCAAAAATTTTAAAATTTTTAATTTTTTTTAATATAATAAAATGGTTCTTGTATTTCTCTCTTAGTTAATGTAGTTAGTTATGATGCATTAATGTTATTTTCTGTATGTTATTAGTATGTGATACACAATGATAGTTTGTTTACTATCTTAGTTATAGTATATTTTATGCTTTTTAATCTTCAAACAACTTTGAGCACATTGTGACAACCTTGTACTTAGCTAAAATGGATTAGTAAGCATAGCTTATGTCACGCCCCGACGTAGCATAATTCAGGAAAGCATTTAATTTCCTTTATGGACTCGTAGGTCGTGACAAGTGAGTATGACCAATTGTCCCTGCAACAAATAACTTAACAAACAATTCTAGAGCAAAGGGTACTAACAAAAAAAACATAAGCTCTGAAAAAAAAAACTTACTAAACTATTACAACAGTCATAGTCTTAGGCACAAAACGCCTTATTCAAAAGTCCAAACTAGTTTATTACAAAACCCAAATTAAAAGACTTAGGAAATATAAAGCAGCCTCCTGGAAAGTCTCCTGACTCTAAGTAGCATAGTCAAAATACCCTGGCTTCTCCTGACCCTGAAAATCTGGACATACAGTCCAGGACGCATCAACGCCGTCAGCTTATGAAAGCTGGTGAGCAAAATAAACAAGTGCTCGCAATGTATATATAAGCATATAAACAACGGTGCAATTTAACTTTTAAAAGCAATAACTTCAAGGTTCCAATTCCAACATAAGCTACGGGGAAATAAAGAAAGCAATAAATATGTGACCGTGCGTGAATAATGTAACACCTCATCTTTCTGACTCTTTTCTCTCAACAAAACTCAACACAACCAAACCATTATCTTAGATACCAGGAATACTATCCGATCGATATCCAAAAGAGCACACCAAACCATCGCTTCAGATACCAGGAATAATATCCGATCAATATCCGAAACAAGCGCCTTAGATACCAGGAATAATATCCGATCGATATCTAAGCCGTACACAACACTACCACCATCGCTTCGGATATCAGGAATACTATCCGATCAATATCCGAAACGCGCGCCTTAGATACCAGGAATACTATCCGATCGATATCTAAGTCGTACACAACACTGTCGCCTCCAATACCAGGAATAATATCCGATCGATATTGAGGTCGCACAACTAGAACGCCACTCTTTACTCTTTTCACACTTTCTCACACACATGCATGTTGACACAACCTCAACCCTAATATGTATGTCAATGTTTCATAAATAACACCATTAATAAATCACATGAATGTCATCAAACTTTAAACATAAAGGAATTCACAGAATTAAAGAAATAATACGCGTACGGGGATTGAAAATTCGTAATTCATTGCCTTAATCATTTTAAACATAACTAATAGCATTCTAAATAAACTGCTACTGAAATCCTCGTTTTCTGTCCAAACGGTGCAGAATCTGAGAAAATTGCATTAGACGAAAAGTGTGCAGAATCGAGTTTTACTTGGGACAACGCGGGCAGAACCTTAAATTTCATTCGTTTTCCTAACAAAAGTCTGAAAACAAAATTCTGCTACTGTTAAAATTAAAAGAGAAAATATTAGATTGAATTTCTAATATACTTTGAAGTAATGCCATTAAAAATGAGTTATAATTTGTATACATGAATTACATATCAACAGAAAGCTCTTTGAGTCTAGTTTCCAACGCTTCAAACCGTGCGCGTTTTCGAGTTTCCTAGAGGAAGATATGGTCGTTTTAGTAAAAGCCGTCAATGCTGAAAAATGTCAATCGATTGACAAAAGTGTCAATCGATTGAATGACATGTCAATCGATTGGAACACATGTCAATCGATTGAATAACATGTCAATCGATTGGATATGTTTCCAATCGATTGGTATCAGCAGTTTCTCCCCTGTTACGAATTTGAAGCCTGTTTTTGACCCATTTCTCAATTCTGTTCCAACCAAGACATGTAATATATGGATTTCTTCGTTTTTCCGCGTAGATTAAGAATACGCGATCGGTTTTAACTAATTTCAATCGTAGCTCTCGGATTTCACGTAAAACCGAGAGGTGACAAAACTTTGAATCAATGGTACGTCGCGATACGGATGAATTAAGCCGTAGTATTCGAAACACAGCTTATTGGGACTAAGATCTTTCATTCCCAATTCACAGAATTGATTTTGGTTAACTTTTGTAAAACTCCAATTTTTAAGCTTTAATGGTGTATCTATATATATACACATATACACACATATATACACTGAAATATACATATATAAACTTTGGGAGTGAGTTTATAATACTCACAGAGACGATTATACAGAAATTTAAAGGCCGAGAACTTCCGCCGTAATAATCCGTAGTTGAGAATTTCCTCCTCCGTTCTTGATTTTGGTAACCCAATATGTGTATATATATATGTGTATACTGTATGTGTGTTATGTGTGTTATCTGTGTGTGTGTGTGTTATCTGCCGAGAGAGAGAGAAAGAGCTGCAGAGAGAGAGATAAATGAGAGATAGAGAGTCTGAGAGATTGAGAGGTAGTCCAAAAGGGGGGAATTAGTGGGTGTATATATCATATGCAAAGTGCTTAGCACTATGCATATAAAACACACATGACACTTCACACACACTCACAAAGCACTCCAGCACTAAGTTAGGCACACACTGCACTAATGTGTACACAAGATACCCTTGTGTGTGTTGAGCTCACGCAATGATACACACACACAGGTAAAATTATACTGCCCATTCCCAAAACTGGTATTTTACGGTTGAAATAAAAATACAGAAAATTATATTAATGTAGGAATTCAATTCCCGGTTATACAAAAATATAGATATCGATTTTGAAACCATAGAAAATGTTTTGAAAATTACATTTTGACCCCAGATAATTATTACAAAGAGAAATTAAATTAAAATACTCATGGAAATAAAATGCAATATTTATTTATTAATGATAATAAAATACAGGGCGTTACACCCTACCCACCTTAACAGAGATTTCGCCCCGAAATCTGAGCTAACTAATCCTGAAACAACTCGGGGTATCTAGTCCTCATGTCTGACTCTAACTCCCACGACGCCTCTCCTTCGTCATGATGCCTCCACTGAACCTTAACCAAAGGAACGTCTCTTCTTCTCAGCCTCTTGATACTCTGGTCAAGAATCCTCACAGGTCTATCCTTGTAGACAACATTCTGACTCGTCTCAATATCATCAAAATTAACCACATGTGAAGGGTCCCGTATGTATTTCCTTAACATACTAACATGGAACACATTATGAACACCAGACATCTTTGGTGGCAACGCGAGCCGATAAGCCACTTTCCCAACACGCTCCAAAATCTCGAACGGTCCGATGAAACGAGGTGCCAACTTCCCTCTCTTCTGACCAAAACGTACTATTCCACGAACAGGTGAAACCTTAAGGAGTACGTGATCTCCAACACTGAACTCCAAGTCCTTTCGACGTCGATCCGCATAACTCTTGTGTCTACTCTGTGCAGTTTTCATCCTTTCCTTGACCAGTGAAATTTTCTCATTGGTCTCTCTCACCAAATCTGGTCCTAACAGTTCTGTATCTCCCACTTCAGCCCAACACAATGGAGATCGACATGGCCGTCCGTACAAAGCTTCGAACGGCGCCATTCCAATACTCGAATGATAACTGTTGTTATACGCAAATTCAACCAAAGGTAAGTGCGTCTCCCAAGATTCTTCAAAGTCAATTGCACAAGCTCTGAGCATATCTTCCATAATCTGATTAACACGCTCGGTCTGCCCATCGGTCTGAGGATGGAATGCAGTACTCATCTTGAGCGAAGTTCCCATAGCCTTCTGCAGACTTTCCCAAAATCCCGAGGTAAAACGTGCATCGCGGTCTGATACAATTGACACAGGCGCACCGTGCAGTCGCACCACTTGTTGTAGGTACATTCGACTCATCCTTTCTACTGGGTAAGTCATATTGTACGCGATAAAGTGTGCAGACTTCGTCAAACGATCCACGATTACCCAAATCGCGTCATGATTCTGTTGTGACCGGGGTAATCCAACCACGAAATCCATAGTTATGTGCTCCCATTTCCATCCTGGGACAGGTAAGGGTTGCAACAATCCCGAGGGTCTCTGATGTTCGGCCTTCACTTGTTGACAAGTCAAACATTTAGACACAAACTCGGCTACTTCTCGTTTCATCCCTTCCCACCAGAAGTTTCTCTTCAGGTCTTTATACATCTTTGTTCCTCCTGGGTGTACTGTCAGTCTCGATTTATGTGCTTCTTCGAGGATATCTTTTCTCAAATCTCCTAAATCTGGCACACACAATCTATCTCGACATCGGTATCCTCCATCGGCCCCAACCTTCCATTCTGTCGGGTCCTTCTCTAACATCTTGGCGAACCATGCTTGAAACTTCTCATCTTCCTTCTGGGCTTCGATGATTCGACTCACAAGTGTTGGTTGTACTACCAAGCATCCAAAGTGTTGCCCGATACTTCCCTCAGAAATCTGCACATCAAATTCTGTTATTGTCTCCAAGGCTTTCCATTCCCTCAACATCAATGAAGCAATCATTCCTTGAGGTTTCCGGCTTAGGGCGTCAGCGACTACGTTTGCCTTACCGGGGTGGTACTCTAATGTGAAGTCGTAGTCCTTGATCAGTTCCATCCACCGACGTTGCCTCATGTTCAACTCCTTCTGAGTAAACAAATACTTAAGGCTTTTGTGGTCTGAGAACAAATCAAATTTCTCCCCATAGAGGTAGTGTCTCCAGATCTTAAGCGCGAACACTACTGCTGCCAGCTCTAAATCATGAGTTGGGTAGTTCAATTCATTCGGCTTCAACTGTCTTGAACCATAGGCGATAACCTTTCCGTCTTGCATAAGGACACATCCCAATCCTTGATACGAGGCGTCACTAAAAATAGTGAACTTCTCACCATCCCTTGGTATTGCAAGCACTGGCGCTGTTGTCAATTTCTCTTTCAATTTCAGAAAAGCGCGTTCATGCTTATCAGTCCATTCAAACTTCAAATCTTTCTTAGTCAAACCAGTTAACGGGGCTGCTATCTTTGAGAAACCTTCCACAAATCTCCGATAGTAACCAGCTAGTCCCAGAAAACTTCTGACTTCTGTAGCATTGGTCGGCCGAGTCCAATTCGCCACTGCATCGGTCTTTGATGAGTCAACCGCGATTCCGTGTTGAGAGATCACATGCCCTAGAAACTTAACTTCCTGAAGCCAGAATTCACACTTGCTGAATTTAGCATACAGGCGGTGATCCTTGAGAGTCTGCAACACGATCCTCAGATGTTGTTCATGCTCTTCTTCTGACTTGGAATAGATCAAAATATCATCAATAAAGACAATAACGAACTGATCTAAGTATGGCTTGAATACTCTGTTCATCAAGTCCATAAACACAGCTGGAGCATTTGTCATCCCAAACGGCATTACTAAGAACTCATAGTGTCCGTATCTCGTCCTGAAAGCAGTCTTAGGTATGTCTTCCTTCCGCACCCTCAACTGGTGATACCCTGACCGTAGATCAATCTTAGAAAAGGTCGTGGCTCCTTGCAACTGATCAAACAGATCGTCTATCCGAGGTAAAGGATACTTATTCTTGATAGTAACCTTATTCAGTTCTCGGTAGTCAATACACAGCCGCATTGACCCATCCTTCTTCTTCACAAACAACACTGGTGCTCCCCAGGGTGAAGTACTTGGACGAACAAAACCCAACTTCTCAAGTTCTTGAACTTGTTCCTTCAGCTCCAACAACTCTGTAGGGGCCATCCTGTAGGGAACCTTGGTTATAGGTCGAGTACCTGGCACTAATTCCACACAGAATTCTATGTCCCTTTCCGGCGGTAATCCTGAAATATCTCGGAATACTTCCTCGAACTCTTTGATTACCGGTATAGATGATACTGTCACCTCTGCACTGACAACCTCAATGTTTGCTAGGCATCTAGTGAGGAACATATCACCCGAAGGGTTACATTGGAAATCGAAGAGTTGATTCCCCTTGTCCGCAAATGTGATCTTTTTCTTTGCACAATCCAACTTCGCATGATTCTTCTCGAGCCAATCCATTCCCAGGATTATATCGAACTCCTTCATCGACAAAACCACCAATCTCGCCAAAAGTTCGCGGTCTCCAAACCGAAGAGGACAATCCTTACACACATGTAATAACTTGACTGTGGTCCCTAAGGGTGAGACAGCACTCAAAGCTTCCTCTGAACGATGCGGTATGATACCCAACTTCTGAACGGTCTTAACAGATATAAAAGAATGTGTAGCACCCGTGTCGAATAAAACTTTAACATGAGAGTTAAACAAAGTTAGAGTACCTTCCACTGCTCGTTGCTCGGGCGGTCCCTCCTCATTGGTACCTTCTTCATACCCTGTCTCCTCATAGCCAGCAGCCTCGGGAATGACAGCATTCAGACGGGCTTGTCCTTGCTGACCATAGTTACCTTTCCTAGGAGCCTTGCATTCTGGACTTATGTGACCTGGCATGCCACAATTATAGCACACAACTCCTGAACGATCCGAACGCCTAGGTGCTCTGCAATCTTTAGCTCGATGACCGGGAACTCCACAATTGAAGCAGTTGTTGTTTTTGACCCCTTCTATTGCTAGAGGCTGATACTGCTGAACTGCTTGTGTCTGTTGAGGTTTCTTCCCTCCATCCCAGGTCCTTTTCTGTCCTTGAGGGTACCCTGGTTTCTGTCCGGGATAACCCTTTTGCGGAGGTCGATTTCCAAGCGGCTTCGAATTCTGACACCCATCATTCTCTAACCCCGTAGCCAATCTTACCAGAGCTTCAAATGACTGGCCCAGATGCCCCATAGTCAAATGTCTGAGAGACAGGTTGAGACCTCGGTGATACTTCTTGATTTTCCTCTGGGGTGTGTCCACCATATGTGGAGCAAAGCGAGACAGACGCTCAAATCGAGTAGTGTACTCTCGGACAGTCAGATTCCCTTGAGTCAACTCCATAAACTCTTTTTCCCTCTTGTCCTTCTCTTCTTCGGGGAAATACTTCTCGAGAAACCTTTCCTTGAACACCACCCACGGCATTCTCCTTGCAGCTTCTTCCCCTATGGTCGCCTTTTTTGCATCCCACCAATCAGCCGCTGCATAAGACAACTGAAAGATAGCCAGACGCTTCTTTTCCAGATCAGTGCACTCTATGGTCTCAAAGATACGCTCCATCTGACGTAGCCACTGTTCCGCTTGCCAGGGTTCATCAGTTCCAGCAAAATACTCAGGTCGCAGAGCGCGAAACTCCTTGAGAAGCTTGTCTCCAGTCTGGTGGGCTTGCCTCCCATTCCCGTTGTAATCCCCATTCTGATTATTGTTTCTTGCGTTCTGATCACTAACCCTCTCCAACCTCCTTACAAAAGCTTCGAACATCCCGGTTGGATCTATTACTGGCGGTGCATCTTCAATAGCGGGACGATTCCTGAGATTTCTTCTAGCCATCTGATCGAGAGAACGGTACCTATCCATCAATCAACAGAATTCGGTCAACCTCTCGAGAAGAAAGAAAATTCTAAACGATAGAAAGCGACTAGACACGGAATAAAGTCGAACTAATTCTATCTTAACGGGAGATCCTATGTGTTCTGGACAATTGGTCGAGCCATAACCTGGCTCTGATACCAAAAAGCCTGTCACGCCCCGACGTAGCATAATTCAGGAAAGCATTTAATTTCCTTTATGGACTCGTAGGTCGTGACAAGTGAGTATGACCAATTGTCCCTGCAACAAATAACTTAACAAACAATTCTAGAGCAAAGGATACTAACAAAAAAACATAAGCTCTGAAAAAAAAACTTACTAAACTATTACAACAGTCATAGTCTTAGGCACAAAACGCCTTATTCAAAAGTCCAAACTAGTTTATTACAAAACCCAAATTAAAAGACTTAGGAAATATAAAGCAGCCTCCTGGAAAGTCTCCTGACTCTAAGTAGCATAGTCAAAATACCCTGGCTTCTCCTGACCCTGAAAATCTGGACATACAGTCCAGGACGCATCAACGCCGT
The DNA here is from genome assembly GCA_033977485.1 of Hydrangea macrophylla. Classification (NCBI taxonomy): domain Eukaryota; kingdom Viridiplantae; phylum Streptophyta; class Magnoliopsida; order Cornales; family Hydrangeaceae; genus Hydrangea; species Hydrangea macrophylla. Next base: position 17,201,873 of record CM066988.1, read on the forward strand.
CAGCTTATGAAAGCTGGTGAGCAAAATAAACAAGTGCTCGCAATGTATATATAAGCATATAAACAACGGTGCAATTTAACTTTTAAAAGCAATAACTTCAAGGTTCCAATTCCAACATAAGCTACGGGGAAATAAAGAAAGCAATAAATATGTGACCGTGCGTGAATAATGTAACACCTCATCTTTCTGACTCTTTTCTCTCAACAAAACTCAACACAACCAAACCATTATCTTAGATACCAGGAATACTATCCGATCGATATCCAAAAGAGCACACCAAACCATCGCTTCAGATACCAGGAATAATATCCGATCAATATCCGAAACAAGCGCCTTAGATACCAGGAATAATATCCGATCGATATCTAAGCCGTACACAACACTACCACCATCGCTTCGGATATCAGTAATACTATCTGATCAATATCCGAAACGCGCGCCTTAGATACCAGGAATACTATCCGATCGATATCTAAGTCGTACACAACACTGTCGCCTCCAATACCAGGAATAATATCCGATCGATATTGAGGTCGCACAACTAGAACGCCACTCTTTACTCTTTTCACACTTTCTCACACACATGCATGTTGACACAACCTCAACCCTAATATGTATGTCAATGTTTCATAAATAACACCATTAATAAATCACATGAATGTCATCAAACTTTAAACATAAAGGAATTCACAGAATTAAAGAAATAATACGCGTACGGGGATTGAAAATTCGTAATTCATTGCCTTAATCATTTTAAACATAACTAATAGCATTCTAAATAAACTGCTACTGAAATCCTCGTTTTCTGTCCAAACGGTGCAGAATCTGAGAAAATTGCATTAGACGAAAAGTGTGCAGAATCGAGTTTTACTTGGGACAACGCGGGCAGAACCTTAAATTTCATTCGTTTTCCTAACAAAAGTCTGAAAACAAAATTCTGCTACTGTTAAAATTAAAAGAGAAAATATTAGATTGAATTTCTAATATACTTTGAAGTAATGCCATTAAAAATGAGTTATAATTTGTATACATGAATTACATATCAACAGAAAGCTCTTTGAGTCTAGTTTCCAACGCTTCAAACCGTGCGCGTTTTCGAGTTTCCTAGAGGAAGATATGGTCGTTTTAGTAAAAGCCGTCAATGCTGAAAAATGTCAATCGATTGACAAAAGTGTCAATCGATTGAATGACATGTCAATCGATTGGAACACATGTCAATCGATTGAATAACATGTCAATCGATTGGATATGTTTCCAATCGATTGGTATCAGCAGTTTCTCCCCTGTTACGAATTTGAAGCCTGTTTTTGACCCATTTCTCAATTCTGTTCCAACCAAGACATGTAATATATGGATTTCTTCGTTTTTCCGCGTAGATTAAGAATACGCGATCGGTTTTAACTAATTTCAATCGTAGCTCTCGGATTTCACGTAAAACCGAGAGGTGACAAAACTTTGAATCAATGGTACGTCGCGATACGGATGAATTAAGCCGTAGTATTCGAAACACAGCTTATTGGGACTAAGATCTTTCATTCCCAATTCACAGAATTGATTTTGGTTAACTTTTGTAAAACTCCAATTTTTAAGCTTTAATGGTGTATCTATATATATACACATATACACACATATATACACTGAAATATACATATATAAACTTTGGGAGTGAGTTTATAATACTCACAGAGACGATTATACAGAAATTTAAAGGCCGAGAACTTCCGCCGTAATAATCCGTAGTTGAGAATTTCCTCCTCCGTTCTTGATTTTGGTAACCCAATATGTGTATATATATATGTGTATACTGTATGTGTGTTATGTGTGTTATCTGTGTGTGTGTGTGTTATCTGCCGAGAGAGAGAGAAAGAGCTGCAGAGAGAGAGATAAATGAGAGATAGAGAGTCTGAGAGATTGAGAGGTAGTCCAAAAGGGGGGAATTAGTGGGTGTATATATCATATGCAAAGTGCTTAGCACTATGCATATAAAACACACATGACACTTCACACACACTCACAAAGCACTCCAGCACTAAGTTAGGCACACACTGCACTAATGTGTACACAAGATACCCTTGTGTGTGTTGAGCTCACGCAATGATACACACACACAGGTAAAATTATACTGCCCATTCCCAAAACTGGTATTTTACGGTTGAAATAAAAATACAGAAAATTATATTAATGTAGGAATTCAATTCCCGGTTATACAAAAATATAGATATCGATTTTGAAACCATAGAAAATGTTTTGAAAATTACATTTTGACCCCAGATAATTATTACAAAGAGAAATTAAATTAAAATACTCATGGAAATAAAATGCAATATTTATTTATTAATGATAATAAAATACAGGGCGTTACAGCTTAGGTGTCTTGAGAGACTGTAGTGGAGACTAATAACCCAAGTGAGCTTTTGAGCCATTCTTTTGTTTTTGAGGGTTTTATAAAATTACTCTTACTTTTTGAAAAGCATATTCATTCGTTGAAAGTCTCATTTTCCTTCTTCATTTTGACTGATCACTAGAAGAGAACGTTCAGGATTTACCAAATTTAGAGCTCTTGAATTTACTAAAATGAATAATCCTATGAACTTAGAAGATGATTTAGGCTATCTTTTGACGATACATGGATAATACAACCTTGGCCTACTATTATGCTATTCCTTTACTTCACCTCTTGAGCTTATCATAATCGCCGTGTCTTCACAATCCTAAAGTCTATACCTAACTCCAAATTAGGAGTTCAAGCCTCAGTTCTTTACCTAGGAATGATTGGGATGTGTTATCGTGACAAGAAGTTTGGTTATGTGAATAAGGAAAAGTTGGCAAAGAAAAAAAATGATGGAAAGAAAAAAAAGAAAAAAAAAAAAAGAAAACAAGAAATGCATGAAAAAAAGTGCCAATGGTTGTTACAATAAAAATATAATAATAGAAAGAAGAGTGTGAAGAAAAGAAAAAAAAAAGAGAAGAAGAAAAAGAGAGAGATTGGAGATGTGGGGAAGTTTGAAAAGTTGTAGTACACATTCCAATCACATCCTTTGTCCCAATTGAATATCACGAGCCTCTTTCTTTTTAACTTAACACCTCTTTTTCAAAGTCTTAATGATTCTAGGTAAATTGGATCTGAAGTTAAGGTAATGAGAGAGTTCTCCACGATATCGCTCTTCTAGTGAAAAGTATCCTTTCATGAGACTTTATGCACTAAAATATCCGTTTTTCTATTTAGATATGAGAAGCCTTTGTTTCCATTTACAATTACTCTTTATAGCTTTCATATCATGAGTGATAATTATTACACCAAATTCGGAGTGATTTCATTTTGAGAGTGTAATCCCGGTAAGGGTTGAGTTAAAATGAACGTCTTGATAGTGTCTTAGGTTGTGCGAGCTTTGAAATTAAAGTTTTGTATTTTGGTTGTCCATTCACACACACACTTGAAGATTGATAGGTATGGAACATTCTAATGACTTTGATAGTAGATTAACTGTAATGTGTGTGTTGCATTGCTATGGCTTACTAGAGAGTTTCATGAGATTGTTGAGCTTAACTATATTGCTAAATGAGAGGAAAAATTTCTTGAAAACATTTAAACTAGAACCATTACCATAAACATGAATTTTGTGGGTAAATTCACTGCAAACCCTCACGAGACAACACTCGTCCACTAGGGGGAACCTAGGGGTTTAAAGGCTTGTTGCATACGCTAAATGCAATCGTGATTCCTGCGAAAGTGATTTAGGATTTTTACTTTATTTTGTTTTCAATTCTTAGAGTTTATATAAACATTGTTGTAGTTCGCTTCATTGCTAGGGACTAGCAACGAGCTAGTTGGGGGGTGTGATTCAAGGTGAAAAGTGCATGTTCATAGCGTATTGCATGGTCCTTTATGCATACTTTTATCCCCAAAGTCCCTAAATTTAGGTGCATTCTAATAACAATATTCTTTTTATTGTGTTAATGTTAAAATATATATTTTTGCATTGTTTTATAGGTATTAGGATGTAAATCAATGAAGTGGAGCTAAAGAAAAGTGATTCTGGTCGATAGAACAACGGAAGCAGCTGAGAAAATGCCAATTTTGACAATGAAGACTTCAGATTTGGAATATTTTCCCTTAGATATTAAATGTAGATCTTTGAGTTACGGTCACGTGGCCACAAACAGGAGGTCAATCCGAGGTCCGAATAAAACGTTATGGCCATTCTCCCATCAGTGCGCAGAGCTGTCAAAATCAGAGAGATCAATCGATTGAGCAGAGTTCAATCGATCGAACCTTCGATCGATCAAACTAAGCTCGATCGATCGAACTTTATTTTTCCCCAAAAGTTGCGTAAACTCTGCGGGAACCCTATATATAAGTCGTTTTGACACCAGACGAAAGGAGGACGCTCTAGAACGCAAAAAATAGCAGTTTAGGTAGTTTTAGGGTTAGATTAGGAGTAGGTTAGGTTAGATTCATGTTATTTTTCCTCCTTTCCATTGATTTATTGAAGATTATTGAAGATTCAACTTTATTCCAAGTTATTTACAAGTTTATTTCAGATTATTTACGGGTTTCTCTTATCCTTTTTCTCTATTTGATTGTTTATTAGTTTAGATACTTTGATTACTTTAGTTTACTACTTCTGTACTAGTTTTATTATGTTTCCGTAGTTTAGATGTTGGGAATATGTGATGAAACATTGATTCCCAACCTCTGCCATGCAATCTTTAGAAACCTTGGGCTCGATCGATCGAAGGTATTTCGATCGATCGAACCAGAACCATAGTCAAGCAATCGAAAGCATTTCGATCGATTGAAGGATGAAGCTGTCCGATCGATCGAGAGCGTTTCGATCGATCGAACATGTTAATTCCTGAGATGATTCTTTTAAGTATTCCATGACTTTCTGTTTTAGAAATCTGTCATCAAATTGTCCCTATAAGCTCAGTTTGTCACAACAGTATTTAGAACTTAAAGCCTTAAGGCCTTTTTTTCAATGACTTTTGAAAACCACTTAGGATGCTAACACCATTTAGAGTGCAAGTAATAACCATTATTTTAAACCGTCTTCCAAGTATTTTAAATCAATTGTGATGATGTAGTCCCGATCATGAAAGTGCTATTGATTCTTTATCTTTAGAAAAATACGGAATACTGAAGAGGAATGAACTCCATAGAACGTTAGTGAGTATGCATGGTAGGTGGTTAGGATTAATGTGGATTCTCGTATTTCCAACACCTTTAAATTATTTATTTCATTAGTTATGTTTCTATAATTTTAGTTTATTATTTAGTTTAATTTAATTTAATTAATTAGGATTTGTTAGTACACCTCTAATAATTCATTCTTATTTTCTTTTTCTTTAGGTTATAACTTAGTAGACATTCTCCCTATTCCTTCCCTGTGGGATCGACCTGGACTCATCCAGTATTACTTGCACAATCACTTACACTTGGGTGTTGCACAAGAGCACACAGAAAAATTCTCGTGTCAGACATCTAGATAGTTTAGGTCTTAGATGTAATCCTGTATGGTTGTGAGTATATGTGGGAGTTTGTTGGGTTTGTGCCCTCAAACCATTACTTTATATATGAGACATTGACATTTTAATATATGGATATCAGCTTTACATTTCATTGTGTATGTTTCTTTCATGAGATGATTGTTAATCCTTAAGTATCATAGTAAATAATTTGTGTGTATGAGATACATACAAGTGAGATACGAATTATTGTTCTTTGATACTTAGAACTTGTCACAGTGGATGATGAGTCTGGATATCTCATCAAGTTCACACTATAGCATGATTAACTACCATTATATGGAATGATTAATCTCAATCACTAGAGTGTAACTCGTAGTTAATATGCTAGTGATTATAGTGCATTGATGGACCTGAGCTTTCCTATTGACACTCAAGACTGTCAAATAGTTGATAGGAACTCATAACTTGTATAAGGTACGTGTTCTTAATCTTAAGACGATTATGAATACAGATTGTGGATATGGCTGCTTTGACTTACCAATCAGTGAGGTTTATAGAAGATCAACACTTGGATATCTTGGGCATGTCATGTTCATAGGGTTGTGAACATATACTGTCAAGATAGAATCTACCCTCTGATTCAGAGTAAGCGTTCCCTTGAGAATGTCACCAAGTTGATTAATGAGAACTGTAGTCTTGTTGATAAGTAGTTATCATGAGAGGTGAATGGAACTCAAAGAATACAAGAAGTAATCATGATTCAGGTTGACAGTAACTGTTATCCGACTAGCTGAATATGATTACGAATGCTGACGGTAGAGGGACATTAGTATAACATACAAGTCTAGTTATCGCTTCGGATATTTTCTTTTGCGTTGGAGTTCAGTTATCGTTTTATAGTGGAGTAAACATTAACTGACTAGTTGGTTGATTTGCTGATCAAAGTGTTTGATCATGGGAATTAACAACTAGTCTATGCCAACAACAAAGAGCCTATGAGATCTTACTCTTAGCTCCGCTAGGATGCTTAGAAAGGCAACTAAGGATCTTATCAAGGCAGGTTCAATCGATCGAATGTGTCTCGATCGATCAAAGTCATGGCAAGTTCGATCGCTTGAACGTGGCTCGATCGATCGAAAGTTCGATCGATCGAAACCACTTAGATCGCTTGAAGGTTAGGTCAGTTCTGGGAATTTATAAATAGGGTAGTTGTGTGCTAAATGTTTTTAATCATCATTTTTACACGTGGAAGCTGCAGAAACTGATTTAGAGCCCCAAACCTCCTCCATCCTCCCTATTAGAGATCCCACCATCTCTAGCCTCTCCGAGAAGCATTCATAGGAGACATAAGGGTGAAGGCAACCTAGTGAAGGCTGCTACACCATCAAGGAGTTTGAAGATTTCAGACTTAGGTTCAAGACCTAAGGTATAATTCTTCTCCCTCTTTAGTATACGCATCTATGGAATTAATGAGTAGTATATCCTGGGCTACCAATAAGTTTTTGAAATTTAATCCTTCCACTGCGCATTTAAAATATCTTTAAACCCAATTTTTCCTTCAATGAATATGTGTTGTTATTGGTCTAAAGGGTCCATAAGCAATGAGCACCCACCAACCGGCCAACAGGCCTTTGGGACCGACGTATTGGAGACGGGTGAGGTGAGGTGAGGTGAGGTGAGGTGGCTCTTTGCTGTGTGACTTCTTTGGTGAGAGCAGTTGAGTAAGCGGTTGAGTAAGTGCTATGGAACTGGATGGTTCATGAGCAGAGGGCACCTACCAACATGCCAACATACCCTAGGGACTGACGTACTAGAGACAGGTGAGGTGAGCTTTGTGGCCTTTGTTGTGTGACCAAGAGTAACCTGGTATGATGGTCTTGGTATGAGCGTTCGGGTAGTGTGAGCAGATGGGTTGTAAGACTGGTCAATTGATTTGATGTCATTCCATTTATTTGTTTCTCATCATCCCTTTGAGCCTTTATTATTCCAGTCATATTGTATACTTCCCGGTGTTGTTTTTCGATGCAGGTAGCCGGTAACCGAAGCCTAGAAGGGGGATACGGCTAAGGATGGTATAGAAGATCCTTGGAGAATATGGACCTGTTGGAAGTGTTACAGAAATGCTGTACTTTTATTTTAAAGAATCAAAGTGTAAATTCATTTAAATTTTCAATGAAAATATGCTTTATTTTTGCGGGGCGTCACAAATAGTATCAGAGCCTGTCCCCAGCCGGAAGTGTAGGACTACATCGAGGTTTGATAGTCTACATCGCCTGGGAGGAGTTGGAAAAGGTAGAAAAATATTTTGTTTTACAAAACAATGCATACTATATTTGTTTTAAACACTGTTTTAAAAATTCATGAAGTTATTTACCAAATACTTTTATCTTTAGATTTCGGGACGAGATCTCTGTTAAGGAAGGTAGATTGTAGTAACCCGTATTTTCATGTTTAAATTGACGATTTAGACTTCGTGAGCGATTTTAGAGAAAATTGGTCACAGGGGTATTTTGGTCATTTTTCCAATTTTGTAAGTCATGAATTGAAAATGCAATTTTTGGGAAAAGTTACGTAAGGTTAAATGATTTGCTATTCGTATTGGAAGTTAAGAGTTTTCGATCTGTATTTAGAAGACATCTCAATTTTAGTTATTCTGAGAAAATACATGTTTTTGTATTTATATGACATTTTCTGTATTTATACGACTTTTTAATTATATTATTTAATAATATAATTATAAGAATAATAATTATAATGAAAGATAATATTTTCCAAACTAGAATTCCTAGACTATACTACCCAACCCATATTCATTTATGTAGGTGTCATGTGAGGTAAGTTGTGTGCTTGAGTGTTTATGTAGCTGTCCATGTGAGGTATGTTGTGTGTTTGAGTGTTTGTGCAGGTGTCATATGAGGTGTATTATATCCTTGAATATTTGTGTGAAGTGTCCATGTGAGGTGTTGTGAGATGAGTGCATGTGTGCTTGTGTGTGGTATATATGTATGATTATATAGAGACCCCTCTCCTATAAAACCCCCTCACTCTAATACTTTGCCAAGAAAGAAAATAGAGAAAGAGAGAGTTAGGCCGAGAGAGAAAAGAGAGAAGAAGAGAAGTGTTTGAGAGTTGCTCAACATCATTTATGGGTACCGGGTTGTGTACAATATGCTTTCTAATTCTACAGAGTGTTTCTTGTTATCTCTATTTGTACTCTTTTGCAGTTTTGTTGTGTTTTCATTTGGAATCCATGAATATGTGTTGTTATTGGTCTAAAGGGTCCATAAGCAATGAGCGCTCACCAATAGGCCAACAGGCCTCAGGGACCGACATACTGGAGACGGGTGAGGTGAGGTGAGGTGAGGTGAGGTGAGATGGTTCTTTGCTATATGACTTCTTTGGTGAGAACGGTTGAGTAAGCGGTTGAGTAAGTGCTATGGAACTGAATGGTTCATGAGCAGGGGGCACCTACCAATAGGCGAACAGGCCCCAGGGACCGATGTACTGGAGACGGGTTAGGTGAGGTTTGTGGCCTTTGCTGTGTGACCAAGAGGAATCTGGTATGATGCTCTTGGTAGAGCGTTCGGGTAATGTGAGCAGTTGGGTTGTGAGACTGGTCAATTGATTTGATGTCGTTCTATTTATTTATTTGTCATTTTCCTTTTAAGCCTTTATTATTCCTATCATATTGTATACTTCTCAGTGTGGTTTTTAAATGCAGGTAGTTGGTAACCGATGCCTAGAAGGGAGAGAAGGTTAAGGATGGTATAGGATATCCGTGGAGAATATGGACCTGTTGGGAGTTTTAAAGAAATGCTGTACTTTTATTTTAAAGAATCAAAATGTAAATTCATTTTATTTTTCAATGAAAATATGCTTTATTTTTGCGGGGTGTCACAAATGGTATCCGAGCCTGTCCCCAGCCGGAAGTGTAGGACTCTATCGAGGTTTGATAGTCTACATCGCCTGGGAGGAGTTGGAGAAGGTAGAAAAATATTTGTTTTACAAGACAAAATATACTATATTTGTTTTAAACATTGTTTTAAGAAATTCATGAAGTTATTTACCAAATGCTTTTATCTTTAGATTTTGGGACAAAATCTCTGTTAAGGTGGATAGATTGTAATAACCCGTATTTTCATGCTTAAATTGACGATTAGGCTTCGTGAGCGATTGTAGTGAAAATTAGTCACAGGGGTATTTTGGTCATTTACCAATTTTATAAGTCATGAACTGAAATTATAATTTTTGATAAAAGTTTCGTAAGGTTAAATGATTTGCTATTCGTATTGGAAATTAAGAGTTTTCGATCTGTATTTAGAAGACATCTCGATTTTAGTCATTTTGAGAAAATGCATGTTTTTGTATTTATACGACTTTTTTATTATATTATTTAATAATATAATTACAAGAATAATCATTATAATGAAAGATAATATTTTCCTAACTAGAATTCCTAAACTATACTACCCAACCCATATGCATTTATGTGGGTGTCATGTGATGTGTGTTGTGTGCTTGAGTGTTTGTGTAGGTGTTATGCGAGGTGTGTTGTGTGCTTGAGTGTTTGTGTAGGTGTCCATGTGAGGTGTGTTGTGTGCTTGAGTGATTGTGTAGGTGTCATATGAGGTGTATTGTGTGCTTGAGTGTTTGTGTGAGGTGTCCATGTGACGTGTTGTGAGATGAGTGCATGTGTGGAATATATCTATGAATATATAGAGACCCCTCCCCTATAAAACCACCTCACTCTCATTCTTTTGCAAGAAAGAAAATAGAGAAAGAGAGAGTTAGGCCGAGAGAGAAAAGAAAGAAGAAGAGAAGTGTTTGAGAGTTACTCAACATCATATATAGGTACCGGGTTGTGTACAACATGCTTTCTAATTCTCCGGAGTATTTCTTGTTATCTCTATTTGTACTCTTTTGTAGTTTTGTTGTGATATCATTTGGAAACCATGAATATGTGTTGTTATTGGTATAAAGGGTCCATAAGCAATGAGCACCCACCAACAGGCTAACAGACCTCAGGGACTGACGTACTGGAGACGGGTGAGGTGAGGTGAGGTGAGGTGGCTCTTTGCTGTGTGACTTCTTTGGTGAGAGCGGTTGAGTAAGAAGTTGAGTAAGTGCTATGGAACTTAATGGTTCATGAGCAAGAGGCCCCTACCATTAGGCCAACAGGCCCTAGGGACCGACGTACTGGAGACGGGTGAGGTGAGGTTTGTGGCCTTTGCTGTGTGACCAAGAGGAACCTGGTATGATGCTCTTTATATGAGCGTTCGGGTAGTGTGAGCAGTTGGATTTTGAGACTGGTCAATTGATTTGATGTCGTTGTATTTATTTGTTTGTCATTACCCTTTTGAGCCTTTATTATTCCTGTCATATTGTATACTTCCCGATGTGGTTTTTAGATGCAGGTAGTGCCGGTAACCGAAGCCTGGAAGAGAAATATGGTTAAGGATGGTATAGGAGATCCGTGGAGAATATGGACATGTTGGGAGTTTTAAAGATACTACACTTTTATTTTAAAGAATCAAAGTGTAAATTCATTTTATTTTCAATGAAAATACGCTTTATTTTTGCGGGGCATCACAATAGATTTGGAAGGGAGGGCCTTAGAGACAACCTTCTAGAGAAAGAGTTTATGTCTTTCATGCAACTTTGCTTTCCATTGAGAGGTCCAGAGCTAAGAATGAAGTTTGGAGAATCTGTTAAATTGGTCTGTGATGTAGGCAAATTTGACTGAGAAGTTCCCTCTTTTCTCCAGTAGCCAAATTAGATTATCACCTTCTCTACCAGAGGGCATAACAATCCGAAGGATGGACTCCACCGAACCATCTGTAATGATTTCTGAGATTAAATCAACATCCCATCCACCACCAACGGTTGTAAGATCTTTGATTGTAAAGATAGTAGGCCTGAGAGCAAGTTTACAACTTGGTTTAAAATTGTGAAGGGAAGGAACCAACGGATCCCTCCAGATATCCGTGCTTTTACCATTACCGAGGAGAGTACAGGCTCCCTTCAACAGGAGAGGGATAGCTTTGGTAATACTTTTCCATAACCAAGAGGAGGCAGAGCAAGCTATGGACTCAAGCAGTTTTGAGTTCTTCAAATACTTATTCTTGACAAGACTAACCCATGGTTTCTCCAAATTTGCCAAGACATTCCAGGGCAGTTTTGCAAGAAGAGCTAAGTTTTAGTCTTTTATCCTTCGGAGACCAAGCCCACCGCAACTCTTTGGGCAGCAAATCTAGTCCCAAGATTTAATATAGAAATTTTGTCATTTTATCCTTTCCAAAGTCCGATAAGAAATCCCAAAAACCCTTGTCCATTTTTGACCAAATAGAAGTCGGGAGGAGAAAGAGGGGGGGGGGGGGGGGGGGGGGCGCTAATGTTAGTCAAGAGTGGTGAAGCCAAGCTATACGGGAGTTCGGGGGCAGTGCACCTGAATTGATTTTTTTTTGGGGGTCAAAGTATACATAATTAGGGGCAGAGCCAAGAGTTTTAGTCAGGGGTCCTAGACTATATGGGGGTTTAGGGGTAGTACCTCCGAGGCAATTATTTTTTGGGTCAACCAATGCATGATTATGTAAACTGTAGAATTGGTTTAACACCCCCAATTTGGGGTAAATCATGTAATTTTAGGGGGGCTATTTCTAAAACTTCTAAAATATTACATCCAAATCTAGAATATTTAAAAGTCCAGGGGACATGTGTCTAAAACCTATTAAATATTACATATAAAGCTAGAATTTTCAAAAGTTCAGAGGGTCTGTAGACACCCTATTTTGTCGGCTATCAGATTTAGGAGACCTATAGCTTGGTGGTTCACAATGATCGTAAAAGACTCAAAAAGGACTCCTGGAAGTTAGTGCTATCTCTCAAAATGCTCAAAATGACAAAAATACCCCTAAAAGCCCGAACGGTCCCTGATTCGGACCAAATGTTCTGAAAATGCGCTACGTCGTAAGAAAAACAATAAAATAAGTTCTAAAGCAAGACCGGATGAAATCATCGGCTCCCAGAGACCCCAGAGATCCTGAAAGTTTCCAAAAAGTCCCCGTTGACCGGTTTGACAAAGGTTTGACCAAGTTTGACCAAGTTTGACCGAAGTCGTCCGAATTCTCTAAAAAGTTCCAGGATCATTCTAGATCATGTGGAGAGCATTAAAATGAGTTTTAAAAGAAAATCGAACGAACACATCAGTTCCTTGGAGCTCCTAGAGGTTTCCAAAACTTCCCGGGAATCCCAAGTTTGACCAGTTTGACCAAAAGTTGATTTTGAAGCCGGAGCACCGTATCATTTTTCAAATTTTTTTCACAGATACTAGAGGTCGATAGCTTTCCTACGGTATGTCACACATAATTTTTGGATTTAAAACGAATTTATTATGAATTTCCGAAGGTGAAAAAGGCGACCAAATCGGCTTTTATCGCGAATACCGTAAAATTTTTCAAAGTGACCTATCTCCAAACTATTTTTTTTTATGTAAAGTAGACTCCATTACCTATCCAACTATATATCACAACCTCAATTTGGAGTTCGTATGCATTTTCTGTGAATTTCGGACGAAATAAGGCCTTTTCGCGAATACCGGTACCTCTGGGGGCCTAAAATGGATTATTTGGATGAATGAGGAGCATTGCCGCCGCAGCACTGGCCCACTGCCACTGCGGCACAAGCCCAGTGCCGCCGCGGCACTCTCCTGCAGAATGGTATTTTTTTGTAATTTCTTTTGGAGGTTCATTTTGATTATTTGAAAACCAAAACGATGTAGTTCTATGTTCACAGATGTTTGGGACCAATGGGAGTACTTCTAAAACCCCAAAACCACCCCAAATTGGCCTATATAAACCCCCCATTGACTTCTCATTTTGGGGGTGTCAAATGTAAGCTTTGAAAAGTTTTAGAGAGAAAGTTGTAGAGATAAGGTTAGAATAGAGAGAAAAGAAGCTTCCTTCTTTGATTTTCAAACAAGAAAGTGAGTTCTAAACTTTGTTTTTACTTCATTACTTCCATTTTACTTCATATTCGATACACCCAACCACCATCTTAGTGAGCATTTAAGAGAGAGGAAGTTATTTTCATGTCCAATGTCACCACATATGAGTGAAACACCAAGCTACGAGTCCAATACATCATTGAATATCATCTATTGATTGTTTATATACTTGCTTGTTTATATTTGTTCATCTTCTCATACCTCATTTCTTTTTTTGTTTTCTTTATTTACTTACTAGTCTATCATCATCTAGATGATGACATGAAGTTTGAGGTGAGTGAATCCTTATGGATAGTAGCTCTTGACCTCAAAAACATGTTCGATAGATGATGATTTCAACTTCAATACATTCATATGTATTCATGAAGTTGTCTTTAAAATGTAAATAATACTTTCTAAAAAACTTGGAGGTTCTTGATGATGAGTTTGATGTTGACATTTTAAGTAGTTAAAATCTTCATTAAGTATTGAAAAAATGTTTTCAAAACCCCCTCTGAAACCCCTCATTTTGATTTCAAGAAATAAACCTTGTTTTCTAAAAACCTTCAAAACAGTGAGTCATTTAAATTCAAAGAATTATTTTGAGTTCAATACTCAATATATGAATGCAAGACCACTTGGAAATTCTTTCTAACCCATTATAGAACACCCTTGATTTTTGGCTTAACTTGGAAGCACTTGAAAGGGGTCCATTTTTGTCCAAACATTCCTTCCAAACATTCTGTTTCTGCTATCACAGCAGCTAGGTTGACTTTCAACTTGTTTTTACAGAAATTGTTTCCACAAAGAGTGGTCCCAACTTATTTTTCCCTTAAACTTCAATGTCTTAGGGAACCTTATGCATAATATGGGCCTCTAGATCTTTTGTTTTTATTTTATAAGATTTTCTAACATTTCAATCCACAGAACGGACTCTGTTTCTGAATAACCTCTATTTTTTATATGATTTCTCTCAATCTGTGATAGTTATTAAAGATCGGATTTTTGGGTTGTGTTCTAGAAAAAATAAGGAAGATATCCATAACAAATCATGCATTGAAAACATTCCTAACCCCTCTTTTCAATTTCTAGAAGATCATGTTACTATTTTGTCCACTATTCACCGCAAGCATATTTTCACTTCCACCCTTTGATTTTATGCTTACTTGTACTCCAAATTAGCTCATGTCTTAGGAAGTTGTTCATACTACATTGGTACATTTCACATGATGATTTCATTCATTCATTCATACACGTTTTAGATTTCTAAGTCATTCTAGGAATCCATGAACATAAAACACACTAAAACTTGGCACATTCTAGATACATACATTGCATCCATGCAAAGATTTGGGACATTTGTGACTCCTAATCTAAGAAGATTATAAGGAGTGAACTTGATCACACATCCATGCTTCCCCTCGATCTAATCATCCTTTCTCATCCATCCCGGGGATTGAGAGATCTTCTTTTCTCAAAGGTTAACATGCATCATTCTAGCTTGCTAAGCATCCTTGTTTTCTTTGATGTATTTGTTTCAAGAACAATTCATGTCCCCTTAGATTAGGAAAACTTTATTACTCGATATGTGATTAGACAATTTTTCCTAGGTTTGTTTTGTGTGATCTTTCACTTTGCATTGTGTGATACTTGGTTATCTTTAGATCTTCTATTTCAAATTTTATTATGTGATGTAATATACTACATAGTATTAATTGTCGAACCATACATAGTATAAGATGATTATTTGGATGCTAATTGAGGCGCGTCGAGAGACGGGGCGAGTTGAGGGTGTTTTAGTCGCGACAAAGGCTCCTTCCTCTCTCGCACCAAAATCCCGAACCAAGTTCTTTGGTTATGAAGGGCCGATGCCCTTTATCCATTTGGGCGAGTCAAATTAGGTTTCTTGGTTCCTTAAAGACCAAGTGGCGACTCTGTATCTGTTTTCAATAGACCATTTTCTTTCTTTGATCTAAATCAATTTCAAACAAAAACAAGCAAGTGGTGGAACATCGCGTGTTCACAATCTGGAGACTCTGCTGGGGATATTTATTTTCAAAACAAAATAATAAAGAGGTTTGACTCATAAGAAGCATCCTTAAAATCATCTTTTTACTGTGTCTGGTTCATCGCATCGCACTTTTGCATTTCCCCCCTCCGACTATGTCTAAAACGCTGCGCTGACATTGTTCAGGTCTTTCTGTGCCAGGGTACAAGTTACCGTTGATGCTGTACCTTCCAAGGTATATCAAAAAGAGTAAAAACCTCCGTACTGTCTCCTTGACGGTATATTGGAACTCTCGTCAACGGACCCTCTTTGACTAAACTCAGCCTTTGCATATAGATTCCTGTAGAACCTTTCATAGGACTAAACCTACCAGCAATCTCAAGTTCAGAGTCTCATTTATCTTTTCAAATAGGACAATGTGATATAACTGTTGTATGCCCTGGCGGGATTACCTGTGCGGTGTAGACGCTTATGTGGCATGGAGCAAAACCTCTTTCTTATGATTTCCAAGGCAATCACTCATATGTGATCACATTGAGTTGACCTACCTAGGCACCATGACAAGGATGTCTGCTCCATGCTTGCAAAGATATACATCGCAAACCTTGTTTGTTTGTTCTAAGACATAGGAGTACGAAAACCTGCTAGACAGTATGATCACCATCATCACATATCAACTAGTTTCTCTGAGAAACTCTGCCCTAATATCCTAGATAGAACCGTATCAACCAGTTTTTCCCAGTCCAGATATCCCAGATATAACCATATTAACCAGTTTCTCCCAGAAACTCTGTCCAGATATCCCAGATATAACCATATTAACCAGTTTCTCGTAGAAACTCTGTCCAGATATCCCAGATATAACCATATTAACTAGTTTCTCGCAGAAACTCTATCCATATATCCCAGATATAACCATATTAACTAGTTTCTCCTAGAAACTCTGTCCAGATATCCCAGATATAACCATATTAACAAGTTTCTCCGAAAAACTCTATCGGATTTTCCCAAAAATACCCAAAGTACCTATTTTCCCATAAGCTCTGCCCAAATCTCCCAGATTCTCCAAAAATCGCAGCCTCTCTGTCCAAATCACCTAGAAATGCCCAGTCTCTCCTAGAAGCCTTCATAAAACCCTGAAACCCCTGTTATCCCTTGGTGATCGTACTGGAAAGTAAAGTTGGCACACTCTATATGGTTAGGACCTTAGTTGTTTAATTGCTATCTATTAGAAATAGGAGCATCATGTAGGTTAGGGCTTACATCCGCGTGCTTGTCTCATTTGCATACACCATTCATATCGGTCTGCACACACTGTCTCGATCAGTCTTACACGAGTCAGTCCACATCTGTTAACATCACTGTCTTTGTCTGTCTAAAGTCATCACTGTCAAAATCTGATCTAGTCCTCTCGAAATCTGTCAGGTCAGTATAGATTCCTAAAGTCAGTAGCTCGGATCCTCGTCTTGGGTCAGAAGTTCAGATAATCGTTTGGTCAGAATAAGTCTAACATCTTACTTCAGTATGAATCAAGAAGAGTTAGAAAATAAGGTTATCGAGTTGGGAGCAACCATAAGCCAATAGTCCGACAGCCTAGCCCAAGTTCTGAAGTTCATGGAAGAATTGAAGCCGCAACCTCCACCTAGGTTTCCACCACCAGGGTTTGAACCGCCCCTACATGAGAATAACGGGGAGGAAGACTGGTTTCAAGGGGTCCCACCATTTGCATATGAGAAAAAGTTCCAAGAGAAAATAGATAAGGTTGACAAGCTGGAAAGTGTACTGAGGAAAAGCAAAGGGGTTGATGATTACATGCTAGACTTGGAAGGCCTTATTCAACCTATTAAGATGAAACTGCCAGAGAACTTCAAGATGCCTGCCATCGACCGTTTTGACGGAACTGGGAATCTGAAAAGTCATGTGAAGCTATGTATGAGCATCTTCCAATCCATGGGCTGTACCCACGAGCACATTGCAATGTTGTTCCCACAAACTCTTGCAAAGTCTGCACTATCATGGTTCCTAACCTTGGAAGCCTCCAAAACCCGGGCATGGGAAGACATCATTCGAGTCTTCGTCGATCACTATTCTTATAATCAAGAGTTAGATGTTACAGTCAGGGATTTGGAAACTACTCGGCAGAACAATAATGAATCCTTTACTACTTTCTTGAGCAGGTGGAGGAACAAAGTGGCCTAAATGACCCACCGACCGATTGAGAAAGAATATATGAGAATGCTAATCCAGAATCTGCAACCACTCTACCATGAGAAATTGTTTTACCAGTCCATCTCTACTTTTGAAGAGCTATTTGAAGTTGGAACTCGAATTGAAGACGCTATCAGGGAAGGAAAGATCAAGAAGAAAGAGTCTCCGAGTCAGTAAAAAAGGCCTAACTATTACCGCAATCCTCCGGATGTCAATGCTCTTAGCAGTCAACCCATGGATTACCCTCCTAGGCCATACCAACCTTCCAACCAAGCTAACTCGCCGAATATCCCTTTACAGAAAAAGCCTCCTCGTAATTTTGCCAAGTTAGAAATCTCCCTCTCCTCAGCTTTAGATCGCCTCCTTAAAAAGGGCCACCTCCAACTACTCCAGCCGCGAAATACCCCATTCCCGCCAAACTGCGATATGTCCAAAAGATGCACCTACCACCAAGCCCCTGGCCACAAATACCATGATTTCATGCGCCTTTGCCATGATATCCAAGACCTCATTAACCAGAATATCATTGAGCCTCCTCCAAAGCAACCCCATATCACTCAAAATCCTCTACTAAACCACCAAAATATCAGCCTCATTGAGTCCAACCATGTATCCTTCAATCCTGCTGCCTATGTCACCCCCTTAGGTCAACCTTTACCCCTCATTGACATCCTGGAATATATGGGAATTCATCTGATTGAGGGAGGAGACGATGAGTGGCAGCATTAGCTGATTGACGAGCACGATCTATTCTTCTTGGAAGAACACGATCTAGGGGTAGTGGACCTCAAATGGTATGGTCCCAACATTGAAAGCGATGCTTCTATCTGGAACGAGCTGGAGAAACCATTCATGGGAACAGATTGTGACTGGTTCAAAGAAGATGGGACTGTAGAAGGGCCTACTCCTGCCGAGATTGATCATCTGACTATGTCAGGCCATCATTATCACCCTCCATAGCCTACCACTGAAGTAATCAAAAAAAGTCTGGTCAAAGACAAGCGAAAGGGAAAAATGGATAAGATCATCGAAGAAGACAATGAGTTGATAAAGTAAATAAAGAAAACCTGATGTTGTCAATATCAAGATATAAAAAGTATACTTTACTTTTCTAAAGATTTGTAGCAGTGAAAGTAAAGGTCGAACCCACAGAGATTGAAATACTACAGTGCTTTAATTTTAAAACCTAAATCTAATTAATTAAGAAAAATATATTTTGATTTGATTTTAATTAAACTAAGAATAATAAAAGTAAATCTAAATTATGAAAGCAATTAAATATTTATTTTTATAAATATGTTTATGGAACCTAGGATTGCAAATCCACCACTAGCTTCATAATAAGGGTATTTATGAATTACTTTAGCTTATTAAGTTGGATGATAATGGGGAATTGTAGCTACAAGCCCAATTCCTCCGTCAAGAAAATAACTATGGTTCAAGCACCAACATAATCCATCTTCGGTTAGCACGAATTATCCCACACTAAACTAGGGTTGTGGTATAATCCGTCTAATCTAGGCATGGATTATTCGGATTCTTGATAGCACAAATCAATTTAAGCACCATTACATGTAAATAATCTAAACAAGCACAGCAAGTATAGATCATTGAGCATATCACAGTCAAAATAGATCTAAGACAAGAATAAACTTTGAAAGTAATGATTTAATCAATAGAAGTACGATTTATTTATAAAAATCCTCTAAACATGTAATCATCATCCATACATAATAAAACTAACATAAAAACATAAATAAAACCCTATTACTTGGCTAGGGTTTCATTGAAACCCTAGATCTAGGTTTAGTTAGCCATAGAATTGATGAATAGCAAGAGGTTGATGGAGGAGGCCATGGGAATCCTTGGTCTTCTTTTTCTTCTCCTTGCTTTTCTCTCTTCAATGGCTGAAGTTTTTGTTGTATATTGATGTATCTAATGTTGTGTAATAATGTGTAACCTTCAATTTGATTTAGAATAGGATTTATATAGAGTTTGGAAGGATTTAGGAAGCTTTCCTAAGCCAAATCGCACTAAAACTGCTATATTTTGTAATCTGGACGTCATATGTACAAACCACCTTCGCTGGGCACTTTAATTTAACAAAATACGTGTTTTTGATTTTTGCACAGGTCGCTCGCGCGAGGTCCTTTTCGCAGCACTGCGCGAATTTCGTAGAATTGCGATAACTTTCTGCTCGGAACTCGGATTGACTCGCCGTTTGAAACCACGCGTCCATAACTTGAAGATCTACATTTTATATCTCCGGAGAAATTTCTCAAATCCAAAATATTCCTTGTCAAAAATGCAATTTTCCGAGACTGCTACTGCATTCAGCTTTCACCGGAATCACCGTTTGAGTCCAGAATGACTTTCAAAGCCACTAATCATTGGATTTTTGTGCATTTTCAAGTTAAAGCTCCAAATCCTACAAAATTTTGAATACTTATTAAAAAATAACTAATAACTATATCAAATGGGTTAACAAAGCGTATTTTTAGGACTATAAACGGCAACTATTCGTCGCCGATCACACCCCCAAACCTACTCTTTGCTTGTCCTCGAGCAAAAAGAACATAAAAATAAAACTACTACTACAAATACTACTCCATTTTCGCATGGATCACGATTGCATTTAACATATGCAACAAGCCTTTAAACCTCTAGGTGTCCCTAGTCGGACGAGTGAAGTCTCGTGAGGGTTCTCATCAACAAGTCACCCACCACCGTCTTTATTAACTTATAAATTTAAAAGGTTTTATTCAAACAAAAAATAAAACAATCAATGCTCCTTATCATAGAAATACGATTTGAAATAGAATAACGAATATAAAGAAGCGTAATGAAACATCCACCTAAGTCGTTAAAAATAATCCTAAGCACATGCATCGTATAAATCAATAGAGTTTCTCATAAAATTGCACGTGTGTGATGTGGTGGTCAAATGAACACGCGCATGTCATGAACTTGGAATATAACTCGGATGACCATCTAACTATGCTTCGACTACGAATCTCACAATGTTAATTACACTCTCAAATGAAACACTCAGAAACATGTGTAATTTATCTAATATATGGGAGCAAAGGAAATATATTTTCAAAACGAGGAATACTCACATATGACTCGAAAAAGACGCATAACACGAAAGAACAGTAGTCTCATGGATGGGATGTAAATAATCAAGAAAAATAAATCATTACCCTGTTTTAATCCACTTCCCATCGTTTATATATCCAAACCATGTTTCCTAGGATCAAATAGGACTTTTCAAAGGTTGTAATGTGGCTCAGGCAATGAAAAAGGATAGAAATGATTCATTAGGTAGTTTTCAGGATGGCATTGTAAGGCATGTTCGATTTCTTTCATTCATCTCTTCTACCAACTTCATCATTTCATTCTCTTCTTTTCATTCATATATTTTTTTCTTTAAATTTTTTTTCTATTCTTCTTTCTACTTTCAACTCTCTTTTTTTTTCAATCCTTATCTTCTTTCTTTCCTTTTCGTTGCTTTTTCGCATAAGTAATCATCAAAATACAAAGCAACTATCCCAATACATCATCTTATTTTCTTCTTCTTCTCAATCACACATCGCCTTAACACCACTAAAAGGTGATCAATCTTTCAGAGGTGAACTCCAAGTTGGCCAAATTGGAGCAAAAACAGGATAATGGTAATTAAAGAAAAATGGCATTTTAATGGCTCAAAGGGTGAACTAAGAAAATTTATCATTTAACTGGATAGGACAAAGATCAAAAGGGTGAAAAACAAAGAGGGCCTAAAATCATGTCCTAGGATGATACGATTTTTCAACGTTTACGACGAAAGATTACTTAACATGGTAGAAAATATTTTAACTTGAATATCAACCAAAGCAAAAATAATGAGACTAAACAACAAGTAGATGCGCTATTTCAATGAAATTCGACAAACACAAGATGTATTTATAACCCTCAAAATAGAAAAGATAGGCTCAAAAGTTCACTGGGTTTAGTCTCCACCTTGTGTTATCTAGAAATCCGAATCATATTATAGTTCACATCAGACATGTATTCAAGCTACTACGTGCAATGCATATGTTTATGTGCAAATCTAAGATATAAAACTACGATTCGAACGATACATAACCTAAAACGTCATATCATGACTTTAGCAAATATTTAATCACATTTTATCATGTTTACCATTCTATAATAATCATAGTTACAAAACAAGAAGTATCAAATTTATGTTGCAAAAACGTCGGTAATCATCGTTTATTTAAGCACAAAAATTTGAAAAAATTGCAGTATAATGTGCATGCGTGTGTGCATACCCCCAAACCTAAACCTTTCATTGTCCCCAATGAAACAATAAAACGAAAGAAAGGAAAGTACGTAGAGAAGGAACGATAATACCTCGATCTTGACAAGCATAGAACAGGTGAACACAAAGTAATATGGCAATAAAGTTCAATGTTACCTGTTACTTCTTAACAAAAGAAAATGAAACAAACAAATAAATAATAAAAGTAACATATAAGGTTTTTTTTTTTTTTAAAATAAAAACTAAACTATAAGTAAAAGAACGTAATGAAAAGAAAACAAATAGAAATAAAACTATCTAAACAAAGACAAACTTAAATGAAAAGAACTAAAAAGAACAAACAGAAAAGAAAATAAGTAACCAGGTATGGGAAATAGAAGATAAAAGACCAACAAGAAAAAGTGGAAAATCCCCACCTCGCGCGAGCGGATCGCGCGAGCGACCCTCGCTTGCGCGAATCCCTCCGCGAGGTAAACCTGAGGCCTCTTTTTATTTTTTCTAGAAATGTTTCTAAGGCACAAGCTCGCGCGAGCGGACCCCTCGCGCGCGCGAATTCAAGCGTGAACAGATACTGAGGCTTTGTATATATAAAACTTGAAAATTTTTGTCTATGGGAGAATCTCGCGCGAGCGACATGTCGCGCGAGCGGGTCGCGCGCGCGACTTCTGTCTTTTCCTCTTTTTTTAGTATAAAAATGTATATAAGTTCAAAATAAATTATCCCCGACCCCCAAACCTGTTCAGAAAACTCAAAAGCTAACCAAAACGACCCAAAAACATGCAAAAATGAGACAAACAGACGAAATAAAGCTTGGGTTGCCTCCCAAGAAGCTCTATCTTTTACGTCTTTAGCTAGACCATTTTAGCTCAAGACTCAAGGAGGCCGCATCAGAGTTTGTATCCTTTAGGGCATTAGGGAGATGTCGGTGGAAAGCAGAAAGAATATCGCTTCGTATTACTTCATTCAATGATTCATCCTTTTTGGTTTCAAATCGATTCTTCACCTTTTGGGTAAATTCGTCATTAGGATCTAAATTATTCAAATTTGTCTGCTCATTTTGCAGTATATTATTGTCATTACTCACAGGTATTACGTAATTGGATTCAATAGTTTGTCTTACCTCACTCTCCGCCACACATAGATAGTCATCATCTTTAGGAGGTTGATCAATAGCGTTAAAGACGTTTAATTTTAAGTTCATGTTCCCAAATGACACTTTCATTACCCCCGTCCGACAATTAACACGAGCGTTAGCGGTCGCTAAGAATGGACGACCTCGAATGACAGGAGTGTGCTTCCTAGCATCTAGTACGGGTTCAGTGTCAAGGACCATGAAGTCGACAGGATAATAGCATTTATCAACTTTCACCAAGACGTCCTCGACAATTCCTCTAGGGATTTTAATAGAACGATCCGCTAATTGTATTGTAGCGGCCGTAGGTTTAAGGTCACCTAGTCCTAGTTGTTTGTAGACATGGTAAGGTAAGAGGTTAACGCTAGCTCCTAAGTCAAGGAGAGCCCTATGGATGATAGTGTCACCTATGACACATGATATCGTAGGCGTACCTGGATCCTTATACTTTGGAGTAGCGTGTTGGAAAATAGAACTTACTTTTTCCGTGAGAAAGACCTTTTCCGGAGTATGACTACGTAATTTACGTTTTTGAGTGCAAAGATCTTTAAGACATTTAGCGTAAGCGGGAATTTGTTTAATAGCATCGAGGAATGGAATATTAATTTTAACTTGTTTAAATACCTCGAGTATATCCTCAACCTTTGACCCTTTCTTAGACAAATGTGACGGTCCCTCAACGTTTGGTGGATATGGCATTCTCGGAATATAATTCGTTGGGACCGATTCTTTTTCTTTCTTATTTTGGCTCGCGTCCTCACCCTTCTTCGTATTAGAGTTGATATTCATATCTTTCACATTCTCATTCGGAATTTCTATTACCTCTTGCTCTCGTGTAGTCAACCTAGTTGAGACGGCGTTTACTTGCTCATTCGACCCCTTAACCTCATATTGTCCCTTAGGGTTTTGAATTGTTTGACTAGGCAACGTCCCCTCATTTCTACGACTCACTACAGTTGCTAGTTGTCCCATTTGGGATTCAAGCTTCGCAATGGATTGTGTGTGTGAGTGCACTATTTGTGCTTGTGCCTGTACTTGTGTTTCAATTTTATTAAGGGATGCCAACACCTTTTCCTCAAAAATGTTACTCCTTGGAGGGTTCGGATTAAGAGGTGGTTGTTGGTATTGATTAGGTTGAAACTGAGGTCGATATGCATTAGGAAAATTAGTCGCCTCATTAGGATTATTATTATTATTTTTCCACGAGAAGTTAGGATGGTTTTGCCATGGCACGTCCGGATTATTATTAGTCGAATTATAATTATTCCGTGGGTATTGTTGAATAGAATTAATGTGTTGCTCCACGAATTTCGGAAATTGACTCGCCGATGGACATGCAAGAATAGAATGTGACGAATCGGAACATAATGCACAAATTTCATGAGTTGGTGAGGCTGTCGTTTGGTTCAGTGTTAAAAGTCGGTCAAGTTTTTTAGATAGTTCTTTTATTTCAATTGAATGACTTGACTTGAACTTTACCTCTCGCTTAGGTTGAAGGTATCCCTCAGAACGTACCGTCACAGCCTGATGCATCGAGTTCTCGCTTAATGTTTCAAAAATTTTCCAAGCCTCGTCGGCGCTTTTGTGTAGGAAGGTACCCGCACAAACGGCGTCAACAGTATTACGGACTAAGGGAATAAGTCCCTCGTAAAAGACTTGTACTGACTGCCACTTAGGAACCTGATGATGTGGACACGAGCGTAATAATTCTTTAAATTTTTCCCACGTGTCGTAAAGTGATTCCCCATCTTGCATCACAAAGTTTGTTATGGATTTCCTTATCTGATTCGTACGCATAATAGGGAAAAACTTTTGTAAAAATGCGGTGTGTAAGGCTTCCCATGTTCTAATTGTGTTTGGCTCCAAAGATTGGAGCTAGTATTTAGCTTTATCTTTTAACGAGAATGGAAAGAGCCGCAATTTTAATTCATCATCAGTAAGATTTTGAATTTTCAAAGTGGAGCATATATCCTGAAAATCTCCTAAGTGTTGATATGGATCTTCATTTAGACGGCCATGGAAAGATGGAAGTAGCGAGATGGTAGACGACTTTATCTCAAAGTGAGATGCCGTCGCCTCCGGTAAGTCGATACAAGTTTGTGGCGTATAAGTCATAGGAATAAAGTAATCTTTAAGTGGAGGAGGTGGCGGTATATTAAGATTATTCATATTATTTCTGTTGTTTCCGTCAGCCATTTTAATCGGTTCGATTTTAAAAGTTCGAGTTCTCCTTAACCGTTTACGGGTACTTTGAATTTCGGCCTCAAACAACGACGACGGAATCGGCGTTGATTCGTCGTCTTGCAACCTAGCTCTAAAAGCTTGGGTTGCGGACTTACTAACTCTTAAAGTACGTTCAAGTTCAAGATCGATAAAATGTAATTCAGGTTTATTTGAACGCGTACCAAACATAAACTAAAAGAAATATAAAATAAAATAAATACTGACTAAAACAAAAACAAAAAATAATCACGCAAGCAAGACAACAAGCAAGCAGACAGTACTACTATGATGCATGAATATTATCCTGTAATGCAATGACCGCGTCAAGCCCAGCGCCCCGGGTTTCCTAGCTAATGCACGTGAACAATCACTCCTAAACTAATGCAAATAGTGCGTCACAGCGCCCTGACTTACAGTGGTTTGAAGTGAATTTAAAGGAAGCGATTTATTTTATTTTATTTATATTTTTTCACGTAAGCTCCTTTGATGCGATTAGCTATTCCACTCAGAAACGTTAGAATTTGATGACTCGAGAAACTACAAAATAAAAAGAAAAGTTAGTGACTCAAAATAAAACGAAAAAATAAGAAAAAGAAAACCTAATATAATATTTACGAATTAACTAAACTAAGATTCTAAAACTAAAGGTAGTAATGCAATCCCCGGCAACGGTGCCAAAAATTGATGTTGTCAATATCAAGATATAAAAAGTATACTTTACTTTTCTAAAGATTTGTAGCAGTGAAAGTAAAGGTCGAACCCACAGAGATTGAAATACTACAATGCTTTAATTTTAAAACCTAAATCTAATTAATTAAGAAAAATATATTTTGATTTGATTTTAATTAAACTAAGAATAATAAAAGTAAATCTAAATTATGAAAGCAATTAAATATTTATTTTTATAAATATGTTTATGGAACCTAGGATTGCAAATCCACCACTAGCTTTATAATAAGGGTATTTATGAATTACTTTAGCTTATTAAGTTGGATGATAATGGGGAATTGTAGCTACAAGCCCAATTCCTCCGTCAAGAAAATAACTATGGTTCAAGCACCAACATAATCCATCTTCGGTTAGCACGAATTATCCCACACTAAACTAGGGTTGTGGTATAATCCGTCTAATCTAGGCATGGATTATTCGGATACTTGATAGCACAATTCAATTTAAGCACCATTACATGTAAATAATCTAAACAAGCACAGCAAGTATAGATCATTGAGCACATCACAGTCAAAATAGATCTAAGACAAGAATAAACTTTGAAAGTAATGATTTAATCAATAGAAGTACGATTTATTTATAAAAATCCTCTAAACATGTAATCATCATCCATACATAATAAAACTAACATAAAAACATAAATAAAACCCTATTACTTGGCTAGGGTTTCATTGAAACCCTAGATCTAGGTTTAGTTAGCCATAGAATTGATGAATAGCAAGAGGTTGATGGAGGAGGCCATGGGAATCCTTGGTCTTCTTTTTCTTCTCCTTGCTTTTCTCTCTTCAATGGCTGAAGTTTTTGTTGTATATTGATGTATCTAATGTTGTGTAATAATGTGTAACCTTCAATTTGATTTAGAATAGGATTTATATAGAGTTTGGAAGGATTTAGGAAGCTTTCCTAAGCCAAATCGCACTAAAACTGCTATATTTTGTAATCTGGACGTCATATGTACAAACCACCTTCGCTGGGCACTTTAATTTAACAAAATACGTGTTTTTGATTTTTGCACAGGTCGCTCGCGCGACCCGCTCGCGCGAGGTCCTTTTCGCAGCACTGCGCGACTTTCGTAGAATTGCGATAACTTTTCTGCTCGGAACTCGGATTGACTCGCCGTTTAAAGCCACGCGTCCATAACTTGAAGATCTACATTTTATATCTCTGGAGAAATTTCTCAAATCCAAAATATTCCTTGTCAAAAATGCAATTTTCCAAGACTGCTACTGCATTCAACTTTCACCGGAATCACCGTTTGAGTCCAGAATGACTTTCAAAGCCACTAATCATTGGATTTTTGTGCATTTTCAAGTTAAAGCTCCAAATCCTACAAAATTTAGAATACTTATTAAAAAATAACTAATAACTACATAAAATGGGTTAACAAAGCGTATTTTTAGGACTATAAACGGCAACTATTCATCGCCGATCAAAACCCAAGCGCATCTTTCGATGTGGGACATCATGGTAACATCCTACAAACATAGGCAAGCTGCAGAAATTTAGGTCGGTTCTGGGAATCTATAAATAGGGTAGCTGCGTTCTGGAAAGGTGGTTCGTCGTTTTGAACGTCAGAAGCTGCAGAAACTATTTTGGAGTCCCAAAACCTTTTCTATCCTCTCCATTAGGGTTCCCACCAACCCTAGCCCTTCCTGCGAGCATCCACAAGAGTCATAGGAGTGAAGACAATCTAGTGAAGGCTGCTGGAAATCAGAGATTTCAGAATTGTGTTCAAGATAGTAAGGTATAATCTTTGTCCCCTCTTGTACGCATCTATAGAGTTGACTAGTAGTAGATCCGGACATGCCAATAAACTTTTATAACTTGATTATTTCCGCTGCGCGTTTAAACTTTCATTTTAAACCGGTTTTTCCATCAATTGGTATCAGAGCCACGCTCGTTTGGATCTATAGATGCGTTTTTGGAACACTATTTTGATTTGCATGTTAATTTTAGAACTGTTTTCAAAACTGCATCGTCACAGATCTGTTTCTGCAGTGTTATCGCAGCAGAATACAAATTTGTGATTACATAGGATGCAAGGCGGGTTCGATCAATCGAACATATTTCGATCGATCGAACATTCTGTACTCAAGCGATCGACTAGTCTTCGATCGATCGAAACCTTCTGGTGTTCGATCGATCGAATGAAGTTAGATCGATCGAGACAGATACTTTGTCAGGTTCTCTATTTCACAGTTTTTAAGAGTTTTGAAATTAAAAACTTTAATTTTAAAATATTCTGTAAAATTTTCAAATTATTATGTGAAACTGAATGTTCAAGCGGTTGAACAATTTTCAATCGATCGAAGGTTCGAGCGATCGAACGGGCTTCGATCGATCGAACTATGACAGAGAAGTTAGATGCTGTTTCTGAGTTCTAATTCAGTATGTAAAGAGTTTATATACTGTGTGAATCAATTAGGGGTTCCAATAGTTATATTTTTGTTATATATATGCGTGGATGTGTGTTCGACTAACCTTTTGCAGCAAAAGTTGGTCGCTATCTCCCATGGCACAAAGAGCATTTATTTTTGTATTCAAATGTTTTGAGATTGGTGTGCTGTTTTAAAAATTTTGGTTTGGGCATATGTAAAGGGCGCTGCGACTTCAATCCTACGAAAAGGAAAGTCGCACCGGTTTCCCTAGCCTTTTATTTCAATTCTTGCTATTTCCTTTTTCTAGATAAATTGTAAGCTTCAAAAGAATCATAGGTCCAATGTAATAGAATTAGAAAATCCATGAAGATGGAGCAAGGAGCCGTTGTCCATGAAGATGCAGGTAGAGGCGACCAAACCAAGAGCAGGTTCAATGGAGATAGAGCCATGGGAGATAGAGGCATTGTTTGAATGCCTATATTTCATTTTAGTTTTTGTTTTATGTGCTTGGTTTATGATTGGCGTATAATACATTGTTACATGCACGCAAAACAAGTTTTCTAAAATAAAATTCAAAAACCGTTTTCAACACATTAGTAAACATTAGATGTTTATGGGAAGTGTGTAGAAACAGATTTTCTCAAAAGGCAAAATCCTTTTTACTAAATCTAGTGGGAGAGGGTCTTATTAATTACACCCACGATCTTCCATCAACGGTTCACTGTAAGATGAGTGGTGCATTCTGTGTCACCTCGTCAGGGGTGATCATTCCATACGGAGGGTGCATTACTCATTGGTTACTAGATGTGAACTTCTTTTGATAGGATCAATCAGACGTGTTAGAGGGTGACCACCACACGGAGGCACTACTTGAGACTGTTGTGATTGGATCCTAGTTGACGGTACACACTAGCTAAGCTATGGATAAGGGATCCCACACGGGGCATTATTCAGAAACTTAGAGATCGAAAAGGTTCGGGAGTCATAACTTATTTTGCAAGAGTTGCATAGCGGACAAGTCATGATTAATCGAAAGATTGAACATTGACCACCACACGGAGGCTTTATTCTTTCGTTTTGATATTCCGGCAACTTTGTTTTAAAATAAGAGTTTTAAAAGGATTCTTTTATTTCAAACTGTCAAATTCTGATATCCATATTTATTTTGTTTGTTTGATTTTCAGTAATCATAATGTCTGGATCTGCATTTAGTCCACTTTCCACCATACTCACTCAAAACAAGTTAACTGGAAACAACTACACTGAATGGAAACGTAACCTTGATATCGTATTAACTGCGGAGGATCACATATATGTCCTCACCACCCCAAGCACTGAAGAACCCGCGGCAAATGCTTCGGCAGCTGCCAGACGCGAGTTCGACAAATGGAAAAAGTCGAATGGAATGGCTCGTTGCTATATTCTGGCCTCAATGGCTGGTGTGTTGCAACACCAATTCCAATCGAATGATTCTGCCAGTGATATTATCACATCCCTGAAAAAGATGTTTGGGGAGCATGGCAGGCCTGCCAGACAGGTGGCCATGCAAAAGATAATGAGTGCAAAGATGTCGGAAGGGACTCCAGTCAAGGAACATGTTTTAAAAATAATAGGTTATTTAAACGAGCTGGAGACCCTAGGTGCCAACATCGATGCACAGACCCAAGTTGATATGATCCTTAATTCGCTGTCGCCTTCATTCGCTAAATTTAAACTTAACTATAATATGAATCAAATGAATTTTTCAATGAGCGAATTGATGAGTTCTCTTTTGGCAGCGGAAGGGGTGATCAAACCTGGGGTCAACATTTTGAACGTTGAGAAAAGTGCTTCCTCTTCCCGATCTGTGCCGAAAGGAAAGAAAGGGAAGAAGAAAGCTAGCACTGGTGGTTCAAGTGTTGGACCAGTCCCTAAGATTGCAAAATCTAAAGGAAAAGGTAAGGGCAAAGGGAAGGTCGGTGGCCAAGGCAAAGGAAAGTGTTTCCAATGCGGTGAGAAGGGCCACTGGAAGAGGAACTGTCCAGAATTCTTAGCTACAAGAGTTCAAGGTATGATTGAATCACATGTGATTGAAGTAAGTTTTATAACGGATACTTCAAACACTTGGTGCATTGATTCTGGTGCGACTAACCATATCTGTAATTCATTGCAGGGGTTCAGATCAACCAGGAGGTGCAGTGATGGGGAAATCGTACTTACTCTAGGTTCTAGCGCAACCGTTTCTGCGGTTGCTATAGGAGTCGTAGTTTTAGAATTTCTAGACAATAAAATTTTGATTTTATCAGATGTACTTTACGTCCCTTCAATGAGACGTAATTTAATTTCAGTTTCTAATTTATCGAATAATGGTTATTCTTTTCATTTTGGAACTGAAGTTGTGATTAAAAGAAATAGTTCTTTTATATGTTCTGGTGTTAAATCAAATGGTTTGTATGTGATTACTCCCAATATTTCTAAAGATTCTTGCATGGAACTTAATAACTCAGTGGTTAATGTACCATCTAAAAGAAAGAAACCTTCCACTAATCCAACAAGGCTTTGGCATATGAGGCTTGGCCATATCAATTTAAAAAGGATTGGCAGACTAGTCAAAGAAGGGATCTTAGGCGATTTGGTTCTAGAACCAATGGAAGTCTGCGAGTCTTGTTTAGAGGGTAAGATGACCAAAAGGCCCTTTTTCTACAAAGGGAAATAGAACCGATGCATTGTTGGAATTAGTTCATACTGATGTGTGTGGACCAATAAATATTAGAGCAAGGGGTGGTTATGAGTATTTCATAACATTAATGATGACCACTCCAGGTATGGATATGTGTAC
Organism: Hydrangea macrophylla; assembly: GCA_033977485.1. Lineage (NCBI taxonomy): Eukaryota > Viridiplantae > Streptophyta > Magnoliopsida > Cornales > Hydrangeaceae > Hydrangea > Hydrangea macrophylla. Next base: position 17,233,125 of record CM066988.1, read on the forward strand.
CTAATGCAGCACAAGTCTGAAGCTTTTGAAAAGTTCAAAGAGTTTAGGGCTGAAGTGGAGAAGCAATTAGGCACACATATCAAAGCCATTTGATCTGATCGAGGTGGCGAGTACCTCTCTAATGAGTTTATTGATCACCTCTTACAGAATGGGATTCTGTCACAGTTGACTGCACCTGGTACGCCTCAGCAGAACGGTGTAGCGGAGAGAAGGAATCGGACTCTTTTAGACATGACTAGGTCGATGATGAGTTATTCGGAGTTGCCATTATTCCTTTGGGGTTATGCTTTGGAAACTGCTGCGTACATACTGAATCTAGTACCAAGCAAATCTATTCCCAGGACACCACGAGAGATGTGGATTGGGCGCAAGCCTTCTTTGCAACATCTCCGAATATGGGGGTGTCTGGCACATGTGCTGAAAGGAAAGATGAGCAAGTTGGATTCTAGATCGGAAGTATGTTACTTCGTAGGGTATCCAAAGGGTACTTATGGATGGTATTTTTATGATCCAAGAGAGCAGAAAGTGTTTGTTAGTACGAATGCTGTTTTCTTGGAGGATGACTATATCATGAACCATAAACCTAAGGGAAGGATAGATCTTAGAGAGACAGAAGGAGAGCCCTCAGTCCAACCCATAGTTGATAACGATATAAATCAAGAAAATACCACTTCTTCACCCATTTCCGCACCGGTACCTCGTCGTAGTGGGAGGATTATCAGCCAGCCTGATAGATACATGTTCTTACGAGAAGTTTTTGAAGCTGTCTCCATAGAATCTGAATCTGATCCTGCCACATACGAAGAGGCAATGGCTGATGTAGACTCGGCTCATTGGATTAAAGCTTTGAAGGCTGAATTGGAATCTATGGATTCTAATCAGGTCTGGGATCTTGTAGAGCTTCCAGCCAATATTAAACCCATTGGCTGTAAGTGGGTCTACAAGAGGAAAAGAGGATCTGATGGAAAGGTCGAAACCTTTAAGGCTAGGCTTGTAGCGAAAGGTTATACTCAGAGGGAGGGCATTGACTATGAGGAAACCTTCTCGCCGGTAGCCATGCTCAAGTCCATCAGAATACTCTTATCCATTGTTGCATGCCTAGATTTTGAGATCTGGCAGATGGACGTCAAGACTGCATTCTTGAATGGCAATCTTGAGGAGGACATCTATATGCAATAACCAGAAGGGTTCATAGCTGGTCGGAAAGGTAACTTGGTGCAAGTGGCAAAAGTCCATTTATGGGCTTAAGCAGGCATCCAGAAGTTGGAACATCCGATTTGACCAAGCGGTCAAATCGTTTGGTTTCAAACAGAATCTGGATGAACCTTGTGTATACAAGAAACGTGAAGGAAAAGTGGTGGCTTTTCTTGTGCTCTACGTTGACGACATTCTACTCATTGGAAATGATGTAGCGGCGCTGCCAACGGTCAAGGTTTGGCTTGCTAGTACTTTTGATATGAAGGATCTAGGAGAGGCGAGCTATATTCTTGGAATAAAGCTCTTTCGGGATCGTAAGCGAAAGATAATGGGATTATCTCAAGCTGGTTATATCGATAAAGTGCTAACTAGGTTTTCAATGGATAATTCGAAGAAAGGTTTGTTGCCTTTCAGGCATGGTTTAGCGTTCTCCAAGGACCAGTGTCCAAAGACACAGGAGGAGAGGAATCGCATGACAGGAGTTCCCTATGCTTCGGCAGTGGGAAGTCTCATGTATGCGATGTTATGCACTAGACCAGATATCTGTTTTGCCGTTGGCATGGTTAGCAGATATCAGTCGAATCTGGGTCCAGAGCACTGGACAGCCGTTAAGCACACTCTTAAGTACTTGAGAAGGACTAAAGATTACATGCTTATGTACGGTGGTAGTGAGTTAATTCCAGTAGGATACACTGACTCGGACTTTATGTCAGATAAAGATTCGAGAAAGTCGACGTCCGGTCATCTCTTTACCTTGGGAGGTGGTGCTGTCAGTTGGAGAAGCATTAAGCAGAAATGCATTGCAGACTCAACTACAGAAGCTAAGTATGTGGCTGCTTGTGAAGCCGCAAAGGAAGCTGTTTGGCTCAAGAAGTTCCTTATGGAGCTTGAGGTGGTACCAGCGTCGCTGTCACCTATTACGCTTTATTGTGATAATAGTGGGGCAGTGGCTCAGTCCAAGGAGCCAAGGAACCACGGAAAGGGAAAGCACGTAGAGCGGAAATATCATCTTATCCGAGATATTGTTCAACGTGGAGATGCGACTGTCACCAAGATTGCCACCTCTGACAATCTTGCTGATCCGTTTACAAAGGCCTTGCCACAGAAGGTCTTTGATCGTCATCTAGATAGTCTAGGTCTTAGATGTAATTCTGAATGGTTATGAGTGCAAGTGGGAGTTTGTTGGGTTTGTGCCCTCAAACCATTACTATATGTATTAGACATTAGCATTTTTATATATGGATATCAGCTTTACATTTCATTATGTATGTTTCTTTCATGAGATGATTGTTTAATCCATAAGTATCATAGTAAGTATTTCGTGTGTGTATGAGATACATACAATGAGATACGAATTACTATTCTTTGATACTTAAAGCTTGTCACAGTGGATGATGAGACTGGATATCTCATCAGGTATACACTGTAGCATCATTAACTGCCATTGGATGGAGTGATAAATCTCAATCACTAGAGTGTGACTCTTGGTTAGTATGCTAGTGCTTATAGTGCATTGACGGACCTGAGTTTCCTATTGACGCTCAATGCTGTCAACAGTCAATAGGAACTCATAACTTGTATAAGGTATGTGTTCTCAATCTTGAGACGATTATGAACACAGACTGTGGATATGACTGTTTTGACTTACCAATCAGTGAGGTCTATAGAAGATCAACACCTGGGTATCTTGGGTATGTCATGTTCATAGGGTTGTGAACATATATTCTCAAGATAGAACCTACCCTCTGATTCAGAGTAAGCATTCCCTTGATAATGTCACCAAGTCGATTACTGAGTACTGCAGTCTTGTTGATAAGAGTTATCAACATGTTTGGTAATCATGAGAGGTGAATGGGACTCAAGGAATACAAGAAGTAATCATGATTCAGGTTGACAGTAACAGTTATCCGACTACCTGAATATGATTACGAATGCTAAAGGTAGAGGGACATTAGTACAACATACAAGTCTAGTCATCGCTTCGGATATGTTCTTTTGCGTTGGAGTTCAGTTATAGTTTTATAGTGGAGTAAACGTTAACTGACCAGTTAGTTAGTTTGCTGATCAAAGAGTTTGGTCATGGTAATTAACAAACTGGTCTGAGCCAATAATAAAGAGCCTAGGAGGTCCCACTCTTAGCTCCGCTAGGATGCTTGGAAAGGCAAATGAGGATGATGTCAAGACAGGTTCGATCGATCGAAGTTGTCTCGATCGATTGAAGTCTACAGGTTCGATCGATCGAATGTTCGATCGATCGAAGCCACTTCGATCGCTCGAAATTTAGGTCGGTTCTGGGAATCTATAAATAGGGTAGCTGCGTTCTGGAAAGGTGGTTCGTCGTTTTGAACGTCAGAAGCTGCAGAAACTATTTTGGAGTCCCAAAACCTTTTCTATCCTCTCCATTAGGGTTCCCACCAACCCTAGCCCTTCCTGCGAGCATCCACAAGAGTCATAGGAGTGAAGACAATCTAGTGAAGGCTGCTGGAAATCAGAGATTTCAGAATTGTGTTCAAGATAGTAAGGTATAATCTTTGTCCCCTCTTGTACGCATCTATAGAGTTGACTAGTAGTAGATCCGGACATGCCAATAAACTTTTATAACTTGATTATTTCCGCTGCGCGTTTAAACTTTCATTTTAAACCGGTTTTTCCATCAATTGGTATCAGAGCCACGCTCGTTTGGATCTATAGATGCGTTTTTGGAACACTATTTTGATTTGCATGTTAATTTTAGAACTGTTTTCAAAACTGCATCGTCACAGATCTGTTTCTGCAGTGTTATCGCAGCAGAATACAAATTTGTGATTACATAGGATGCAAGGCGGGTTCGATCGATCGAACATATTTCGATCGATCGAACATTCTGTACTCAAGCGATCGACTAGTCTTCGATCGATCGAAACCTTCTGGTGTTCGATCGATCGAATGAAGTTAGATCGATCGAGACAGATACTTTGTTAGGTTCTCTATTTCACAGTTTTTAAGAGTTTTGAAATTAAAAACTTTAATTTTAAAATATTCTGTAAAATTTTCAAATTATTATGTGAAACTGAATGTTCAAGCGATTGAACAATTTTCAATCGATCGAAGGTTCGAGCGATCGAACGGTCTTCGATCGATCGAACTATGACAGAGAAGTTAGATGTTGTTTTTGAGTTCTAATTCAGTATGTAAAGAGTTTATATACTGTGTGAATCAATTAGGGGTTCCAATAGTTATATTTTTGTTATATATATGCGTGGATGTGTGTTCGACTAACCTTTTGCAGCAAAAGTTGGTCGCTATCTCCCATGGCACAAAGAGCATTTATTTTTGTATTCAAATGTTTTGAGATTGGTGTGCTGTTTTAAAAATTTTGGTTTGGGCATATGTAAAGGGCGCTACGACTTCAATCCTACGAAAAGGAAAGTCGCACCGGTTTCCCTAGCCTTTTATTTCAATTCTTGCTATTTCCTTTTTCTAGATAAATTGTAAGCTTCAAAAGAATCATAGGTCCAATGTAATAGAATTAGAAAATCCATGAAGATGGAGCAAGGAGCCGTTGTCCATGAAGATGGAGGTAGAGGCGACTAAACCAAGAGCAGGTTCTATGGAGATAGAGCCATGGGAGATAGAGGCATTGTTTGAATGCCTATATTTCATTTTAGTTTTTGTTTTATGTGCTTGGTTTATGATTGGCGTATAATACATTGTTACATGCACGCAAAACAAGTTTTCTAAAATAAAATTCAAAAACCGTTTTCAACACATTAGTAAACATTAGATGTTTATGGGAAGTGTGTAGAAACAGATTTTCTCAAAAGGCAAAATCCTTTTTACTAAATCTAGTGGGAGAGGGTCTTATTAATTACACCCACGATCTTCCATCAACGGTTCACTGTAAGATGAGTGGTGCATTCTGTGTCACCTCGTCAGGGGTGATCATTCCATACAGAGGGTGCATTACTCATTGGTTACTAGATGTGAACTTCTTTTGATAGGATCAATCAGACGTGTTAGAGGGTGACCACCACACGGAGGCGCTACTTGAGACGGTTGTGATTGGATCCTAGTTGACGGTACACACTAGCTAAGCTATGGATAAGGGATCCCACACGGGGCATTATTCAGAAACTTAGAGATCGAAAAGGTTCGGGAGTCATAACTTATTTTGCAAGAGTTGCATAGCGGACAAGTCATGATTAATCGAAAGACTGAACATTGACCACCACACGGAGGCTTTAATCTTTCGTTTTGATATTCCGGCAACTTTGTTTTAAAATAAGAGTTTTAAAAGGATTCTTTTATTTCAAACTGTCAAATTCTGATATCCATATTTATTTTGTTTGTTTGATTTTCAGTAATCGTAATGTCTGGATCTGCATTTAGTCCACTTGCCACCATACTCACTCAAAACAAGTTAACTGGAAACAACTACACTGAATGGAAACGTAACCTTGATATCGTATTAACTGCGGAGGATCACATATATGTCCTCACCACCCCAAGCCCTGAAGAACCCGCGGCAAATGCTTCGGCAGCTGCCAGACGCGAGTTCGACAAATGGAAAAAGTCGAATGGAATGGCTCGTCGCTATATTCTGGCCTCAATGACTGGTGTGTTGCAACACCAATTCCAATCGAATGATTCTGCCAGTGATATTATCACATCCCTGAAAAAGATGTTTGGGGAGCATGGCAGGCCTGCCAGACAGGTGGCCATGCAAAAGATAATGAGTTCAAAGATGTCGGAAGGGACTCCAGTCAAGGAACATGTTTTAAAAATAATAGGTTATTTAAACGAGCTGGAGACCCTAGGTGCCAACATCGATGCACAGACCCAAGTTGATATGATCCTTAATTCGCTGTCGCCTTCATTCGCTCAATTTAAACTTAACTATAATATGAATCAAATGAATTTTTCAATGAGCGAATTGATGAGTTCTCTTTTGGCAGCGGAAGGGGTGATCAAACCTGGGGTCAACGTTTTGAACGTTGAGAAAAGTGCTTCCTCTTCCCGATCTGTGCCGAAAGGAAAGAAAGGGAAGAAGAAAGCTAGCACTGGTGGTTCAAGTGTTGGACCAGTCCCTAAAAATGCAAAATCTAAAGGAAAAGGTAAGGGCAAAGGGAAGGTCGGTGGCCAAGGCAAAGGAAAGTGTTTCCAATGCGGTGAGAAGGGCCACTGGAAGAGGAACTGTCCAGAATTCTTAGCTACAAGAGTTCAAGGTATGATTGAATCACATGTGATTGAAGTAAGTTTTATAACGGATACTTCAAACACTTGGTGCATTGATTCTGGTGCGACTAACCATATCTGTAATTCATTGCAGGGGTTCAGATCAACCAGGAGGTGCAGTGATGGGGAAATCGTACTTACTCTAGGTTCTAGCGCAACCGTTTCTGCGGTTGCTATAGGAGTCGTAGTTTTAGAATTTCTAGACAATAAAATTTTGATTTTATCAGATGTACTTTACGTCCCTTCAATGAGACGTAATTTAATTTCAGTTTCTAATTTATCGAATAATGGTTATTCTTTTCATTTTGGAACTGAAGTTGTGATTAAAAGAAATAGTTCTTTTATATGTTCTGGTGTTAAATCAAATGGTTTGTATGTGATTACTCCCAATATTTCTAAAGATTCTTGCATGGAACTTAATAACTCAGTGGTTAATGTACCATCTAAAAGAAAGAAACCTTCCACTAATCCAACAAGGCTTTGGCATATGAGGATTGGCCATATCAATTTAAAAAGGATTGGCAGACTAGTCAAAGAAGGGATCTTAGGCGATTTGGTTCTAGAACCAATGGAAGTCTGCGAGTCTTGTTTAGAGGGTAAGATGACCAAAAGGCCCTTTTTCTACAAAGGGAAATAGAACCGATGCATTGTTGGAATTAGTTCATACTGATGTGTGTGGACCAATAAATATTAGAGCAAGGGGTGGTTATGAGTATTTCATAACATTAATGATGACCACTCCAGGTATGGATATGTGTACCTAATGCAGCACAAGTCTGAAGCTTTTGAAAAGTTCAAAGAGTTTAGGGCTGAAGTGGAGAAGCAATTGGGTACACATATCAAAGCCATTCGATCTGATCGAGGTGGCGAGTACCTCTCTAATGAGTTTATTGATCACCTCTTACAGAATGGGATTCTGTCACAGTTGACTGCACCTGGTACGCCTCAGCAGAACGGTGTAGCGGAGAGAAGGAATCAGACTCTTTTAGACATGACTAGGTCGAAGATGAGTTATTCGGAGTTGCCATTATTCCTTTGGGGTTATGCTTTGGAAACCGCTGCGTACATACTGAATCTAGTACCAAGCAAATCTATTCCCAGGACACCACGAGAGATGTGGATTGGGCGCAAGCCTTCTTTGGGACATCTCCGAATATGGGGGTGTCCGGCACATGTGCTGAAAGGAAAGATGAGCAAGTTGGATTCTAGATCGGAAGTATGTTACTTCGTAGGGTATCCAAAGGGTACTTATGGATGGTATTTTTATGATCCAAGAGAGCAGAAAGTGTTTGTTAGTACGAATGCTGTTTTCTTGGAGGATGACTATATCATGAACCATAAACCTAAGGGAAGGATAGATCTTAGAGAGACAGAAGGAGAGCCCTCAGTCCAACCCGTAGTTGATAACGATATAAATCAAGAAAATACCACTTCTTCACCCATTTCCGTACCGGTACCTCGTCGTAGTGGGAGGATTATCAGCCAGCCTGATAGATACATGTCCTTAGGAGAAGTTTTTGAAGCTGTCTCCATAGAATCTGAATCTGATCCTGCCACATACGAAGAGGCAATGGCTGATGTAGACTCGGCTCATTGGATTAAAGCTATGAAGGCTGAATTGGAATCTATGGATTCTAATCAGGTCTGGGATCTTGTAGAGCTTCCAGCCAATATTAAACCCATTGGCTGTAAGTGGGTCTACAAGGGGAAAAGAGGATCTGATGGAAAGGTCGAAACCTTTAAGGCTAGGCTTGTAGCCAAAGGTTATACTCCGAGGGAGGGCATTGACTATGAGGAAACCTTCTCGCCGGTAGCCATGCTCAAGTCCATCAGAATACTCTTATCCATTTCTGCATGCCTAGATTTTGAGATCTGGCAGATGGACGTCAAGACTGCATTCTTGAATAGCAATCTTTAGGAGGACATCTATATGCAACAACCAGAAGGGTTCATAGCTGGTCGGAAAGGTAACTTGGTATGCAAGTTGCAAAAGTCCATTTATGGGCTTAAGCAGGCATCCAGAAGTTGGAACATCCGATTTGACCAAGCGGTCAAATCGTTTGGTTTCATACAGAATCTGGATGAACCTTGTGTATACAAGAAATGTGAAGGAAAAGTGGTGGCTTTTCTTGTGCTCTACGTTGACGACATTCTACTCATTGGAAATGATGTAGCGGCGCTGTCAACGGTCAAGGTTTGGCTTGCTAGTACTTTTGATATGAAGGATCTAGGAGAGGCGAGCTATATTCTTGGAATAAAGCTCTTTCGGGATCGTAAGCGAAAGATAATGGGATTATCTCAAGCTGGTTATATCGATAAAGTGCTAACTAGGTTTTCAATGGATAATTCGAAGAAAGGTTTGTTGCCTTTCAGGCATGGTTTAGCGTTCTCCAAGGACCAGTGTCCAAAGACACAGGAGGAGAGGAATCGCATGACAGGAGTTCCCTATGCTTCGGCAGTGGGAAGTCTCATGTATGCGATGTTATGCACTAGACCAGATATCTGTTTTGCCGTTGGCATGGTTAGCAGATATCAGTCGAATCCGGGTCCAGAGCACTGGACAGCCGTTAAGCACACTCTTAAGTACTTGAGAAGGACTAAAGATTACATGCTTATGTACGGTGGTAGTGAGTTAATTCCAGTAGGATACACTGACTCGGACTTTATGTCAGATAAAGATTCGAGAAAGTCGACGTCCGGTCATCTCTTTACCTTGGGAGGTGGTGCTGTCAGTTGGAGAAGCATTAAGCAGAAATGCATTGCAGACTCAACTACAGAAGCTGAGTATGTGGCTGCTTGTGAAGCCGCAAAGGAAGCTGTTTGGCTCAAGAAGTTCCTTATGGAGCTCGAGGTGGTACCAGCGTCGCTGTCACCTATTACGCTTTATTGTGATAATAGTGGGGCAGTGGCTCAGTCCAAGGAGCCAAGGAACCACGGAAAGGGAAAGCACGTAGAGCAGAAATATCATCTTATCCGAGATATTGTTCAACGTGGAGATGTGACTGTCACCAAGATTGCCACCTCTGACAATCTTGCTGATCCGTTTACAAAGGCCTTGCCGTAGAAGGTCTTTGATCGTCATCTAGATAGTCTAGGTCTTAGATGTAATTCTGAATGGTTATGAGTGCAAGTGGGAGTTTGTTGGGTTTGTGCCCTCAAACCATTACTATATGTATTAGACATTAGCATTTTTATATATGGATATCAGCTTTACATTTCATTATGTATGTTTCTTTCATGAGATGATTGTTTAATCCATAAGTATCATAGTAAGTATTTCGTGTGTGTATGAGATACATACAATGAGATACGAATTACTATTCTTTGATACTTAAAGCTTGTCACAGTGGATGATGAGACTGGATATCTCATCAGGTATACACTGTAGCAGCATTAACTGCCATTGGATGGAGTGATAAATCTCAATCACTAGAGTGTGACTCTTGGTTAGTATGCTAGTGCTTATAGTGCATTGACGGACCTGAGTTTCCTATTGACGCTCAATGCTGTCAACAGTCAATAGGAACTCATAACTTGTATAAGGTATGTGTTCTCAATCTTGAGACGATTATGAACACAGACTGTGGATATGACTGTTTTGACTTACCAATCAGTGAGGTCTATAGAAGATCAACACCTGGGTATCTTGGGTATGTCATGTTCATAGGGTTGTGAACATATATTGTCAAGATAGAATCTACCCTCTGATTCAGAGTAAGCATTCCCTTGAGAATGTCACCAAGTCGATTACTGAGTACTGCAGTCTTGTTGATAAGAGTTATCAACATGTTTGGTAATCATGAGAGGTGAATGGGACTCAAGGAATACAAGAAGTAATCATGATTCAGGTTGACAATAACAGTTATCCGACTACCTGAATATGATTACGAATGCTAAAGGTAGAGGGACATTAGTACAACATACAAGTCTAGTCATCGCTTCGGATATGTTCTTTTGCGTTGGAGTTCAGTTATCGTTTTATAGTGGATTAAACGTTAACTGACCAGTTAGTTGGTTTGCTGATCAAAGAGTTTGGTCATGGTAATTAACAAACTGGTTTGAGCCAACAATAAAGAGCCTAGGAGGTCCCACTCTTAGCTCCGCTAGGATGCTTGGAAAGGCAAATGAGGATGATGTCAAGACAGGTTCGATCGATCGAAGTTGTCTGGATCGATTGAAGTCTACAGGTTCGATCGATCGAAGATGGTTCGATCGATCGAATGTTGGATCGATCGAAGCCACTTCGATCGCTCGAAATCTAGGTCGGTTTTGGGAATCTATAAATAGGGCAGCTACGTTCTGGAAAGGTGGTTCGTCGTTTTGAACGTCAGAAGCTGCAGAAACTATTTTGGAGTCCCAAAACCTTCTCTATCCTCTGCATTAGGGTTCCCACCAACCCTAGCCCTTCCTGCGAGCATCCACAGGAGTCATAGGAGTAAAGACAATCTAGTGGAGGCTGCTGGAAATCAGAGATTTCAGAATTGGGTTCAAGATAGTAAGGTATAATCTTTGTCCCCTCTTGTACGCATCTATAGAGTTGACTAGTAGTAGATCCGGACATGCCAATAAACTTTTATAACTTGATTATTTCCGCTGCGCGTTTAAACTTTCATTTTAAACCGGTTTTTCCATCACAATGATGAAGACAGGTTCCCCGAGATCCACTCTGTAGTTGTCAACATCGTCCGCAAAATAAACTACTTCCCTGGAATGGGATTGGGCCGACGCTAGTAAGGGATTCGCGAGTTCCCGCAGATCAAAGGGCAACAAGGCACTTTTGGATTGGGGTACAAGCCCACTGAAGAAGACATCGAGCTATAAAGGCCATGGAAGAAAAGAGTGAGGAGTCTCCCACCATATCATAAAACCTTGAATGGGCAATTCATCAAAGAAGGGGAAGATTTCCCCTATTTTGGGTTCCCAGAACCCTGTATCTATCAAACCACTGGAAAAAGGCACCCAGGGCTTGAAATCTTTGTCGACTGCGAAAGGCCCCCTTATCAAGATCTGTTCTATCTCGAAGAAGTTGAGAAGACCCTAGAGAAAGACTGGTTGGAGTATCTAGACACTAAAAGCCATCGAGAAAATGTGGGAAGAGTTCACCGAAGAAAAGAGGACCGAGAGCCAAGATGATCAGATCAAGCCAACGGAGGAGGGTTTGAGCAATATGGCTGTAGAGTCATCTGTCTCCCTATCCCCTGTCCCCCCAGAGTCTGTACTTCCAATTATCGAGTCTATACCAGAGTCGGCTGCTGTAAGCCCACCACTGTCTAATGTAATCACTCAACTTGTCATGAATGAAATGAAAGACGATTCTGCTTACTCCTCTGTGTCTAATACTTGTGAATACATAGATCCCTCCGAGGATCTGCCCATTAAACTTATGCAACTAATTGAAAAACCACCTGCTTATGAAATAATCGAAGATACTTTATCAATTAATCTAGGTGAAATAGATAATCAACAAATTGTGCAAATTGGCTCAACCCTTAATGAAAAAGGAAAAGAAAAATTGACTCTCTTGCTAAAAGAATTCAAAGATGTTTTTGCTTGGTCTTACGAGGACATGCCTGGGGTCGATCCCGACATCGTCCAACATCGCATTCCTCTCCTTCCCAATTCTAAACCCGTCAAGCAGAAACTTAGGCGCATGAGACCAGAATGGACACTCAAGGTCAAAGAAGAAGTAGAAAAGCAATTCAAGGCAGGGTTCATCATTGTTACCGAGTATCCGGAATGGGTTGCCAATATCGTGCCAGTCCCAAAAAAAGATGGAAAAGTTCGTGTGTTCGTCGACTTCCGTGATCTAAACAAAGCCAGTCCTAAGGATGACTTCCCACTTCCCCACATCGATGTCTTGGTGGATAACACCGCAGGACATGAGCTACTGTCATTCACGGATGGTTTTTCAGGGTACAATTAGATTCTAATGGCGCCAGATATCGGGAAAAGATGACATTCACCACACCTTGGGGAACCTACTGTTATAGGGTAACGCCTTTTGGACTCAAGAACGCTAGAGCGACTTACCAAAGAGCTGCCATCACTCCGTTACATGACATGATTCACAAGGAAGTAGAAGTGTACATAGACAACATGATTGTGAAGTCCAAGGACAAAGGAGGACACCTGGCAGCGTTGGGAAAGTTTTTTGAAAGGTTGCGCAAATACAAGATGAGGTTGAATCCAAAGAAATACACTTTCGGTGTGACCTCCGGTAAGCTCCTGGGTTTTCTCATCACACAAAGGGGGATAGAGGTAGATCCCTCTAAGATCAAGGCAATCCTAGAAATGGCACCACCACGGAATGAAAAGGAAGTGAGAAGGTTTCTCGGAAGAATCCAATTTATCAGCCGCTTCATCTCCAAACACACAACTATATGTGATCCTTTGTTCCGATTGCTGGGAAAAGGGGAAAAGTTCCAATGGGATGACCAATGCCAAGCCGCTTTCGATAAAATAAAAGACTACCTTCAAAATCCGCTAGTCTTTTCACCACTCGCTCCTCATAAGCCCTTATTCCTTTACCTATCGGTCTCCGAAAATGTCATGGGTTGCATGCTAGCCCAAGAAGGAGTAGAAAGCCACTCTGAAAAAGCCATATATTACCTTAGCAAGAGGATGACTGGGTATGAACTCAACTACTCTACCCTCAAAAAAACATGTTAGGCCTTGGTTTGGTGCACTCACTGACTGAGGCACTACATGCTGGCCTTCCCAGTTGTGCTCATATCCCGCATGAATCCTCTAAAATACCTCCTCGAAAAACCTGCCCTGACCAGTCGTATATCCCGTTGGTTACTTCTATTGTCCGAATTCAATATCAAGTATGTGACAAGCAAATCGGTAAAAGGGAGAACTATAGCTGAACATCTTGCTGAACACGCCACTGATTCTGAAGTAAATGGAGATTTTGCATTCTCGGATGAGAATATCATGGAAATTAAGGAAGAACAGTGGAAGTTGTACTTTGATGGAGTAGCCAACATGAAAGGCTACAGAGTAGGAATGATTCTAGTGTAACCAAATGGGGACCACACCCCACTGGCAGTCAAGCTCAATTATAACTCTACCAACAACACTGCTGAATATGAGGTATGCATTCTAGGGATGGAAGCAGCAGTTGAACTAAAAGTTCAGAAGTTGGATGTCTTCAGAGATTCGAACCTCATCATATCACAAGCTAGAGGAGAATGGAAAGTGAAAAAAGAAAGGTTGAAGCCCTATCACGATCATCTCGATGGACTCAAGAGAGAATTCAAGAACATCACATTGTTCTACTTGCCAAGGGAAGAGAACCAGCTAGTAGATTCGTTGGCGACCTTAGCCTCCATGATCAAAATTCCCATGGGGGTCAAGATGATGCCTTTGGTAATTGCGCAAATTAAGGTACGAGCCTTCATTCAGCACAATCTCCGCAATCGAAGAAGAAGAAAATGAAACACTGTGGTATCAGGATGTCTGGGGCTTCATAGAAAAGGGGATATATCCCCAAGAGTCTACCGAGAAAGATAAAAGGGCAATTCGAAGATTCGCAATGCAATTCATCATTTGCGGTAGAAAATTGTTGAAGAAAGGGTACAATGGACACAACCTGACTTGTTGAAGAAATGACGGAAGAAATACACGAGGGGGTATGCGGTCCACACATGAATGGTCACATGCTGGCCAAGAAGATTGTAAGACAAGGGTACTACTAGACAACATTGGAGAAAGATTGTTGCAAATACGTAAGAAGGTGTCACAAGTGCTAGATGCATGCAAACATGATGCATATACCGCCATCTTTTCTATACGACATGGCCTCTCCTTGACCATTCTCAACCTAGGGAATCGATATCATCGGCGAAATCGTTCCAAAAGCCTCGAATAGAAATCGATACATTTTGGTGGCCATTGACTACTTCACAAAATGGGTAGAAGCTGCATCCTATATCAAGTTAGGGGCCAAGGAAGTGGCCAAGTTCATCAAGAAGAACCTCATCTGTCGCTATGGAGTCCCTTATGAGATCATCTCAGACAATGGTAGTCATTTCAAAGCTGAAGTCAGGGATCTATTTGAGGAATACAAAATCACTTATCACAAGTCGTCACCATACAGGCAGCAAACTAATTGGGCAGTCGAAGATGCAAACAAGAATGTCAAGGCCATAATGTAGAAATTGGCCGATACCTATAAAGACTGGCATGAAAAGCTACCGTTCGCACATTGGGGATACAGAACATCGATAAGGACGTCCACAAGAATAACTCCTTACTCACTAGTATATGGAACGGAAGCAGTACTTCCAGTCGAGATAAAACTACCGTCCCTGTGCGTGATGGCAGAATGTGAAATTTTGGAATCAGATTGGTTGAGGGAAAGGTATGAAGAATTGGCTCTCATAGATGAAAAGCGCCTAGCGGTAGTCGACCATGTCCGAATCTATCAAAAGAGGATAGCCCGTGCTTTCAATAAAAGGGTTCGTCCAAGGAAAATTGTCAAGGGTGAACTTGTCCTTAAGGAATTGCGAGCCCCGATTTTTGATCCACGCGGAAAGTTCAAACCCAAATGGGTCGGCCCTTATATCGTCAAAACTATCTTTTCTAGAGGAGCAACCTACCTTATGGACCTTGATGGCATTGAATTCAAAGAACCAGTCAACATGCATCACCTCAAAAAGTACTATCCTTGACCATTCCCCAAATTTAATTTTCTTTCAAGCCTTGCCCTGAACTACGCTCGACCTGATTCCCACTCGAGGATACGTAGGCAACTGCATCGGTTCGGTTGACATCATCATAATCAACCCATTTTTCTTTCAGGACTTTGGCCCAAACTACATTGGACCTGATCCCTGTTCGGGGGTACGTAGGTAGACTTTCAGAAAAAGAAAAGAAAGATGGCTCGCTAGGTCAAAAATCCGAAAGGATGCCTAGGCAAAAGTTAGAGTTAAATCCGAAGTGAGCAATAACAAAAAAGAGAAACGAGCTCGCTAGGTCACCTAACTGGAGCCTAGGCAAAATTATGAGCGTGTGAGAAAAATAAAGTCATGGTCCTTACCATAACCCAGAAATCACCCTTCACACTAGGGGCAAACTTCGGCCACCCGCCTCGTTTACCTGAACCTCTTCTAAACTAGGGGCAAACATCGGTCATCTACCTCGTTTGCCTCACAACCATACTGACAAGCGGGGGTATTTATAAAATAAAACCGCGCTAAAAGAAGAAAATATACTAATTTAGTCTACAATTCCCTTGTATATCTGCAATTTGAATTATAATGCCAATTTTTACACGATATGATTAATCTACGATAAGTGGTATTATTTTAGTGGTTATTTGTGTAGATTACTGTTGCTGTGTGAGGAACTGAATAAGCAAGATAAAAGGAAGTTCTTGGTTTTAATGAAGACACTTCAAACACAAAAAGGAAGTTTCGAGCGATCGAAAAGGTCTCGAGCGGTCAAGGTTTCGATCGATCAAATTATGTTCAAGCGTTCGAAGATCCCAGAAGTTCAATCGATCGAGGGATGTTTAATCGATCGAACATGGCTTTTATCAGAATTTATGCGCACGCAGCAGAAATAGAATTTTTAACACTAGCCTTAAGTGTAGTATATATATGCATTTTGTATACGTCCAGAAGGACGCCCACTTTAGTTTTCATTAATTTCATATAAAGAGATAGAGAGTTTACAATTTTTTTTAGTAGGTTTTAATGGTTAAGATCAAATGTTCTTGGACTTTCTGCTAGTTTAATCTTAATATAAGTTGCAGGTTCTGTTATTTTGGTTTATTTACAATCTATTTATAATTTTCTGCAGCATTAGTAGTAGTAGTTGAAGTATTGCATGTTAGATTATTGTTAATCCATAGTTTTTCATAGCTTTTATGTTTAAATCGCAAACAAACAACACTTTAATGAACATTTACGTTAATATTTATTCTGTGTCTCTCCAGACTATGTTTGAGTAGTCCCCAGGTTGGGGGATCATGATGAAATCGTGATCTCAAGCCTCTGCCATGCAGCAGAATAATTCCTGTGTTCGATCGATCGAAGTTCGTTCGTTCGATCGATCAGACCAGAGACACTGTCAATCGATCGAAGATATTTCGTTTGATCGATCGAAAGATGAAGATATTCGATCGATCGAAAGCGCTTCGATCGATCGAACCCTCTGATTCTTGAGAACATTCTATGCAGTATTCCTAGACTTTCTGCTTTAGAGATTCATTATCAAATTGTCCCCAAATGCTCAGTTTGTCAAAACAGTCTCTGAACTTAAGGCCTTAAGGCATTTTTCTTCAATATCTTTTGCAAACCACCTTCAATGCTAATACCATTGTAGGTGTGAGTCTTAACTATTGTTTTAATTTCTTCATTTTTGGTGTTCTTTTGATTTCCCTTGTCAGGTCCTTCACTATAAATCATATGTTACCACTGTTGTTCCTTCCGCACCAACTGTTCCATGGATTTGGTCCATACATAGTGCCCCCGGGTACCCCGCCGTAAGAAGAAAGTCCGTTGCAAAATTATACTCTGTTATCTCTGTCTCCATTTGGATCACCTCTTGCTTGTGCAATCATGTCCTCGAGGGGTCTCAGACTTACTCGATGATGTCCTTGCTGCTTTTCGACTGCTCTGGGAAAGGGCATCATCAGATTCAAAATCCAGACTCGAAGATGTGGCAGAGAAAGAAGCAATTGCAGGAGATAGAATATTCATGCTTGACGATTAGTGCTCCACTTCAAATGTGCTTTGTCTTTTGATCAACCAATTGAAGTGTAAATGTAGACAAAAGTTTTGTTAATTTTAGTTTTTCTTTTAGTTTTATTTATTAGTAAGGTCTTTAGAGCCAACTTTGGAATTTGAATGTTGCACCATGGATGCTATTAAATAATTTTATTTATAAAATTTGCAACATTTTACCTTATTCATGATTATGTTTGGCCTACATGTCCTGTCTGTGAACTATTTTTATGCTATTCTGTATGTCCAGATCAATTTCTATTTATTGGGGGTATATAGCTTTCAATTCAGAAGTATTTTAGAATTTCCAAGTTTGATCGATCGAACTCATTTCGATCGATCGAAGGCGTCCCATCCTCAAGCGCTTTAACAGTCTCAATCAATCGAACGTTCGATCAATCTAACTTTCTCGATCGATCGAGACCTGTATTTCAACGAGGCATCGTTTACACACTTAGTTTCTCTCCACCTCTCCCTCACTCTCGAGCTCTTGGAGACAGAGAGAGACTCGGGCGATTTCTGTTTTTCCCTCATCAATCACGTCATTCGAGAAGCCCCTGGACCCTCTGATCATCATCATCATCACTCTCATCCTCCCTCTGCGCGTATATCTGAGGTATGCTCCCGAGACCCCTGTAGTTTCATTCTTTTTTCAAATTCTTATGGGGGAGTGAAGTTGTCAAAATCAAGATATAAAAGTATACTTTACTTTTCTAAAGATTTGTAGTAGTGAAAGCAAAGATCGAACCCACAGAAATTGAATTACTACGACTCTTAATTTTAAAACCTAAATCTAATTAATTATGAAAACGAGATTTTGATTTGAATTTTAATTAACTAATGAAACTAATGAAATTAAATCTAAATTATAAAAGCGATTTAAAAGTGTTTTTATAAATATGTTTACAGGAACCTAGGATTGCAGATCCACCACTAGCTTCATAATAGGAATATTTATGCATTCAATTAGATTATTAAGTTGGATGATAATGGAGAATTGTAGCTGCAAGCCCAATTCCTCCGTCAAGAAAATAACTATGGTTCAAGCACCAACATAATCCATCTTCGGTTAGCACGAATTATCCAACACTAAACTAGGGTTGTGGTGTAATCCGTCTAACCTAGGCATGGACTATTCGGATACTTGATAGCACAATTCAATAAAACACCATTACATGTAAATAATCTATACAAGCACAGCACATAGATCATTGAGCACATCACAATCAAAATAGATCTAAGACAAGAATAAACTTTGAAAGTGATGATTTAATCAATTAGAAGCACGATTTATTTATAAAAATCCTTAGAACATGTAACTGTCATTCATACATAATAAAACTAAAATAAAAATAAAATACGCCCTATTACTTGGCTAGGGTTTCATTGAAACCCTAGATCTTGAGTTTAGTTGTCCATAGAATTTGTAGATGGCAAGTAGTTGATGGAGGAGGCCATGTCAATCCTTGGTCTTCTTCTTCTTCTCCTTGCTTCCCTCCTTTCCATGGCTAAAAGTATGTATCTATGGTTGTATGTAGGTTGTGTCTCTTAATGACCAACCCTTTAATTGAAGTAAAATAGGGTATATATAGATTTACAACAAGTTTTGGAAGCTTTCCTAACCCGTAACGCACTAAAACTGCTATATTTTGCAATCTGGATGTAATTAGGCAGTTTCGTTCATGTAAGAATCATCAGTATACTGAAATACGTAAGTTCTATTTTTACACATGTCGTGCGAGCGGACCGCGCGAGCGCGATATTGGGAAGTCGCGCGAGCGATTTCTGGGATTTCGCGCGCGCGATGTGGATTTTTCAGCTTCTTTTTGCTTGCTTTTTCACCTTGTTTAGCCTGGTATACTTGATTTCTTCCAAATTCTGTCAGAAAATAGAAAACGAAGTAAAAATATACAAAAGCAGGATAAAAAGGTACTAACAATCACACGTTAAGGCATATAAATAGGATTTGTTCTCTTCCGATCACACCCCCAAACCTACATTTTGCTAGTCCTCGAGCAAAACTAAAATAAAAACTACTAATAACATACTATTCCATTTTCGCATGGATCACGATTGCATTTAGCTTATGCAACAAGCCTTTTAAACCTCTAGGTGTCCCTAGTTGGACGAGTGAAGTCTCGTGAGGGTTCACGTCAACAAGTCACCCACAACCATCTTTATTGACTTATAAATTTAAAAAGTTTTATTAAAAACAAAGAACATAATATTCAATACTCCTTCATCATATAACAAAGTTTGAAATAGAATAACGAATATAAAGAAACATAATGAAACATCCTCCTAAGTCATGAAAAACAATCCCAAGCACATGCATAGTATAAATCAAATAGAGTTTCTCATAAAATAGCACGTGTGTGATGTGGTAGTGAAATGAACACGGGTATGTCATGAACTTGGAATATAACTCGGATAACCAATTAACTATGTCTCGACTACGAATCTCACAATGAATTACACTCTACAAATGAAACACTTAGAAACAGGTGTAATCTTTCTAATATATGTGAGTAAACGAAATATGGTTTCAAAACAATAAATGCTCACATATGACTCAAAAAGGACGCATGACACGAAAGAATAGTAGTCTCATGGATAGGACGCCCACAGTCAACAAAAATTACTCGTTACCATGTTTTAATCCCCCTCCCATCGTTTACATATCCAAACCATGTTTTCTAAGATCAAATAGGACTTTTCAAAGGTTCTAACGTGGCTCAGGCAATGAAAAAGGATAGAATGGATTAAATAGTTTCACAATGGCATTGTACGGCATGTTCGATTTCTTTCATTCTCTCTTCCCCGAACTTCATCATTTCATTCTATTCTTTTCATATATAGATATATTCTATTTTCTTCATCCATATTCTCTCTTTTTTTTTCAATATATTTCCTTTTCTTTGTTTTCAATCTTTTCCTGCTTCTCGTATGATTATGCATCGAATACCAAGCAACTACTACCCCAATAACATCTTATTTTTCTTCTTCTCAATCAACACATCGCCTTAATAATACTAAAAGTTGATCACTCTTCCAGTGGTATACTCCAAGTTGATCAAGTTGGAGCTTTTAAAGAGGATAAGGGTGAACAAAGAAAAGGAGGCACTGTAACGGCTCAAAGGGGCGAACTAAGGAAATTTTTTTCATTTATCGGTCGGTAATAAACAAAGAAGGGCCTAAGATCATTTCCTAGGGTGATATAGTTCTTCAACGTTTGGTGGAAGATTATTTAGCATGGTAGCAAATATTTTAACTTGACTATCAACCCAAAACAAAAATAATGAGACTAAACAACAAGTAGATGCGCTATTTCAATGAAATTCAACAAACACAATGTATTTATAACCCTCTAAAAAGAAAAGATAGGCTCAAAAGCTCACTGGGTTTAGTCTCCACCATGTGTTATCTAAAAATCCGAATCATATTACAGTTCACATCAGACATGTATTCATGTGACTACATGCAGTGCATAGGTTATGTGCAAATCTATGACATAAAACTACGATTTAAACGATACATGACCTTAAACGTCATATCATGACTTCAGCAAATGTGTAATCACCTCTTCTCTTGTTTATCATTCTATAACAATCCAAGTTACATAACACGAAGTATCAAATTTATAATGCAAGAACGTCAGTAATCATCGTTTATTTAAGCACAAGTATTAAAAATTTTTGAAAATTTTCGAAAAATTGCAGTATAACATGCGTGTACATACACCCCCAAACCGAAACCTTTCATTGTCCCTAATGAAACAATAAAATGAAAGAAAGGAGAGTACATAAAGAAGGAACGATAATACCTCGATCTTGACAAGCATAGAACATGTGAACACAAAGGAATATGGCAATAAAGTTCAATGTTACCTGTTACTTCTTGAGAAAAGAAAACAAACAAACAAAGTAATAAAAGCAACTAAAAGAATTTTAACTAAGCTAAACGAAACTAAATAAACTATAAGACTTAAAGAAAGTATGAAAACAAAAATATAATAACTATAAAAGAAAATAAAACATAACTATAAATAGGAAAACAACACATGACTTGATCTAAAAGTACGTAGGAAACGACAACAGAAAAATAAAAACAATTTGAACAGGTGGAGAGAAGGATGTAGAAAACAAAAGAAAAAATCAGGAAAATGGGAAAATCGCGCGAGCAGCCGTCGCGCGCGCGAATTCCAAATTTTTATTTTTTTATTTTTTTTGTAATTTCGAAACCTCGCGCCAGCGAGATGTCTCGCGCCCGTAAATCCCGGCGCGAGCAGAACCTGAGAGCTAAAACAAAAAGAAAACGAAAATTTCACTAAGGCACATTCTCGCGCGCGCGGGTCACGCGCCCGAGATTGGTATTTTCTCTCGGTTCACTTAATTTATTTATATTAAGCAAAAATAAAATTACTCTGACCCCCAAACCTGTTCAGAAAGACCACAACTACCTCAAAAAGACCCAAAAATAACCAAAAACAAGAGAAACAGACGGAATAAAGCTTGGGTTGCCTCCCAAGAAGCGCTATCTTTTATGTCTTTAGCTAGACCATTCTAGCTCAAGACTCAAGGAGGCCGTAAATCGGAGTTTGTACCCTTTAGGGCATTAGGGATATGTCGGTGGAAAGCAGAAACAAGGTTGCTATGCATTAATTCATTCGACGAATCTCCCTTATCATGTTCAATTCAATTTCTAACCTTTCGAGTGAATTCATCGTTAGGGTCCAGGGTATTTCAATTCATCTGCTCATTATTCACTATATTATGCCCCTCACTCATATGTAGTGCATTAGTAGGTTCAATGTGTCGTATAACCTCACTACCCTCCATGCATAGATAATCATCATCTTTGGGAGGTTGATCAACAGCATTAAACACGTTTAATTTCATGTTCAAGTTCCCGAATGACACTTTCATCACCCCCGTTCGACAATTGACGCGTGCATTAGCGGTGACTAAGAATGGATGACCAAGAATAATAGGGGTGTGCTTTCTAGCATCTAGGACAGGTTCAGTGTCAAGGACCATAAAATCGACAGGATAAAAAAATTGATCAACTTTAACTAAGACGTCCTCGATGATTCTTCTCGGTACTTTGACGAAACGATCCACTAATTGAATAGTAGCGGCTGTAGGCTTAAGTTTACCTAGTCCTCATTGTTTATAGACATGATAAGGTAAGAGGTTAACACTCGCACCTAAGTCAAGGAGAGCCCTATGGATGACAATGCCACCTATGACACATTAAATAGTTGGCGTACCAGGATCCTTATACTTTGGAGGCGAGTGTTAAAAAATAGAACGTACTTTTTCTCTGAGAAAGACCTTTTTCGGAGTATGACTACCCAATTTGCGCTTTTACGTGCAAAGGTCTTTAAGACATTTAGCATAAGCGGGAATTTGTTTAATAGCATCGAGGAATGGAATATTTATTTTAACTTGTTTAAATATCTCGAGTATATCTTCAGTTTTCAACTTTTTCTTGGAAAAATTAGACGGTTCCTCAACGTTTGGTGGATATGGCATTCTCGGAATATAATTCGTTGGGACTGATTCTTTTTCTTTTCTACTTTGATTCCCGTCCTCACCCATTTCTTTATTCGTGTTAACATTTTCATCCATCATAACCTCCCTCGGAATCTCAACAACTTCTTCCTCTCGGGTAGTCGTCCTAGTTGACATAGCGTTCACTTGCTCATTCGTACCACCCACCTCGTATTGTCCCTTAGGGTTCGGAAAAGGTTGACTTGGCAACTTACTCTCGGTTAAACGATTTAGCGCATTAGCTATTTGTCCCACTTGGGACTCCAGTTTTGCAATGGACTGGGTGTGGGAATGTACTAACTGGATCACTGGACCAAAACCTTCAAGTGAGGCCAACACCTTCTCCTCAAATGCATTATTACGTGGAGGTGGAAGACGAGGTTGTTGGTATTGACATTGTTGAGGTCTATAAGCGTTAGGAAAATTACTCATCTCATTAGTATTGTTATTATTATTATTTTTTTTCCATGAAAAATTTGGGTGACCTCTCCATGGCGCATCCGGATTATTTGTCATAGGATTATAGTTGTTCCGTGAGAATTGTTGAATAGAATTAATGTGTTGCTCCACAAATTTTGGAAATTGACTCGCCGATGGACATGCAAGTATAGAATGTGAAGGATCAGAACATAATGCACATACTTCTGAAGAAGGTGGATTGGACCTAATTCCCATCCTCATAAGTTGGTCAAGTTTTCTATTTAACTCTTTTATTTCAATTGATTGACTTGACTCAAACTTTACCTCTCGCTTAGGTCGAAGGGACCCCTCAGAACGTACTGACACAGCCTGATGCATCGAATTCTCACTCAACGTTTCAAATATTTTCCAGGCCTCATCGGCGCTTTTGTGTAGGAAGGTACCCGCACAAACGGCATCGACGGTATTACGGATAGAGGAAATAAGTCCCTAGTAAAAAACTTGTACCAACTGCCACTTAGGAAACTGATGATGTGGGCAAGAGCGTAATAGTTCTTTAAATTTCTCCCATGTGTCATAAAGTGTTTCCCCATCTTGCATCATAAAATTAGTTATATATTTTCTTATCTGATTGGTTCTTGTGATTGGGAAAAACTTTTGTAAAAATGCGTTGTGTAAGGCTTCCCAGGATTTAATTGTGTTTGGCTCAAGTGACTGAAGGCAATACTTCGCTTTATCCTTTAAAGAGAATGGGAAGAGATGCAGTTTTAATTCATCATCAGTGAAATTTTGGATTTTTAAAGTAGAGCATATATCTTGGTAATCCCCTAAGTGCTGATAAGGGTCTTCATTTAAACGGCCATGGAAAGAAGGAAGTAGCGAGATGGTAGACGACTTTATCTCAAAGTGAGATGCCGTCGCCTCCGGTAATTCGATACCTGCTTGTGGCGTGTAAGTCATAGGAATAAAATAATCTTTAAGCGGAGGAGGTGGCGGTATATTAAGATTATTCATATTATTTCCGTTGTTTTTGTCAGCCATTTTAATCGGTTCGATTTCAAAAGTTCTCCTTAACCGTTTGATGGCACTTTGAATTTCGGCCTCAAACAACGACGACGGAATCGGCATTGATTCGTCGTCTTGCAACCTAGCCCTAGAAGCTTGGGTTGCGGACTTACTAACTCTTAAAGTACGTTCAAGTTCAAGATCGATAAAATGTAATTCAGGTTTATTTGAACGCGTACCAAACATAAACTTAAAAAGAAAACAAACTAAAAACAAAAACTGACTCAAATAAATACAAAAAAAAAAACAAATAGCAATCACGCAACTAAGATAACAAGTACTCAACTACTGTGATGCATGTAATTTATCTTGTAATGCAGTGACCGCGTCAAGCCCAGCGCCCCGGGTTTCCTAGCTAATGCAGTGCAATTCACCCTAAACTAATGCAAATAGTGCGTCACAGAGCCCTGTCTTACAGTGGTTTGAAGTGAATTTCAAAAGAGCAATTTTACTTGAATTAATTTTTTATTTTAAATTTTTTTTTTCGCGTACGCTCCTTTGATGCGATTAGCTATTCCACTCGGAAACGTTAGAGATTGATGACTCGAGAAACTACAAAATAAAAAGAAAAGTTAGTGACTCAAAATAAAACGAAAAATAAGAAAAAGAAAACCTAATCTAATATTTACGAATTAACTAAACTAAGATTATAAAACTAAAGGTAGTAATGGAATCCCCGGCAACGGCGCCAAAAATTGATGTTGTCAAAATCAAGATATAAAAGTATACTTTACTTTTCTAAAGATTTGTAGTAGTGAAAGCAAAGATCGAACCCACAGAGATTGAATTACTTCGACTCTTAATTTTAAAACCTAAATCTAATTAATTATGAAAACGAGATTTTGATTTGAATTTTAATTAACTAATGAAACTAATGAAATTCAATCTAAATTATAAAAGCGATTTAAAAGTATTTTTATAAATATGTTTAAAGGAACCTAGGATTGCAAATCCACCACTAGCTTCATAATAGGAATATTTATGCATTCAATTAGATTATTAAGTTGGATGATAATGGAGAATTGTATCTACAAGCCCAATTTCTCCGTCAAGAAAATAACTATGGTTCAAGCACCAACATAATCCATCTTCGGTTAGCATGAATTATTCCACACTAAACTAGGGTTGTGGTATAATCCGTCTAACCTAGGCATGGACTATTCAGATTCTTGATAGCACAATTCGATAAAGCATCATTACATGTAAGTAATCTATACAATCACAGCACATATAGATCATTGAGCACATCACAATCAAAATAGATCTAAGACAAGAATAAACTTTAAAAGTGATGATTTAATCAATTTGAAACACGATTTATTTATAAAAATCCTCGGAACTTGTAACTGTCATCGATACATAATAAAACTAAAATAAAAACATAAAATACACCCTATTATTTGGCTAGGGTTTCATTGAAACCCTAGATCTTGAGTTTAGTTGTCCATAGAAGTGGTAGATGGAAAGTAGTTGATGGAGGAGGCCATGTCAATCCTTGGTCTTCTTCTTCTTCTCCTTGCTTCCCTCCCTTCCATGGCTAAAAGTATGTATATATGGTTGTATGTAGGATGTGTCTCTTAATGACCAACCCTTTAATTGAAGTAAAATAGGGTATATATAGATTTACAACAAGTTTTGGAAGCTTTCCTAACCCGAAACGCACTAAAACTGCTATATTTTGCAATCTGGATGTAATTAGGCAGTTTCGTTCGCGTAGGAATCATCAGTATACTGAAATACACAAGTTCCATTTTTACACATGTCACGCGAGCAGACCGCGCGAGTGCGATATTGGGAGGTCGCGAGAGCGAGTCGCGCGAGCAATTTCTGGGATTTCGCGCGAGCGGGTCGCACGCGCGATGTGGATTTTTCAGCTTCTTTTTGCTTGCTTTTTCACCCTGTTTAGCCTAGTATACTTGATTTCTTCCAAATCCTGTCAGAAAATAGAAAATGAAGTAAAAATATACAAAAATAGGATAAAAAGGTACTAACAATCGCACGTTAAGGCATATAAATAAGATTTGTTCTCTATGTTTGTGTTTGCGGACCATTCCCATTCCCGGTGCTTGTCGCTGCTATTTCACTGTGTTCGATCGATCGAACTGGGCTCAAGCGATTGAACCCAGTCCCATTTCAATCGATCAAACTAGGCTCGAGCGATCGAACCTTGTACCTTCTCAATCGATCGAACATTCTTTGATCGATTGAACAGAAGCAGTAGCAGTTTCTTTTCCTTTCTTCCCTGTTTTGATTTATTTTCTTGTTTTTCTTCCATTTCAAGTCTTTTGCAATGAACCCTATCATAGGGTATCACAAGGTTAAGCCTCTAGATCTCACTATTCCAGACCCGGTACCCGATCACGGGTTTCAGAATGCTGAAGAACGCGTATGGTTCAACTGCTACTTTAACACGCTTAAGGTTATGTTGGAGTGACCACTAGAGTCCGTGTGGCTATCAGCTCCGTGGTTCCTGGCACGGATTAGAGACAAGCCTCTCTGGTATGACATGTTGATCCAGACCAAAAGATCAACATCAACTGGGCTCGTGAAGCCTGCTCTTCGATGATCAAGGATCCCGCGACCCCGTTCACATACCAATCATTCTTTCGCAGGCACGAGATCATTTTCAACCCTGCCATAGTATCTGCTACTCTGGGGGTATCCGAGGTGCCAGATTATTTATATCCACAGTTACCAGGAGCCCCAGAGATCCCTCCAGCCACGATTATCCTTGAGCTTACAGGAGGCGCTGTCCAGTTTTGGAACGGCGAGTCGCTCATCGAGGATAGGTTTCTTACTGAGGACTATCATGTCCTCCATCTAGCATTGGTCAATTGCATATTGATGACTTCTTACCACGAGAAGTTGGCAGCATGGTATGCTCAGGCTTTGTATTCTATTGGGACTGGACAGCGGGTCTGCCTGTCTCGCCTCTATATCGACTTTTTCATACAGCCCACGCGGTACATTGCTACCAAGCGCCATCTGAAGGGCGCTTGGCCTATTCATCGGGTTATTGAGTGGACTGAGCTACTTCCTTTGGCCACAGATACGATTACTCAGGCTTCTAGTCGATTTGGCGAGACAGCAGCTCGTCGTTCTGATAGGCAGAAAAAGCGTAAGCTGAAGGGAAAAGCTAAGGTCAGGGAAAGAGGAGGATAGGATGAGGCACCAATACTGAGGGTGCGGCTTCTGGGACACCCACAGAGGTTGAAGAACTAGATTCTGATGACAAGGTTGATCCTCGTATTGAGGCTGCGCAGTTCGAGCTGAGACAGTGGTCTCAGGCTCCCGCCTAGGGAGAGACTTCTTCTTTTGTGCCTCGCCCGACTGTTCATGAGTTACTTATAGAGGAGAGAGAGGCCCGGATCAGACTCGAGGGCAAGATGGACTGCATGACGACTCTACTTGAGGCTATATTGATTTAGATAAGGGGTCGACCAGTCTCTACATACACCTCCACCACCCACTACCGATCCTTCATCCTCAGCTCTACCTCCACAGGTAAATCCTGCTGCTCCATCTACATCGGCGGCACCGCCTTCTTCTGAGACACCACTTCCACCACCTCTAGTCGTATCATACCCATTATTTTCTACATCAACTGCCACGATTACGAGTGACCCGACAACGGTTACTACTATTGCTGAGGGTGGAGATGTGGATGCTCTAGACGTGCTAATCGAGATCTTATCCGATGTCACCGATGATGCTTAGCTTATGCTAGTTCAGTGTTTCTGGACGTTTGGGTTGTTTATGGTTGGTTGTTTTTGTTTTCTCTCCCCTTTAGTAGTTGTTCTTGTGGTTGTTATTAGATATTTTAGACTGTTTGGTTGGTTTGGCTATTTTGGACTTTGGTTTTTATGGACTGTATTATCACTGTTCTGTTGTGTTCATAGTTTTATCATTTCAGTGATTAGTTCTATTTAATGCATTGGTGTCATGCTCTATCTTTTCATTTTTTTATTTGATCTTTGCTGGTGGGAGTTTGTATGCCTTTGTTACAGATTGTTATGCTTGCGGTTATTGCGATACTTTATCAGGTGATATTTTTCTAGCTATATTTGAAAATCAACTTCTGCAGACATTGCAGTTTTCAGTTGGGGGTAGGATGTAAATAGATAATCACCTGCACATGTTTATATTTAGCAATCTAGATCACATTATTCCACATTTCATACAATCTCGATTAGAATTGAAGTACATCCACAGTTTGAAAACAAATAAATTACCAAAAATTTCAAATTTTAAAATTTCTAACTATTAAGGAATTGTTGAATTGAATTGGTAGAATAACTTTGAATATTCACTTCTATTTAGCTGTTTTCAAGCAATGACACAAGCATTTTATTCTCATCATGTTATGAATTAAGTTCACGCGTTCTTCTAGTTTCACTAGGTTAAATGCATATGTTGACCATCGTGTATCCAAAATCCATATGCACATGTTAATAGTTATGCAGAAAACCTCAAATAAGAGTTAATACAACTTTTGTGCTGTAAGGAATAAGTAGTGGAAACTAGTCACCCTTAGTGAGCTTTTGAATCCAATCTTCAATTCTGAGAGAATTATCACATTAAATTCGAATTGTTTTTTCTTGAATAAGCGTATTAAATCCGTTGAATAGTCTCTAATTCTTTATTTTGGCTGCCTATTAGAGGAGAACGTTAAGGATTTACCAACTAAACTCAATGAACATTGAAGCGTTAAAACTAATAAGTTGAGAAAATGATTTATGCCATCGTTATTCGCTCCTTACCTTTCCATATACCTGTATCAACATTCTAGAATATGCATTGTTCTCAAACCCACACCTAGTAAATACTGCCAAGTCTATTATGAAAATCTACATCCCTAATCTTTTACTTTGACCTCAACGAACCCCATTGCACATCTAATGTGATTAAATTATTGAAGTATGTGATGAGGAGGGAGTAGTTGTGGGAGGGACCGCATAAAAGAAAAGGAAAGAAGGAGGATTCTCTGTTTAAAAAAAACATGTATGAGAATAGAGGATGGTTGGAATGGAGTGAAATAAAATTACTAAACTCAATCACATGGTGAAGATGTGCAATTTCTTACCCCTCTTATTTCTGCCCTACTATATAAAAATCGAAAAGTCAAAGATTTAATGATTTTTGACAACTTAGTTTGAATATGAACGTGTAATTTGAGTTATCCACGGTATTTTGCTCCTCTAGTAAGGAGTATTCCTTTCTTGAGACTATGTACTCTAAATGTTCGTCTTTTATTGAGTCAGGTGTGAAAGCATTAGTAACTAAACTTTCAATTTTTATCAAAGTTTTCACACCATGTGCGATCATTATTAAACCAGTTTTTGTGAGATGTTAATTCCTGAGTGTAAACCCATGTGAGAATTGAGTTGAAACTACAAGTTCTGAGAGTATGACTGTCTAGACAACTCTAAATAAGGTTATATGCATGGCTGTTAACTTCACACACATACAGATACATGGATGTGATGCATATATTATTTTTATCTTGGTGACATGAGGAGCATGTGAATTTCTTTCATGGTTTGAATGAGGATGATATGTTTTTTGGAGCTAAGTTTACAGTTGTATGGGAGCGAGTGTTTACAAGTTATTCTATATCTTTTTGGGTACATTCACTGCAAACCCTCATGAGCCAACACTCGTCCACTAGGGGGAACCTAGGGGTTTAACGGCTTGCTGCATTTTCTAAATGCAACCGTGATTCCTGCGAAAGTGAGTTAGGTAGTTTCTTTCTTTTCAATTTAGTTTAGTTTGCCTGAGTTTAATTTATTTTATTTCAGTCATTGTAGTAGTAGTTAGTTTGTTTTTATTTTCTCTTTATTGGTAGGGACTAGCAAATTGCTAGTTGGGGGTTGTGACAAGCGGGGGTATTTGTAAAATACAACCGCGCTAAAAGAAGAAAATACACTGATTTAATCTACAATTCCTTTGTAAATCTGCAATTTGCATTACAATGCCAGTTTTTACACGATATGATTAATCTACGATAAGTGTATTGTTTTAGTGGTTATTTGTGCAGATTACTATTGCTGTGTGAGGAACTGAATAAGCAAGATAAAAGGAAGTGCTTGGTTTTAATGAAGGCAATTCAAACATGAAAAGGAAGTTTCGAGGGATCGAAGAGGTCACGAGCGATCGAGGTTTTGATCGATCGAATTATGTTCAAGCGCTCGTAAATCCCAGAAGTTCAATCGATCGAGGGATGTTCGATCGATCGAACATGAATTTTATCAAAATTTATGCGCACGCAGCAGAAACGGAATTTTTAAACCCTAGTCTTAAGTGTAGTATATATATAGTTTTGTATACGACTTTAGTTTTCATTGGTTTCATATAAAGAGATAAAGAGTTTACAGTTTTTTTTTGTAGGTTTTACAGGTTAAGATCGAATGTTCTTGGACTTTCTTCTAGTTTGACCTTAATACAAGTTGCAGGTTCTGTTATTTTGGTTTATTTACAATCTGTTATAATTTTCTGCAACATTAGTAGTAGTAATCGTAGTATTGCATGTTAGATTATTGTTAATCCATAGTTTTTCATAGCTTTCATGTTTAAATCGCAAACAAACAACACTTTAATGAACATTTACGTTAAAAGTTATTTTGTGACTCTCCAGACCATGTCTGCGTAGTCCCCAGGTTGGGAGATCACGATGAAATCATGATCTCAAGCCTCTGTCATGCAGCAGAATAATTTCTGTGTTCGATCGATCGAAGTTCGTTCGATCGATCGGACCAGAGACACTGTCAATCGATTGAAGACATTTCGATCGATCAAAAGATGAAGATATTCGATCGATCGAAAGCGCTTTGATCGATCGAACCCCCTCTGATTCTTGAGAACATTCTGTCCAGTATTCCTAGACTTTCTGCTTTAGAGATTCATTATCAAATTGTCCCCAAATGCTCAGTTTGTCAAAACAGTCTCTGAACTTAAGGCCTTAAGGCATTTTTCTTCAATATCTTTTGCAAACCACCTTCAATGCTAATACCATTGTAGGTGTGAGTCTTAACTATTGTTTAAGACTGTTTTCATGTCTTTCAAATTAACTGTGATGATATAGTCCCGTTCATGAAAGGACTATGGATTCTTTATTCTAAGAGAAATACAGAATACTGTAGAAAATGTGCTCCATTGAGCTTCAATATAATTACATGGTAGATGGCTAGGTCGCGGTGGATTCGTGTAATCCCAACATTTCCTTTTATTAAGAGAAGTACGTTTTAAAATCTCGCTTGAGTTGATTAGTTAGTAGTAGTTTAATTTAATTTAGTTACTTTATTGCTAGTAGACACTTTGCGGAACTCCGTGTTCTACAACTTTTCATATATTGATTTTTATTTTCCTTTTAGAGTTTAATCTAAGTATTTAGTTTATCACCTTCCCTGTGGGATCGACCTGGTCTTAACCAAATTACTACTTGCACGATTACCTACACTTGGGTATAGCACATAAGCACACACATTTTTAGCCGTGTCACATACATATCCCAAACTAGGGGCAAACTTCAGCCACCCACCTCGTTTGCCTCTTATCGTCCTAGCATGCCTAAACAAGTACCAAAAGCAAACATCTGATCAAAATCATACTATGAATGTTTTCAGAAAGCCAAATGTATAAAATAAGGTTCTCCAAGTAACCAAGGTTTCGCTGATAAACAAACATCGAATATTACATAAGCAGGGATAAATGAAAACACAAAAAGTTCTTTCAAAAAGCAATCCCAAATATTAAAGACACTTGGAGGAAAGAAGCAGAATCAGTCAAGTCTAGTTTTATTTTGTGTCTTTATTTCTTCAAAGGTCTCTAGAAATAGGCCCTTGCTCTAGTGGCCCAGCCCCTGATGAAAGCAGCAATAATAGTGGTTTTGACTCTAGAAGCAAAGACCCTCTCAGTAAACCCCTGGGGGACCTCTTGAACTCGCCTGTACTCCCTGGCCAATCGGCGAGGATGATAGAAAGAAGTCTCTCTCAGGCCCATCAGCCACACTCTTTGGTAATCCCCGAGACTAGTGGTCACAACATGAAGGCCCCAACGTCTCACGATCCAGCAAATGTCGGCCTCAGATAAAGCACCCATCATGCTAACCCAATCGGCAGCAGTGTAATGAGAATAAGCACAGCCCTGCAAAAATAATTCGGCGACACATTACCTGTCCATAACTGAATGTGCTAGTAGAGCCAAGCCTGTAACACCAAAGGAACCCCAGAAAGAAGAAGCGTTCCTTGACTGAAAGCGCGATCCAAACCATTACGGGTTTCAGCCAGAACCATGGCCATGGGATTCCTGCTAAGTTTCAGCCCAAGGCACACGTGCACCAAGTCAATAGAAGCACTCGAGAACAGAAAGTGCGAAGTCATGCACAATATCCGAGCAGCACCACAGGTAGCATCATATACGCTAGGATTCCCAGGACTAGCATACCGGGCGATGATGGAAGCAATGTCAAGAACCTCACCATGAATTAGCCAGCGGGAAATAGTAGTAGAACAGTTCAGGTATTCAGCCAAGCCTCGCGTGGGACTGGGGGTATCAGCAGAAGGAAGAATCAAGTCAAAGTCAGAATCAAAGCCAAGGATAGCACGGAACTCCTCAAACAGGGGACATATCTCCAAGCCGTTTAAATTGAAGACGTGGTTCACCGGGTCCCAGTGGACAATAGCGGCACGTATGAACTCAGTGTTTACAGCCATATGGCGAAGAGAGAATAGCTCGGTCAGACCATAGCTAAAGAGGTTGATCCATTCCACACCATCCGTGATGTTCATCCAAGCTGTGAGTTGAGCGGAATCATACAATGCCATATTTTATGTCGCGGCTCTAGCAAAATTCAAAATTTTGGCAGCACATCCCCGTTTCACTAACTATCCCACCTGCAAGGCAAACACACTCACTATCACAAGGCTGCTAATCGTAGTAACATCAACAATCACAGAATCACAATGCACATATATCATCACACAACCACCAACCAATGTAATCATACAACTGCGCCTTCAAATCGGAAACTATTCGGCTCAAAAGGCAAAACATCATAATACTCTGTCAAGGGTGACACATCATCCTACACATCATCCTACACATATCATCCTACACATTGTCTTAAACATTATCCAAACAGTCACATTATTCACTAGTATAACCCAATTGAAAACATAAAATGGACACAAAACGAAAATCCCCGCTTAGGAGGCCTCAGTTTTCCTCTTCTTCGTCTTCTGTCGGGCCACCTGGAGTGTATGTCAGCGATGGTCTCCTCCTGCCACCTCTGCACCTCGGCCCGGTCCTCGATGAGCCAGTACCACCCCCACGATACTGCACACATAAATAAAATGAAAGCAATCAGTAGAGAAACAACAAAAAGTACAAAAATAAAGTCGAGTCAGAAACTTACCAAGGACGCCATCTGACTAGTGGCGAACTGCCGCATACTGTCCATCTGTCAGGGGTAAAATCAGGATTAGAACCTCATAACCCTAAGGAGTGCAAAATTAGAGATATACCCGATGGTCTCGCGTGAGAACCAAACACCTTAAGCTAGCCGCCATGGCGTGGCCGTCCTCACCAAAACTCCAAGGAACGTTGAGGACGCCTGCTGGCTGGGTAGGATACCCACATGTGACCCGTGGCACCTCTATAACCTGGGGAGAGCCATCTGCACATAAAACATTAACTGTCCAATCCCAAGGAGGGATAGGATCGAAAACTGGGGGTACCTATCTCCTGTACATCTCGCGAAGCTGTAGGCACTAAATAAGTTAGGAAAAAGATGAGTCAAAAACATAGGCAGTGGATAGAGAAAAAAACGTAAAAGAAAACTCACCTACAAGAGTAGGAAGTTAGGCATCAGGAAGCGGCCATGGTAAGCCTCGTAGCCGGTCTCAGAGAGAAAGTGATCCCAAATATCGGTACCAGCTAAGGCCGCCAGCAAAGCATCGCCAGAAAGGTCATCAGCATCCATCACAGGGGAGGATCATGAGGGACGCGATACCTCGGACCTCCAACCACCTGCTGAGCCACTCGCTTGCCGAGGAACCATTGCCTGCTCTTGGTACTTTCCATCAGAAGTCGGCAAGAGAAAAGGGGTTTGACGGCCTGTATCTCCTCTGGGGCAGCATAGGCAACGCGCTCCGAAGGCGTCCAATCAACTCTAGCGGTTGTCAGCCCAGATAAGAAGTTTCTGAGGAGAACAATCCAATGAGCCCAACTCTTTAACCCGACAACATCCCTCCGCCATCTCAAGCCCCAGGGGAACAAAGGTATAGGAGCCATGCCATCCTCATCTTCACCTGATTCATCAGCAGGGGAAGGAGCCAACATCTTCAGGTACTCAAAGCTTCAAAGCTGCACAGACAAAGAGAAAATCAGAAAAGCCGAAAGAAAAAGAAGTTGCAGTACATATCTCCCAAGCTCGCCAGAATCCCCCCGTCAATTTAACATCACCCCGGGAAACTTCACCCATATGCTTGTAAAGGTGGGCCAGGGCAGCACCGCCCCAGTCATAAGAGGAGATCTCACCAATGGTCGCCAGACAAGAAAGAAGCCTCAAGCTTACCTGGTCATTCCGTGTCTCGAAGATCGAGCAACCAAGGACATACTGAAGAAATACCCTCAAAAGCTGAGAATTATTCAGGTTTTGATTCCCTCTGCCGTAAGCCCGGTAAAACTAGCCGCAAGGGAACCAGAGCCTCTCCAGATTAGGAGGAACTGCCCTAATCAACATCTTGATAGCCTCGGGATCAATCTCATATAAGTAGTCTCGAATCAGGCGCTTCCCCGCCAACCCTCAAATCGGTAATCATAGAAAAATCAAAAGGTGTCATGGTCATCTCACCAAATGGCAGGTGGAAAGTATCGGTGGTGTCCCACCATCTCTCAGCAAGGGTGTAAAAATGCGCCAGATCGTTGCTACTCTTTAAAACTAGGCGGACAAAGCTGCCAAACCCGGCATCATTTACCATTCTCTTGACGGCAGGCGAGAGTTGGGTGTACCACAAAAAAGCGTGAGCAAGGCTACCATAGCCCGTCAATGTCACTTCCGGCACCTGCACATATCAAAAATGACAAAAAATGAGCACAAAATCACTATTCATGACCCAAAGTCCAACTTCACAAAATCAACATACGAGCACAAAACAAGCTTCCAACAAACTCTAGGTGCACACTACTGTCCATATAACTAGCACAATGCACAAGATAGTCCTAAACTATCGAAAGTTTTACATACCAGGCTCGCTAGAGCTGTGACAGAAAGATGATGTTGGGGGTCCCGTAAAATCAAGTTCGGGGTTTGGCTCTCGGCTTTCATTCGTTCCTTGGACTTCTTAGACGGTCTCCTCGAGCTCGAAGCCATGGATCAGTAAGAAAATGGAAGACTAAAACTAAACTTTCTTCTTGAAAAATGGAACAAACCAAAACACCAATCAAAATTCTAATCATGGAGAAAGATTACTCACGTGAGTGCGCACAAGCTGTATTTTGACGAATTTTGGCTCCAAAACCACCCCGAAATGGCCAAAAATGATCTTGAAATGCTCAAAAACTCGAGATATACAAACATGGATTCCGGCCACCCAGTGCTGCCATGGCACTGGCGAACTGCCGCCGCGACAGTGGCCTAGTGCCGTCGTGGCACTGCTCCCCACATGCCCCACTTTGCTATGTTTTAGCCCGTTTTAGCCCGTTGGTGATCCCATTTAGCCAAGATTTATGAGGTTTTATCCCCAGAAGATCCATTTTAATCCCAACAAATTCAGTTAATCCCCCAAGGACAGAAACAGAAAGATATCAGCTCCTGAAGGCCGTAATTGGCTTTTCGGACAGACCAATGCAAAGATTTGATCAACCGTGAGAGATTCAGAGATGGGTCCTGGTTCCCGATCAAGAAATAGTAAGAGAGATCCCTGAGAGTCCTACATAATCCCCTGAGGATAGAAACAGAAAGTTATCAGCTCCCGAAGGCCTGCATCGGCTTTTTGGACCGACCAATTCAAAGGTTTGATCAATCGTGAGAGATTCAGAGATGGGTCCTGGTTCCCGACCAAGAAACAGTTAAGAGAGATTCTCCGAGAGTCCTACATCATCCCCTGAGGATAGAAATAGAAAGACACCAGCTCTCGGAGGCCCCGACCGGCCCTTTTGGATTGAGCGCGAAAGATTCGATCAACCATGAGAGATTCAGAAATGGGTCCTGGTTCGCGATCAAGAAAAGAGAGATTCACTGAGAATCCTATGTCATTCCCCGAGGACAAATATGGAAGGATGCTAGTTCCCATTATCCCTAGCAGAAAGTAGCAAAAGCAGAACCGACTCCCAAAGATCGGTCATCAGGAATAACCAGAACATCGCCCATGTCCAGATTTTGAAAACGTGCACCGTCGTTCCACGACTACATGTCTCCTAATTATCATAAGCTTTCACACTTATCAGTGTCACAAGATCCCTCGGTCACCTTTCATTATCATCCTCTGGGACCCCACGTTCGATTACATTTGTTTGCGAAGCACACTTCCCGTAATTTAAGAAGTTTTCCCAAGACCCAGAGTCTTCAACACCTTGGAACCCTTACCAGGATCAACCACTGCATTAGATTCAACACTAGCACAACACAAGTCCACTCAAGGTGGCACACACCCCACAGCACCAGCTCATACTAAGATCGAAACACTAAACATGATAGGACTCAGGACCCAATTCATATCACTTATATGAATTGCATATCATTTCATATCATAACATCTGACTATCTTATTGTGCGTGTGCGATTTGTTCCTTTGTGCCCCGAACTACGTCCTGGTCTAATTTTCCTTGGGATACGTAGGCAGCTCACAAAGAGCACGACCAGCCCTGGCCCCAGTATCATGTTTTCTATCATTACATCCTTTACGACACTTTTTATCCTAAATCTATAGCCTCCAAAAAGACCTGTCTCTTCAAAGCTTTGGCACTTGCTTGTGACATACGTTACCTCGCAAGTTCATGCCAAAGAGGGACAAACTGTAGACACCCCATTTTGTCGGCTATCAGATTTAGGAGACCTATAGCTTAGGGGTTCACAATGATTGTAAAAGACTCAAAAAGGACTCCTAAAAGTTAGTGCCATCTCTCAGAATGCTCAGAATGACCAAAATACCCCTAAAAGCCCGAACGCTCCCGGATTCGGACCAAATGTTCTGGAAACGCGCTACGTCGTAAGAAAAACAATAAAATAAGTTCTAAATCAAGACCGGATGAAATCTTCGGCTCCCAGAGACCCCCAGAGGTCTCGAAAGTTCCTAGAAAGTCCCCGTTGACCTGTTTGACCACGGTTTGACCTAGTTTGGCCAAGTTTGACCGAAGTCGTCCGAATTCACCAAAAAGTTTCGGGATCATTCTAGATCATGTGGAGAGCAATAAAATGAATTTTAAAAGAAAATCGAACGAAAACGACAGCTCCAGGGAGATCGCAGAGGTTTCCAGAACTTCCCGGGAATCCCAAATTTGACCAGTTTGACCAAAATTTGACTTTGAAGCCGGAGCACCGTATCATTTTTCAAATATTTTTCATAGATACTAGAGGTCGATAGCGTTTCAACGGTATGTCACACATAAGTTTTGGATTTAAAACGAATTTATTATGAATTTTTGAAGGTGAAAAAGGCGATCAAATCAGCTTTTATCACAAATACCGCAAATGTTTTCAAAGTGACCTATCTCTGAACTACTTGTTATGTAAAGTGGACTCCATTAACTTTCCAACGGTATATCACAACCTCAATTTGGAGTTCTTATGCATTTTTTGAGAATTTTGGACGAAATAGGGCCTTTTCGCGAATACCGGAACCTCTGGGGGCGTAAAAAGGATTATCTGGACGAATGAGGAGCAGTGCCACTGCGGCACTGGCCCACTGCCACTGCCGCAACACAGACCCAGTGCCGCCGCGACATTCTTCTCCAGAATGGTATTTGTTTTGTAATTTCTTTTGATTAATTGAAAACCAAAACGACGTAGTTCTATGTTCACAGATGTTTGGGACCAATGGGAGTACTTCTAAAACCCCAAAATCACCCCAAATTGGCCTATATAAACCCCCTTGGCTTCTCATTTTGGGGTGTCAAATGTAAGCTTTGAATAATTTTTAGAGAGAAAGTTGTAGAGATAAGGTTAGAATAGAGAGAAAAGAAGCTTCCTTCTTTGATTTTCAAACAAGAAAGTGAGTTCTAAACTTTGTTTTTACTTCATTACTTCCATTTTAATTCATATTCAATACACCCAACCACCATCTTAGTGAGCATTTAAGAGAGAGGAAGTTAATTCCATGTCTAATGTCACTACATATGAGTGAAACAGCAAGCTACAAGCCCAATACATCATTAAATATTATCAATTGATTGTTTATATACTTGCTTAATTGTTTATATTTGTTCATCTTCTCTTACCTCATTTCTTTTTTTGTTTTCTTTATTTACTTACTAGTCTATCATCATCTAGATGATGACATGAAGTTTGAGGTGAGTGAATCCTTATTGATAGTAGCTCTTGAACTCAAAAACATGTATGATAGATGATGATTTCAACTTCAATACATTCATATGTATTCATGAAGTTGTCTTTAAAATGTAAATAATACTTTCCAACAATCTTGGAGGTTCTTGATGATGAGTTTGATGTTGACATTTTAAGTGGTTATAATCTTAATTAAGTATTGAAAAAATGTTTTCAAAACCCCCTCTTAAACCCCTCATTTTGATTTCAAGAAATAAACCTTGTTTTATCAAAACCTTCAAAACAGTGAGTCATTTAACTTCAAAGAATTATTTTGAGTTCAATTCTTAATATATGAATGCAAGACCACTTAGAAATTCTTTCTAACTCGTTATAGAACACCCTTGATTTTTGGCTTGACTTGGAAGCACTTGAAAGGGGACCATTTTTGTCCAAACATTCCTTCCAAACATTCTGCCTCTGCTGTCACAGCAGCTAGGTTGACTTTCAACTTGTTTTACAGAAAACTTTTCTAAAACAAGTGGTCCCAAATTATTTTTTCCTTAAACTTCAATGTCTTAGGGAACGTTCTTTATAATATGGGCTTCTAGATCTTTTGTTTTCATTTTCTAAAAGTTTCTAACATTTCAGTTGACAGTACGGACTCTATTTCTGAATAACCTCTATTTGTTATATGATTTCTATCAATCTGTGATAGTTATTAAAGATTGGATTTTTGGGTTGTGTTCTAGACACAATAAGGAAGAGCTCCATAAAATATCATGCATTGAAAACATTTCTATCCCCTCTTTTCAATTTCTAGAAGATCATGTTACTGTTCTGTCCACTATTCACAGTAAGCATATTTTCACTTCCACCCTTTGATTTGATGCTTACATGTACTCCAAATTAGCTCATGTCTTAGAAAGTAGTTCATACTACATTGGTACATATCCCATGATTTCATTCATTCACTCATTCATACACATTTTAGATTTCTAAGTCATTCTAGGAATCCATGAACATAAAACACACTACAACCTTGGCACATTCTAGATACATACATTGCATCCATGCAAAGATTTGGGGCTTTTGTGACTCCTAATCTAAGAATATTATAAGGAATGAACTTGATCACATGTCCATGCTTCCCCTCGATCTAATCATCCTTTCTCATCCATCCCGAGGATTAAGAGATCTTCTTTTCTCAAAGATTAACATGCATCATTCTAGCTTGCTAAGCATCCTGGTTTTCTTTGATCTATTTGTTTCAAGAACAATTCATGTCCCCTTAGATTAGGAAAACTTTATTACTCGATATGTGATTAGATGATTTTTCCTAGGTTTGTTTTGTGTGATCTTTCACTTTGAATTGTGTGATGCTTGGCTTAGATCTTATGAATGATATCTTATCTTTAGATCTTCCATTTCAAATTTTCTTATGTGATGTAATATACTATCATAGTATTAATTGTCGAACCATACATAGTATAAGATGATTATTTGGATGCTAATTGAGGCCCGTCAAGAGACGGGGCGAGTTGAGGGTGTTTTAGTCGCGACAAAGGCTCCTTCCTCTCTCGTACGAAAATCCCGAACCAAGTTCTTTGGCTATGAAGGGCCGGTGCCCTTTATCCA
The DNA here is from genome assembly GCA_033977485.1 of Hydrangea macrophylla. Taxonomy (NCBI): domain Eukaryota; kingdom Viridiplantae; phylum Streptophyta; class Magnoliopsida; order Cornales; family Hydrangeaceae; genus Hydrangea; species Hydrangea macrophylla. The sequence continues at coordinate 17,273,426 of CM066988.1, forward strand.
TTTGGGTGAGTCAAAATTAGGTTTCTTGGTTCCTTAAAGACCAAGTGGCGACTCTGTATCTGTTTTCAACAGACCATTTTCTTTCTTTGATCTAAATCAATTTCAAACAAAAACAAGCAAGTGGTGGAACGCTGCGTGTCCACAGGGTTCTGAGTGAATTTTTAGAGGACCTATTTCTAAAATCTTTAAAATTTTACATATAATTATGTAATTTCTAAATGACCAGGGGGGTCTATTGCCCACCCTGAACCCTTGGTGGCTCCGCATTGTACATAGTTATGTGTAGAATTTGTTTTATGTCAACATTTTTCAATCTTATGGAGTGTGTGTGTAACAACCTGTATTTTCATTTATTAATTAAATTTAATTCCAATTTTTTTTTCCTATTACTTGTTTGATTATTTAGAATTCTTTAATTGGGGTCAAATTGAAATTTTTATAAATACAAGAATACCTATGTTTGCTTTGACAACTGTATTTTCAAGAAGGTGAAATTGTTTACTTTAATTCAAACTATATTTCATAAAACCAAAATTATTTCCTATGTTAAAATGATTTTTCTGTATTTTTGTGGTGATCACAGCGCCACAAAAATACCAGTTAATGAACGAAATCTGTCCACGGCGCTATGAACTCCCACAGATTTTGGATTCTACATCAATCAGACTTGACATATGTTTTGAACTCATTAAATGCAACCAATCATTGCTTATGTCTTGTTTGGGTAATGCAACTGTGTGTGTGTTAAACTAGTACCATAAGCTTAATACCCAAACACCCTAAGAGATTCCTAGATAATTTGCTTATACCTTGTTTGGGAGTGCTGACTTTGTGTGTATGGTGGTAGTGCCATAAGTTGATTTTTCCAAACTGTATACACCCCAATTTTGACCAAACGTCGAATTAAGGGGAGTGTTACCTCTAGATCTGATGAGGACAATGTCCGACCAATCTAAGACTTCCAATGGTGATTCAAGCTCTTCGAAAGGCTCTGCAATTCAAACATAAAGAATGAAAGAAGAAAATAGAAGAATAGAAGAAAATGGCACATGCCACAAATTACAGCAGTCATGGGTTGCTATTGCGGCACACTCTGATTGCTGTGCGACAGTCAGTAAATGCCACTGCGGCAGTTACCGATGGTCGCAAAATTACATCAATTGCCACTAAAAATAGAATTCTAGAAAATCCAGCAGTCCGCGGAGTTGTCTGAGGCATTCAGTAAGTGCCGCTCCGGCACTCATTGAGTGCCACTTCAATCTCCGTTGAGTGCCGCATTTTTGTGGCTGCCAGCTTTCCAATAGTACATTTTGTACCTTCAAAAGGACTTCAGAAATTAGGGTTTTGCCCCTGAAAATACTGAAATACCCTTTCAAAATTTGCCTATATATATGGGATGGATATCCCATTACAAAGGACTTTTTTTTTGGAGTATCTTAACTTGTATTCTTGAATCTCTTTGCTTTAAATCTCATAAAAAACTTATAAAACACCATTAGGAGCAAGTTTTCTAGAGAGGAAGTTGCATGAGTTAGAAGGGAAAGAGTTTGAATCATCTTTGAAAGACTTCCAAAGACTTGAAAGTTGAGGATATTTGGAGGTAACCTCTAAGTTAATTACCCCTTAATTAAAGTTCAATCACAATATATAGGACTCCAGAAGGTCCTTTGCACATACCAATGTTGTGATTGAACTTCTATTTTATTGATTTAGATCAAAATGACCTTAGGTTTATGATTAAATGAATCATGAAGTGAATTTAGATATTACTTGAGCCTTGATTTCCTTTTCTTTTTCTCTTTGTAATCATCTCTTAGAATTCATAAGCCTTTCAATGTCTTACTTGAATCTATTGACTTGAAATCCTTTAGTATCCTTGTAATCTCATGATTTACAAGAGGATTAAAGTTCATATTAGTATGTTTGGTCAATGAATATAAACCTACCTCCATGGTTTAGATTCATTATTTTGAGATTTCATGAAATTTATTCATGCTCGATTAAGGTCTATAAGTATGAGTGTCCTTAGTCTCCAATGACCATCAAATGGGTGGATAAGTAGTTTAGGTGAAGCCAAACTTAATGGTTTGATAGCTAAAGTTAACAAATAAAAGGTTAACTTGACAATGATGCAGTGAGTTTATCGACCACTTTTGATCAAAGATTTTTAGTTAAATAACGAACCATTGGAATTGAATGAAAGCAATTGGAGAGTGTCAATAACACAAAGTGTTACCACTGTGATTTTTGTTTTAATGAGACATGTTTAAAGTTGTTTGGTCATGAGTTTTGTAAAGTAACTATAATCTGTCCAGAGTTTCAGAATAGTAACACCTTCTTGAAATGAGTAAATTAGAACCTTCATCAAGTATTCTTGGCTCTAAATAATTTTTTCTATGAATTTTAATCTATTAATAAGATCTCCTAAAGAGATTAGAGTCTTCATAATTTGTTTACTATTTTTAGAAAATCGTACAAAATCTCTGGACATAGAGTTGTAGATTTCTGAGTGATGTCTAGTGTTTGTCTAATTTCCAGAGATTGAACCATTGATCTTTGACTTTTCTTTTTGGGTTGGAAACTAGACTTACAAAGGCATCTTGTGTCCAAAATTTATTGACATCAAACCATGGGAACTATGCTTTTCTAAATTTTGAAGTTTTGATATGCTTTCAGTAATTTTCAGAATTTTGTGACAGATTTGACCAACTTTGTAAATAATGGTCCAAATGATTTTTCTATGACCTAGGGCTTAAACCATGTTTTAATAATGATCAATTAAACTTAAATATAGAGGCTAAATGATCCTAATCAATGAATAATTCATAGCTTATTCTTGTTCATGTTTATATATCTATATGCATTCATCCATGTGGTTTGATACTTATAATTAGGAGTTATTTTTTTAGATTAAATTGCACTTGATTGTACCTAATTATGAGTTTCCTTGTGATCATGTTGGGACTATGTCTCCTCTAGATGGACATTACATTGGCTCCTAGTTGAGACTTGCATATCTATACAGATTTTGTGTTTCAAACTAATTGGAAGGAATCCATGATATGTCAATCCTTTCATACTTGATAGATTTAAGCTAGAAGTTTAGGAATGTTATTTTAGATTCAACATTATATCTTATCTAAAGCATGTGGACTAACTCTTTGTTTTATAGGGCCATTAAGGTATGATTTCTCAAACCCCTCTTTAGCTTATTTAATTTCATAAATTTATTAATTTTTCGACGTCATGCGCGACGTTTTAGGTCTTGCCTTATGCGTATGTATGTGATTAGTGACCCTTTTCTTGGGATTCCTATTTTTGTGTGCATTGCATGTTTAATATTCGCAGCTGGATCCCGGGTAAGTTCTCTAGTTCCCTATTTGCACATCATTTCTCTTGCTACTTGAATTATATGGATTTTGAATGATATTTAATCATTAGCAATCTTACACCATTTTAGACATGCTTTTGCAATATATATTTATATATATGTATTAGTTGAGGGCATGCTTAGATTACTAAATTCGATTAAAAGGATGTTAAGTAGAGGCTTATCACGAGATAGGATGAGAGGGGGTGTTTTAGTTCGTTGGGATCCTTCCTCTCTCATTCCATAATCCCCGGACCTGGTTAATCTCTGGTTTCCAAAAAATGTTGGTTTGCTTTAAAATGGTTTCTTAATTTTTCCTTTTAAAAATTAAGTGGTGACTCGTGTTTTGTGTTTTGAATTTAGAAAGAAATTTAAAAAGCCGTGGGTAAGAAAATGCGTTATCCACAATCTAGCGATTCTGCTGGGGATCGAACCCAAAATCTCTAGTTTCGCAGACCAAGAATTCTTGCTTTTGTGTTCACTCGAGGATTAGACTTGAAAGCATCCTTTTAATCAAATTATTTTGTGTACTCGTTGCATTGCACTCGCAAGTCTCGCCAATCGATTGCACGGAACTATGACCTTGGAGGCTCTAGGCAACCCGGTCGGTCAAGTTATCATGGGACCTTGTGATCACCCTTGATCTCGTACCATGTGTTCGTATATGAAGCATCCTATCAGATGTATGCCAAGGGTCCCTTATTTGACCAAAACCCGGCCTTTGCATAATAGTTTTCATAGAACCTTTCAATCTTAGGAAATTAATTCTCGAATAGGATTTATGTGCTAGGGATTCTTGTATGCCCATAATGGATTTCTTGAGATGATGACGATACTTGCTTGATAAAGGATGTGTAACCTCTTAATCACTTTTGAGCAATTCCTTTTAATGTCCCCCTGACATTTGGGAACCTGTTTAAACTTGATTAAAAGATTACATCTCTCATATCCTGTTAACTAAGCATCATTGACCTTGTATCTGAATTCATGAAAAGTGCGATTATTATCCAATCATGTGATGCTCCTACTCAAGAATCTAAAGTTTACTGGTTATGACAAATTGGGATTTTTCATCATCCTTTATCCAAGAAATGTTTTGAAAAATCACTCTTTCAAAGAAAAGGTCCAAGATTTGCCTTTTAAAACAAGTAAAGTTGAAAGCCCAAATGTTTACACATCCTCATCTTTCAAAGAAAGGATTAAAAAAATTCTTGAGAATTATTTTTGAAAAACCTCATCCCCCTAGGAAATGATTTTCAAAATGAATTTCGGAACTTTCAATCACTCGACCTTTGAAAGGATAGCGAGGATCACAATGAAAAGAGAAATTGGCTAACTTGACATGGATGAGGATTCTATATGCTTATGTGTCTATTTGTTTGGACTAGAATTTTCCTTTCTTTTGCATATAGAGTAGGCACACATGCACACATGCATTGCATTCGTGTGACGTATGAACCGTTCATAAAAGTTTCACCAGGTATCTTTCAAAAATAAAAAGAAGAGAGACAATAAAAAATGGTTTTTGAAAAATTATTAAAATTCTTTTGTAGGGAAAAAATAGCATCAAGTTCGGGCACGGTCTGGTTTAGAGGTCCCACAGCAAGGTTAGTAAGAAGGGAAGATGACATCAAAATGGCAGATGAAAGGAATGACGGGGATGTAGCAGAGTTGAGGGCATTAGTGGAGCAACAAGCAGAACATATGAGGCGACAGGCCGAAAACATGAACCGAATGATGGTTTTGATGGAAACGATAGCATGCCTGCCACCTGTTGCAAATCCACCGAATATCGATCCGTCTATTACGAGAGAAGAAGGTTGGTATGATGACCTAGAGATGCCGAGGGCTGAGGTTCGCAGAACAGAAAGAGAAAGGGTGGAAAGAGAAAAGATTGAAAAAGAAAGGGTAATGGCCGAGAAAATAGAAAAATTGGAGAGGGTGATGTGCAAGGCTCATGGGGTTGATACTTATCTGATGGAGTTGAAAGGCCTGTACGATGGGGTTCGCCAGACACTGCCTGTTGATTTTAAAATGCCGATTTTTGATAAGTTTGATGGGATGGGGAATCCTTGTAGTCACATGAGGATGTGTATCTGGGTTTTCCAACCGAGTGGATTGAGCATCACCATGATGGTCATCCTGTTTCAGCAAACTTTAACTGGGGCCGCTCTATCTTGGTACCTCACGCTCGAGCAGAGCAAGGCTAGGATATGGGAGGAAGTGATTAAAGCATTTGTGGCACAGTATGAGTATAACCAAGACTTAGAGGCCATCCTACAGTCTGAGTAGATGGAGGGGAAAGGCAGTTAAGATGGTATAGAGGCCATCCTACAGTCGGTGTATCAGGAAAAAAATGAGGTTTCAGTCAATCAACACTTTCGCTGAAGTCTTTGATGTAGGAATGAGGATAGAGGATTAAATTCAAGAAGGGGTAATCAAGAAGGAAGAACAACCGAATCGATACAGGAGGCAATGCTATAGGTCAAATGGAGGACATTCGGGAGGTCACTCTAGCCCAACCGATGTCAATGCACTGAGTGGACCAAAGAGGAAGTTCAACATAACACCGAGGTGAGGAGGGGACAAACAACCGATAAAGTTTTCAGATTTGGGGGTATCACTGTCAACCGCTCTCAATAGACTACTGGCAAAAGGGCATCTCCGTCCGTTGGAACCTCTCCCCTTACCGAGCCTGCTCCCGCCAAACTTCCGAGAAGATCGTTATTATAAATTCCACCAACAAAAGGGTCACTTTACGGATCGGTGCACAAGGCTGAGGCATAAAATCCAAGACCTCATTAATAACAAGGTGATATCCGAGCCGCCTGTCAAAACTCCTAATGTTACTAGAAATCCACTGCCGAATCATCATGCTATACTACCGCCACAAGGTCTTTATTTCTTGGGGATAGAAGAGACAACCTTTGATCCGTCTAGGCTAATCGCTAAGGCCAGAACACCAGGAAAGCCTTATTAGCTGCCGAAAGATTTGATAATCTGTATAATTGGGAATCAGTCAGGGATATGTAAAGGAGAAGGAACAAAGTAAATGGATTGGTGGGTCCGGGAAGCTAATGATACTAATGTGGATTAGGTGGAAGATGACCTGTGGTATATGAGTGATGAAGAGATGGGAACAGAGAAGGAGGACTTAAAAGTCGTTTTAGAGGTCGACAATTTATGGGGAAAGGAAGAAGTTAGTCATCTAACCCGATCAGGCAGACACTTCAAACCACATGAGCTAGAGGAAGATCACTCGGGGAGGAAATTTGACAAAGGAAAGGGGAAATGAATGAAGAGGAAGAAGAAGACAGGGTTCTGAAGAAACTAAAGAAGACCCAGGCCAGTATCACCATCTGGGGCTTGTTGATCGTGTCTAAATGCCATAGGCAGGTAGTCTTGGATGCTTTGAACCAATCCGATGTTTCTATCGACACAGCACCAGAAGACCTTGTAGGAATGATTAGCAAGATTCTAACCTTGGCCATTACCTTTTCTTCAGATAATGTCCCCCCCGGAGGACCCATTCACAACAAACCACTGTATGCCACCATTGAGTGCTTAGGGAACATCGTACCCACTTGTCTTGTTGACAACGGGTCTACTTTGAATGTGTGACCATTTCGAACAGCCAAGCGAATGGGTCTACATGAGTCAACTTTTATACCATCTGAACAAAAGGTGAGGGCCTATGACAACACTCAGAGGACGATTATGGGAATAATCCTCCTCAATCTCACCGTTGGGCCCGTAGACAAAGAAGCCGAATTCTAGGTCATCAACATCCCCGCCTCTTCAATCTTCTAGTGGCAAGGCCGTGGTTAGATAGCCTTGGTGCCATACCATCTACCATTCATCAGAAGGTTAAGTGCGTCTAGAAAAACAAGGTCTGCGATATCCTTGAGGACAGTTAGGTCCGCCCATCTGAAGCTTTGTCAAGCGCACTGGTTCTGGAAGTATAGTTACAAGAAGAAGGATCGGGTGTAGGAGGGTTTTAATTCATCAACATGATCAAAGAGGGAAGGCGAGAGAGTTCCTACCACTCTATTTTGAACAATATGCAAGCCTGTTGGTCGTAGGGATTATGAAGAAGATGGGTTTCTTCCTGGGTATGGGATAAGAATCTCCAAGGTCTTCTGGAGTTCCTAAAAATCCCTACTCAGACTCATACTCATGGTTTGGGTTATCAGCCATACAGGAAAGAACTAAAAGGAAAGAAAAAGGTCGCTGATGCACCATTGGTCCCGTACCAGAAAATGCTCAACGGGTACTTTGTGAAGGAGGGAGAGGATTTTCCCTTCTGTGGCTTCCCAAAACGATGGGTGGATCAGAAGGATAATTGCTTAAAGCCAGGGTTTGAGATCTTCTTCCCCCATGAATTCTCTAAGTATGAAGACCTGTACCTACAGATCCCTGTTAAGTCTGCTACTGCTAAAGACTGGATTGGTACGCTGGAGGGCCCGGTTATGAAAAACATATTGGATGAGGAATGTACGAAAATTGAGGTAATGGGCCAAGAAGGGGTCGTGAAAGATGAAGCCGAAGAAGGATATGCTAAGGGTTTGGTAGAAGAGGTATAGGAAGAGGACGAAAGAAACAACATAGGAGGACATGAGGTAGTGATGACAGGAGGAGTCGAGATGGGAACAGGGAATCTGCTGGGCTGCCACACTATGGAACTCAAGAAGGGAGTCAACAAGGAATGGCCCTTTGAGTCTAGTGATAGGTATCCCCCCTCCCCGGAGTCTGTAATGGCCCAAATTAGGCGTCTTACTATTGCTATATCTGTTGTAATCATCCCGAACAAAATCAATGAAAGTCTGACTAATTCTTCCTACTCCAATGAACTTAATGAATGTGATGATCATAAGATACCAATTGAATTGCAAAAATTAATTGAAAAAGAAAAAGAATCTGCATGTAAAATCATTGAGGACACTCTAACGATTAATCTAGGAAATGAAGATAATCCTCAAAATGTTTTTATTGGCTCTACACTTGGCAATGAAGAAAGCAAAGAATTGATCAAACTATTAAATGAATTCAAAGATGTTTTTGCATGGTCTTATAGTGATATGCCAGGCATCGATCTAGAAACAGTCTAACATCATATCCCCCTCTTCCCTAATTCAAAACCAATAAACAAAAATTGAGGCGATTGAGGCCTGAATTGGTACTTAAGGTTAAAGAAGAAGTTGAAAAGTAGTTAAAAGCTAGATTCTTGATGGTCACCGAGTATCCTGAATGGATTGCCAATATTGTGCCAGTTCCGAAAAAGGATGGTTGTGTTAGGGTATGCGATGATTATTGAGATTTGAACAAAGCAAGCCCTAAACACGATTTCCCTTTATCGCATATCGACGTACTGGTCGATAACACCGCGGGGCATGAACTCCTGTCTTTCATGGATAAATTCTCAGGCCATAACCAGATTCTCATGGCGCTCGAACATAGAGAGAAAACCACTTTCATCACACCATGGGGAACATATTGTTGTAGGGTAATGCCGTTTAGGCTCAAGAACGCAGGGGCAACATACCAATGTGCAGCTACTACATTACTGCATGACGTGATCCACAAAAAGGTAGAGGTATATGTGGATAATATGATTGTGAAATCTAAGGAGATGAGAGGACACTTGGAGGCATTGAGGAAATTCTTTGGGAGGTTGAGGGAATTCAGAATGAGGCTAAACCCACAAAAATGCACCTTCGGAGTCGCCACTGGTAAGTTTTTAGGATTCCTTATCACTCAAAGGGGGATAGAGGTGGACCCAACCAAAATAAAGGCCATAGTTGAAATGCAACCGCCGAAGAATGAGAAGGAATTGAGGGGGCTTTTGGGAAGAAAATAGTTCATAAGCCGTTTCATTTCAAAACTCACCCTAACATGTGACCCGATCTTTAAGCTGCTTAGAAAAGGAGAGAAGTTCGAGTGAGATACCCTATTCTAACAAGCCTTCGATAAGATCAAAACCTATCTCCAAATCCACCTGTCCTATCACCGCCCTTACCCAGAAGGCTGTTATTACTATACCTTTCTGTGTCTGAATATTTGATGGGATGTATGTTGGCCCAATAAAGAGAAGAGAGGCACGTGGAAAAAGCTATTTATTATTTAAGTAAGAGGATCACCAGATACGAGCTGAAATATTCACCCTTAGAGAAAGCCTGTTGGGCCCTAGTCTGGTGTACCCGTCGCCTTAGGCACTACATGTTAGCCGTTCCCGTAACCCTAATCTCCCGAATGTACCCACTTAAATACCTATTTGAAAAACCCATCTTAACTAGCAGAATTTCTTAGTGGACTATGATGCTGGCTGAATTTGACATCAATTATGTCACTTCCAAATCCGTGAAAGGGAGAGCTATCACCAAATACCTAGCCAACCTTACAATCGAATCCAGAGAAAAGGGTGAGTTCCGATTTCTAGATGAAGGAGTGATAAGGATAGAGGAGAACTTCTGGAAAATGCATTTTGATGGGGCAACTAACCAACTAGGCTATGGGGTTGGGATCATCCTTGTAGCACCCGACAGAACCCCTACCCCTTTATCCGTCAAGCTTAATTAGCTACAACTCAACCAACAACGTGGCATAGTATGAATCATGCATAGTCGGGGTGAAAGCAGCATTGGCCTTAGAAGTAGAGAGGATCGATGTTTTCGGAGACTCTAATTTGATCATATCTCAAGTACAGGGTGACTGGAGGGTAAGACATAAGAAGTTGAGACCGTACCATGACTATCTGGAGAGTTTGAAGGTGCAATTTAAAAGGATATCATTCTATTACCTTCCCCGTGAAGAAAATCAGTTGGCTGATTCCGTATCAGTTTTAGCCTCGATGATACAAATCCCCTCCGGAGTCACCATGATCCCGTTATCGATAAAGATAAGAAACCAACATTCATTTGATATGATCCCAGCCCTAAAATATGAAGGGGAGGTGCTTTGGTACGAGGATGTTTGGAATTTCATTAAGGAAGTAAAGTACCCCGAAGGAGCTTCAGAGAAGGATAGGAAGGCGATTCGAATATTCTTAGCCTAGTTTGTGATTTATACGGATAAGCTATGGAAGAAGTCATACACTGGATATAATTTGGAGTTTTTATATGGATGAGAGGCTAAGAGAATGATGGAGGAAATACACAAAGGAGTTTGTAGACCCCACATGAACGGGCATATTTTGGAAAAGGAGATAATTCGACAAGGGTATTACTGGACAACCCTAGATAGGGACTATTGTGAATACGTCAGAAGGTGTCACAAGTGCCAGATCCATGCAAATCTGATGCATACCCCGCCTTCCCAATACTATAGCATGACCACGCCTTGGCCATTTTCTGTGTGGGGTACTGATATTATTGGCGAAATAGTTCCAAAAGCCTCTAATGGACACCGATATATAATTGTGGCAATCGATTATTTCACTAAGTGGGTAGAGGATGCATCATACGCAACTCTGAAGGCTAAAGATGTGTTGAGTTTTATAGAGAAGAACATAATTTACAAATATGGGGTCCCAAATGAGTTTATTTCAGATCATGACAGTCATTTCCAAGGAGAAGTCATCCTACTCTTTGAGAAATACAATATAACCCGGCACCAATCATCTCCGTATAGACCACAAATGAATGGAGCAGTAGAACCAGCAAATAAGAATGTCAAAGCAATCTTAGGAAAAAGGATAGACGCGTATAAATATTGGTGCGAGAAACTATCGTTTGCACTATGGGAATACCGAACCTCCGTGAGAACCTCTATGGGGGATACACCGTATTCTTTGGTTTATGAGATGGAGGCTGTCCTTCCGGCTGTAGTAAAAATACCTTCTCTCAGGGTTTTGGCAAAGTGTGAAGTAAACAAGCTAGAATGGATTCAGAGGAGATATGAGGAATTGATGCTGCTCGATGAGAAAAGGTTGGCTGCCATAAACCATACTCAAGGATATCAGAAGAGGATAGCTCGTGCTTTCAACAAAAAAGGTTCACCCAGCCAAGGAAGCTTGCTAAGGGTGACCTGATCCTCAAAGAACTGAAAGTGCTTGTTTATGACCCAGAGGAAAATTCAAACCCAACTGGGTCAGGCCATAGATAATTAAGACGCTCCTTTCTGGAAGAGCTACCTATCTTATGGACCTATGGACAGGTTTGAATTTAAACAGCTGATTAACCTCGATCGCCTTAAGAAGTATTTTGCTTGAAACCATTCCTTTCAAAACCTCATATCTTGATGAACTATGCTTAACCTGATTCCCACTCGGGGATACGTAGGCAACCTGCTCAGTTCTGTCAATCTTTAGACTGAACTACTATGGACCTAGTACCCACTCAGGGATAAGTAGGCGGGCTCCTCAAAAGCCTTTTGTCCACGAAAAAACCAAAGAAAATCCTTGTGCTAAACTAGGGGCAAACTCGTGTTTGCCCGAAACCATTTTAAAGCCTCATAACCAGAGGCAAACTTTGTTTGCTAAACCAAAGAACCCAGATAATACACTAAACCCACCTCTGGATCCCCTGGCTGTCAAAATAAGTACTATAAAGGAACAAATGAGAATTCATGGTATAGAAAGATTAAAACTCTATGCAAAACTCAAAGCAAGGAAATAAAGAGCCAAGAAAAGATATTAAGAGGAGAAATTTTCACGACTTAAAAGATTAATCGGAAGGATGAACACTTTCGATTAAACATGTTGGGACATTTCCTAAGATAAAAACATTCTTCGAAAATAAACAAAAAAAATAACATTCAAAGGTGCAGGAAAGTAGACAGGACTTGTCAGAATTTTTGTAAGATAAAACTCTATCCTGCTTTGCTTTCATCTATGTATATCTATGGAGTCTGTCACTTGACCACGGTCTGGATCTGCGAAAGATAGTAGTGGGAACAACTAAAGCCGAAATCCTCTAACAGGGGGTGGCCACTCTGTCATGCCAAGCCTCAGCAAAAGCCTTCATGGTGGAAGGGCGCATGACCGAATTCCTCGCAAAATCTATAGTAATGTCCTCAATAGCATCCTAGAGAAGTCCGTACTAACGAACCACCCGGTCGGGAACATAGAAAGTGGTAGCATACAAGCCAGGTAATTAGATACCAGGCTGCCCTGGAAGTCGCACAGCAACGGAACGGTAAGACCATTACGGGCAGGTCTAGCAGATGTCACCAGGAGAAAGGCCTTGAAGCCAGTCGAGCCAAACATCGACAGAATGGAATAAATGGTGAGTTTCCATACGATCATAGGGAAGTGGCCCACGAAGGTGTGAGGGGTGTATAAAGAGATTAAGGCGTTCCATGAGCCAAACCTATAAGTCAAAAGGTGCTCTCGAAGATAACATGGCCCCAGCAGCGTGGGCGCAATCTAGGCCCATCATGGTCTCACCAAGGACCAGCATGACGACGCTCTTCATCTCCCATAAACCACAAGCAATGGGTATGAGAACGTCAGAAGATGACTGAAAGGGGAAGTAAGAGAGCATAGCTTTCGATAAAGTGCTGCACCGGATAATCTGATACCCGCCATCATAGGAGTCTCCCATGGACGCATAGGCAGAGGAAAGGCGCTCAAAGTTGATATGTCGATCGCGAATAAAAGAGCCGGCCACATTGTAAGATGTATAAAGAAGAGCAGCAAGGTCCTAAACATACCTGAACTGCACCAGAGGAACCGTCAAATCCGCGGAAGGATCTGTGTACAGAATAGCGTTAAGCTCCTCAAACAAAGGACAAACCTCCTCAAAGTCAAAGCAAAAAACATGGAGAGAAGGGTCCCAACACTGAATAGTGGCTCGAAGCAAGCCTTCAATTAGAGACATACGCCAGAAAGAGCAGAGATCGTTCAATCTGAAATATTCGAAGTTGAGCCTATCAATGCCAGAGAGAGTATCCATCCATGGAAAGAGGATTTGAGAGCTAATGGGGGCCATTTGAAAGGGAAGTAGAGAAAGGAGAAGAGTGTTTTGCGGAGTTTTGAAGAGAGGAGGGTGTAAATAAGAGTGGAACTACCCAGAACCCAGGGCGACACTCGATATACTGCGTCGGCACTCACTGGAATGTCGCGTGGCAGTCAGTAATTGCCGTACGGCAGTCACGAACTACCGCTGCGGCACTCAATGATTGCCACACAAGCCTAACCAAGTGTCGCACAACATTATTTTTGGCCAGGACCTATTCGTAATGATTTCAGCCCACCTGCAAACAAAAAAAAAACTGTATATGTAATAAACATGTGCATCAGATTGCATCACGTACAACAAGATGAAGCCATGGTCACATTCATTCATGTAAAAAAAAGTAATAAAAGAAAAAACATTCACCAGTCATAGAAAATTAAAAGAAAAAGGGAAGGACCAAGCCATGGTCACACATACGGTATACAGTAATTCATAAGCAATAGGAGCATGCAGAGAAATAAAAGATCATCATAAGTAATGCAGATGCCTATCCTATCCTGGCTATCCAAGAGCCGTCATCAAAATGAGAATGTGTGTATATGTACAGTCATCCAATTAATTGTGTGTCCTCTCCAAAACACTCAGGAATAAAAAGGAGAAACAAAAGATGAAAGGTAATATTAACCTCGGCCCTGGCCTCGAGTCTGACGTGTGACACGTTTGAGGGGCTCCTCCTCTGACTCTGTGCCACTCTTACTGCCTCCGTCTCCACCTCTCCCTCTACCTCTATCGCTGCCTATATCTCTACCTCGTTCGACGCCTCCATGAGCTCCACTGGGACCTACCCCAAATTGCTGGAGCTGCTACTCAAGCTTCCTCACTCGCAGGGTCAGCATCCAGACATCGTCATCCTGAATAAAAGAGGGAGTGAATAATCCTATTTGTTTGAACTGAAAATGAAAAAGTATAAATAAAGGCAGTAATAGTTTACCCTAGCTCTCGCATAAGCCTCCGCGTTCACCCGCGCCCCGTTAGCCTGAACCATGAAAACAAGGAAGAGATCAGGAAAACAGGAAAGCATGTAAATCAGAATCACTTTTCAAAAGTTTACCCTCCACTCTCGACCGTGAATCCACTCTCTCATGTTGTGAGCATAGAGTAAGCCATCCTCTGTATAGTACCACAGGACATGGTCATACTAAAGAGGAATAGTGGGAGCACCCGCATTATATAGAGGGATCTCAGTCATCCCCAACTCGTCGTAAGAGACCGTCCTAACGCTCCAATCCCATGGCGGAAGAGTTGGAGTCTAAGATACGGCAAGAACGGGCTATAAAGAAAGAGAAAAGAAAATTCAGAATAATTTAAACGGAACTAAATAGAATGAACGAAAAGAAAAAGGAAACTCACCCGAGTCACTTCCATCAGAGAGAAGTTCTTCATCAACTTAGCAGTACGGAAAGCTGCATACCCGTCTGGATGCTCCAGAAACTCTTGAATCGAGAATCTATTTAGGGTAGCTATGAGCGGACTACCCTGAGTGTCTCTACAGCTCTCATAGAAGCAGGTGGAGGACGTGTCTTAAAATACCAAGGAGCCATCAGCGACTGCTTGGTCACTCTCTCTCTTAAGTACCATCCCGAGCATCGGGGCCGTCCAGCAACAATCTCTTCGAGTCGTACCCACCCGGCTGCCGTATACCCTAAGGGGCGAAAGGTAGAACGTCCACCCATGACTACCACTAGACATGTGGCTCTCTCAGATTCGTCAGGAAATTCCTAAACGAAACAAAGTCATGAGCCCCGGTCTTTTGCCCGACCCGCTCCTTCTGCCACTTTCGCCCCTGGGCATGATGAGGGCGTCTGCGGGCTACATCCTAGGCAACATCATATGGAGTTACTCGTGGGACCAAATCTGCAATAAAAGGTGGGAGGTTCACATTTTTGAAATTATTTGAAAAGCTAATGAAAAGAAATGAATGAAGAAAATAATAATGCTAAAGGGAATTGAAAGTTTGTATACCTCCCACACTTTCCAGAAGCCACCCGTGGAGCACGGTCAATCCCGTGAAATGTCTCCTATATGCTTGTATAGGATTGCGAGTCTTGCACCAGCCTAATCATGCTTATATATCATGTCCATGTGCTCGAGGGACGCCACCAATGCCACGGAGATCTGGTTGCCCTTATTGCTCAGCAGAGAGCATCTAAGCATGTACATGATAAAGCCCCAAGCCATCTGCCCATCGGTAAAGCACTGTTGGCCTCTAAAGGTACCAAGGAACCACTTGGCCATAACCAAGGGCTCCTCAAGGACTACCCAGAGCAGCGGTAGCACCATATCCCACTCCGTCTCCATATCTAAGTACCGCAAGCACTCCCCCGAAGGGAATCCCTATGATCATCAAAAAGTCAAGTGGGGTCATGGTCATCTCCCCAAATTCGAAGTAGAATAAGTTGGTGGCGTCCCACCATCACTCCGAAAAGGGCATGAATCTGTCCCAAATCATTGGAGCTCTTCATTAAAGGCTTAACGAAGTCCCCAAAACCCGCAGCCTTGATGAATCCCTATATGGTTGCGTTTAGCGTCTCATACCACGCGAAGTCGTGTGCTAGGCTGCCACGCCCCTTGAGTACGCTGGGCTAGAGCTACAAAAATCACAAGATTCAATGTCAGTAAATAAGGAGGTGAAAGAAAGAAATAATAAATTAAAAAGAGAGAAGATAAAAGATAACAGAAAGAAAAAAAAAAGAAAAAGAAAAAGCAATAATGAAGAATGAATGAATATTGAATGGGTGAAGAGAGCAATTGAAACACTAAAGAAATTCCACAAAAATAATGTTCGCGTTGATGAGAAAACATACGAAGTCTGTTGGCATGCATCATATTCATGAGCTTTTTGAGAAAATTTGAAAAAGAGATATAATAGGGACAAAGCAATGAAAATGAATAATAAAAGAATAATAAAGCGGTTGGAGCACTCAGAAAAAATTTTGCAAGCATAGCCTTCATGTCCATGTAATGTATTGTTTTCACGCACTTGTTCATAAGGATTTAATAAGGTATGGAATAAAGAACACTGAAATTGAAAAAGAGCGAGAAAAGCGATCAATGCACTTGGGAGCTCGAAAAAGCAGAGCACATGCATTCGAAAGAACATTTGAAATAAACCAAAAGGGGAGGCATGTCATTGTACGGTGTGGTTCATTCGAATTTCAAGCGAAAAAAAGAAAGAAAAGATAAGAGACATGTATACCACTCGTCTAAATGCTCGGGCGGACAGATGTTTGTTCGGATCCCGGAGGAAGATTATAGGGTCGGGATGAGGAGTGGCCCTATACTTGGCTTTCTTCCTACTACCCGAGTAGCTAGCCATGACCTGTCAAAAGGGAAAGAACTGGATATCAAAACTTTAAAAGAAATCAAGAAAACAACAAGAATAAAGAGAAAAATAAGATTCTGATCGAGAGGAATTAACCTATGGATCCTATAGATTGATGCAAGAAAAGAAAGAAAAATCTCTAGAGAGAGCTTCGGATTGAAGAAAGTTGAGAGTGAATGAGGAATGAAATGAAACGCAGCATATTAGCAATATGCTCAGCCCAAGCGACACTCAAAATCTGTGCGCGGTAGTTGATGAACTGCCGTGCGGCACTTAGCAAGTGCCGCGCGACAGTCGCGGACTGCCGTAAATTTTAGTGTGTGTTGGGTTCGAGGCAGTTAAGAGACCCATCATTTTCCCCCCAAATTTGGGTTTTGAAATTTGAATTCTAACCTCCGGAGTTTACTTATTTTTGTTGTCTAACCCCCCGAAGATAACTTCCACAGCCTACTGTAGACACCCTATTTTGTCGGCTATCAGATTTAGGAGACCGATAGCTTAGTGATTCACAATGATCGAAAAAGACTTAAAAGGACTCCTGGAAGTTAGTTCTATCTCTCAGAATGCTCAGAATGACCAAAATGCTCCTGAAAGCCCAAAAGCTCCCAGATCTGGACCAAAAATTCTGGAAATATGCTACGTCGTAAGAAAAGTGATAAAATGAGTTTTTAAGAAAAATCGGATGAAATCGTCAGCTCCTATAGACCCCCGGAAGTTCCCGGAAAGTCCCCATTGACCAGGTTTGACCAAGGTTTGACCAAGTTTGACCGAAATTATCCGAATTCACCGGAATCATTCTAGATCATGAGAAAAGTATTAAAATGAGTTTTAATAGCAAATCGAGCGAAAACGTCAGCTCCTACGAGATCCCAGAAGTTTCTAGAACTTCCCGGGAATCCCAAGTTTGACCAATTTGACCAGAATTTGACTTTAGAATTGGGGCACCGTAATAATTTTCAAATATTTTTCATGGATCCTAGAGGTCAATAGCTTTCCAATGGTATATCGCACGTAATTTTTGGATTTAAAATGAGTTTATTATGAATTTCCGAAGACGAAAGAGGCGATCAAATCTGCTTTTATCGCAAATACCATAAAACTTTTCAAAGTGACCTATCCCCGTATTATTTTTTATGTAAAGTAGACTCCATTATCTTTCCAACGGTTTATCACAACCTCAATTTGGAGTTTGTACGCATGTTTTGTGAATTTCGGAAGAAATAGGGCCTTTTCGCGAATACCGGAACCTCTGGGGGCCTAAACAGAATTATCCAGACGATTGAGGAGCAATGCCGCCGCGGCACTGCCCCACTGCCGCCGCAGCACTGGTCCAGTGCCGCCGCGACACTCCCCTCAAGGATAGTGTATTTTTGTAATTTTTCTTGGGGGTTCATTTTGATTAATTAAAAACCAAAACGATGTAATTTTATTATTGCAGATGTTTGGGACCAATGGGAACACTTCTAAAACTCCAAAACCACCCCAAATTGGCCTATTTCCATTGCTCTCCATTTTAGGGGTGTCAAATGTAAGCTTTGAAAAGTTTGGGAGAAAAAGTTGTAGAGATAAGGTTAGAATAGAGAGAAAGAAGCTTCCTTCTTTGATTTTCAAAACAAAAGTGAGTTCTAAACTTTGTTTTTACTTCATTACTCCTATTTACTTCAACATTCAATACACCCAACCACCATTTTAGTGAGAATTTAAGAGAGTGGAAGCTTCTTCCATCTCCAATATCATCTATTGATTGCTATCTATTTGCTTGTTTGTTTATATAATGTTCCTCTCTTCTCACCTCATTTCTTTTTGTTTTTCTTTATTTACTTACTAGTTCATCATTATCTAAATGATGACATGAAGTTTGAGGTGAGTGAATCCTTATGGATAGTAGCTCTTGACCTCAAAAACATGTTTGATAGATGATGATTATAACTTCAATACCTCCACGGTATCCTTGAAGGTATGTTCAAATGAAAATAAATCTCTCCAACAATCTTGGAGGCTCTTGATGATGAGTTTGATGTTGGCATTTCAAGTGGTTATAATCTTCATTGAGTATTAAAAATACATTTTTAAAACCTCTATTTCAAAACCCCCCTCAATCCCCCTCATTTTCATCTCAAGAAAGAAAACCTTGTTTCCCCAAAATCTTCAAAACAGTGAGTCAAAACAGGGAGTGAGCTGAGTTCAAAGATTTCTCTAGAACTCAATACTCAATGTATAGATGCAAGGCCACTTGGAAAGTCTTCCTAACTCATTGGAGAACACCCATGATTTTTGGTTTGACTTGAAAATACTTGAAAATGGTCCATTTGGATCCAAACATTCCTTCCAGACATTCTGTCTCTGCTATCACAACAGCTTGGTTGACTTCTAACTTCTTTTTCAGAAACCTTTTCCAAAAAGGGTGGTCCCAAATTATTTTTCCCTTAAACTTCAATGTCGTAGGGAACCTTTTTTATAAAATGGGCCTCTAGATCATTTGTTTTCATTTTTTAAGATTTTTCAACATTTCAATCGACAGTACGGACTTTGTTTCTGAGTGACCTTCATTGTTTACATGATTTCTCTCAATCTGTGATAGCTATTAAAGATTGGCTTTTTGGGTAGTGTTTTAGACATAATAAGGAAGATCTGCATAAAAAAGCATGCATTGAAAACCTTCCTAACCCCTCTTTTTAGTTCTCAAAAGATCTAGTTACTATTCTGTCCACTATTCACAGCAAGCACATTTTTTACTTTCATTCTTTGATTTGATGCTTATATGCATTCCAAATTAGTTCATATCTTAGGAAGTAGTTCATACTACATTTGTACATATCCCATGTTGATTTCATTCATTCATTCATACACATTTTAGACTTCTAAGTCATTCTAGAAATCCATGTACACAAAATACACTACAACCTTTGCACATTTTAGGATCATACATTGCATCCATGCAAGATTTGGGGCTTTCATGGCTCCTAATCTAAGAAGATTATAAGGAACGAATTTGATCACACGTTCATGCTTCCCCTCGATCTAATCATTCTTTCTCATCCATCCCGGGGATTGAGAGATCTTCTTTTCACAAAGAATAACATGCATCATGCTAGCTTGCTAAGCATATTTTGATTTCTTTGATTATTTGTTTCAAGAACAATTCATGTCCCCTTTAGATTAGGGAAACTCAATTACTCGATACATGATTAGACGATTTTTGTTAGGTTTATTTATGTGAGCTTTCACTTTACATTATGTGATATTTGGCTTAGATCTTACGAATGATATCTTATCTTTAGATCTTCCATTTCAAATTTTCTTATGTGATGTAATGTACTATCATAGTATTAATTGTCGAACCATACATAGTATAAGATGATTATTTGGATGCTAATTGAGGCCCGTCGAAAGACGGGGCGAGTTGAGGTTGTTTTAGTCATGACAAAGGCTCCTTCGTCTCTCGTACCAAAACCCCGAACCAAGTTCTTTGGTTATGAAGGGCTGGTGCCCTTATCCGCTTGGGTGAGTCAAATTTAGGTTTCTTGGTTCCTTAAAGACGAAGTGGCGACTCTGTATCTGTTTTCAACAGACCTTTTCTTTTCTTTCTTCAATCCAAATCAAATCTCAAAACAAACAAAAGTGGTGGAATCCCGGAATCCACAATCTGGCGACTCTGCTGGGGAATTTTTTACTTTAAAACAAAATAATACAGAGGTTTGACTCTTAAGAAAGCATCCTTAAAATCATCTTTTTACTGTGTCTGGTTCACCGCATTGCACTCTGCATTTTACCCTCCCGACTGTGTCTGAAATGCGGCGCTGACATTGTTCAGGTCTTGCTGTACTAGGGCACAGGTCACCGTTGATACTGTACCTTCCAAGGTATATCAAAAAGAGTAAAACCTCCGTACTGTCTCCCTGACGGTATATTAGAACTCTCGTCAACGGACCCTCTTTGACTAAACCCAACCTTTGCATATAGATTCTTGTAGAACCTTTCATAGGAATGTTCATTTATCTTTACAGATAGGACAATATGATATCACTGCTGTATGCCTTGACGGGATTACCTGCGCGGTGTAGACGCTTATGTGGCATAGAACAGAACCTCTTTCTTATGATCCCCAAGGCAATCACTCACATGTGATCACATTGAGTTGACCTGCCTAGGCACCATGACAAGGATGTCTGCTCCATGCTCACAAAGATATACACCGCAAACCTTGATTATCGGTCCTAAGGCATAGGAGTATGAAAACCTGCTAGAAAGTACGATCACTGTCACTGTATTAACCAACTTTTCCCAGAAACTCTGTCCAGATATCCCAGATATAACCGTACTAACCCGTTTCTCCTAGAAACTCTATCTAGATATCCCAGATATAACCGTACTAACCCGTTTCTCCCAGAAACTCTGTCCAGATATCCTAGATTATCCAATTTCTCCCAGAAACTCTGTCCAGTTATCCTAGATATAACCGTACTAACCCGTTTCTCTCAGAAACTCTGTCCAGATATCCCAGATTATCCAGTTTTTCCCAGAAACTCTGTTCAAATTTCCCAGAAAATATCAAAAACTATGTCCGGATATCCCAGTTTCTCCCAGAGACTCTGTCTAAATCAACCAGAAATGTCAAGTCTCTCCTAGAAGCCTTCATAAAAACCTGGAAACCTCTGTTATCCCTTGGTGATCGTACTGGAAAGTAAGATTGGCACACTCTATATGGTTAAGACCTTATTTGTTTAACTGCTATTTGTTAGAAATAGGAGCATCATATAGATTAGGGCTTACATCCGCATGCTTGTCTCATATGCATGCTCCACTCCCATCAATCTGCATGCACTGTCTCGAGTCAGTCCATATCGCGTCTTTGTCTGTCTAAAGTCGTCACTATCAGGATCTGATACACCCCTTTCTCTCGAAATATGTCAGGTCAGTATAGATTCCCAAGGTCAGCAGCCGGGATCCTCATCGTGGGCCAGGAGTTCAGATAATTGTTTGGTCAGAATCAGTCCGACAGCCTACTTCAGCATGAATAGAGAAGAGTTGGAAAACAAGGTTACTGAGTTGGGAGCACTTATAAGCCAACAGTCTGACAGCCCAGCCCAAGTTCTGTAGTTCATAGAAGAATTAAAGCAACAGAGGCCGCAACCTCCGCCTGGGTTTCCACCACCAGAGTTTGAACCACCCCCACATAAGAATAATGGGGAAGAAGACTGGCTTCAAGGGGTCCCACCATTTGCATATGAAAAGAAGCTCCAAGAGAAAATGGACAAGGTTGACAAGCTGGAGAGTGTACTAAGGAAAAGCAAGGGGGTCGACGATCACATGCTAGACCTAAAAGGCCTCTTTGAGCCTGTTAAGCTAAAACTGCTGGAGAACTTCAAAATGCCTGCCATTGACCGTTTTGATGGAACTGGGAATCCAAAAAGTCATGTGAAGCTATATATGAGTATCTTCCAGTCCATGGGTTGTACCCACGAGCACATTGCGATGCTGTTTCCACAAACCCTTGCATAGTCTGTACTATCACGGTTCCTAACCTTGGAAGCCTCGAAAACCCGAGCATGGGAAGACATTGTTCGAGTCTTCGTCGATCACTACTCCTACAATCAAGAGCTGGATGTCACTATCAGGGATTTGGAAATGACCCGGTGGAACAATAATGAATCCTTCGCTGCGTTTCTGAGCAGATGGAGGAGCAAGGTGGCCCAAATGACCCACCGGCCGATTGAAAAGGAACAGGTAAGGATGCTCATCCGGAATCTGCAGCCGCTCTACCATGAGAAATTGTTCTACTAGTCCATCTCCACCTTTGAGGAGTTGTTTGAAGTTGGAACTCGAATTGAAGACGCTATCAGAGAAGGAAAGATCAAAAGGGAAGAGCCTCCGAGTCAGTCAAGAAGGCCCAACTACTCCCGGAATCCCTCGGATGTCAATGCCCTTAGCAGCCAACCCATGGTGTACCCTCCTAGGCCATACCAACCCTCCATCCAGGCAAACCTCTCCAATCGCCCTTTCCAGAAAAAGCCCCCTCGCAACTTCGCCAAATTAGAAATCTCTCTCTCCTCAGCCTTAGACCGCCTCCTCAAAAAGGGCCATCTCTAACTACTCCAGCCTCGAAATACCCCGCCCCCGCCTAACTGTCATATGTCCAAGCGATGTACCTACCACCAATCCCCTGGCCACAACACCAACGATTGCATGCGCCTCCGCCATGACATCCAGGACCTCATTGACCAGAATATTATTGAGCCGCATCCGTAGCAGCCCCATATCACTCAGAATCCTCTACCAAACCACCAAAATGTCAGCCTCATCGAGTCCAGCCCTATATCCTTCAACCCCGCTACCTATATCACCCCCCTAGGACAACCCTTACCCTTCATTGACATCCCTGTGGATATTGCAGGTTTTCTTCTACCCACAGCTTCTCTTTTAAAATTCTTTCTCAAAATCAATTTCAAAAACAAATGAGTCGCCACTTAATTTTTAAAGGGAAAATTAAGAAATCATTTTTAACGCAAACTGATCTTTCAGAAACCAGAGATTAACTAGGTCCGGGGATTATGGAATGAGAGAGGAAGGAGCCCATCGGACTAAAGCACCCTCTCTCATCCTATCTTGCGATAGGCCTCTACTCAACATCCTTTTAATCAAATTTATTAATCTAACATGCTCTCAACTAATATATATGTATAAATATACATTACAAAAGCATGTCTAAAGGGTGTAAGATTGCAAATGATAAAATACCATTCAAAAATCACATATTTCAAGTAGCAAGCAATACGAAATGCAAATAAGGAACTAGAGAACTTACCCGGGATCCGGCCGCGAATATTAAATGTGCAAATGCATGCGAATAGATAAAACCTATGAATAGAGTCTCTAATCCATATATACAAGTAAAGCAAGTCCTAATTCTAAGGTGTTGCGCATTAAGTCGAAAAATCGATAAAATCAAGAAATTAAAATAAACTAAAGAGGAGTTCAAGAAATCATACCTTAACAGCGCTACAAAACAAAGGGTTAGTCCACATGATATACAAAATGTAAAGTTGGATCTTAAATAACAATCCTAGACTTCTAGCTTAAATCTATAAAATGTAATTAAATCTAAAGCACACAAGTCCTAATTACAAGCATCAAGCCGCATGGATGAATATGTACATGAACAAGAATAAATTATGAAATGCTCAATGACTTAGATCATTTAAACTTTGAATTCAAGCTTAACTAATCATTAATAGAACATGGTTTGAGCCCTAGGTCATAGAAAAGTCATTTGGTCCATTATTTACAAAGTTGGTTAAATGTGTTCCAAAATTCTGAAAATTGCAGAGACCAGACCAGAACTTTAAAAAATCAAAAAGGATGGTTCCCGTGGTTTGATCTAGATGAATTTTGGACACAAGATGCCTCTGTGTGTCTAGTTTTTAACCCAAAAAATAAATCAAAGTTTCAACGGTCGGATCTCCAGGAATTGGACAAACACCAGACATCACTCAGCATTCTACAACCTTCTGTCCAGAATTCTTGCACGATTTTCTAAAACTAGCAAAAAGATCAAAAATGCTTTGTTCTTTTTAGGGTGACTTCCTAATACATTAATCTACTTAGAAAAAATTAATTTGGGTCACAAACACTTTATTAGAACTATGTCTTAATTATTTCAAAAGAATATCACTGTGCTGAAACTCTGGGCAGATTGTAGTGACTTTGCAAAACTCTCAACCAAACCCTTTTAAATATGAAATCTCCTTGAAACAAAAAATTCAGTGGTAGAACTTTGAGTTATTGATACCCTTCTGTTGGTTTCACTTGATTCTAACGGTTAGATTTCAAACTAAAAATCCTTGATCGAAACCGGTTTATGAACTCACTATTTTCGTTTGTCAAGTTCAACTTTTATTTGTTAACCCCAACTATTAGACCATGAAGTTGGACTTAAACTAAACCATTTTCTCCTACCATTTGATGGTCATTGGAGGCTACAGATCTTTATATTTGTAAATTTCAAATGAAGTATGAATAGACTTCATAAAATCTCAAGATAAGAAATCTAAACCATGGAGATGGGCTTAGACTCAAAGTCATTTTCCCCTACCATTTGATGGTCATTGGAGATGAAGACATGACTAATACTCATGATTCTCAATGGAATATAGAAAGGATTCCATGAAACATCAAGTTTAGAGGACCCAAGTCATGAGTATGGACTTGGATCCATCTATTTGCTTATAAAATGAAGTGATGATCACACTTTGACTCCCATGGGAAGCATAAGCTTACATGGGATTCAAAAGATCATGTTCAAGAGATAAGAGAGATATTGAGAATCTCTAAGAGTCTCAAGAAGGAAATATGATCAACAAATGAAATGAATCAAAGAAAACAAAGTAATTTGAGGATTAAAGATTCAAAAGAGAAAGAATGTAAATAAACAACTCATGGTTAGAGGATCACCTCCAAACTATCCTCAAAGCTTCTGTTCTTTGAAGATCTTCCAAGCTCTTCTCCTAGTTTTCTAAACTCTCTCTTTTTTTCTCTCAAAATATGTTAGTGTAATGGTAGTGATTTCTTGTATTTTCTTGGTGTATCTCTTGTATGTTCTTGTATATTCACCTCTCCCCCTTCTCAAGAAAGATCCTCTCTCTTTTATAGGCAAAATTACCAAGTTTTTTCAGTTAATTCGGAGTAAAAGCCAGGTGTAAATGTCTCATTTGGTCGTACAATACGTACTTCCTGAAATTAGACAGACTGCTGCCCAGGGCAGCAGTCAAAAATCATCTGCGGCAGTCCATGGATGCCGATGCGGCACTCCGTGACAGCCGCAACGGCACTCCATGACTGCCGCGCGGCTCTTAGTAAGTGCCGCGCAAAATTATTGATTGCCGTAATTTGGTCAACCTTACTTTATCAGTTTTTTGTTTTTATCCGCATACATATACGTATTGTACCACAAAATACGGACTTTAAAAGCGAACGACAGTCAGAAAATGTCGACGGCACTCAGTAAATACCGGGCCGGCACTCACTGAATGCCGCTCGGCAATCACTAATGCCGTCCGGCACTCACTGAGTGCCGCGGAATACTGCCGTGTGACGTTTTTTGTATAACTTCCCTTTTTAGGTCTTTACTTTCTTCTTTTTTCTTAAAAAAAACTAATTTTCGAAGATCTTTTCCAAAAGTGGTGTTTTATACCTGAGTTCTCCTAAATACCTGGTATTTTCTTCTTTCTGTAAAATTTTATTGTGTTTGGAGAACTTTCTGAAGAGCTTGGAATACTTCGAATCTTTCGATCCTTATCATCATTGGACGTGGAGGTGACGCTCTCCTAAACTCAACGTTTGGTCAAAATCGGGGAGTCTACAGTTTGCCCCTTTTGACAAAGCTCGTGGGGTAACGCGTCCCATAAGTAAAAGTCAAAGCCTGTGTGAAGACAAGCCTTTGACCAGACTGTCAGATTTAGGTAAAACAGAATGCGTTGCAAAAACGGCTTCACAAACGGTTCATGTTGGTCGTGCTCAACGGTGAGCTGCCAACGTATCCCTTCAGGAACCAGACCAAGACGTAGTTCGGGCAGGAGCCAAACATACATAAGCATAAGTAACTGACACGACTGGAAATGTGTTCTATGAAGAGTACGTCCAAGTATAGACGGTCGCGTCGCGTTAAAACCGGTTAAACCGGGTCGAATCCCAAAGGACGGAAGATAAAGGCAGAAAGATCTAGATTGAATCCTAAATTCAAATAAAAG
Source organism: Hydrangea macrophylla (assembly GCA_033977485.1). NCBI lineage: Eukaryota > Viridiplantae > Streptophyta > Magnoliopsida > Cornales > Hydrangeaceae > Hydrangea > Hydrangea macrophylla. The sequence continues at coordinate 17,299,817 of CM066988.1, forward strand.
ATGATTACTTTAAGCTGGGGGGTTCTAACAGTCCTATAGAGTACATAAAAGAAACAAAATAAAGTGAATCGATAACTTAACTAGATAGAATTAAAAACGGTGATATGAAATTAAATATGAAAAGAGTTGGGAACGTGTGAGTCCACAAAGTACCAGCCACTACCATGATTTAACAAAAACGAACAGCTGGGGTTTTATCCTTAAAGTATTCCTTATTTCGAAAATGATTAAGTTAAACATCCTAGACACTAAGTATGTGAATCTTGCATAATTAGTGGTTCGTTTGCCTCACTTATTTATGAAGAACTGAAATAAAAAAATTAATTAAAACTATGAACAATAACTAACAAATTGAGTACGAAATATTCAATGTGTTTGTTATGAGTGTCCACTGAGTTAATTAATCAAAAGAGCTCTTATTTCAAAATCAGATTGCAATTTGAACTAGAAAGATCAATTTGGTCTTAGTTTCTGAAACAAAAGTTACTGGAATACAAAAAGGAGTAAACCCAAGCCATAAACATACCAATCGGTTGACATAATGCCAATCGATTGATATGGAATGGCTTTCAATCGATTGACAAGTATATCAATCAATTGACTTGGAATCTATGTCAATCGATTGGATTCTGTATCCAATCGATTGACATTGACTCTTTCACAGAATCATGGCAGAGGGCTGGGAACAATGTTTCTTCACATTATTCCCAACCAGGATCTACTCAAACATGTTTAATCTAATATAAACAGAAACATTTCGAAGAAAATTATAACTAATAGTCATGGATTAAACTTTGAAACAAGAAATTTCAAAAATCTAATTCAAATCAAACCAAGGTATAATAACTTATTGTCTCACAATTTCTAAAGCAGCACAACAAAAAGAGAAATTGACCTAAACCCAAACTGAATTCGAAAATACAAAAATAATCCTCCAACTTGAGCTTTGTTTTAATCTGAGAAATCCATGGAAAATCCTACAAAACAACACAAAAATGAAGCCAACCCCCAACCCTCATCACTTTCCTCTATATATATTGTTAAATTCACGGGCTAAAGGTGTCCAGGTTCACTCCATAACGGCTGGTCGTCGTCCTGATTGCTAAAATCTTGCTCCATTAACACAGACTGTTTCCAATTTTATTCAATCGATTGACAAAGATCTCAATCGATTGATAAAACTTTCAATTGATTGGTAAAAACACCAATCGATTGATCATGAAAATATGTCAATCGATTGAGATGATGTCAATCGATTGGTACCAAGACTTCATCAATTTGTTTCTTGAGTTATTCCTTTCAACTTGTTATTCATTTTAACTTCAGAACCTGCATTCAAAGAGCTAAACACAACAACATACCATGAAAAATACATCATTGTGTAAAGAAACGAGTTGAAACACAAGTGCAGGTAACACTAGGGAAATGGGGTTAAATCCAGTCGGTTTTTACTCCTTATCGAGCTGATATTAAGCTCGACCCCCAACTAGCGCTTTGCTAGTCTCTAGCAATGAAGCGGAATTATTACAAACTAAGACAACCAACAATTGACGTTACAGTTTTATTGAGCTAAAACAAAAGAGAAATCCTAACTCATTGTCGCAGGAATCGCAGTTGCATATAGCGTTTGCAACAAGCCTTTGAACCCTTAGGTTTACCCTAATGGACGAGTTGTGTCTCGTGAGGGTTTTCAGAGAATTTACCCACAAAATTCAAATGTCAAATTTTCTAAACTCATCAAAGAGCTTCAGTTTCTCTTTTATGCTAAAAATTCTGCTTAACAAGGATATGAATTCCTTTATCATGCTATGGAAGTAAACAACATGTTACAAAGTAACTATTCAAGTTAAACTACATCCACAGCCTTTATATATATCCTTGTGTGTGTGTGGGGAGTTAACAACTATGATTGAAATCTTTATCTTAAAATTATTTAGATTGACATGTTTAAAATTTCATAGTTTCAACTCAATCCTCACACGGTTTACGCTTAAAATAAAAATCACTCTGAAACTGGCGTAAAAATTATGCACTCATAGTATGAAGCTCAAATGAGTAAATGTAGAGGCAATAAAAAATGCTTACATACTAGACACTGAAGAACGCTTATTTTGAGGTGCATGAGTCCCATGGATGGAATACCAATTACTTCAGGAGCGATCTACTGTGGAAAACTCATTTCATACCCGAAATTTATTAATATAATCTAGAATCCTTAGGACTTGTGACAGAAATATGAAGAAAGGTTAAAGATGGTGAAATGTGGAAATGGGTCCAAGCATGTGACATATAAATTTCAACTTCACTTCACAAATTTTATTTATCCATCCTCCAGTTTCTTTCATTCCTTCATTTTTCATTGATTCCCAATATTTTTTTTTACTTCTTCTCTTCCTCCTTTAACTATTCTCACAAAACCGTCACATGCTTGACTAAAAATATGTAATTGTAAGTAGAAGCATTGATTTGTGATAGGTATGTAGGAATTTAGACTTTCTCGGGTGATGAGGTGAGAAAACGATGGACTAATAACTTATCTCGAGTATTCTCTGAGTTTTTAAATTAGTAGATCCTGAATGTTCTCCTGACGCATCGGCCAAATGAAACAAGTATGAGACTCTCAACTAGAAAAAGGTGCATTTCAAGAATTGACACGAGTTTTTGCGATTAACCCTCAGAATAAAAGAATGGTTCGAAACTCACTAGGGTTTAAAGTTTTACTATTAATCTATTCACATGACAATCGTATTTCATTCTAATTTAAAGATTTTTTTCGTGATTGTCAACTCGTGTGAATGCTTTCAGGATATATTCAAGCTATGGACGTAAAACCAGATTAGCGACAAAGTAACATATAATCGAAGTCCATAATATAACAAGAAAGACATGAATGCATCATTGCACAATAAATTAGCAAGGAGAAACGAGGTTTTGAAAGTTAGAAAGCTAGAAATTCAACAACAGCATTTATTTTATTTTATTTTTTTTAAAACAACGTGGGAGTTCTAATATTAAACAGGTGTGCGATTAAATTCAAGAAAACACAGGTGTTGGATATCCATTTCCTACCCCCAACTGAAATCTACATTGTCCCCAATAGAAGCATTTCTAGTAAAAGAAAATGTCACCTGATTCAAGCATTTCAGTACATATCAGAAAATTCACCTGTTTCAATATACCAACCTCCACAAACAACCAAGATCAAACGTAAATGGATAATAATCGAAAGATTCAACAATAGAAACATAATCCAAAAGCAAACAGAACTATCTGTAATAAAAATGTCCAAAAATCAATAAAGTCCAAGTACAGATATAACAGAAAACCAACTATCCAACCAAGCTATCCAACCAACCAAAATAAAATATCCACAAAGGTAGCAAAATATCCACAAATCAACAAAAATAATGCAAGCGAGATCACAGGATAAGAAACAACAATAAACTCTCTCGCTCTCCAACACTCCCTCCTAAGACTCAGCAGTCTGGTCACCAGATAGCGTGGGCGTACCGTCATGACCAGGATCAACAACTACCTCACTGTCACCCACAGCAGCTGTCCCAGTCTGGGCGACAGCCGCCGGGTCACTCACAGCTGGTGGTGGAGCAGCAGCTGGAGGTGGTGGCGGTGGAGGTGTCTCTAAGATAACGCCCTCTGGTGGCGCTGATGTAGAAGCTAGAGCTGTCGGAGGAGGTGGCATTGATGAGCGCAAGGATTGCTCGATCCCAAGCAACATCGAAATCTGCTCAATCTGACAACCTAGCTGCCCTAGTCTCCCCTGAACAGCATCACGATCTAACGACATCTGGGCAGTTATCAATAACAGCTCTGCAGAGAGCTCTCTAACCATCCCATGAAGGTGCTCTCTCGCCTCTCTCTCCTCAACTAGTAGATCGTATATGGCCTGGAGAGATGGAGGGGCAGATGTAGAGGCTGAAGGTAATGTAGAGGCTGCAGGTGGCTTGCGCTTCCTCAACTCGTACTGAACCTCAGCCGCGGTCGGTCCCTGGGTCCTCATCCTCCTCCTCCTCAACTACAACCGTATCCTGACCCTCCGCCTCAGGCGTCCCTGGGTCCACGTCTTCTTCCTCTGACGTCTCGTCTCCTCTCTTTCTCTTCTTCCTCTTACTACTCTCTCCTACCTTCCCCTTTCCCTTTGATAATTTTTTAAATTGAGCTGCTGATCGTCTAGCCGCAGACTCACCAAAAGCACCAATTTTCAATTTCAGCAGCGCCTCTCCTGCCGGTATCACCAACCTTGCCTCCTCACACACTCTATGGATCACCCATGCACCCTTGAGGTGCTGGGCCTTGCTGGGATGACGTGTGGGCTCAATGAAAAACTCGATGAAGAGCCAAGCGAGGCAAATAGGTAGACCGGTCCTAATAGCATATAAAACTCTCGCGTACCACCCAGCGAAATCTAACTTATAAGTCGTGGGGAGGATACAGCTGCAGAGAGCCAAGTGGAGAAGGTGATAGTCCATAGTCAAATCATGATCATCGAAAACTGGAATTCCTGTGTATTTCTTAATTTTTCCACCCGAAATCTCCGTAGCCATAGTAGCAAATGAAGGGAAAGGCCGGTCTGAATGGATAGGGTACAGGTGGTCTGGCACCTCAGTAATGCCCAACGCTCTGGCCACTGTGGCAGGACTAAACTCAATTTGACGTCCCTGGACACAAGAGAAATAGGTGTATGGAACATTCGGGGATTTTACCATACTCGCACAGGCTACCCGAATCCAGGAAGCATATACTTTCTTCTGAACAGTGAGGACGGGAAGCCAGCTCGGAAAAGTGCGTAAACGCGTGAGATGAAATGGTGGCTTATTGTCACTCCAGAGATTTTCAAACTACCGCTCAACCATAACTTCTCTAGTTCTAAAATACTTGGTAAACCATGTATTTTCTTTGTCGTTTCTGAACCCGTGGGCGAGCGGTGGGTCAGGGATCTCGAGAGAAGTGGACTTTTCTAGATGGGGCCCACTGTCCTTGGGCTTTGGAGCCATAAAAGCTGAAATGGAAGCAAAATAGAGAGTTAGAATGAAAGAAAGAAGGTTCTGCATCTCTGTTTATGTCAATCGATTGACATAAGTTATCAATCGATTGAAGTTGTGTTCTAATCGATTGAGCCCTGATGTCAATCGATTGACATCAGTGATTATAGGGGGTTGCCCACAACAAGGTCTCACGTCCCCCTATCATCAATTTAATGATCTTAAGACCATGAGGGGCTCCCTCAATCGTTCTGAATCAAGAATGATGAAAAAATGGAAGATTGTGGGTTTGAGGTTACCTCGATCAAAATCGCGGCGAAAACTGTGCCCACAGGTGATTGAGAATGAGATTGATGATGATGATGCTGAAATATGTGGCCCAAATCACTCTCCTTCTTCTCTCCCACTCTCCACGCAAAGACAGTGACGGTGGAGATGGTGTGGGCGAGAGCGACGGTGGGGGTGAAGATGGAGATGATGATGGTGATAATGAAAAGGATGGGGAGTGAGGGAAAGGGATTGGAAGGAGTTCTCACACGCCCAGAATCGCGTGGGGTCTCCCTCTCTCTCGTTAATTTTGAATGAAAAGAGAGAGAGGGAGGTGAATAGGCTATACGTCTGGAGTTGTTTGTCAATCGATTGAAGTGGTATTCCAATCGATTGAAAAAAAATCAAGTCAATCGATTGATAAAGATATCAATCGATTGGCATCCTAATCATACCAATCGATTGATAATAATATCAATCGATTGATAAAAGAAATTCATGGGAACCCAAATGTTCTTCATGGAATCACCCCCAACAGTTTAAGAATGCAATTTTAAGGTGGAAACAAGAGTTCGAGCATTCAAACGAGGATCAAACCCAACAAACACAAAAGTAGGAAGAATTTATTCCAAACATCATCAAATTTTGTTGCTCAAATTGGATTATTATCATCCAAAGGTACAAGATTTTGGTTGAATGACAAACAATCAAAAAGAAAACTAGAAACAAAATTCTGTCTTATTCATTTGCTACAGGAGTTATCAATTCTGCTCAGGTTCAGGGGAAGAAAGGTCTTCTCCTTCAGCAAAATCCACGAAATATTCTACGACTTCTCCATCCGAGTTCGACTGAAGATCATCCAGAATTTCTCGAACTGCATACAGCAAATCCCAGGTATTTATATTGGAGATTGTTGCATGAGGAGAATCTGGGTACGAGCTGGACATTGGAGTGAAAATGGGCTTTTCTTGTTCCCTCTGTTCTGGGGTTCCTGGAGACCGAACCCCATGGTAGAGTAAATGTGGAAGGTAATGCAATGGATTCATATGCCATAGATTCATCCTACAGCCAATCAAAAAGACAGAATAAGAACAAAAGGAAGCAGAAACAGAGAAACACACAAAGAAAAGAAACTATTATACAACAACACAAGATTCTCCAAATTTCTCAAGAAAAATAATCAGGATCATCCAGTTGGATGGTCTCTGATTCTGGTTCAAACTTCTCCAAAAATGGCTTTAAACGCTACCCATTGACTTTGAATGCATTACCATTTTTGGGGTTAACAATCTCTACCGCCCCATGAGGAAAAACTTCTTTGACAATAAAGGGTCCTATCCACCTTGACCTCAGCTTTTCGGGAAAAAGATGAAGCTTTGAATCGTAAAGTAACACTTTCTGTCCCGGTTCAAGCTTCTTTCTCAGAATTGAACGATCGTGTTTATCCTTTAATTTGGATTTAAAAGTGCGAGCACGATCATAAGCATCGTTCCTGATCTCCTCTAATTCATTGAGTTGTAACTTCCTCAATGTACCACTCTCATGAATGTCAAAATTAAGCAGTCTAGTGGCCCAGTATGCCTTATGTTCCAGTTCTACAGGTAAATGGCAAGCTTTCCCATAAATCAACCTATAGGGAGACATTCCAAGGTTCGTCTTGTACGCCGTCCTATATGCCCATAGAGCATCAGTTAGGCGTGACAACCAGTCCTTTCTGTTGATGTTAACAGTTTTCTCCAGGATATGTTTGATTTCCCTATTAGCTAGTTCGGCTTGACCATTCGACTGTGGGTGATATGATAGAGTAATCTTATGGTTAACCCCATATTTTTTCATCAGTGCCTCAAAAGGCTTATTGCAGAAATGGGTTCCACGATCGCTAATCATGGCTTTCGGTGTTCCGAATCTTGACAAAATATTCTCTTTTAAGAATGAGATCACTGTTCTGTGATCATTTCTCCTTGTCGGAATGGCCTCAACCCATTTGGACACATATTCGACTGCCAAAAGGATATATTCGTAATGAGATGATGGCGGGAATGGTCCCATGAAATCGATGCCCCAGCAATCGAAGATTTCAATAGTAATGATTGGGGTCATCGGCTTTTCATTTCTCTTAGACAAGCTTCCTAGCATTTGGCATCTAGCACACGCTCTACAAAATGCATAACAGTCTTTGAAAACTGTCGGCCAGTAGAAACCACTACTAAACACCTTTTGAGCAGTTTTCTGAGCTGAGAAATGGCCACCACAGGCCTCTGAGTGGCAGGAAGCTAGAATTTGAGAGATATCCTCCTCGGGGACACATCGCCTAATTACTTGATCTGCACAGTACTTAAACAAATATGGATCATCAAAGTAAAACCATCAGACGATGGATAGAAACCTTTTTCTGTCAGGGGTGGACCAATGAAACGGGGTCTCCCCTGTTACCAGGTAATTGACAATGTCAGCATACCAGGGCAAACTAGTTGCAGCAAAAAGTTGTTCATCTGGGAAAAATTCACGGATCGGAATGGATTGTGAAGAATTGTCTTCAAATGTTAATCGTGAGAGGTGATCAGCAACAACATTCTCCACCCCCATTTTATCTTTGATAATTAAATCAAATTCTTGGAGCAGGAGAATCCAGCGTATCAATCGCTATTTGGTATCCTTTTTGGACAGCAGATACTTCAATGCGGCATGATCCGTGAAACAAACGATCTGTGAGCCAATGAGATATTGCCTGAATTTTTCCAGTGCGAATACAATTGCTAGCAACTCCTTCTCGGTAGTGGAGTAATTACGTCGAGCTCCATCGAGAGTTCTGCTTGCATAGTAAATCACAATAGGCTTCTTGTCCTTCCTTTGCCCTAAAACAGCTCTGATCGCTGTGTCACTCGCATCACATATCAGCTCAAAAGGAAGACTCCAATCTGGAGATTGCATTATCGGAGCTGTTGTGAGGTGATGTTTGAGTTTATCAAAGGATTCCTGACACCTGCTGTTCCACTCAAATGGTTGGTCCTTAACAAGGAGTTGGCATAGTGGCCTTGATACAACACTGAAATCCTTGATAAACCTCCGGTAGAAACCGGCGTGACCTAGGAATGATCGTATTTCTTTCACTGTCGTGGGAACAGGGAGATTGGAAATTATATCAATCTTTGCCTTGTCTACCTGTATTCCCTCAGCAGACACGATATGCCCTAAGACAATCCCTTTTGTCACCATAAAGTGACATTTTTCCCAGTTGAGGACCAAATTCTTATCCTCACATCTTTTCAGGACTTTCTGTAGGTTCTCTAGGCAATCATCAAAGCTGCTTCCAAATACGGAGAAATCGTCCATAAAAACCTCCATGATCTTCTCCACCATATCGCTGAAGATGCTCAGCATGCACCGCTGAAAAGTAGCAGGTGCATTACACAATCCGAATGGCATCCGGCGATATGCAAACGTTCCAAATGGGCAGGTAAAAGTGGTTTTCTCTTGATCAGCAGGATCAATTTCAATTTGGTTATAACCACTATAACCATCTAAGAAGCAATAGAATTGATGACCCGCTACCCTTTCGAGCATTTGATCCATAAAGGGCAATGGAAAATGATCTTTCCGAGTTACCGCATTCAACCTTCGATAGTCAATACACATGCGCCAGCTCGTGGTTACACGTGTGGGTACCAATTCTCCTTCTTTGTTTTCTACCACTGTAATGCCAGCTTTCTTTGGCACTACTTGATTCAGACTTACCCAAGGACTATCCGAGATTGGATAAATAACCCCAACATCCAGTAATTTCAGAACTTCCTTCTTCACCACCTCTTGCATGTTTGGGTTAAGACGCCTTTGCATTTGAAGACAAGGTTTAGCATCTTCCTCAAGGTAAATCCTGTGGGTGCATATGGATGGACTAATTCCTCTTAAATCAGCAACGGTCCATCCTAACGCACTCCTGTGTTGCTTAAGAAACTGTATCAGTTTGCCTTCTTGTTCGTGATTTAAAACAGATGAAATAATCGCAGGAAAGGTTTTATCTTCTCCCAGAAATGCATACTTCAAATCTTTTGGGAGATCTTTCAATTCCAACTCTGGAAAATGCAAGTTCGACGGCACAGCCAACTTGGTCTTCGGCGGTAGTTGCTCATATTAAGCCGTCCACATTGTTCTTGCAACTTCTTCTTCAACAACCTCCAATACAGAACATATCTGGCTCATCATTTCATCTTGTGGAGTGTATCTATCCAATTCATAACATGAGTTAGTCATAATGGACTCCACAGGATCAGAGTGAGCAGGTGAATCAAAGCAATCTTGAATTACTAATTCTATCCAATTCACCTCCTCTTCCTCATCATCAAAATCTTCAATTTTGGGATTTGAAAAGATCTTGATATTCAATGTCATGTTCCCAAAAACAACGGTCATAACTCCACTCCTTACTTTAATCGTTGCATCAATTGTCGCGAGGAAAGGTCGTCCAAAGATCACCAAAATCTGAGATTTAGCATTGTAAACTGGTTCGGTGTCTAGAACAACAAAGTCAACAGGAAAGACAAAAGTGTCAATCTGGACTAAGACATCCTCCAGAACTCCTTGCGGATATTTTATTGATTGATCTGCGAGTTGGAGAGTAATGCGAGTGGGCTTAAGTTCTTCCAGCCCTAACTGTTGGTAAACAGTGTACGATAGGAGATTAACACTCGATCCTAAATCGAGCAGAGCATTGTTTACTTTCTTCTGACCAATTATGCAAGAAACCGTTGGCGTACCTGGATCCTTGTATTTAGGAGGCAAATCGTGTTTTAAAATCGCACTCGCCTGGCATGCCAAGTAAGCACTCTTCTTCACACTTTGCTTCCTTTTTACAGTGCACAAGTCTTTTAGGAACTTGGCATAGGAAGGCACTTATTTAATTGTGTCTAGGAGTGGGAGATTGATCTTTACCTATTTGAATAATTCCAGAAACTCCTGACTTTTCATTTCTTGTTGAGGTTTCTTCAACCTCTGAGGATATGGTGCCGGAAAAGGGCATTTGGTTGCCTCCTCAAGGAGAGGTTCTTTTCCAGGTCTTCTCTTTATTTCATTATCCTCAGGAATTGTTGTTTTGGGCTCAACTGTTTCGCCCTCTCTTCCTTCTTCCACCAATTCTTCTTCATTCTCTACCTCTTCTTCATCATTAACTACAAGTTGTGAGGGTAAAGAGACTTTCTCAATTTCTTTTCCACTTCTCAACACAATTACTGCCTTGGCCTCCTCGTGTGGTCCAGATCCCGAGGGTCCTGTACCCGAGTATTGTCCTTTAGGATTTGGCTCTGGTTGTGTAGGGAACATGGTTCGTTCTCGATCCCCTTGTTGGGCAGCTAACCTATCTACACTTGTGTTGAGTTTACTCATTAGCTGCATCATCTGCTACATCATGAGTGTATTAGGATCCTCTTGTGCCTTCTTATGAGGTGGCACGTAAGTGTTTGATGAGGTTTGGTTATTGTCCCCCTGATTGTAGTTGATCTGAGGTGAATGGTTTTGTTGATATTGATTCTGATGATACCCTTGATTTTGTTAATAGGTAGGAGGTTGATAACTCTCGTGGTATCCCTGGTTCTGTGGTCGGTATTGGTTTCCTTTATTCGGCTACCACTGTTGAGATGGGTTTGCTGCAGCAGCACTGTTTCTTTGATCAAAACCAGGATGACTCCACCTATCATTGGGGTTGAAACGACCAGGGGCATTTACAGCATGTACCTCCACTGGACTCTGTTCTTGATAAACAGGGTATATTTGGCAATGTTGAGAGGTATGCCCCATTTGTAGACAACTCGAACATGATTCTTCAGATGCAAATTGTATTAACGGGTCCTTCTTTGCTTCCAAAACTTCCAATTTACGAGCCAGTTGCTCGTATTTTTCAAGTAAGCCATCTTCCGCTTTCAGCTGATAAATACTCTTTTTACTTGAACTTGAACTGGTTTGAGTTCTCGTTACTTGAGTTTCCCATTCTGGTGCGTGTTCGGCTAACCATTCGAAATGAGCTTCTGCTTGGTCGGCGTTCTTGCTCATAAACTCACCGTCACTCGTAGTTTCTACGAGCATCTTTGACTCTGGACTAAGGCCATCATAGAAGAAGCTTATTGTTCGCCACTTCTCAAAACCATGATGCGGGCAGAGCAGTAACAAATCCTTAAAACGCTCCCATGCCTCAGCAAAAGTTTCTTCCTCTTTTTGATTATACATCTTGATCTGTCTCAAAATGTCATTTGTTAATCGGTTAGGGAAGAATTTTTTAAGAAAGGCTTCATGAATTGCTGACCAAGTCGAAATAGAGTTTGGTTTGAGCGACAACAACCATGACTTTGCTTTATCCTTCAAGGTGAAGGGAAAAAGCTTTAATCGGATTATGTCACTCGGGCAAGTCTGATCTGTGAAAGTGCCACAAACATCTTCGAAATCTCGAATGTGCAAGTACGCTTTCTCTTTATCCATCCCATGAAATGTGGGTAAAAGTTGAAATGTACCCGTGTGCGGAGGAATGCGGATACAAGAAGGTGTGGCAGTACAATCAGGAGCCAAGAGTTCTCGTAGAGGTCGTTGATCGTCATCAATGAGGTCATGCCCATTCTCTCCTTGTTGGCTCTCCGTATCAGACATTGGGTTAGAAATAGATGGAGTAAAAATGGGATTATCAGCACTATGGATGGAATCTTCAAAAAGATTTGTGATGAAGGCTTCAGTGGAATCAAGGGACATAGAAGGACACAACAATACGGCTTGTGTTCTGAAGAACAAAAAGAAAAAGTAAGATAGAAATGGGATAAGAAAGATCGGATCAATCAAGAGAAACTGGCCTTCGTTACCGTCCCCGGCAACGGCGCCAAAAACTTGACACGACTGAAAATGTGTTCTATGAAGAGTACGTCCAAGTATAGACGGTCGCGTCGCATTAAAACCGGTAAGACCGGGTCGAATCCCAAAGGACGGAAGATAAAGGCAGAAAGATCTAGATTGAATCCTAAATTCAAATAAAAGATGATCACTTTAAGCTGGGGGGTTCTAACAGTCCTATAGAGTAAATAAAAGAAACAAAATAAAGTGAAGCGATAACTTAACTAGATAGAATTAAAAACTGTGATATGAAATTAAATATGAAAAGAGTTGGGAACATGTGAGTCCACAAAGTACCAGCCACTACCATGATTTAACAAAAACGAACAGCTGGGGTTTTATCCTTAAAGTATTCCTTATTTCGAAAATGATTAAGTTAAACATCCTAGACACTAAGTATATGAATCTTGCATAATTAGTGGTTCGTTTGCCTCACTTATTTATGAAGAACTGAAATAAAAAAATTAATTAAAACTATGAACAATAACTAACAAATTGAGTACGAAATATTCAATGTGTTTGTTATGAGTGTCCACTGAGTTAATTAATCAAAAGAGCTCTTATTTCAAAATCAGATTGCAATTTGAACTAGAAAGATCAATTTGGTCTTAGTTTCTGAAACAAAAGTTACTGGAATACAAAAAGGAGTAAACCCAAGTCATAAACATACCAATCGGTTGACATAATGTCAATCGATTGATATGGAATGGCTTTCAATCGATTGACAAGTATATCAATCGATTGACTTGGAATCTATGTCAATCGATTGGATTCTGTGTCCAATCGATTGACATTGACTCTTTCACAGAATCATGGCAGAGGGCTGGGAACAATGTTTCTTCACATTATTCCTAACCAGGATCTACTCAAACATGTTTAATCTAATATAAACAGAAACATTTCGAAGAAAATTATAACTAATAGGCATGGATTAAACTTTAAAACAAGAAATTTCAGAAATCTAATTCAAATCAAACCAAGGTATAATAACTTATTATCTCACAATTTCTAAAGCAGCACAACAAAAAGGGAAATAGACCTGAACCCAAACTGAATTCAAAAATACAAAAATAATCCTCCAACTTGAGCTTTGTTTTAATCTGAGAAATCCATGGAAAATCCTACAAAACAACACAAAAATGAAGCCAACCCCCAACCCTCATCACTTTTCTCTATATATATTGTTAAATTCACGGGCTAAAGGTGTCCAGGTTCACTCCATAATGGCTGGTCGTCGTCCTGATTGCTGAAATCTTGCTCCATTAACACAGACTGTTTCCAGTTTTATTCAATCGATTGACAAAGATCTTAATCGATTGGTAAAAACACTAATTGATTGATCATGAAAATATGTCAATCGATTGAGATGATGTCAATCGATTGGTACCAAGACTTCATCAATTTGTTTCTTGAGTTATTCCTTTCAACTTGTTATTCATTTTAACTTCAAAACCTGCATTCAAAGAGCTAAACACAACAACATACCACGAAAAATACATCATTGTGTAAAGAAATGAATTGAAACACAAGTGCAGGTAACACTAGGGAAATGGGGTTAAATCCAGTCGGTTTTTACTCCTTATCGAGCTAATATTAAGCTAATATCAACTCTCATCAGTAATCATATAGATGAATGCACCTATGTCGTCGTGATGCAAGTGCTATGCAGTGGTATTTTCTGAATTTACCTGGTCATACAGGCGCCATGCTTATCATGTCTTCTCTACGTACAATGCACTTTACGTGACGTATTAGTCGGGGAAGATCACCTAATTCTTGGCCGATGTAAAATCTATTACGGGGGTCATGAAGATGCTTTTTGATTTGATTTTGAGGGTTAACACAAATTCGTTGCGAGAATCGAGAATGTAAATTCGTTGCATTCAAAATAATGGGGATCAACATAAATTCGTTACGTGGATCGAGGATATAAATTTGTTATATTCTCAGAATGGGGTTGACGCAAATTCGTTACGAGAACCGAGAATGCAAATTCGTTACATTCAAAACAAAGGATCGACGTAAATTTGTTACGAGGATTTGTTATATTCCAAAATAGGAGTTTACGCAAATTTGTTGCAGAAACCGAGAATGTATATTCGTTACATTCTCAAGATAAGGATCAATGTAAATTTGTTACGAGAATTGGGAATATAAATTTGTTATATTCCAAAACAGGGGTTAACGCAAATTTGTTGCGGAAACCGAGAGTGTAAATTCATTACATTCTCAAGATAAGGATCAACGTAAATTTGTTACGAGGATTGGGAATATAAATTTGTTATATTCCAAAACAGGGGTTGACGCAAATTTGTTGCGAAAACTGATAGTGTAAATTCGTTACATTATCAAGATAAAGATCAACATAAATATGTTACAAGGATTGGGAATATAAATTTATTATATTCCAAAATAGGGATTAACGCAAATTTGTTGCGGAAACCGAGAGTATGAATTCGTTACATTCTCAAAATAAAGATCAACGTAAATTTGTTACGAGGATTGGGAATATAAATTTCTTATATTCCAAAATAGGGGTTAACGCAAATTTGTTGCGGAAACCGAGAATGTAAATTCGTTACATTCTCAAGATAAGGATCAAGGTAAATTTGTTACGAGGATTGGGAATATAAATTTGTTATATTTTCAAAACACGAGTCAACGTAAATTTATCGCGAGAACCGAGAATATAAATCCTTTACACTCTTGAAATATTCAAAAATCAGGAGCCCACGGGCTCAAGTATTTTTAATTTTCAAAAATCGGGAGCCTACGGGCTCAAGTATTTTTTTAATTTTCAAAAATTGGGAGCCCACGGGCTCAAGTATTTTTTTAATTTTCAAAAATCGGGAGCCCACGGGCTCAAATACTTTCAATTTTCAGGAATTGGGAGCCCACGGGCACATATATACTCTTAAATTTTGAAATTTGTAGCCAATTTAAACCTAAAAACGACCCCAAGGGCCAAAAGTGTAATGAGGGCAAATTTTGGGGGCCTCAAATTCAATTTTCGGGACCTGATTTGAATTTTTGGGGGGAAAATGAAAGATCTTTGAACCGACTTAATCGCGGCACATGCGGGTTTTCGCGGCAGTCACTAACTGCTGCACGGCACTCACGGAGTGCCGTTGCGGCACTAGGTGAGTGCCGCACGGCAGTCCGTCGACGGCCGCGCACAGAAAACCGAGTGCCGCGTTTGAGCGGCGGTGGCTAAAACCGGCGGTTTCAATTCATTTTCCTCATTCTCTCAATCTTCTCTTTCACGATTCTTCTCTGGAGAAAATTTTTCCCTTTTTCTTTTTTCGCTTGGATTGATCTACCGGAGCTTTCAGGTTAGTTCTACTCGATCAAAACTTGATTAAGCTTTTTTATTTCACTGTTTTGTTCTGAATTTTTCATGGATTTAACGTGTGGATCTCTCTCTTCTTTGACAGATTATGGCGAGCGGTTTAGGGAGGAGGAAGAAGAAGGCCAAGTACACGACCACTCATCATCCAGATGCCACACTCTTACTGCGGGACCCTGATGAGCACTTATCTGCCCGCGCGTTCAAGCGCGAGGTAAACGCTCCCCTCTATTTATTTCTCGCATTTCTAATGCCGTGTGATATTCCTGAATGTGACGTGAAAAAATCATGTAATCTCAAATGCCTTAATGCTATGCTTGTAACGCCCTTGAGCGTCCTGATTACTTTATTCCGTATCCCTTTTTAAAGAAATTTTCGTATTTATTACTTATTTTATGAACTTTAAAAACTCTTCATAAAATGAATGCTGTGCTTTGAATCTTTCGACCGTTTCACCTACCCTTTATTATTTATCATATCTTTTTGACTTTTCTCAAGGACTTTTGAAAACTATTTGTGTTAATCAAAATTTCAGACACTTCTCGTAAATAAAGAATCTAATGCTCACGAATTTTCCTTTCTTTTTCTTGGGATTCACGAGTGCGATGCTCTTTAAACATTCCCCTATGTTCATTATATCTGTGAATTTTCTTGAGCGTTCCCAAATGCCCTTTTATTGTTCTAACCTAATTCTGAATACTTGTGAACCTGCACTTGAAACTAATGCCTCCTTTGAACCTGCATTTGCTTTGAACCTTCGCAAGTTTACATTTTGAAAATGTGGACAAACTCCTCTCCCCTTTTGAAATTTTCTAGAGCATCTTGTATTCTTCTCTCATTTTCTCTTATTATCTTATGACATCTGCTGAATTGAATGCAAACGAGTGCTACGTTTGTGAAATTCCTGCGAGTATTCCCAGATTTTCTTTTTTTTCTTTCTTTTTCTCTTTTTTTATTCATTTTTCATGTCGTTTTTCCTTGTTCCCTCATTATTATTATTACATATTTTTCTTTTATCCAATTACTGATATCAAAACTTGTGATTCTTTCTTGCAGCTGCAGCCTAAGGTCCTAAAGGGGCATGGTAGCCTTGCCCATGGGTATGAGTGGTATAAACTGCTAAGTGAGCCGGTGAGGGTTTTAGTGGATGCGGGCAGGTTTGGAGACTTCGTCAAACTCTTGACGAAGAGCTCTAACAATTTACGACAGATTCATGCCTTGGCGGAGCGGTGTTGGGACACTACCAGCACATTCCACTTCAAATTTGGGAAGATGACGATGACCCCCCTAGATTTCTCGATGATTACAGGGATTACTTTTGGTGGAGACCTTTTGCGGTATCTGACGGACCAGGAGTGGGACCAGGTGGAGCCATTATTGGGAGTGATCCCGGAGGAGTCTTTGGTCACAGCCCGGTGGTTCATGGATACGTTTAGGGGCCAGCAGGGTTTTACCGAGGAGCAGATGGCCCGGGGTTTCCTTATGTACATGCTGGGGTGCTCTATGTTGAGCACTAAGGGTGATCGGATTGATGTTTCCCTGGTGGCATCCCTGGAGCACCTGGACAGGGTCGACGAGTATGACTGGGCTGGTGCAGGATTAGCCATCTTGTACAGGCATATGGGTGATATTTCCCTGGACAGGCCGGCTTCCACCAGTGGCTATTAGAGAGCGTGGGAGGTATACCTTTTTCTATGCTTCACTGCTTATTGCACTTTCAGAAATTTATTTAAATTGTGAGACTAACCCCCTTTCTTCTTTTTTCATTACAGATTTGGTCCCACGAGTATCTTAGCACGATGTCCCCTGAGACACGTGAGGCTGACGCCCTTATCATGCCCCAGGGGCTAAAATGGGTGAAGGATAGAGTCGGGCGGAAGACTGGGGCCCACGATTTTGTTTCATTCAGGAACTTCCTGACGAACCTGAGGGAGGAGCATGTCCACTGGCAGCCATGGCTTAGGGTGCTTCCTGATGCTCGTACAGAGATCCGAGAGTCAGCTGGATATGACCTGATGAGACGACTGCTCGATGGGTCAGAGGGCCAGGCGTGGTACCTGGGAAAGAGGGTGACTAGGCAGTCACTGGCAGCCCTTGGATTCTTCGTGCCGTACCCTCCTCCTGACTCTATGAGGGCCACAGACACGCTTCAGGGCAGCGAGTTCATGGTTACTAGGGCTGGCTTAGGTACTCACAGCTTCCTGGACCCCCCTGTAGGATATGCGGCTTTTCGTGCCGCTAAGCTGATGCTGAACTTCCCTCTGATGGAAGTGACTCGGGTGAGTATAAGATTCCTTTAATCTTCTTTACGAGTTCTCTTTTATTCTTTATTTATGTTGCATTACTTTTTGTTTGCAGCCTGTTCCTGCTGCGGCTCATCATCCCGCCTTGTCTGAGTGGGATTGGACCATGTCGACCGTCTCGTTCGGCGAGCCTTACTTGACGACGATCCCCCGACTCTCACAGGGCGTCCCCACGATTCCTCTCCATTATGATGTCATCCCGCATGCTTATGCGAAGGAGGGTTTGACGTATGCCCACAGCGTGCGGCAGTGGGTTCTCGGGCGAGAGTGAATGGTGAGAAATTTATCCCCGCTTTTCTCTTTGACTTGGATTACCTCTCCTGTTGCTGCTAATCTTTATTCTTGATTCTTGTTTTCAGGCTGAGGGAGCTCGGGTGACTGCTGTGGCTCAGTTGAGGGCCCAGGTATGATCTTTATCCTTTTATTCTTAGTATTTTATTTGTCCCTTTCGACACTTTGTGGACTTATCCTTTCTTATTTCAGACGGAGGAGATCAGAGTCCTGTCTCAGCAGGTGGGGCAGCTTCAGCAGCGGCTTTAGCAGTTCGACATTCCTCTCAGCGACACTCCTGGAGATGGTGGTGCTAGACGCGGCGCGTGGCAAGGTGGTGGTATCGGTGGAGGCAGCAGCGGGGTTCGAGCCAGAGGCGGCGGTAGCGGAGGACGTGGAGGGAGCGGCGGAGGTAGCGGGACAGAGTCGGAGGAGGAGCCCCTCAGGCGCACGACCCGTCAAACTCGCGGCCGGGGTCGAGGCTGATCCTGCTTTTCTTACTTTTCATTTCTTTTGAGTGTTTTTGGGAGGATGCATACTTTATTCGGATGTTTGTATATACACATGCATTTTATTTTGATGATGGCTCCATGATAGCCGGTAAGATAGGCACTTTAAATACCTTTATTATTATATTTTGCTTTTTCATTGATATTTCACCGTACGTGCGACCATAGCTTGGTCCTTTTCTTGCCGTATGTGGGACCATAGCTTGGTCCCCCTTTTATTTGATTCTTGAACGCTTTTATCTCTTTTATTCATGAATGAAATGAATGAATGTATGCGGTCATGGCTTAGTCCTTGTTGTACATGCTGCATGAAGCGCACATTTTATTGTCCTTTATCTATTTTTCTGTTTGCAGGTGGGCTAAGAATGTTACAAACAAACCCTGGCCAATGACAAACCCGGAACGGCACTCAGTTAGGTCTCCGCGGCACTCGGTGAGTGCCGCAGCGACAGTCAGTGAATGCCGCAGCGGCACTCACGGACTGCCGCACGGCACTTCGTCGAGTGCCGCTCTACTTTACCGAGTGCCGCCCTGTCTTCAGGCTGATCCATGTCTATTTATACCCTCTTTTCTTCAAAACTCCGCAAAACACCACCTTCCTTTGTTCTCCTCTTTTTCAAATGGCCCCCGTTAGCTCCCAAATCCTCGTCCCGTGGATGGATACTCTCTCGGGCATTGACAAGCTCAACTTTGAGTGTTTCAGACTAAATGATCTCTTCTCTTTCTGATGGATGAATTTGAATGAGGGCCTACTTCGAGCTGCCATTCAGTGTTGGGATCCCGCTCTCAACGTCTTTCATTTCGGCTCTCAGGAGACTTGTCCCTTGTTTGAGGAATTCAGCGCCATTCTACATACTGACCCTTTTGCCGAGTTGACAGTCCCTTTGGTTCAGGCCGAGTAAGTCCGGGATTTAGCCATTCTTCTTCACATATCTCGAAATGCGGCGGGTTCTTTTGTTCATGACAGGCAGATCGACTTTGAACGCCTTTCTTCTGTTTATGCTCCCATAGGAGTCCCTTACGATGGTGAGTATCAAATCATTCGACGTAGTGCCCTGTCGATCGCTATGCTCTCTTACTTCCTCTTTTAGTCATCTTCTGACACTCTCATACCCATTGTCTGTGGTTTGCGGGAGATGAAAAGTGCCGTTATGCTGGTCCTTGGTGAAACTCTGATTGGATTGGGCCATGCTCATGCTACCAGGGCCATATTATCTATCGGGGCACCCTTTGTTCTGCAGGTTTGGCTCATAGAGCATTTGGACCTCTTTATACACCCTTCCCATCTTCGTGGGTCACTTTCTTATGATCGTATGGAGAATCACAACTTATTTCAGTCTACCGATGCATGGCTTGGTTGGCTTCAGGGCATCTCTTCCAGTGATATCTGCTGGATCTGTCCGCAGTGGTTTTATCGCTCCATTGCTGTACATCTTCCTGGGCGACCCGACATTTGGCTACTGGGCTTTCGCGTTACTACTTTCTACATTCCGGATCAGGTGGTCCGCCAGTTTGGACTTTTGCAGGATACTACTGAATCTGGGACTGCTGATTTTACCAGGGGGTCCACTTTGCGCCCTTCAATTGTGAAGGCTTTCACTGAGGCTTGGCACAATAGGATTGCTGCTCCGTGCCCGAGGATTCCTGCTCTGATTATGCCTACTGCCTAGTATATTCTAGAGATCCAGGCTTTGGTTGCGAGACGAGCTTGACAGACACATGCATAATAAAGTAGACGAAAACTGGGAAAAGCTTACCATTTTACAAAACTTTCTGACAGACCCTGCCTACTCTTTTTACGCTTTTGAATGTGATTTTCCTTATTTTTTTTCTTTTCAAGAAGTGTTGTCATCTTTTTAGGAAAGTTCTAACATGTTTAATCAAAGTGCTCACCCCTTCGATTAATCTTTTATGAAGAATTCTCCTTTCAATGTTTTTACTTGGCTCTTTACTTTGCTTTTTGCTTAAAGCTTTAGTCCTTCTATACCGTGAATTCTCATTTGTTTCTTTATAGTACTTATCTTGATAGCCAGGTCATCCAAGGGGGGTTTTGTATCTGGGCTCTTCGGCTAGCAAACGAAGTTTGCCCCTGGTTTTCGGACTTTGAAGTGGTTCTGGGTAAACATCAATTTACCCCTATATCATCACAGGTTTTTCTTTTTAGGTTTTCATGGGCCGAAGGCTTTTGAGAGCCCGCCTACTTATCCCTGAATGGGTATCAGGCCTGCAGTAGTTCGATTTAAGGTTTGAAGGAAGACGCCGCTCGGGCGGTTTTATTTTAATGACCAAACCAAGTAAGTTGCCTACGTATCCCCTAGCGGGAATCAGGTCAAGCGTAGTTCATCAAGGTAGGAGTGTAGACACCCCAATTTTGACCAGACGTCGAATTAAGGGGAGTATTACCTCTAAGATCCGATGATGACAATCTCTGAACTAACCTAGGACTTCCAAAAGGTGATTCAAACTCTTTCGAAAGCTCTTCCAAGTTAAAAATAAAAGAAAGGAGAGGAATTCAGCATGAACCCCAAAAAACAAAGTCAACAGTTGACCCAGTGAAAAGTCAACGGGTCAAAAGCGAGTCAGTCATAAAATTTCCAAAATGAAAAGTCCCGGTAATTGTTCATTGGGTCTCCCTTATGCTAGAAATGATTTTTAAGAATTTTTAAATGAAGAAATCATGATGAAATCGAAAGGCTTTTAAGGAGAATTGTGCAGAAAATCGATATTTAGTCTTCGGAGGGAGAATTGACTTTTTTTTTCCTTAAGGATTTTGATTTTTTAGATATTTTTATTGAATCCAAATGGGGGGTATTTCCTTAATTACATTTAATGTCTTAAGTAAACGACATTTACTTAAATGACATGAAATGAAATTAAGGTGCTGAATTGCAGTGCAGCGGCAGTCAGGGTGCATGAACGGCAGTCCGTGACTGCCGGTGCGGCACTCAGCGAGTGTCGCTCCGGCATTCAGTGAGTGCCGCAACGACATTCGCTGAGTGCCGCGAATTTCATCAAGTGCCGCATTTTTGTGACAGTTTTCCAAAAGTAGGTCGGTTCACATCCCGAAAAGTGGCGGCGGGAATTAGGGTTTTGGCTGCGAATTTCGCAAAATATCCCCCTAATGATTGCCTATAAGTAGGGGATGAATATCCCTTTGTTTGAGAGACAAAAAAATGGAAGGTTAGAATGTTAGGATTTTCATGTTGATTCTCACCTAAAATTTTCCAAATCAAGAGACAAATTAGAGAGATTTGTTGGAAGAACAAGAAGAGTCTGGTCATCATTTGGAGGAGCTTGAAGAAATCAAAGAAAGTTGAGGATACTTAGAGGTAAAACTCTAAACTAGTTAGTTTATTTAGTAGTTCAATCACAATATTTAGATACTTAGGATCTTTTACACATTTTCACAACCTCTCTTCTTACCTCATTTCATCACACACCACCTATATATTGTGATTGAACTCTCATCTAGTTAATTTGGATAAAAAACAAGTCTATATATTTGAAGTTTAAATGAGTCTTGAAGTAAAACTTTGGTCCTTTTCTTTAATTGTGTTTGTTTAGATTCATGAGACCTTCAATGTCTCACTTGAATCTTAGCAACCAAAACCCAATATTCTCATAAACTTATGATTTATGAGGAGATTGAGGTTGATTTTTTTTAGTATATTGAGTTAATGAAGTCCAAACTCCATCTATAGTTTGGGACCATTACCTTAGGATTTTATGAAGTTCTTTGTACTTTATTAAAACCCATGAGTTCAAGAATTTTTAGTCTCCAATGACCATCAAATGGTAGGAGAAATGTGTTAGTTCAAGTCTACTCCCATGGCTTAGACTAATTTTTCCATAGGTTTTGAGAAGTCTTTCATACTTCATCTAAAACCTACATATGAGTATGTCTCTAGCCTCCAATGACCATCAAATGGTAGGAGTAATAAGTTGAATTTAAGCTTTGGCCTATAAAGTTTGAGTTCAATGTTTGGAATTTTGAGAAGTTCATTTCATACTTCATCAAAATCCATAAGTATAAAGTGTTTTTAGTCTTCAATGACCATCAAATGGTAGAAGAAGTAGTTTGGTTTAGTCCCAATTTCATGTTTTAATAGTTGAGGTTAACCAACAAAGTTGGACTAGCAAAATGGAAACAGTGAGTTCACAAACTGTTTTTGATCAAGGATTTTTAATTTGAAATCAGACCGTTGGAATTGAATGAAATCAACGGGAAAGTATTCATAACACAAAGATCCACCACTGTGATTTTTGTTTTAAGATGATTTCATGTTTTGAATGGTTTGATCATGAGGTTTGTGAGACAACCACAATCTATCCAGAATTTCAGAATAGTTTCAGCACAGCAATACTCTTTTGAAATAATTAAATCGAGATTTTTATAAAGTGTTTGTGACCCAAAATAATTTTTCCTAAGTAGATTAATGTGTTAGGAAACCACCCTAAAAAGAACAAAGCAATTCCTGGACAGAGAGTTGTGAAGTGCTGAGTGATGTCTAGTGTTTGTCCAATTCCTGGAGAGCTAACCGTTCAAACCTTGATTTTCTTTTTGGGCTAGACTCACAGAGGCATATTGAGTCCAAAATTCATCAAGATCCAACCACGAGAGCCATGCTTTTTATTTCTTTGAAGGTCGGGTCTGCTCTCTGGAATTTTCAGAGTTTTGTTACAATTTATACTTACTTGGCAAATAAAGGTCCAAATGACCCTTTCTTGACCAAGGGTTCATACCATGCTTCAATAAAGGTTTATTAAGCTTAAAATCAGAGACTAAATGGTCCAAATCAATGAATAGTTCATTACCTTATTTCATTCATACTCATGTGTTCACGTGCACGCGTCCATGTAGATTGGTATTTGTAAATAGAATTCATCTTGTGTTAAAGAGTTGTTACTTAGGAAGTTCAAATGACATGTTTTATTTAAAATGTGGGACTAATCCTTTGTTTTGTCGTGCTTTTTGAGGTACAACTTCTCATCCCTTCTCTAGTTTAATTCATTTCTTTGATTTTGCTTGATTTTTCAACCTCATGCGCAACACCTTAGAATTAGGATTTGCCTTATGTGTATATGTGATTAGAGACCTTTGTTTAGAACTTTCTTTTGCATGTATGCATTGCACATTTAATATCGCTGCTGGATCCCGGGTAAGTTCTTTTGTTTCTTATTGCATATCATGATGCTTGCTAGTTGAATTATGTGACTTATGAATGACATTTTACCGTTAGCAATTTTACACCATTTCCAACATGCTTGTGTTATGTATACCTATATATGTATTAATTGAGGGCATGCTTAGATTATTAATTCGATTAAATGGATGTTGAGTAAAGGCCTATCGCGAGATAAGATGAGAGGGGGTGTTTTAGTCCGCCGGGCTCCTTCCCCTCTCATTCCATAATCCCCGGACCCAGTTAATCTTTGGTTTCGCAAAAGATCGGTTTGCTTTCAAAATGGTTTCTTAATTTTTCCTTTTAAAAATTAAGTGGCGACTCTTTGTACTTGAATTTGAAAAATTGTTTAAAAAACAAAAGTGGGCCCAAATGCCGATATCCACAATCTGGCGACTCTGCTGGGGATCGAACTCTGAATCTCAGGTTTCGCAGACCAGAATTTTGATTTTGGGTTCACTCGAGGATTAGACTTGAAATGCATCCTTTTAATCGAATTAATTAATCTTTGTATGTCTGTTGCATTGCACTTGCATGTCCCGCCAGTCGATTGCACGGAACTATGACCTTGGAGGCTCGGAGTAACCCGGTCGGTCAAGTCATCATGGGACTGTGTGATCACCCTTGATCTCGTACCATGATTTGGTATACGAAGCATCCTATCGGGTGTGTGTCAAGAGTCCCTTATTTGACCAAAACCCAGCTTTTGCATAGTAGCTTCTATAGAACCTTTCAATCTTAGGGATTTAAATTCTTGATTAGGGCTATATGTTAGGGAGTTTGTGTGCCCGGAAGGGATTATTTGAGATGATGACGATGCTTGCTTGATAAAAGATGAATAAACTTTTAATCACCTTTTAGCAGTTCCTCCTTAATCGGGAGAAAATGTTGAACCCTGACTATGAGATTATACTTCTTATATCATGTTTAGCTAAGCATCATTGACCTTGTATGTATCTGTAATACCCCGTATTTTTAGGTATAGATCCCTAGTACCTTTCTTAGCCTTTGGTGAGGTTGTGTGTTCAATCGATTGACCTTATCTCAATCGATTGATATGTCAATCGATTGGATGTTTTACCAATCGATTGGTATCCTGCCGACCTAACCCCAATCGATTGACACCTGGTATCAATCGATTGGAAGTAGCTGGAGTTGGCCACCTCGTTGGTTTTGTGTGGTTGTGATTATTTTCCCCTCCCTATATATACCCCTCCCCTTATACATATATATGTTTGCTTGTGTGTGTGTTTGGGAGAGAGAGATATATATATACCCTCATATATATACACATACATATATATTGTATATATATACACACACACACACTCTCGGGTTAGAGAGAGAAGGGAAGGAGAGGAAGAATAAGAAGAAGAAGAGGAGGACAGAGAGAGAACAGAGACAGACAGAGAAAGAGAGAGCAGAGAAGAAAGAGAGAGGAAAGAGAACTCACCATAGCCGCCGCCGCGGAGCTCGGGACGCCGTCACCGGAACGCCGGGAGAGGTGAGTTTCATTAACTCACTCAAGAGGTTGTTTTTGTGATGTTTATGTGTGTATAATAACGTGCATGAGGAGGAAAGAGGACCCCAACGTTTTATAATAAAACCCAGCAGTTTTGAGGAAGAAGACAGAGTCCAATCGATTGATATATTTTCCAATCGATTGATATATTTTCCAATCGATTGACATTAAGTCCAATCGATTGACATTATTTTCCAATCGATTGACACTAAGTCCAATCGATTGGGTAAGAGTAGAATGTTGTTTATCTATTATTATATGTTATGAGCTGATTGTAATGTACCCCAGCTGTTAATGGTTGTACCATACGTGATATTGGATATGTGCTTAGTCAACATGATACTACGTTAGCCTTATATGATGTTTATGTTAATGTTACAAGATGAACTGTTTATTGTTAACTGTCGATATGAGATTAGTTGTTTAACTGTCATATGTTATTGTCAAAAGGAATAGTAGAACGGAATACAACTGTATGTTAATAATCAATAATCAGTAGATATGTTGAATACAGAGCATGTGGTATTTCCTGTACTTAGTATATGAGCATTTCACAACATGTGTCAGCATGCATGGGATAGTGATGTGAAGATGTAAGAGAATCTCATGAGAAATGGGATATTGATATGAAGAGACGAGAAGATATGATGAGAAAGGGGAACCGTGATTTATATGGAATAATGAGATATGTGTACTTTGGGATCCGTGGGATCAACGGCTGACGAGTCGGGTGGACGTGGGACGGTTAGAGTTCCTAGTACGCCTCTTGCTGTTGAAGACGTCCAGTAATGCGTATGCACTGTTGAAGACGTCCAGTGTACCGTTGACGATTACGTCCGGCTAGTGCCCTAATATATACTCACCGTGTAGACGACCAGTGAGAATATACACAGCGTAGAAGACGTCCGTTGTGCCGCTTCCATCGTTTACAGATAGGTGGTACCGTGTAGACGACCGGTAACCCTATCAAGGGATTGTAGGACCTACTGCCTAGTCGGGTGATTCCGATTGGTACTATGGTATCTACGTATGGATACGGATTTGGATTATGGTATCAACGTACGGATACATAGATGGATATGGATATGAATATGAGTATGGTTAGTAAGAAGATGGTTCAGTCGTGGATCCAGCGTCCCGGCGTAAAGGTATATGCATGGGATGGATGCATGGGTTACATGCATGGATTTGATGAATATGTGATAAGATATTACACCACGATCCTTGTCTTTGTCATTACTATGCTTCCTGTTATTCCTGTACCTTTGCTATGTCCGTGAGTGACGCCATTGTTAAGAGATTAACCGCATTTTAAGATGCTGAACAATAACGGTGAGGAGTATTGTTTAATGTACTCACTCAGCTTTGCATCCAAAGCTGATGGCGTTTGTGCCCTGGACATTCCAATGTCTAGAGCTTCGCAGGACTTCAGGACGAGAGACTGATGTTCTGCCGGACTTGGAGCTGAAGGCTTGGAGAAGAGGACGTGCTGCTTGTAATAGTTAGTTTATATCTATTGTTGTTATTGTTATAGGCCTGAGACTTTAAGCCAGCTGTTGTAATAGATTTAGTAGACTTTTATAATTGGTGCTTGGGCATCTGTTGCTTCCATACCTTTTATAGTTTCCGTTGTAGCCTCTGATTAATGTTAATAAGATATGTTCTATGAATTGCATCCTCCCTATCGTGGTGTTTATTGGTTTGAGTAGATGACAACGCGGTTATTCATCCGTCATTCCCTATGGGCCCATAAAGGAAATTTATTTTTCTCTATTTATGCTGCTCCGGGGCGTGATAGGATTTTTGGTATCAGAGCCTAGGTTTTAGTTGTTAACCGCTTGTCTTTTGTGATTAGAACCTGAGTCCTAAGTTAATATCGATAGCATGAGGATTAGTTGAGATGAGATAGAACTGGAATCTTGTCATGTAGACGAGAAGTTTGAAGAATCCATCTGAGAATGTTTCGTTAGCAGGTAGTAACTGTTAGAGCCGATAAGAATCGTTAGAACTGTTGATAGCTGAGTTCACGGAGAACAATGCGTTGAGAGTTAGTTGTGGTCGTGGAGATCCTATATATATAGAGCCGTTGGATTTTAGACACTGACAAATCCTGAAGCAATCTCGGAACAGTCGGTGTGGTCTAGAAATAGAAAGAGGTTTAGGATAAGATTATCCTGTTACCTTGAGCCTCATGTTAGTTGAGTATTCTCACATTTTAGTTGAACAATACTCATAGCTTGGAACCTGAGAATGGGAATAGAATGTTTAGATTTGACGTTACGTGTAGAACCTATAGTTTCGTAACCCGTGTCTTGAGCATAGATATATTGGAGTACGCTTGGTGGATAGACTGACCTTGTGGTTATTATTATTTATGTGAGGTATCCGTATTGCTTAATGTGATCGTATTATATAGTGGTACTATATATTGGTTACCACGTGTTTTGTTCTTGCTTGAGCTGTAAGATAGAATGTGTCTGACCGAATAGATTTTCATTTTTAGGTAGCGACACCGAACACTACCAGTACTCGTTATGGTTAGGACGACTCAAGGAAACCCGGGCCAGCTGAATGGAGTACCTAGTGTAGTACCTCCTGAGATAGATCCAACAGGAATGGTCGGAGTTTTCATCCGTCGCATGGAACAAGTTATCAATCGTGCGGATCACGTCATCGGCAATGAAGCACCAGTACGTCGGACAAGAGTCAAGCTGCTAAAGGAATTTCGTGCTCTTCAACCAGAGACCTTTACCGGATTAACGGGAGCATGGCAAGCTGAGCAATGGATTCGCCAGATAGAACTGATATTTGAGACACTCGAATGTACTGACACTGAGAAAAGACATTTGGCTATATTTCAACTGACATTCTCAGCAGCAGATTGGTGGGACGCAGTGAAAGCTACGATAGGTGAAGAAGCTGTAGGAAGAATGACTTGGGAATCATTCAAGACTCGATTTCTAGAGAAGTACTTTCCAGAATCCGAGAAGAACAAAATGGAGATGGAGTTCATACGATTAGTCCAAGGTAGTTTTACAGTGCCAGAATATACAACTCAATTCGAGAGGCTATCACGATTTGCGCCGCATATGATCGATACCCCAAGAAGGAAGATCAAAAGATATCATCAGGGACTAGTTCCACATATCCGTCATATGACTATAGGACATTTAGATCAATCTTTCGAAGCTCTGGTAGAAATGGCAACAAAGCTAGAAGACGATACTCAGATTAGTAAAGGACCATACTTTGATAAAATATTTCCAGAGTACGATCAGTTTCTCCTAACAGATCAGAGAGGAAGAGATAGTCAGATTGTGTTGGCTGCTAACCAAGTTCAACAAGGAAATACAGAGGGAAGTTACATGGGCAACCGCCAGAAGCGTAAGAGGTTGGGGAACAATAAGAAAGAATCAAAATCAGTGGTGACTCCAACACGACATAGAGAACGAGATATCTGCTACAATTATGGAGTACCAGGACACCATTCCCAAGAATGCAGAGTATCAAGGAAATCTAGTAGACGTGGAATACGATGCTTTAACTGCGGTAAAGTTGGTCATGTCCGTAAGTTTTGTCCAGAATTAGAGATGCAACACAATGCTCCAGCGCAACAAGTACTTCGAGGGCAGACTCACCATACAAATAATCGGTCTCAACTTAGACAAGGACGATAGACAGAAGGTACAACACTCAACACCTACATCATGTATTATATATGATCCCGATATTGCAGGAAGTTTGGTATTTGTTTGATTTGATTGTAAGAAATCAGCCTACACCGTAAATTGTAGTTACTGGAACAATTCGTTTGACACTGATCAACAGTAGTTATCCAAGTATAGATATAACATCAATTGCATCCCATATGACTTCTTTTACATCCCTATAAGACTTCAAATGCATCCTTATATGACGTCAATTGCCTCCCTATCGAAAGACTACGCCAACCATTGGTATGTTGGACAGAGACTAGAGATGAGGAATCTAAATTTGCTTTAGATGTAGCTTTGACAAGAGAGGACGAACTAGAAGATTGCGAGTATACGGGAAGAGATACGAGTAACGTAGAGACAACACCAGAATTACAAAGAGTATCATAGAAGGATTCTTTTAAACACCGATTGCATGTTACTTTCACCCAGTCGAGATTATATAATAGAACGACTCATGAAAATCAGTATGTAGCTCTGCCTAACCTATTTAGGTAATACGTGGAAGCAGAACGAGTATTTAATGGATGGTACGACCTCGAGAGATGATTATATCAATAGTATGTGAGAAATTGGAGATACATGAGGAAGTTTAAATCATTTACTACGATGCCAGAGTCACGATACTCTCAAGCCAACATACTAAAGAATGACGGTGACAACACTGGAGTTAACAAAGATGTCACAGAACGTTGTGTACAACAAGAGACCGACTAAGGACGCTGACAAACATAACCAGGAGCCCAGAGATGGGAGACAGCCAACTGTTGATACAGTAGAGACATCGTTAGCAAAGATTCGAAGTACCTTTGGAGACAGGAGTAGACGGCAATGCTTTACTATGACTTAGATGAGATTAGAACACTTGATCAATAGAACCCTTACACCGTAGAGTTTGACCTGAGGGAGGAACCTCATGTGTTTAGAGACTAGCCGTTTCAGATGTTGTGAGAGGATTTGATTGTGCTACCTAGGACCTTTTCCCGAAGTTCGACTTACGAATTTTATATATCTAAACCCGAGGGTTTAGTAGCTGTCACCCTAGTACTCATAGATCGTTGATGTTTTCGTATCGCGTGTTTAGAACTTTAACCCGTTGGCCGCTAATGTAATCGTTTATGTAAAACGAGAACGTGAGCATTTAGAGTCTGTCTTGCGAGATAGGTTTCTTTTTGGTATAGGGGCTACTGCTTCAGATTTCGAGGACGAAATCTTTTGATAAGTGGTGGATGATGTAATACCCCGTATTTTTAGGTATAGATCCCTAGTACCTTTCTTAGCCTTTGGTGAGGTTGTGTGTTCAATCGATTGACCTTATCTCAATCGATTGATATGTCAATCGATTGGATGTTTTACCAATCGATTGGTATCCTGCCGACCTAACCCCAATCGATTGACACCTGGTATCAATCGATTGGAAGTAGCTGGAGTTGGCCACCTCGTTGGTTTTGTGTGGTTGTGATTATTTTCCCCTCCCTATATATACCCCTCCCCTTATACATATATATGTTTGCTTGTGTGTGTGTTTGGGAGAGAGAGATATATATATACCCTCATATATATACACATACATATATATTGTATATATATACACACACACACACTCTCGGGTTAGAGAGAGAAGGGAAGGAGAGGAAGAATAAGAAGAAGAAGAGGAGGACAGAGAGAGAACAGAGACAGACAGAGAAAGAGAGAGCAGAGAAGAAAGAGAGAGGAAAGAGAACTCACCATAGCCGCCGCCGCGGAGCTCGGGACGCCGTCACCGGAACGCCGGGAGAGGTGAGTTTCATTAACTCACTCAAGAGGTTGTTTTTGTGATGTTTATGTGTGTATAATAACGTGCATGAGGAGGAAAGAGGACCCCAACGTTTTATAATAAAACCCAGCAGTTTTGAGGAAGAAGACAGAGTCCAATCGATTGATATATTTTCCAATCGATTGATATATTTTCCAATCGATTGACATTAAGTCCAATCGATTGACATTATTTTCCAATCGATTGACACTAAGTCCAATCGATTGGGTAAGAGCAGAATGTTGTTTATCTATTGTTATATGTTATGAGCTGATTGTAATGTACCCCAGCTGTTAATGGTTGTACCATACGTGATATTGGATATGTGCTTAGTCAACATGATACTACGTTAGCCTTATATGATGTTTATGTTAATGTTACAAGATGAACTGTTTATTGTTAACTGTCGATATGAGATGAGTTGTTTAACTGTCATATGTTATTATCAAAAGGAATAGTAGAACGGAATACAACTGTATGTTAATAATCAATAATCAGTAGATATGTTGAATACAGAGCATGTGGTATTTCCTGTACTTAGTATATGAGCATTTCACAACATGTGTCAGCATGCATGGGATAGTGATGTGAAGATGTAAGAGAATCTCATGAGAAATGGGATATTGATATGAAGAGACGAGAAGATATGATGAGAAAGGGGAACCGTGATTTATATGGAATAATGAGATATGTGTACTTTGGGATCCGTGGGATCAACGGCTGACGAGTCGGGTGGACGTGGGACGGTTAGAGTTCCTAGTACGCCTCTTGTTGTTGAAGACGTCCAGTAATGCGTATGCACTGTTGAAGACGTCCAGTGTACCGTTGACGATTACGTCCGGCTAGTGCCCTAATATATACTCACCGTGTAGACGACCAGTGAGAATATACACAGCGTAGAAGACGTCCGTTGTGCCGCTTCCATCGTTTACAGATAGGTGGTACCGTGTAGACGACCGGTAACCCTATCAAGGGATTGTAGGACCTACTGCCTAGTCGGGTGATTCCGATTGGTACTATGGTATCTACGTATGGATACGGATTTGGATTATGGTATCAACGTACGGATACAGAGATGGATATGGATATGAATATGAGTATGGATATGAATATGAGAATGGTGAGTAAGAAGATGGTTCAGTCGTGGATCCAGCGTCCCGACGTAAAGGTATATGCATGGGATGGATGCATGGGTTACATGCATGGATTTGATGAATATGTGATAAGATATTACACCACGATCCTTGTCTTTGTCATTACTATGCTTCCTGTTATTCCTGTTACCTTTGATTAATGTATAGTTTAATGAGACCTTTGCTATGTCCGTGAGTGACGCCATTGTTAAGAGATTAACCGCATTTTAAGATGCTGAACAATAACGGTGAGGAGTGTTGTTTAATGTACTCACTCAGCTTTGTATCCAAAGCTGATGGCGTTTGTGCCTTGGACATTCCAATGTCTAGAGCTTCGCAGGACTTGAGGACGAGAGACTGATGTTCTGCCGGACTTGGAGCTGAAGGCTTGGAGAAGAGGACGTGCTGCTTGTAATAGTTAGTTTATATCTATTGTTGTTATTGTTATAGGCCTAAGACTTTAAGCCAGCTGTTGTAATAGATTTAGTAGACTTTTATAATTGGTGCTTGGGCATCTGTTGCTTCCATACCTTTTATAGTTTCCGCTGTAGCCTCTGATTAATGTTAATAAGATATGTTCTATGAATAGCATCCTCCCTATTGTGGTGTTTATTGGTTTGAGTAGATGACAATGCGGTTATTCACCCGTCATTACCTATAGACCCATAAAGGAAATTTATTTTTCTCTATTTATGCTGCTCCGGGGCGTGACAGTATCCAAGTCCATAAAGAGTGCGGTGATAATCCGATCATGTGATCCTTCTACCCAAGGAATTTTGAATCCACCTTTGAGAGCGAATGGTTTCTTTTTAATCCAAAACTTTCAAATACTCTTTCAAAAATCTTTTGGGTCCACTATTTGACTAAAGCTCCGAATTAATCTTTGGGAATTGTTTTTGAAAGAAAATACTTTTCTAAGCAGAATTTCATCTTTAGTGAGAAATATTTTTACAGAAGACTCAAAACTCTTATGAACTATTTTCATCAATCTAAAAATGCTTTTCGAATGAAATTTTGAGAGGGTAATAAGGATCACAATGAGAAGAGAATTTGGCGCACTCGACATGGGTGGGGATCTTATGTGTTTATATGCTTATGTGTTAGGATTAGGATTTTCTTTTTGGCATATAGAGTAGGCACACACGCACACATGCATTGCATCCGCATGATGTATAAAATAAAAGTCTTCCTCGAATAAAATGAAGGTAAACAGGTTTTCTAAAAAACAAAATTTTCAAAATTTGCTGTAGGAGCAAAAATAGCAAATCAAGCGTGGTTTAGGGATCCTACGGCAAGGCTAGTAAGGGGAGGATACGCTGACATGGCCAAGGAGAGAAACAACGAAGAGATGACCGGGTTGAGGGTATTAGTAGAACAGCAGGCGGAACAGATGCTGAGATAGGCTAAAAACATGAACCGAATGATGAGAATGATAGAAGAACTGAATCGCCGACCACCGCATATGGTTCCACCTGTCATGGACCCACCTTTGGGAGGAGGAGAAGGAGATTTGTTTGACGATCAGGAGGCACAATGGACCGATGCAGTAAGGGCCAACAGAGACAGGGAGCAAGTTGAGAAAGAGAAACAACTAACCGAGAAAATAGAGAAGCTGGAAAGGGTAATGCGCAAGGCTCAAGGGGTTGATACCTATCTGATGGAGTTAGAAGGCCTATATGACGGGGTCCATGAGATGCTATCCGCCGGATTCAAAATGCCAGTTTTTGATAAGTTTGATGGCATAGGCAACTCCCGCAGTCACGTCCGAATGTGCATAGGAGCTTTTCAGCCTAGTGGGCTGAGCACTACCATGATGGCTGTCCTGTTTCAGCAAACCTTAACGGGAGCTGCTCTATCGTGGTACCTTACACTTGAGCCGAGCAAAACCAGAGTTTGGGAAGAAGTGGTGAAGTCATTTGTGGCCCAGTATGAATACAATCAAGACTTGGACGTCACTGTTCGGGACCTAGAAACAACCAGGCAAGGGAACAAAGAATCATTTGCTGAGTACCTGAGCCGATGGAGAGGGAAAGCTGCGAAAATGGTGCAAAGGACGTCCGAGAAAGAACAAATCCAAATGTTAATGAAGTACCTGCAGCCAGTCTATCAGGGGAAGATGAGATTCCAGTCAATCAACACCTTTGTTGAGGTGTTCGATGTGGGGACAAGAATCGAAGATGCGATTCAAGAGGGGACAATCAAAAAGGAAGAACCACAAAATCGATATCGGAGGCCCAGTTATGGATCAAATGGAGGGCATTCGGGGGGTCACTCTGGCCCCACCGATGTCAATGCACTTAGCGAGCCGGAGAGAAATTCGATATCACCAGAAACCACCCAAGAGGAGGA
The DNA here is from genome assembly GCA_033977485.1 of Hydrangea macrophylla. Lineage (NCBI taxonomy): Eukaryota > Viridiplantae > Streptophyta > Magnoliopsida > Cornales > Hydrangeaceae > Hydrangea > Hydrangea macrophylla. The sequence goes on from CM066988.1 coordinate 17,334,071, forward strand.
GAGGATAAGCCACTAAGAAAGTTTTCGGATTTGGGCGTATCATTATCAACCGCCCTAGACAGGCTGTTAGCAAAAGGGCATCTCCGCCAATTGGAACCTCGACCCCCACCGAGTCCACTCCCGCCGCATTTTAAAGGGGATCTCTACTGCAAATACCATCAACAGAAGGGCCACTCAACGGATCGGTGCATGAGGTTAAGGCATGAAATCCAGGACCTTATCGACAACAAAGTGATATCCGAACCACCTGTCAAAGCCCCCAATGTCACCAAAAATCCCCTGCCAAACCATCGTGCTGTGCCGCCACCGCAAGGTCTTTACTTCTTAGGGGAAGGAGGAATGACATTTGATCCGTCCAAGCTAATCACAAAGGTCGGGGAACCGAGAAGGTTTTATCAGTTACGGGAAGATCTGGGGATCTGTACACTTAGGAGTCAGCCAGAAATATGGGAAGAGGAAGTAATTGGGCAGCCAAATTGGTGGGTTTTTGAAGGCAATGATTGGGGCATGAACCAAGTAGAGGACGATCTGTGGTATCAGAGTGACGAAGAGGCAAAAATTGAGGAGGAAAGTTCAGGGGTCATTTCAGAAATCGACGATGTTTGGGCAAGAGAAGAGATCAATCACCTGACTCGATCTGGTAGACACTTCAAGCCGCACGAACTAGAAGAGGATCACCCGGGGTGGGAACTGGAAAAAGGGAAAGGGAAGGTGAATGAAGAAGAAGAAGAGGACAGGGTTTTAAGGCAGATGAGGAAAATGCAAGCTAACATCACTATTTGGGGACTGCTGATCGCCTCCAAAAAACACAGGCAGGCAGTCTTGGATGCTTTGAACCAATCCGATGTCTCTATCGATACAGCGCCGGAAGACCTCGTAGGGATGATCAGTAGGATCGCGGCTCTAGCTATTACCTTCTCGTCCGACGACCTACCTCCCGGAGGGCCTGTGCATAACAAGCCTTTGTATGTCACCGTCGAATGCTTGGGTAACACTGTGCCTGCCTGTCTGGTGGAAAATGGATCAGCCTTAAACGTATGCCCGTTTCGAACTACCAAGCGCATGCGTTTGGACGAATCAACTTTCATACCATCTGAGCAAAGGGTGAGAGCGTACGACAACACTCAGAGAACTGTCATGGGCATAATTCTCCTTCACCTCGCTGTCAGTCCACTTGAGAAGGAGGCCAAATTTCAGGTCATCGACATTCCTGCATCCTTCAACCTGCTACTTGGAAGGCCATGGTTAAACAGTTTGGGCGCCATACCATCAACAATCCACCAGAAGGTCAAATGTGTTTGGAAGAGCAGGGTCTGTGACATCCTCGGGGATAGCTGGGTTCGTCCGTCTGAAGCTTCATCAAGCGCACCAGTCTTAGAGGTACAGCTGCAAGAAGAGGAGACAGGTCTGGGGGGATTCGAGTTCATTAACATACTGGAAGAGGGAAAGCCGCGAGAGTTCCTACCGCTTTATTTTGATCAATACGCCAGTCCGTTGGTCGCAGGGATAATGAAAAAGATGGGTTTCTTCCCAGGCATGGGATTGGGTAAAAATCATCAAGGCCTACCTAAATTCCCGCGCATTCTGACTCAGACTCACTCTCATGGTTTGGGTTACCAGCCAACAAAGGAGGAATTGAGGGTGAAGAAGAAGACAGCTAACGCGCGAATGGACCCCTATCGGAAAACACTCAACGGGTACTTCGTAAAGGAAGGAGAAGATTTCCCCTTCTGTGGCTTCCCGGAGCCGTGGATGGATCAAAAAGGCAAATGTCTAAAGCCGGGGTTCGAGATCTTTTTCTCCCATGAGTTCTCCAAGTACAAGGACCCATTTTTGCAAATACCTGAAAAGTCTGTTACAGTCGGCGATTGGATTGGTGTACTGGACGGACCGGTCATGTAGAACCTATTAAGAGAAGGAGGGGTAAAAGACGAAGGGAAAGGAAAGGAAGACAAGGGTCTGGAGGTCAAGGCTGAAGAAGTATATGTTGAGGATGTATTGGAAGAGGAACCAGAGGAAGAATCAGTGGAAGAGCCGGTGAAAGAAGAAGCGGAAGTGATTACCAAAACAGAGGATCTGGAAGAATGCTTCAGCACCGACAAGAGAGGGAAAGCAAGAAAGAATGGGTCTTTGAGTCTAGTGATAGGTATCCCCCACCCCCGGAGTCTGTAATGGACCAAATGAGGCGTCTTTCAATTTCTATGTATGTTGTAATTGCTCCAAAGAAAATGAATGAAAATGTGACTGATTCTGCCTACTCGAATGCGCTTAATGAATGTGATGAATATGATGATCATGAAACACCAATTGAATTGCAAAAATTAATTGAAAAAGAAAAGGAACCTGCATGTAAAGTCATCGAAGACACTCGAACAATTAATCTGGGAAGTAAAGACAACCCTCAAAATGTTTTTATTGGCTCAACACTTAGCAATGAAGAAAGCGAAGAGCTAATCAATCTATTAAATGAATTCAAAGATGTTTTTGCATGGTCTTATAGCGATATGCCAGGAATTGATCCAAAAATCGTCCAACACCATATCCCCCTATTCCTAAATTCTAAACCAATAAAACAAAAGTTGAGGCGAATGAGGCCTGAATGGGCACTTAAGGTAAAAGAGGAGGTTGAAAAGCAATTAGGGGCCGGATTCTTGATGGTCACCGAGTATCCAGATTGGATCGCCAATATAGTACCGGTTCCGAAAAAGGATGGTCGTGTCAGGGTATGCGTGGATTTTTGAGATTTGAATAAAGCAAGCCCTAAGGACGATTTCCCATTACCTCACATTGATGTTCTGGTCGATAATACGGCAGGGCACGAGCTCCTATCTTTCATGGATGGCTTCTCAGGTTATAACCAGATCCTCATGGCACCCGAGGACAGAGAGAAAACCACTTTCATCACGCCCTGGGGGACCTATTGTTATAGAGTGATTCCATTCGATCTTAAGAACGCAGGCGCGACCTACAAGAGGGCTGCCACCACTTTACTGCACGACATGATCCACAAAGAGGTAGAGGTGTATGTGGATGACATGATTGTGAAATCCAAGGAAAGAGGAGGACACCTGGGGGCTTTGAGGAAGTTCTTTGGGAAAGAGGAGGACACCTGGAGGCTAAACCCGCAAAAATGCACCTTCGGGGTCACTACTGGAAAATTATTAGGGTTTCTCATCACTCAAAGAGGAATAGAGGTGGACCCCACCAAAATAAAAGCCATAACCGAAATGAACCCGCCTAAAAATGAGAAAGAACTGAGGGGATTTCTGGGGAGGGTACAGTTCATCAGCCGCTTCATTTCCAAACTTACCTTAACCTGTGACCCACTGTTCAACCTACTCCGAAAAGGAGAGAAGTTTGAATGGGACGCCCCGTGCCAACAAGCCTTCGACAAAATCAAAACCTACCTCCAAAACCCACCTGTCCTGTCACCACCTTCACCCGGGAGACCCCTGTTACTTTACCTCTCTGTGTCCAAAGATTCGATGGGGTGTATGTTTGCCCAAGAACGAGAAGAAGGGCACGTGGAAAAAGCCATTTACTACTTCAGCAAAAGAATGGTCGGATATGAGTTAAAGTATTCACCCTTGGAAAAGACCTGTTGGGCCTTGGTTTGGTGTACCCGTCGCCTTCGCCACTACATGCTAGCCTTCCCTGTAATCCTGATATCTCGAATGGACCCATTAAAATACCTATTTGAAAAGCCCGTCTTGACCAGTAGGATTTCCCGGTGGACCATGATGCTAGCTGAGTTTGATATTAAGTACGTCACCGCCAAATCCATGAAAGGGAGGGCCGTCGCCGAATTTCTAGCCGATCTCACCGTAGAATCCGAAGATAAGGGTGAATTTAAGTTTCCTGATGAGGAGGTAATGGAGGTAAAGGAAGACTTGTGGAAGATGTACTTTGACGGAGCGGCCAACCAATTGGGATTTGGGGTTGGAATCATTCTCATAGCACCCGATGGGACCCCACTCCGTTAGCCGTCAAACTCAGGTATGACTCTACCAATAACACTGCAGAATATGAGGCATGTATAATCGGAATGGAAGCGGCCTTGGCCCTGAGAGTTGAAAGGATCGATGTCTTCGGGGATTCTAACCTGATCATATCCCAAGTACGAGGCGATTGGAGGGTGAAGCACGAGAAATTGAGACCTTACCATGACTATCTAGAAAGCCTGAAAGTGCAATTCAAAAGGATTTCCTTCTATTACCTTCCCCGAGAAGAGAACCAACTAGCCGATTCCTTAGCAACCCTAGCCTCAATGATCCAAATCCCTTCCAAGACTACCATGATCCCACTATCCATAGAAGTAAGAAGTCAACCGTCGTTCGAAATGGTCACGGCCATAGAAGAAGAGGGTGAGGGGCCTTGGTTTGAGGACATCTGGAATTTCATTAAAAAGGGAGAGTACCCCAAGGGAGCCTCAGAAAAGGACAAGAAAGCAGTTCGACGATTCTCTGCTCAGTTTGTGATCTACGCGGATAAACTATGGAAGAAGTCCTACACCGGGTATAATCTGGAGTGTTTATATGGGAATGAGGCTAAAAGAATGATGGAGGAAATACACGAGGGAGTGTGCGGGCCCCATATGAATGGGCACATGCTAGCAAAGAAGATCATCCGACAAGGGTATTATTGGACAACCTTGGACAAAGACTGTTGCGAATATGTCAAAAGGTGTCACAGGTGTCAAATTCATGCAAATCTGATGCACACTCCACCGTCACAGCTTTATAGCATGACCACCCCTTGGCCATTTTCTGTATGGGGGATCGATATCATTGATGAGATAGTTCCCAAGGCTTCCAATGGGCACCGATACATAATCGTGGCAATCGATTATTTTACAAAATGGGTAGAGGCAGCCTCGTATGCAACTTTGAAAGCCAAGGATGTGGTAAGTTTCATCGAAAAGAACATAATCTGTAGATATGGGGTCCCGAATGAATTCATCTCTGATCATGGTAGTCATTTCCAAGGAGAAGTCATCCCGCTGTTAGAAAAATATAAGATCACCCGTCATCAGTCGTCTCCATATAGGCCTCAGACAAACGGAGCAGTGGAAGTAGCAAATAAAAATGTCAAGGCGATCCTGGGAAAGACGACGGATACGTACAAGGATTGGCATGAAAAACTACCGTTTGCCTTATGGGGATACAGGACCTCTGTAAGAACATCTACGGGGGCAACACCGTACTCCTTGGTATATAGGATGGAGGCCGTTCTCCCGGTTAAAGTAGAAATACCATCTCTAAGGGTCTTGACGGAATGTGAAGTAACCGAGCTAGAATGGATAAAGGCGAGATACGAGGAGTTGATGTTACTTGATGAGAAAAGGTTGGCGGCAATAAACCACACTCGGGGATACCAGAAGAGGATAGCCCGTGCTTTCAACAAAAAGGTTCGCCCAAGGAAGCTTGCTGAGGGTGACCTGGTCCACAAAGAACTTAAAGTGCCCATTTATGACCCCAGAGGAAAATTCAAACCCAACTGGGTTGGTCCATACATCATCAAAACTCTCCTTTCCGGAGGGGCAGCCTATCTCATGGACCTAGATGGGGTTGAATTTAAGCAACCAATTAACCTCGATCGCCTCAAGAAATATTTTGCTTGAAACCTTTTTTTAAAACCTCCAGATTAGATGAACTACGCTTGACCTGATTCCCGTTAGGGGATACATAGGCAACCTATTCGGTTCGGTCAGTAAATAATCGCCTGATTGGCACTTTCTTTTAAAGCCTTAAGCCGAACTACTCAGGACCTGATACCCACTCGGGGATAAGTAGGTGGGCCATACCGGCCTTCGGTCCATAAAAAAAAAAAATTTAAAAAAAAAAAAAAAAAAAAAAAAAACTCCCGTGTCAAACTAGGGGCAAACTCGCGTTCGCCCAGAAACACATCGAAGCCCCAAAACTAGGGGCAAACTTCGTTTGCTACCCCAAGAACCCAGATATTCCTAAAAAAATTAAAAAAAAACCGTCTCTGGCTATTAAAATAAGTACTGTAAAAGAACAAACGGAATTCATGGTATAGAATGACTAAAGCTTCAAGCAAGATTCAAAGTAAAGCAAAGAACCAAGTAAAGGCATTAAAAGGAGGGATGTTCTTCATAAAAGATTAATTAGAAGAGTGAAAGCCCTGATTGAACATGATAGAAAGTCTTCCAAAAACATAAAAATCACATCTCAAAAGCGCAGCGTGAGTAGGCAGGGTCTGTCAGAGTGTTTTGTAAATGGCTAGATTTTCCCTGTTTTCTTCTACTTTATTATGCATATATCTATCAGGCCTGAATCTCCCGAAGTTATTTGGCAGTAGGAACGATCGAAGAAAGGGCTTCCGGAAACGGGGCGGCTGTCCTGCTGTGCCAAGCCTCAATGAAAGCCTTCACAACAGAAGGACGCAAAATGGATCCCCTCATAAAATCAGCAGTGACAGCCTCAGTAGCATCCTGCAAGAGCCTAAACTGGCGGACCACCCGATCAGTTTGTAGAAAGTAGTAGCATACAAGTCCGGTAGCCAAACGCCGGGTCGCCCAGGAAGTCGTACAGCAGTAGAACGACGAATCCACCACGGGCAGACCCAGCAGATATCTCTGTAAGATAAGCCTTGGAGCCAACCAAGCCATGCATCGATAGAGTGGAACAAGCTGTGAACCTCCATACGATCGTAAGGAAGTGACCCGCGGAGATGGGAAGGGTGTATGAAGAGGTCCAAACGCTCCATAAGCCAAACCTGCAGAACAAAAGGTGCCCCGACAGATAATATGGCCCCGGTAGCGTGAGCATGATCCAGTCCTATCAAAGTCTCACCGAGAACCAGCATGACCGCACTCTTCATCTCTCTCAAACGGCAGGCAATGGGTACGAGAATGTCGAAAGATGATTGAAAGAGAAAATAAGAAAGCATAGCAATCGATAGAGCGCTACGTTGTATAATTTGATACCCGCTGTCGTAAGGATCCCCAATGAGAGCATAAACCGAGGAGAGGCGCTCGAAGTCAATCTGTCTATCATGAATGAAAGAGCTCGCGGCACTGCCGGATATATGGAGAGGAGCCGCCAAGTCCCGAACATACCCGGCTTGTACGGGAGGAACAATCAGATCCGCGGAGGGGTCCGTATGAAGGATAGCACTGAACTCTTCAAATAATGGACAAATCCCATGATAATCGAAGCGGAAGACGTGGAACGAAGGATCCCAACACCGGGCAGCAGCTTGAAGCATGCTTTCGTTTAGGAACATTCGACGAAAAGAGAAGAGATCGTTTAATCGAAAACACTCAAAGTTGAGCTTGTCAATACCCGAGAGAGTATCCATCCACGGGAAGAGGATTTGGGAACTAACGGGGGCCATCTTGAAAAGAGGAGAAGTAAGGAAGATGATGTTTTGCGGAGTATTGGGGTAAGGAAGAAGTATAAATAGGAGAATGGGGATCTACCTACCCGCGGCACTCGATAAAGTGTAGCGGCACTCGATGTAGTGCTGCGCGGCAGTCCGTGAACACCGTACGGCAGTCTCTGACTGCCGCAGCGGCACTCATCAAGTGCCGCGGAGGCCTAACTGAGTGCCGTTCCGGTTTCTGCATTGGCCAGGGTTTGTTTATAACACGTTCAGCCCACCTACAAACAAAAAACTAGATAGAAAATAATAAAACGTGCGCATCATGCAGCACGTGCAACAATACATTCATTCATTCATTTCATTCATTGGTACATTTCAAAAGATAAAAGAAACAAAAGCATTCAAAGATGAAAATAAAGACGGGACCAAGCCATGGTCCCACATACGGCTAGAAACGGACCAAGCTATGGTCACACATACGGTGAAATGCAATAATGTAATAATAAAAGTATTAGGAATGCCTATCCTACCAACTATTAGGGAGCAGCCATCAAAATAAAGCATATGTGTATATATACAGTCATCCACCAAAATAAAGTGTAAATTCTCTCAAAAACACTCAAATGAAAGATAACAAAAGCAGGATCAACTCCGACCCCGACCCTGGCCGCGAGTCTGGCGAGTCATGCGCCTAAGAGGCTCCTCCTCTGACTCGGTCCCACTGCCTCCACCGCTCTCTCCACGTCCGCCGCCTCGGCCTCTGCCACCGCTAGTGCCCTCGCCGTCGCCTCCACCACGCCCAGCACCGCTACCTCCGGGGGCATCGCTGAGAGGGATGCCAAACTGCTGGAGCCGCTGCTGGAGCTGTCCCACCTGCTGAGATAGGACTCTGATCTCCTCCGCCTGAGATAAGAGAAATGAGTCTAAGAACTGTTGAAATAACGGATAAAATGCTGAGAACAAAAGGAATCGAAATCATACCTGGGCTCTCAACTGAGTCGCAGCAGTCGCCCGAGCTCCCTCAGCCTGAAAAAATAAAAAGGTTAGTAAAAAGAGCAGTCAAGGTCAAAACGAAAGGCGGGGAGAAGTCCCTTACCATCCACTCTCGCCCAAGGACCCACTGTCGCACACTATGGGCATACGCCAATCCCTCCTCCGCATAGGCACGCGGGACGATGTCATAATGAATGGGAATGGTGGGGGCACCCCGTGATAGCCGAGGGATCATCGTCAAGTGGGGCTCGCCTAATGAAACGGTAGACATGGTCCAGTCCCACTCAGGCAAGGCAGGAGGTCGAACCGCGGCAGGAACAGGCTGCGAGCAAAAGGAATAAAGCATGAATAATAAACAAGAGATAATTCATATAAAGGTTGAAGGAATCTCACTCACCCGAGTCACTTCCATCAAAGGGAAGTTCGGCATCAGCTTGGCGGCACGGAAAGCCGCGTATCCTACAGGGTCGTCCAAAAAGCCATGAATACCGAAACCGACTCGAGCAGCTGTGAACTCGCTGCCCTGAAGTGTATCCGTGGCCCTCATAGAGTTGGGAGGAGGAAATGGCACGAAAAATCTAGGGGCCGCCAGAGACTGCCTGGTCACTCTCTCTCCCAGATACCACGCCAGACCCTCTGACCCACCGTCGAGAAGTCGCCTCGTCGGGTCATATCCAGCCGACTCTCGGATCCCCACACGAGCCTTAGGAAGCACCCTGAGCCACGGCTGCCAGTGGACATGCTCCTCCCTCAGATTCATCAGGAAGTTCCTGAACGAAATGAAATTATGGGCCCCGGTCTTCCTCCCGACCCTGTCCTTCGCCCATTTCAGCCCCTGGGGCATGATAAGGGCGTCAGCATCGCGTGTCTGAGGAGACATCATGCGAAGATACTCGTGGGACCAAATCTGTGATACAAAAAGAAGAAAGAGGGTTAGTCTCACATTTTTTTTAAATAAAAATGATAAATAAGCAATGGAATATAGGAAAAGGTATACCTCCCACGCTCTCCAATAACCACCAGTGGATGCCGGCCTGTCCCGAGATATGTCATCCATATGCCTATATAGGATAGCCAACCCTGTACCAGCCCAGTCATACTCGGCGACCCGGTCCAGGTGCTCCAGCGATGCCACCAAGGAAGCAGAAATCCGATCACCCTTTGTGCTCAACAAGGAGCACCCCAGCATGTACATCAAGAAGCCTCTGGCCATCTGCTCGTCCGTGAAATCCGGTTTGCCCCGGAATGTATCCATAAACCACCGAGCTGTGACTAGAGCCTCCTCCGGGACCACCCCTAGCAACGGCTCCATCTGGTCCCACTCCTGGTTTGTCAAATATCTCAGAGGCTCTCCGCCGAAGGCTATCCCGGTAATCATAGAGAAGTCCAGCGGCGTCAATGTCATCTCGCCAAACGAAAAGTGGAAAGTGCTTGTAGTATCCCACCACTGCTCGGCCAGCGCGTATATCTGCTGTAAGTCATTGGAGCTCTTCGTCAAAAGTTTGACGAAGTCCCCAAACCCAGCCGCGTCTACCAGGGCCCTCACAGTCGCGCTCAGCTCTGTATACCACTCATATCCGTGAGCAAGACTGCCGTGCCCCTTCAGCACCTTCGGCTGCAACTGTAAGAAAGAACCACAAGTTCTGATGTTAGTAATTGGGTAAAAGAAAAAGCAAAATAAAATAGATGATGTCCTAGAGTGAGAGAAATTTTCAAAGTATACATAAATTTGTGAAAATCCAAAGCAAGTTCAGGTTCGAAGGAAGCATTAGTTTCAATACAGGTTCACAAGTACCTAAATTGAACCAGAATGATAAAATTCACAAAAGAATGTTTGAAAAGGCATCGCGCTCATGAAAAATAAATTTAGGGATAGAAGAATTCAGACATAGCAATCGTTTTTTAAGAGGTTTTAAAGTCTATAAGGAAATTAAAATTTCTTAAAGAGGGCCATGAAATAAAGCGATCAAAGACGCTCAGGGGCGCCACGAGCACGACATTCGGAATAAGGTATCTAAGAATGGTGACAAATCCTACGCAGAGAAGAAAATGTGAGAAAGAAATACGAGAATTGAAAAAAGAGAGAAAGAGCGTTTACCTCGCGCTTGAACGCGCGGGCCGATAGATGCTCGTCCGGATCACGGAGCAGCAACGTAGCATCTGGATGGTAGGTGGCTGTATACCTGGCTTTCTTCTTGCGCCCCGAACCACTCGCCATAATCTGTCGAAGAAAAGGGGAGATTCACACGTTAAATTTATGAAAAATTCAGAAAAAACAATAAAATACAAGAGTTTAATCAAGTCTTGATCGAAAAGAACATACCTGTGAGTGTCGTGGATCAATCAGAAGCAAAGAGAGGATGGGAGAAAATTTCTCTAGAGAGATTTCGAGATGGAGAGAGTTGAGAGAATCAGCAAAATGGGTTGAATTCGGCGGTTTAAGCCACTGCCACTCATTCGCGGCACTCAGTTTTTCGTGCGCGGCAGTTGATGGACTGCCGCGCGGCACTCACTGACTGCCGCAACGGCACTCCGCGAGTGCCGTACGGCAGTCACAGACTGCCGCGAAAAACCGCGTGTGCCGCGATTGAGGCGGTTCAAAGATCCATCATTTTTCCCCCCCAAAATTTTAAACAAAGTTCCGAAAATTGAATTTGAGGCCCCCAAAATTTGTCGTCGTTACACTTTTGGCCCTCGTGGTCGTTTTTAGGTACACATTGACTACAAATTTTGAAATTTAAGAGTATATATGAGCCCGTGGGCCCCGAATTTTTGAAAAGTGAAGATATTTGAGCCCGTGGGCCTCCAACCTTGAAAATCAAAATTTTTTTTTCGAGCCTGTGGGCTCCCAAAATTTGAAAATTTGAGCCCATGGGCCCAAAATCTGGAAAATTGATAGAAGATTCTGGCAATATAACGGATTTATATTCTCGATCCGCGTAACAGATTTATGTCGATCCTTTATTTTGGGAGTGTGCTAGATTTATATTATCGGTTCTCGCGACAGACTCGCGTTTACCGTCATTTTGAGAATATAACAGATTTATATTCTCGCAACAGACTCGCATTTACCGTCGTTTTGAGAATATAACAGATTTGCATTCTCGGTTTTCGCAACGGATTTGCGTTAACCCTCGTTTTGAGAATATAACAGATTTGCATTCTCGATTTTCGCAACGGATTTGCGTTAGCCCTACATCGATCCTCCGCCTGAGAATATAACGGATTTATATTTTCGGTCTTCGTAATGAATTTACGTCGATCCTTCGCTTGAGAATATAACAGATTTATATTTTCGGTCTTCGTAACGAATTTACGTCGATCCTTCGCTTGAGAATATAACGGATTTATATTCCCGATCGTCGTAACGAATTTATGTCGATCCTTCGCTTGAGAATGTAACGGATTTATATTCCCGATCGTTGTAACGAATTTACGTCGATCCTTCGCTTGAGAATATAATGGATTTATATTCCCGATCGCCGTAACGAATTTACGTCGATCCTTCGCTTGAGAATATAACGGATTTATATTCCCGATCGTCGTAACGAATTTACGTCAATCCTTCGCTTGAGAATATAACGGATTTATATTCCCGATCGTCGTAACGAATTTACATCGATCCTTCGCTTGAGAATGTAACGGATTTATATTCCCGATCGTCGTAACGAATTTACGTCGATCCTTCGCTTGAGAATATAACGGACTTATATTCTCGATCTTCGTAACGAATTTGCGTTAGCCCTCATTCTGGAATGTAACGGATTTATATTCTTAGCCTCCGCAACGGGTTTGCGGTAACCATCGTTTTCTAGTCAAAGCAGCTTCCCTAACAAATTTGGCATCGGTCAGAGACTTGGTGACCTCCTTTGACTAACATAACACGTGATTTGCGTCGTATGTAGACGTGTTATAGAGTGAGCCTAGCATTTGTATAGCCAGGTCAATTCAAGAAAATACTATTGTATAGTATGTGCATCACGACAGGATAGGTGTATTCATCCGTATGATTATTTGTGCTTTTGTGTGTTTGGCCTGCGCCTGAACTACGCTTTGGTCTGATTCCTGATGGGATACGTAGGCAGCTCACCATCGAGCACGACCATGCATGAACCGTTTGTGTGTAGCCGTTTCTGCAACGCATTTTGTTTTTACCTAAATTCGACAGTCTGGTCAAAGGCTTGTCTTCACACAAGCTTCGACATTCACTTGTGATACGCGTTGCTCCACAAGCTCTGCCGAAGAGGGGCAAACTGTAGACACCCCAATTTTGACCAGACGTCGAATTAAGGGGAGTATTACCTCTAAGATCCGATGATGACAATGTCCGAACTAACCTAGGACTTCCAAAAGGTGATTCAAACTCTTTCAAAAGCTCTTCCAAGTTAAAAATAAAAGAAAGGAGAGGAATTCAGCATGAACCCCGAAAAACAAAGTCAACAGTTGACCCAGTGAAAAGTCAACGGGTCAAAAGCGAGTCAGTCATAAAATTTCCAAAATGAAAAGTCCCGGTAATTGTTCATTGGGTCTCCCTTATGCTAGAAATGATTTTTAAGAATTTTTAAATGAAAGAAATCATGATGAAATCGAAAGGCTTTTAAGGAGAATTGTGCAGAAAATCGATATTTTGCCTTCGGAGGGAGAATTGACTTTTTTTTTCCTTAAGAATTTTGATTTTTTATATATTTTTATTGAATCCAAATGAGGGGTATTTCCTTAATTACATTTAATGTCTTAAGTAAATACATAAATTAAACGACATTTACTTAAATGACATGAAATGAAATTAAGGTGCTGAATTGCAGTGCAGCGGCAGTCAGGGTGCATGAACGGCAGTCCGTGATTGCCGGTGCGGCACTCAGCGAGTGCCGCTCCGGCATTCAGTGAGTGCCGCAACGGCATTCGCTGAGTGCCGCGAATTTCATCAAGTGCTGCGTTTTTGTGACAGTTTTCCAAAAGTAGGTCGGTTCACATCCCGAAAAGTGGCGGCGGGAATTAGGGTTTTGGCTGCGAATTTCCCAAAATATCCCCCTAATGAATGCCTATAAATAGGGGATGAATATCCCTTTGTTTGAGAGACAAAAAAATGGAAGATTAGAATGTTAGGATTTTCATGTTGATTCTCACCTAAAATTTTCCAAATCAAGAGAGAAATTAGAGAGATTTGTTGGAAGAACAAGAAGAGTTTGGTCATCATTTGGAGGAGCTTGAAGAAATCAAAGAAAGTTGAGGATACTTAGAGGTAAAACTCTAAACTAGTAAGTTTATTTAGTAGTTCAATCACAATATTTAGATACTTAGGATCTTTTACACATTTTCACAACCTCTCTTCTTACCACATTTCATCACACACCACCTATATATTGTGATTGAACTCTCATCTAGTTAATTTGGATCAAAAACAAGTCTATATATTTGATGTTTAAATGAGTCTTGAAGTAAAACTTTGGTCCTTTTCTTTATTTGTGTTTGTTTAGATTCATGAGACCTTCAATGTCTCACTTGAATCTTAGCAACCAAAACCCAATATTCTCATAAACTTATGATTTATGAGGGGATTGAGGTTGATTTTTTTTAGTATATTGAGATAATGAAGTCCAAACTCCATCCATAGTTTGGGACCATTACTTTGGGATTTTATGAAGTTCTTTGTACTTTATTAAAACCCATGAGTTCAAGATTTATTTAGTCTCCAATGACCATCAAATGGTAGGAGAAATGTGTTAGTTCAAGTCTACTCCCATGGCTTAGACTAATTTTTCCATAGGTTTTGAGAAGTCTTTCATACTTCATCTAACACCTACATATGAGTATGTCTCTAGCCTCCAATGGCCATCAAATGGTAGGAGTAATAAGTTGAATTCAAGCTTTGGCCTATAAAGTTTGAGTTCATTGTTTGGAATTTTGAGAAGTTCATTTCATACTTCATCAAAATCCATAAGTATAAAGTGTTTTTAGTCTGCAATGACCATCAAATGGTAGAAGTAGTAGTTTGGTTTAGTCACAACTTCATGTTTTAATAGTTGAGGTTAACCAACAAAGTTGGACTAGCAAAATGGAAACAGTGAGTTCACAAACTATTTTTGATCAAGGATTTTTAATTTGAAATCAGACTGTTGGAATTGAATGAAATCAACGGGAAAGTGTTCATAACACAAAGATCCACCACTGTGATTTTTGTTTTAAGATGATTTCATGTTTTGAATGGTTTGATCATGAGTTTTGTGAGACAACCACAATCTGTCCAGAATTGCAGAATAGTTTCAGCACAGCAATACTCTTTTGAAATAATTAAATCGAGATTTTTATAAAGTGTTTGTGACCCAAACTAATTTTTCCTAAGTATATTAATGTGTTAGGAAACCACCCTAAAAAGAACAAAGCAATTCTAATCTTTTTACTATTTTTAAAAAATCAAACAAAATCTCTGGACAAAGAGTTGTGAAGTGCTGAGTGATGTCTAGTGTTTGTCCAATTCCCGGAGATCTAACCGTTCAAACCTTGATTTTCTTTTTGGGTTAGAAACTAGACTCACAGAGGCATATTGAGTCCAAAAATCATCAAGATCCAACCACGAGAGCCATGCTTTTTATTTCTTTGAAGGTCGGGTCTGCTCTCTGGAATATTAGGAGTTTTGTTACAATTTATACTGACTTGGCAAATAAAGGTCCAAATGACCCTTTCTTGACCAAGGGTTCATACCATGCTTCAATAAAGGTTTATTAAGCTTAAAATCAGAGACTAAATGGTCCAAATCAATGAATAGTTCATAACCTTATTTCATTCATACTCATGTGTTCACGTGCACGCGTCCATGTAGATTGGTATTTGTAAATTGAATTCATCTTGTGTTAAAGAGTTGTTACTTAGGAAGTTCAAATGACATGTTTTATTTAAAATGTGGGACTAATCTTTTGTTTTGTAGCGCTTTTTGAGGTACAACTTCTCATCCCTTCTCTAGTTTAATTCATTTCTTTGATTTTACTTGATTTTTCAACCTCATGCGCAACACCTTAGAATTAGGATTTGCCTTATGTGTATATGTGATTAGAGCCCTTTGTTTAGAACTTTCTTTTGCATGTATGCATTGCACATTTAATATCGCTGCTGGATCCCGGGTAAGTTCTTTTGTTTCTTATTGCATATCATGATGCTTGCTAGTTGAATTATGTGACTTATGAATAATATTTTACCGTTAACAATTTTACACCATTTCCAACATGCTTGTGTTATGTATACCTATATATGTATTAATTGAGGGCATGCTTAGATTATTAATTCGATTAAATGGATGTTGAGTAGAGGCCTATCGCGAGATAGGATGAGAGGGGGTGTTTTAGTCCGCCGGGCTCCTTCCCCTCTCATTCCATAATCCCCGGACCCAGTTAATCTTTGGTTTCGCAAAAGATCGGTTTGCTTTCAAAATGGTTTCTTAATTTTTCCTTTCAAAAATTAAGTGGCGACTCTTTGTACTTGAATTTGAAAAATTGTTTTAAAAATAAAAGTGGGCCCAAATGCCGGTATCCACAAGGAGGTTTTGAAAGGAACGATTTCAAGCAAAGTATTTCTTGAGGCGATTAAGGTTAATTGGTTACTTAAATTCAACCCCGTCTAGGTCCATGAGATAGGCCGCTCCTCCAGAAAGGAGAGCCTTAATGATGTATGCCCCGACCCAGTTGGGTTTGAATTTTCCTCTGGGATCATAAACAGGCACTTTGAGTTCTTTGAGGACCAGGTCACCCTCAGCAAGCTTCCTCGGGCGGACCTTTTTGTTGAAAGCACGAGCTATCCTCTTCTGGTACCCCCGAGTATGGTTTATTGCGGCCAGTCTCTTCTCATCGAGTAACATCAATTCTTCACACAATCCTCGTACCCATTCTGATTCGGAGATCTCACATTTTGCCAAAACCCTAAGAGAGGGTATTTCTACCTCGATTGGGAGAACGACCTCCATACTGTAAACCAGCGAGTACGGCGTAGCACCCGTTGAAGTTCTTACCGAGGTTTGGTATCCCCACAAAGCAAATGGCAGCTTCTCATGCCAATCCTTATATGTATCTGTCGTTTTCTCCAAGATTGCTTTAACATTCTTACCGAGGTATGGTTTATTGCGGCCGTTCGTCTGAGGCCTATACGGGGATGATTGATGGCGAGTGATCTTATACTTTTCCAGATGTGGGATAACCTCCCCTTGAAAATGACTGTCATAATTAGAGATAAACTCACCATGTCTCTGGCTTTCAAAGTTGCATACGAGGCTGCCTCTACCCATTTTGTAAAATAATCGATTCCCACGATTATGTATCGGTGCCCATTGGAAGCCTTCAGAACTATCTCACCAATGATATCAATCCCCCACACGGAGAATGGCCAAGGGGTGGTCATGCTATAGAGTTGTGACGGTGGGGTTTGCATCAGATTTGCATGAATCTGGCACTTGTGGCACCTTCTAACATATTCGCAACAGTCTTTGTCCAAGGTCGTCCAATAGTACCCCTGTCGGATGATCTTCTTTGCCAGCATGTGTCCATTCATATGGGGTCCACACACTCCCTCATGTATTTCCTCCATCATTTTATTAGCTTCCTTCCCATATAGGCATTCCAGATTATACCCGGTGTAGGACTTTTTCCGTAGCCTATCTGCATAAATCACAAACTGAGCGGCGAATCGTCGAATCGCCTTTTTGTCCTTTTCTGAGGCTCCTTCGGGGTATTCTCCTTTCTGAATGAAGTTCCAGACATCTACATACCAAGGCACTTCATTTTCTCTTTCTACGGCCGCGATCATTTCAAACGACGGTTGGCTCCTCACTTCTCTGGATAGTGGGATCATGGCAGTTTTGGAAGGGATTCGGATCATCGAGGCTAAGGTAGCCAAAGAGTCGGCTAGTTGGTTTTCTTCACGAGGGAGGTAATAAAAAGAAATCTTTCGAAACTGCGCTTTCAAACTTTCCAGATAGTCGTGGTAAGGTCTCAATTTCTCATGCTTTACCTTCAAATCTCCTCGGACTTGGGATATGATCAAGTTGGAATCTCCGAAGGCATCAATCTACCCGACTTTTAAAGCCAAGGTTGCTTCCATCCCAATTATGCAGGCTTCGTACTCCGCGGTATTGTTGGTTGAGTTATACTTGAGTTTGACGGCTAATGGGGTAGGGGACCTATCAGGTGCTATGAGGATGACCTCGACTCCGTATCCTAATTGATTGGCGGCTCCATCGAAATACATCTCCCACAGATCCTCTCTTACCTACATCACTTCTTAGTCAGAGAACTTGAATTCTCCTTTGTCTCCAGTTTCCACGGCGAAGTCAGCTATGTACTCGGCGATGGCTCTCCCCTTGACAGATTTGGAGGTGACATATCTGATATCAAACTCAACTAGCATTATGGTCCATCGGGAAATCCTACTGGTCAAGGCGGGTTTTTCAAACAGGTATTTGAGCGGATTCATTCGGGTGATTAAGATCACGGGGAAGGCTAACATATAATGCCTAAGGCTACGGGTGCACCAAACTAAGGCTCAACATGCTTTTTCTAATGGTGAGTACTTCAACTCGTATCCGGTCATCCTTTTGCTCAAGTAGTAAATGGCCTTCTCCACGTGCCCATCTTCTCCTTCTTGGGCCAACATACACCCCATCGAATCTTCGGATACGGAGAGATAAAGCAACAAGGGTCTCCCAGGTGAAGGCGGTGACAGGATAGGTGGGTTCTAGAGGTAGGTTTTGATTTTGTCAAAGGCTTGCTGACATAAGGTATCCCACTCGAATCTCTCTCCTTTTCTGAGTAACTTGAACAGCGGGTCGCAGGTCATGGTGAGCTTTGAGATAAAACGACTTATGAATTGTATTCTACCCAGGAACCCTCTCAGCTCTTTCTCATTTTTCGGTGGGTTCATTTTAGTTATGGCTTTTATTTTGGTGGGGTCTACCTTTATTCCCCTCTGAGTAATGAGAAACCCCAATAATTTCCCAATGGTGACTCCGAACGTACATTTCTGCGGGTTTAGCCTCATTTTGAACTCCCTCAATCTCCCAAAGAATATTTTCAAAGCCTCTAGGTGCCCTCCCCTCTCCTTGGATTTCACAATCATATCATCCACATACACCTCTACCTCTTTGTGGATCATGTCGTGTAGCAAAGTGGTGACAGCCCTTTGATAAGTCGCACCCACATTCTTAAGTCCGAACTGCATGACCCTGTAGCAATACGTCCCCCATGGAGTGATTAACGTGGCTTTCTCCCTATCCTCGGGTGCCATGAGGATTTGATTATACCCAGAGAATCCATCCATAAAAGATAGAAGCTCGTGTCCTGCAGTGTTATCAACCAACACGTCGATGTGGGGTAACAGGAAATCGTCTTTAGGGCTTGCCTTGTTTAAATCTCAAAAATCAACGCAAACCCTAACACGACCATCCTTCTTTGGGACAGGCACAATGTTGGCAATCCACTCAGGATACTCGGTGACCATCAAGAATCCAGCCTTTAATTGCTTTTCAACTTCCTCTTTCACTTTAAGTGCCCATTCCGGCCTCATTCGCCTCAATTTTTGTTTTATGGGTTTTGAATTGGAAAAGAGAGGGATGTGGTGTTGGACTATTTTTGGATCAATACCTGGCATATCATTATAAGACCATGCGCAAACATCTTTGAATTCATTCAATAGATTGATTAGTTCTTTGCTTTCTTCATTGCTAAGTGTTGAGCCAATAAAAACATTTTGAGGGTTATCTTCATTTCCTAGATTAATTGTTAGAGTGTCCTCAATGATTTTACATGCAGATTCTTTTTCTTTTTCAATTAACTTTTGCAATTCAATGGGTGTTTCATGATCATCACATTCATCACATTCATTAAGCGCGTTCGAGTAGGCAGAATCAGTCATGTTTTCATTAATTTTCTTTGGAGTGATTACAATAGACATAGAAATTGAAAGACGCCTCATTTGGGCCATTACAGACTCTGGGTGAGGGTAAAACTTATCACTAGACTCAAAAACCCACTCTCTCTTGTTCTCTCCCCCCAGATCAATGATGAAGCATTCTTCCAGATATCCTGCCTTGTTAATCTCTTCCATCTCTTCTTTTTCGACCCTCCCCATGTTGGTCTCCCTCCGATTTTCCTCATCTTCCTCACTCTCAGTTGCTTCCTCTACCAGGCCTTCGATGTATTCACCCTTGGCTTTTCCAGGATCCTCTTCCATAACCTCCGTGTTCCCTTCGCCTAACAGATTTTTCATGGAGGAGCCGTCCAGCGCACCAATCCAGTCTTTGGCAGCAACATGCTTTTCAGGCATTTGCAAAAATGGGTCTTTGTACTTAGAGAATTCATGGGAGAAAAAGATCTCGAACCCAGGCTTTGGGCATTTGTCCTTCTGGTCCACCCATGGTTCTGGAAAATCACAGAAGGGGAAATCTTCTCCTTCTTTCACAAAATACCCATTAAGCATCTTTAGGTAAGGGTCTAGTGGTGCATTAACAGCCTTCTTCTTTGCCCTCAGTTCCTTCTTTGTCGGTTGGTACCCCAAGCCATGAGTGTGAGTCTGGGTAGGGATTCTTGAAGACTCAGGCAGGCCCTGAAGGTTCTTCCCCAACCCCAATCCTGGAAAGAAACCCAGTTTCTCCATGATCCCTGCGACTACTGGACTGGCATACTGATCAAAATGGAACGGTAGAAGCTCTCCTGGATTTTCCTCTTCCAACATGCTGATGAACTCAAACCCTCCCACATTCGATTCTTCTTCTTGCAGCTGTAATTCCAGAACTGGTGCGCTTGATGATGCTTCAGACAAATGGACCCAGCTGTCCCCGAGGATATCACAGACTTTATCCTCCTAAACATACATAACCTTCTGATGGATTGTTGATGGTATAGCACCCAAACTGTCCAACCAAGGCCTTCCTAGCACCAGGTTGAAGGAAGCGGGGATGTCGATGACCTGGAATTCAACTTCTTTTCTAAAAGGGCCGATAACGAGACGAAGAAGGACTATCCCAATGACTGTTCTCTGGGTGTTGTCGTAGGCTCTTACCTTTTGCTCAGATGGTACAAATGTTGACTCATCCAGGCCCATTTGCTTAGCCGTTCGAAAAGGACACACGTTGAGGGCTGACCCATTGTCAACCGGGCAAGCCGCCACGACGTTCCCTAAGCATTCAATAGTGACATACAGTGGTTTGTTGCGAACGGGCCCTCCCGGAGGCAGGTCATTTGACGAGAAAGTGATCATCGAAGTCGGAATTTTGCCGATCAGCCTATGAGGTCCTTCGGGGTGGTGTCGATAGACACGTCAGATTGGTTCAAAGCGTCTAGGACTGCCTGTCTATGGCGTTTGGAGGCAATCAGCAACCCCCAAATGGTGATATTGGCCTGAGTTTTCTTCATCTGTTTTAGAATCCTGTCTTCTTCCCCTTCGTCATTCAGCTTCCCTTTTCCTTTGTCTAGATCTCTCCCTGGGTGATCCTCCTCTAGCTCATGTGGTTTAAAGTGTCTGCCCGAACGAGTTAAATGACTGACCTCTTCCCTTGCCCACAGATTGTTGAATGACGCTCTCATACCAGAGATCATCTTCCACCTGGCTCACATCTCGATCGTCGCTCCCTTGGATCCACCAGTCTGACGGCCCTATCTCACTCTTCGTCGACTGATCCTTCAAAGTACAGATTGTTGAATCCTCAGGCAGCTGGTATGTCCTTCTTGGTGTCCCGGCCTTAGTTATTAGCCTAGTCGGATCGAAGGTTGCTTCTTCTATCCCCAAAAGATAAAGGCCCTGCGGTGGTGGCACAACTTGATGATTCGAAAGTGGATTTCTAGTAACATTTGGAGCTTTGGTAGGTGGTTCTGAAATTACTTTATTATCAATGAGGTTCTGGATTTCATGCTTCAGTCTCATACACCGATCCGTCGAGTGACCTTTCTGCTGATGAAATTTGCAGAAAAGGACTCCTTGAAAATTTGGCGAGAGTGGTCTTGGTAGTGGTCGAGGTTCCAATTAACGGAGATGCCCCTTTACTGACAGTCTATCCAGGCGGTCGATAGTGATACTCCCAAATCTGAGAATTTTCTTGGTGGCTTATCTCCTCCTCCCTTAGGGTAGCTTCTCGTGATATCAAATTTTCTCTCTGGCTCGCTAAGTGCGTTGACATCAGTAGGGCCAGAGTGACCCCCCGAATGTCCTCCGCCTGATCCATAGTTCGGCCTCCTGTATCGGTTCGGTTGTTCTTCCTTCTTGATGGTCCCCTCTTGAATCGCGTCTTCAATCCTTGTCCCTACATCAAACACCTCAGCAAAAGTGTTGATGGACTAAAACCTCATTTTCTCTTGATAGACCAGCTGTAGGTTCTTCATTAACATTCGGATCTGTTCCTTCTTAGGCGGCCTCTGTCCCATCTTTGCGGCCTTTCCTCTCCATCGGCTCAGATACTCAGCGAATGACTCTTTGCTTCCCTGTCTGGTTGTTTCTAGAACTCGAACAGTGACGTCTAGGTCTTGATTGTACTCATACTAGGCCACAAATGACTTCATGACCTCTTCCCAAATTCTGGTTTTGCCTAGCTCAAGCGTAAGGTACCATGATAGAGCGGCTCCGGTCAGGGTTTGTTGAAATAGAACAACCATCATGGTAGTGCTTAGCCGCTAGGCTGAAAAGCCCCTATACACATTCGGATATGACTGCGAGGATTCCCGGTGCCATCAAACTTATCAAAGACAGGCATTTTAAACCCGGCAGGCAACGTCTCATAGACCCCATCATACAGGCCTTCTAACTCCATCAAATAGGTATCAACTCCCTGAGCCTTGTGCACCACCCTTTCCAACTTCTCTATTTTCTCGGTCAGTAGCTTCTCCTTCTCAGCTTTCTCTCTGTCTCTGTTGGCTCGCAGTGCATCAGTCCATTGTTCCTCATGATCATCAAACCAATCTCTTTCCCCCCCCCTTCCAAAGGTGGGTCTATAATGGGTAGAATTACATGTGGTGGTCGGCGGTTCAATTCTTCTATCATCCCCATCATGCGATTCATGTTTTCGGCCTGTTGCCTCATCTGCTCCGCTTGTTGTTCTACCAGTACCCTTAACCCGACCATCTCTTTGTTGTTCATTTCTTCGGCCATGTCAGTGTATCCTCTCCTTACTAGCCTCGCCGTGGGATCTCTAAACCACCCTTGATTTGCTATTTTTGCTCCTACAGTAAATTTTGAAATTTTCTCTTTTAAAATCATTTTAAAAACTCTCTTTTTATATGTCACGAGGATGCAATGCATGTGTGCGTGTGTGCCAACTCTATATGCAAAAAAAAGAGAAAATATCTAATCCTAACATATAAAGCACATAAGCACATAAAATCCTCATCCATGTCAAGTGCGATAATTTCTCCCCTCATTGTGATCCTTACTACCTCCTCAAAAGTTGGGTAAAGAATTTTCAAAATTCGTTTGAAAAACATTTCTTTTTAAAAAACAATTCCCAAAATTTTGAATTTTTCCTTAGAAAATGATCATGCAAAAATGTAACTTGATAAAGGTAATTAATTTGGAGTTTCAAAAGAAGTGAACTTCAAAGATTTCCCTGTTTTTGGAAACTTTGGAAAGAGAATGGCAAGAATCTGTTTTGCTTTTAAAAGATGGATTTAAAATTCTTTGGGTAGAAGGATCACATGATCGGATTATCACCGTACTTTTCATGAATATGGATACATACAAGGTCAATGATGCTTAGCTAAATATGATATAGGAGATGTAATCTTATACTCAAAATCTAACATATTCCCAAATATCATGGGACATGAAGAGGAATTGCTTGAGAGCGATTAAGAGTTTACATGACCCGTATTAAGTGAGCATCGTCATCATCTCAAATAATCCCTTCCGGGCAGACAAAACTTCCTAGCACATAACCCTAATCAAGAATTGATTTCCTAATTTTTGAAAGATTCCATAGAAACTACTATGCAAAAGCTGGGTTTTGGTCAAACAAGGGACCCTTGACACACATCCGATAGGATGCTTAATATACCAAATCATGGTACGAGATCAAGGGTGATCACACAGTCCCATGATGACTTAACCGACCGGGTTGCCCCGAGCCTCCAAGGTCATAGTTCCGTGCAATCGACTGGCTGGACATGCAAGTGAAATGCAACAGGCACACAAAGATTAATTAATTCGATTAAAAGGATGTTTTTCAAGTCTAATCCTCAAGTGAACCCAAAATCAGAATTTTGGTCAGCGAAACCAGAGATTCTGGGTTCGATCCGCAGCAGAGTCGTCAGATTGTGGATATCGCAGGTTTTCTTCTACCCACAACTTTTCTTTTACAATTCTTTCTCAAAATCAATTTCAAAAACAAATGAGTCGCCACTTAATTTTTAAAGGGAAAATTAAGAAACCATTTTTAAAGCAAACTGATCTTTCAGAAACCAGAGATTAACTAGGTCCGGGGATTATGGAATGAGAGAGGAAGGAGCCCATAAGACTAAAGCACCCTCTCTCATCCTATCTTGCGATAGGCCTCTACACAACATCCTTTTAATCAAATTTATTAATCTAATCATGCCCTCAACTAATACATATGTATAAATATACATTACAAAAGCATGTCTAAAGGGTGTAAGATTACAAATGATAAAATACCATTCAAAAATCACATATTTCAAGTAGCAAGCAATATGATATGCAAATAAGGAACTACAGAACTTACCCGGGATCCGGCCGCGAATATTAAACGTGTAAATGCATGCAAATAGATAAAACCAAGGATAGAGTCTCTAATCCATATATACAAGTAAAGCAAGTCCTAATTCTAAGGTGTCGCGCATTAATTCAAAAAATCGATAAAATCAAGAAATTAAAATAAACTAAAAAGGTGTTCAAGAAATCATACCTTAACAGCGCTACAAAACAAAGGGTTAGTCCACATGATATACAAAATATAAAGTTGGATCTTAAATAACAATCCTAGACTTCTAGCTTAAATCTATAAAATGTAATTAAATATAAAGCACACAAGTCCTAATTACAAGCATCAAGCCACATGGATGAATATGTACATGAATAAGAATAAATTATGAAATGCTCAATGACTTAGATCATTTAAACTTTGAATTCAAGCTTAAGTAATCATTATTAGAACATGGTTTGAGCCCTAGGTCATAGAAAAGTCATTTGGTCCATTATTTACAAAGTTGGTTAAATGTGTCACAAAATTCTGAAAATTGCAGAGAGCAAACCAGAACTTTAAAAAATCAAAAAGAATGGTTCCCGTGGTTTGATCTAGATGCATTTTGGACACATGATGCCTCTGTGTGTCTAGTTTTTAACCCAAAAAATAAATCAAAGTTCCAACGGTCGGAACTCTGGGAATTGGACAAAAACCAGACATCACTCAGCATTCTACAACCTTCTGTCCAGAATTCTTGCACGATTTTCTAAAACTAGCAAAAAGTTCAAAAATACTTTGTTCTTTTTAGGGTGACTTCCTAATACATTAATCTACTTAGAAAAAATTATTTTGGGTCACAAACACTTTATTAGGACTATGGCTTAATTATTTCAAAAGAATATCACTGTGCTGAAACTCTGGGCAGATTGTAGTGACTTTGCAAAACTCTCAACCAAACCCTTTTAAATATGAAATCTCCTTGAAACAAAAAATACAGTGGTAGAACTTTGAGTTATTGATACCCTTCTGTTGGTTTTACTTGATTCCAACGGTTAGATTTCAAACTAAAAATCCTTGATCGAAACCGGTTTATGAACTCACTATTTTCGTTTGTCAAGTTCAACTTTTATTTGTTAACCCCAATTATTGGACCATGAAGTTGGACTTAAACTAAACCATTTTCTCCTACCATTTGATGGTCATTGGAGGCTAAGGATCTTTATATTTGTAGATTTCAAATGAAGTATGAATAGACTTCATGAAATCTCAAGATAAGGAATCTAAACCATGGAGATGGGCTTAGACTCAAAGCCATTTTCCCCTACCATTTGATGGTCATTGGAGATGAAGACATGACTAATACTCATGAGTCTCAAAGGAATATAGAAAGGATTCCATGAAACATCAAGTTTAGAGGACCCAAGTCATGAGTATGGACTTGGATCCATCTATTTGCTTATGAAATGAAATGATGATCACACTTTGACTCCTATGGGAAGCATAAGCTTACATGGGATTCAAAAGATCATGTTCAAGAGATAAGAGAGATATTGAGAATCTCTAAGAGTCTCAAGAATGAAATATGATCAACAAATGAAATGAAGCAAAGAAAACAAAGCAATTTGAGGATTAAAGATTCAAAAGAGAAAGAATGTAAATAAACAACTCATGGTTAGAGGATCACCTCCAAACTATCCTCAAAGTTTCTCTTCTTTGAAGATCTTCCAAGCTCTTCTCCCTAGTTTTCTAAACTCTCTCTTTTTTTCTCTCAAAATATGTTAGTGTAATGGTAGTGATTTCTTGTATTTTCCTGGTGTATCTCTTGTATGTTCTTGTATATTCACCTCTCCCCCTTCTCAAGAAAGATCCTCTCTCTTTTATAGGCAAAATTACCAAGTATTTTCAGTGAATTCGGAGTAAAAGGCAGGTGTAAATGTCTCATTTGGTGGTACAATACGTACTTCCTGAAATTAGACAGACTGCTGCCCAGGGCGGTAGTCAAAAATCATCTGCGGCAGTTGGTGGATGCCGATGCGGCACTCCGTGACAGCCGCAACGGCACTCCATGACTGCCGCGCGGCTCTCAGTAAGTGTCGCGCAAAATTATTGATTGCCGTATTTTAGTTAAACTTACTTTATCGGTTTTTTTGTTTTTATCCACATACATATACATATTGTACCACAAAATACGGACTTTAAAAGCAAATGGCAGTCAGAAAATGTCGGCGGCACTCAATAAATACCGGGCCAGCAATCACTGAGTGCCGCGAAATACTGCCGTGTGCCATTTTTTGTAGAACTTCCCCTTTTAGGTCTTTTCTTTCTTCTTTTTTCTTAAAAAAAAACTTTTTTTCGAAGATCTTTTCTAAAAATGGTGTTTTATACCTGAATTCTCCTAAATACCTGGTATTTTCTTCTTTCTGTGAAATTTTATTGTGTTTGGAGAACTTTTTGAAGAGCTTGGAATACTTCGAATCTTTCGGTCCTTATCATCATTGGACGTGGAGGTGACGCTCTTCTAAACTCGACGTTTGGTCAAAATCAGGGTGTCTACAATCCCGGATTCTATGGGAATTCATCTGATTGAGGGGGAGAATGATGAGTAGCAGCAACAGCTAGACGATGAGCAAGACTTGTTCTTTTTAGAAGAGCATGATCTAGGGGTGGTAGACCTTAAATGGTACGTTCCCAACAACGAGAGCGATGCTTCTATCTGGAGCGAGCCAGAAAAGCCATTTGTGGGAACGGATTGTGATTGGTTCAAAGAAGATGGGACTGTTGAAGGGCCTACTTGTGCCGAGATTGATCATCTGAGTAGATCGGGCCGTTATTACCAGCCTCTACAGCCTAATACTGAAGCTATCGAGAAAGGTCTGGTTAAAGACAAGGGGAAGGGTAAGATGGATGAGATCATCGAAGAAGATAATGAGTTGATAAAGCATCTAAAGAAAACCCAAGCACATCTCTCGATGTGGGGTATCATGGTAACATCCTACAAGCATAGGCAAGCCGTGTTGAATGCCTTGGCTGGAATTGAAGTCCCTATCGAGGCCGCACCGGAGGACATGGTGGCTTTCTTGGGCGCACTTACCCCCGACCTGATCATTACATTTTCTGATGAAGACCTGCCACCCGAAGGATCTGTACATAACAAAGCATTATACATCATTGTCGGATGTAAGGGACAGCAGGTGTCGTTTTTTCTGGTCGATACAAGTTCTGCCTTAAATGTTTGTGCCCTAAGGACTGCCAGCGCTTTGGGGGTCGATGTCCTTGACATCACGCCATCTGTGCAATCCGTGAGGGCCTACTATAACACCAAGAGAAATGTGATGGGAACTGTCTCTCTACAAATTCGGGTAGGATCTTTGGTAACCACTGAAGTCTTTCAAGTCATGGACATACCTGCCTCGTTCAACTTGTTGATCGGAAGGCCCTGGCTACATGCCAACAAAGTCGTATCATCCACCGTACATCAAATGATCAAGTACATTCATGAGAAGGAAGTGAAAATCATCCTCGGTAATAGTTGGGGTAATGAAGCTTTCCCAAACTACGCTCCCATTTTCTAAATCCAAATACCTGAGCAAGAAGAAGGAGAAATCGGGGGATTCTTTATGGAAGAAATTCGCATGGTCAATGACGAAGATAGGTTCCCCGAGGTCCACTCCACAGTTATCAACATTGTCCGCAAGATGAACTACTTCCCCATAATGGGATTGGGCCGACCCCAGCAAGGGATTCGTGAGTTCCCTCAGATCAAAGGGCAACAAGGCACTTTCGGGTTGGGGTACAAGCCCGCCGAAGAAGATGTCGAGCTACAGAGGCCATGGAAGAAAAGGGTAAGGGGTCTCCCACCATACCGCAAAATCTTGAATGGACAATTCATCAAAGAAGGGGATGATTTCCCTTACTTTGGGTTCCCCGAACCCTGGATCCATCAAACTAATGGGAAAAGGCACCCCGGGCTTGAAATCTTCGTTGACTGCGAAAGGCCCCCATATCAAGATCCGTTCTATCGTGAAGAAGTTGAGAAGACCCTGGAGGAAGACTGGTTGAAATACCTGGACACTGAAGCCATCAAGAAAATGTGGGAGGAATCCGCTGAGAAGAAGGAAGAAAAGAGGGCCAAGAGCCAAGATGATCAGATCAAGCCAACTGAGGAGGGTCTGAGCAACCAGACTGTAGAGTCATCTATCTGTGTCTCCCAATCCCCTGTTCCCCCCCAGGGTCTATACTGCCAATTATTGAGTCTGTACCAAAGTCAGCTGCTATAAGCCCACCACTGTCCAATATAGTCACTTCGCCCGTCATGAATGAAATGAAAGACAATTCTGCTTACTCCTCTGTGTCTAATACTTGTGAATGCACAGATCCCTCCGAGGATCTCCCAATCGAACTTAAGTAACTAATTAAAAAACCACCTGCTTATGAAATAATCGAAGATACTTTATCAGTTAACCTGGTGAAACAGATAATCCACAAATTGTACAAATTAGCTCAACCCTTAATAAAAAAGAAAAAGAAAAATTAACTCTCTTGCTAAAAGAATTCAAAGATGTTTTTGCTTGGTCTTACAAGGACATGCCTGGGGTCGATCCCGACATTGTCCAACATCATATTCCCCTCCTCCCCAATTCTAAACCTGTCAAGCAGAAACTGAGGCGCATGAGGCCAGAATTGGCACTCAAGGTTAAAGAAGAAGTGGAGAAGCAATTCAAGGTAGGGTTCATCATTGTCACCGAATATCCAGAATGGGTTGCCAATATCGTGCCGGTCCCGAAGAAGGATGGAAAAGTTCATGTGTGCGTTGACTTTCGTGATCTAAACAAAGCCAGTCCCAGGGATGACTTCCCGCTTCCCCACATTGATGTTTTGGTACATAACACCGCAGGACATGAGCTACTTTCATTCATGGATGGCTTCTTAGTGTACAACCAGATTCTAATGGCGCTAGAAGATCGGGAAAAGACGACATTCACCACCCCTTGGGGAAGCTATTGTTATAGAGTAATGCCTTTCGGACTCAAGAATGCTGGGGCAACCTACCAAAGAGCTACCACTACCCTGTTGCATGACATGATTCACAAGGAAGTAGAAGTGTATGTAGATGACATGATCGTGAAGTCCAGGGACAGAGAAGGACACCTGGTAGCACTGGAAAAGTTTTTTGAAAGGTTGCGCAAATACAAGATGAGGTTGAATCCAAAGAAATGCACTTTCAGTGTAACCTCTGGTAAACTCTTTGGTTTTCTCATCACACAAAGAGGGATAGAGGTGGATCCCTCCAACATCAAGACAATCCTAGAAATGACACCACCACAAAATGAAAAAGAAGTGAGGGGGTTTCTCGGAAGAATCCAATTTATCAGCCGCTTCATTTCCAAGCTCACAACTACATGCGATCCTTTGTTCTAATTGCTAAGAAAAGGGGAAAAGTTCTAATGGGATGAGCAATGCCAAGCCGCTTTCGACAAAATAAAAGCCTACCTTCAAAATCCGCGTGTCCTCTCACCACCCACTCCTGATAAGCCCTTATTCTTTTACCTATCTGTCTCCGAAAATGCCATGGGTTGCATGCTAGCCCAAGAGGGAGAAGAAAGCCACTTCGAAAAAGCCATATACTACCTCAGCAAGAGGATGACTGGGTATGAGCTTAACTACTCTACCATGAAAAAAACATGTTGGGCCTCGGTTTGGTGCACTCGCCGACTGAGGCACTACATGCTGGCCTTCCCAGTTGTGCTCATATCCCGCATGGATCCTCTAAAATACCTTCTCAAAAAACCCGACCTGACCGGTCGTATATCCCGTTGGTTACTCCTACTATCTGAATTCGATATCAAGTATGTTACAAGCAAATCGGTGAAAGGGAGAACCATAGCTGAGCATCTCGTAGAACATGCCGTTGACTCTGAAGAAAGTGGGGACTTTTCATTTCCGGACGAGAATATCATGGAAATCAAGGAAGAACAGTGGAAGTTGTACTTTGATGGAGCAGCCAACATGAAAGGATATGGAGTAGGAATGATCCTATTATCACCAAGTGGGGACCATACTCCATTGGCAGTCAAGCTCAATTATAACTCCACCAACAACACTGCTGAATACGAAGCATGCATTCTGGGAATGGAAGCAGCCATAGAGCTGAAAGTTCGGAAGTTAGACGTCTTCGGGGACTCAAACCTCATCATCTCACAAGCTAGAGGAGAATGGAAAGTAAAAGAAGAAAGATTGAAGCCCTATCATGATCATCTCGACCAACTTAAGAGGCAGTTCAAGAACATCACATTCCTCTACTTGCCCAGGGAAGAGAATCAGCTAGCAGATTCACTGGCTACCTTAGCCTCCATGATCAGGATTCCTGTGGGAGTCAAGATGATGGCTTTAGTAATTGAGCAGAGGTACGAGCCTTCGTTCAACATAATCGCCACAATCGAAGAAGAAGAGAATGGAACACCATGGTATCAGGATGTCTGGGATTTCATAGAAAAGGGGATATACCCCCAAGAATCTACTGAAAAAGACAAAAGGGCCATTTGAAGATTCGTAGCACAATTCATCATTTGCGGTGGGAAACTGCTGAAGAAAGGGTACAACGGTCACAACCTGCCTTGCTTGTTTGGAAAAAACTCAAGAAGAATGATGGAGTAAATACACGAGGGCGTATGCGGCCCGCACATGAACGGTCACATGCTGGCCAAGAAAATCATAAGACAAGTGTACTACTGGACAACTTTGGATGAAGATTGTTGCGAATACGTAAGAAGGAGTCACAAGTGCCAGATCCATGCAAACATGATGCACGTACCACCATCTCTTCTATACAGCATGACCTCGCCTTGGCCATTCTCAACCTGGGGAATCGATATCATCGGTGAAGTCGTTCCAAAAGCCTCAAATGGAAATCGGTACATTTTGGTGGCCATAGACTACTTCACAAAATGGGTAGAAGACGCATCCTACACCAAGTTGGGGGCCAAGGAAGTGGCCAAATTCATCAAGAGAAATCTCATCTGCCGTTATGGAGTCCCCCACGAGATTATTTCAGACAACGGAAGTCATTTCAAAGCAGAAGTCAGGGATCTGTTCGAGGAATACAAAATCACTTATCACAAGTCATCACTGTACAGACCGCAGACCAATGGGGCAGTTGAAGCTGCAAACAAGAATGTCAAGACCATACTGCAGAAATCGGCCGATACCTATAAGGACTGGCATGAAAAGCTATCGTTCGCACTTTGGGGGTATGGAACATCGATAAGGACGTCCATGGGAGCAACTCCGTACTCACTAGTGTATGGGATGGAAGCAGTACTTCCAGTCGAAATAGAACTACCGTCCCTACGTGTAATGGCAGAATGCAAAATTTTGGAGTCAAATTGGTTGAGGGAAAGATACGTAGAATTGGCTCTCATAGATGAAAAGCGCCTAGCAGTAGTCGACAATGTCCAAATCTATCAAAAGAGGATAGCCCATGCTTTCAACAAAAGGGTTCGTCCGAGGAAAATTGTCAAGGGTGACCTTGTCCTTAAGGAATTGCGAGCCCCGATCTTTGATCCCCGTGGGAAGTTTAAACCTAAATGGGTCGGCCCTTACATCGTCAAGACCATTCTTTCCAGAGGAGCAACTTATCTCATGGACCTCGATGGTGTCGAATTCAAAGAGCCAATCAACATGGATCGCCTCAAAAAGTACTATGCTTGACCATTCCCCATAACCATTTTCTTTCGGACCTTGTACCTGAACTACGCTCGACCTGATTCCCACTCGGGGATACTGTAGACACCCCATTTTTTCGACTATCAGATTTAGGAGACCCATAGCTTGGTGGTTCACAATGATCGAAAATGACTCAAAAGGACTCTTAGAAGTCAGCTCTATCTATCAGAATGCTCAGAATAACCAAACTGCCCCTGAAAGCCCAGAAGCTCCCAGATTTGGATCAAAAGTTCTGGAAGCATGCTATGTCATAAGAAAAATGATAAAATGAGTTTTTAAGAAAAATTGGATGAAATCGTCAGCTCCCAGAGACCCCCGGATGTCCCGGAAGTTCTCATAAAGTCCCCGTTGACCGGTTTGACCAAGGTTTGACCAGATTTGACCAGAGTTTGAACAGGTTTGACCAAGTTTGACCGAAATCGTTCGAATTCACCGGAATCATTCTAAATCATGAGAAAAATATTAAAACAAGTTTCAAAAGAAAATCGAGCGAAAACGTCAGCTCCTGCGAACTCCCGGAGATTTCCAAAACTTCCCAAGAATCCCAGGTTTGACCAGTTTGACCAAAATTTGACTTTGGAACCGGGGCGCCGAAACAAATTTCAAATATTTTTCATGGATACTAGAGGTGAATAGCTTTCCAATGGTATATCACACATAATTTCTTGATTTAAAACGAATTTATTATGAATTTCCAAAGGCAAAAAAGGCGATCAAATCGGCTTTTATCGTGAATACCGCAACAAAGTGACCTATCCCCGAACTATTTTTTATGTAAATTAGACTCCATTACCTTTCCAACGGTATATCACAACCTCAATTTGGAGTTCGTATGCATTTTCTATGAATTTTGGACGAAATAGGGCCTTTTCGCGAATACTGGAACCTCTGGGGGCCTAAACAGCATTATCTGGACGAAGGAAGAGCAATGCCGCAGCGGCACTGGCCCACTTCCGCCGCGGCACTGGCCCAGTGACGCCGCGGCACTCTTCTCTAGAATAGTGTATTTTTGTAATTTCTTTTGGGGGTCCATTTTGATTAATTAAAAACCAAAACGACGTAGTTTTATGATTTCAGATGTTTAGGACCAATGGGAATACTTCTAAAACCCCAAAACCACCCCAAGTTGGCCTATATAAACCCCCCATTGCTCTTCATTTTGGGGGAGTCAAATGAAAGCTTAGAAAAGTTTGGGAAAGAAAGTTGTAGATATCATGTTAGAATAGAGAGAAAAGAAGCTTCCTTCTTTGATTTTCAAAACAAAAGTGAGTTCTAAACTTTGTTTTTTACTTCATTACTCCCATTTACTTCAACATTCAATACATCCAACCACCATTTTAGTGAGCATTTAAGAGAGTGGAAGCTTCTTCCATATCCAATGTCATCATATATGAGTGAAACACCATCCTACAAGTTCAATACATCATGAATATCATCTATTGATCATTATCTACTTGCTTGTTTATTCATTGTTTATCTCTTCTTACCTCATTTCTTTTTGATTTTTTCTTTATTTACTTACTAGTTCATCATCATCTAGATGATGACATGAAGTTTTGGGTGAGTGAATACTTATGGATAGTAGCTCTTGACCTCAAAAACATGTTTGATAGATGATGATCATAACTTCAATACCTCCAAGGTATTCTTGAAGTTATGTTCAAAATAAAATAAATCTCTCCAACAATTTTGGAGGTTCTTGATGATGAGTTTAATGTTGGCATTTTAAGTGGCTATAATCCTTATTGCATATTGAAAATATGCTTTCAAAACAGCTATTTCAAAACCCCTCTCAATCCCTCTCCTTTTGGTTTCAAGAAACAAAACATTGTTTTCTCCAAAATCTTCAAAATAATGAGTCAAAACAGTGAGTGAGCTGACTTCAATTGGAGAACACCCACGATTTTTGGTTTGATTTCGAAGTACTTGGAAATGGTCCATTTGGACCCAAACATTCCTTCCGGACATTCTGTCTTTGCTGTCACAGCAGCTAGGTCCACTTCCAACTTCTTTTTCAGAAACCCTTTCCAACAGGGGTGGTCCTAACTTATTTTTTCCTTAAACTTCAATGTCGTAGGGAACTTTCGGTATAAAATGGGCCTCTAGATCATTATTTTTCATTTTTTAAGAGTTTTCAACATTTCAGTCGACAGTACGGACTCTGTTTCTGAGTGACCTTCATTGTTTATATGATTTCTCTCAATCTGTAATCGCTATTCACGATTGGCCTTTTGTGTAGTGTTCTAGACACAATAAGGAAGCTCTCCATAAAAAATGATGCATTGGAAACATTCCTAACCCCTCTTTTCATTTTCCAAAAGGTCATGCTACTATTCTGTCCACTATTCACAGCAAGCACATTTCAACTTTCATTCTTTGATTTGATGCTCATATGCATTCCAAATTAGTTCATATCTTAGGAAGTAGTTCATGCTACATTTGTATATATTCCATGATTATTTTATTCATTCATTCATACACATTTTAGACTCCTAAGTCATTTTAGAAATCCATGTACACAAAACACACTACAACCTTTGCACATTTTAGATACATACAATGCATTCATGCAAGATTTGGAGTTTTTGTAACTCTTAATCTAAGAAGATTATAAGGAATGATCATGATCACACGTTCATGTTTCCCCTCGATCTAGTCATCCTTTCTCATCCGTCCCGGGGATTGAGAGGTCTTTTTTTTTCTCAGGGAATAACATGCATCATACTAGCTTGCTAAGCATATTTGAATTTCTTTGATTATTTGTTTCAAGAACAATTCATGTCCCCTTTAGATTAGGAAGTCTTGATTATTTGATATGTGATTAGACGATTTTTTCCTAGGTTTATTTGTGTGATCTTTCACTTTGCATTGTGTGATAATTGCCTTAGATCTTATGAATGATATTTTACTTTTAGATCTTCCATTTTAAATTTCTTTATGTGATGTAATATACTACCATAGTATTAATTGTTGAACCATACATAGTATAAGATGATTATTTGGATGCTAATTGAGGCCCGTCGAAAGACGGGGCGAGTTAAGGCTGTTTTAGTCATGACAAAGGCTCCTTCCTCTTTCGTACCAAAACCCCGAACCAAGTTCTTTGGTTATGAAGGGCCGGTGCCCTTATCCGCTTGGGTGAGTCAAATTAGGTTTCTTGGTTCCTTAAAGACCAAGTGGCGAGTCTGTATCTGTTTTCAAACAGACCATTTTCTTTCTTTGATCAATTCCAAACAAGTTTCAAAAACCCAACAAAGAGGCGGAAGCCCGGTGTCCACAATCTGGTGACTCTGTTGGGGATTTTTAATTTAAAACAAAATAATACAGAGGTTTGACTCATAAGAAGCATCCTTAAAATCATCTTTTTATGGTGTCTGGTTCATCGCATTGTACTCTTGCATTCCCCCCCTCCGACTGTGTCTGAAACGCGGCGCTGACATTGTTCACGTCTTGCTGTGCCAGGGCACAAGTCACCGTTGATACTGTACCTTCCAAGGTATATCAAAAAGAGTAAAAACCTCCGTACTATCTCCCTGATGGTATATTGGAACTCTCGTCAACGGACCCTCTTTGACTAAACCCAGCCTTTGCATATAGATTCTTGTAGAGCCTTTCATAGGACTGTTCATTTATCTTTTCAAGTAGGACAATATGATCTAACTGCTGTATGTCCTGACGGGATTACCTGCGCGGTGTAGACGCTTATGTGGCATAGAATAGAACCTCTTTCTTATGATTCCCAAGGCAATCACTCACATGTGATCACATTGAGTTGACCTGCCTAGGCACCATGACAAGGATGTCTGCTCCATGCTCACAAAGATATACACTGCAAACCTTGTTTGTCGGTCCTAAGACATAGGAGTATGAAAACCTGCTAGAAAGTAAGATCACTATCACCATATTAACCAGTTTCTCCCAGAAACTCTGCCCAGATATCCCATATATACCCGTATTAGCGAGTTTCTCCCAGAAACTCTGCCCAAATATCCCAGATTTAACCGTACTAGCCAGTTTTTCCCAGAAACTCTAATCGTACTAGCCAGTTTCCCTCAGAAACTTTGCCCAGATATCCCAGATATAATCGTACTAGCCAGTTTTTCCCAGAAACTCTGCTCAAATTTCCCAGAAATACCAGAAACTCTGCCCAGATATCCCAGTTTCTCCTAGAAACTCTGTCCAAATCCACCAGGAACATCCAGTTTCTCCTAGAAGCCTTCACAAAAACTTGAAAACCCCTATTATCCCTGGTGATCGTACTGGAAAGTAAGATTGGCACACTCTATATGGTTAGGGCCTTATTTGTTTAACTGCTATCTGTTAGAAATAGGAGCATCATATAGATTAGGGCTTACATCCGCATGCTTGTCTCACATACATACACCATTCCCATCTCTCTGCACGCACTGTCTCGAGTCAGTCCACATCACTGTCGTTGTCTGTCTAAAAGTCATCACTGTCAGGATCTGATACACCCCTTTTCCTCGAAATCTGTCAGGTCAGTATAGATTCCCAAGGTCAGCAGCCGAGATCCTCGTCGTGGGTTAGGAGTTCACATAATCGTTTGGTCAGAATCAGTCCGACAGCCTACTTCAGTATGAATAGAAACGAATTGGAAAACAAGGTTACTGAGTTGGGAGCAACTATAAGCCAACAGTCCGACAGTCTAGCCCAAGTTCTGAAGTTCATGGAAGAACTGAAGCAGCAGCAGCCGCAACCTCCGCCTGGGTTCCCACCACCAGGATTTGAACCACCCCTGCATGGGAATAATGGGGAGGAAGACTGGCTTCAAGGGGTCCCACCATTTGCATATGAGAAGAAGCTCCAAGAGAAAATGGACAAGGTGGACAAGCTGGAGAGTGTACTGAGGAAAAGCAAGGGGGTCGATGATTACATGCTAGACCTGGAAGGCCTCTTCGAGCCCGTTAAGCTAAAACTGCGAGAGAACTTCAAAATGCCTTCCGTCGATCGTTTTGATGGAACCGGAAATCCAAAAAGTCATGTGAAGCTGTGTATGAGTATCTTCCAGTCCATGGGTTGTACCCACGAGCACATCGCGATGCTGTTTCCACAAACTCTTGCAAAATCCGCGCTATCATGGTTCCTAACCTTGGAAGCCTCCAAAACCCGAGCATGGGAAGACATTGTCCGAGTCTTCGTCGATCACTACTCCTATAATCAAGAGCTAGATGTCACTATCAAGGATTTGGAAACAACCCGACAGAACAACAATGAATCCTTCGCTGCATTTCTGAGCAGATGGAGGAACAAGGTGGCCCAAATAACCCACCGGCCGATTGAAAAGGAGCAGGTAAGGATGCTCATCCAGAATCTACAACTGCTCTACCATGAGAAGCTGTTCCACCAGTCCATCTCTACTTTCGAAGATCTGTTTGAAGTTGGAACTCGAATTGAAGATGCTATCAGGGAAGGAAAAATCAAAAAAGAAGAGCCTTCGAGTCAGTCAAGAAGACCCAACTACTCCCGGAATCCCCAGGATGTCAATACCCTTAGCAGCCAACCCATGGCGTACCCTCCTAGGCCATACCAACCCTCCAACAAGGCAAATTCCTCCAACCGCCTTTTCCAGAAAAAGCCCCCTCACAACTTTGCCAAGTTAGAAATCTTTCTCTCCTCAGCCTTAGACCGCCTCCTCAAAAAGAGCCATCTCCAACTACTTCAGTCTCGAAATACCCCACCCCCACCTAACTGCAATATATCTAAATGATGCGCCTACCACCAAGCCCCAGGCCACAACACCGATGATTGTATGCGCCTTCGCCATGATATCTAAGATCTCATTGACCAGAATATCATTGAGCCGCCTCTGAAGCAACCCCATATCACTCAAAATCCCCTACCAAACTACCAAAATGTTAGCCTCATCAAATCCAGCCCTGCATCCTTCAACCCCGCCTTCTATATCACCCCCCTAGGATAACCCTTACCCCGCATTGACATCCTGGATTCTATGGGAGTTCATCTAATTGAAGGAGAGAATGACGAGTGGCAGCAACAGCTAGACAATGAGCAAGACTTGTTCTTTCTGGAAGAGTATGATCTAGGGGTGGTAGACCTCAAATGGTACGATCCCAACAACGAGAACGATGCTTCTATCTAGAGCGAGCCGAAAAAGCCATTTGTAGGAACGGATTGTGATTGGTTCAAAAAAGATGGGACTGTAGAAGGACCCACTCCTGCCCAGATTGATCATCTAACCAGGTCAAGCCGTCATTATCAGCCTCCACAGCCTGCCACCAAAGCAACCGAGAAAGGTCCAGTCAAAGACAAGGGGAAGGGTAAGTTAGATGAGATCATCGAAGAAGATAATGAGTTGATAAAATAGCTAAAGAAAACCCAAGCACATCTCTCGATGTCGGACATCATGGTAACATCCTACAAGCACAGGCAAGCTGTGTTAAATGCCTTGGCTAGAATTGAAGTCCCTATCGATGTCGCACCGGAGGACATGGTAGCTTTCTTGGGCGCACTTACCCCCGACCCGATCATTACATTCTCTGATGAGGACCTACCACTAGAATGATCTGCACACAATAAAGCATTGTACATCACTGTCGGGTGTAAGGGGCAACAGGTGCCGTTTTGTCTGGTTGATACAGGTTCTGCCTTAAATGTTTGTGCCCAAAATACTGCCACCACTTTGGGGGTCAATATCCTTGACATCACACCATCTGTGCAATCCGTGAGGGCCTACGATAACACCAAGAGGAATATGATAGGAATTGTCTCTCTACAAATCCGGGTAGGATCTTTGGTAAGCACCGAAGTCTTTCAAGTCATGGACATACCTGCCTCGTTCAACTTGCTGATTGGGAGGCCCTGGCTGCATGGCAACAAAGCCGTATCATCCACTGTGCATCAAATGATCAAGTACATTCATGAGAAGGAGGTAAAAATCATTCTCGGTAATAGTTGGGGTAACGAAGCTTTCCTAAATTACGCTCCCATCTTTGAAATCCAAATACCTGAGCTAGAAGAAGGAGAAATCGGGGGATTCTTCATGGAAGAAATCCGCATGATCAATGACGAAGATAGGTTCCCCAAGGTCCACTCCGCAGTTGTCAACATTGTCCGCAAGATGAACTACTTCCCCACAATGGGATTGGGCCGACGCCAGCAAGGGATTCGTGAGTTCCCTCAGATCAAAGGGCAACAAGGCACTTTCGGGTTGGGGTACAAGCCCGCCGAAGAAGATGTCGAGCTACAGAGGCCATGGAAGAAAAGGGTAAGGGGTCTCCCACCATACCGCAAAACCTTGAATGGACAATTCATCAAAGAAGGAGATGATTTCCCCTACTTCGGATTCCCTGAACCCTGGATCCATCACACCACTGGGAAACGGCACCCCGGACTTGAAATTTTTGCTGACTGCGAAAGGCCACCATATCAAGACTCGTTCTATCCCGAAGAAGTTGAGAAGACCCCAGAGGAAGACTGGTTGAAATACCTGGACACTGAAGCCATCAGAAAATGTGGGAGGAATCCGCTGAGAAGAAGGAAGAAAAGAGGGCCGAGAGCCATGATGATCAGATCAAACCGACTGAGGAGGGTCTGAGCAACCAGGCTGTAGAGTCATCTGTCCGTGTCTCCCTATCCCCTGTTCCCCCAGAGTCTGTACTGCCAATTATCGAGTCTGTACCAGAGTCAGCTGCTGTAAGCCCACCACTGTCCAATGTAATCACTTCACTTGTCATGAATGAAATGAAAGACGATTCTGCTTACTCCTCTGTGTCTAACACTTGTGAATGCACAAATCCCTCCGAGGATCTCCCAATTGAACTTAAGCAACGAATTGAAAAACCACCTGCTTATGAAATAATCGAAGATACTTTATCTGTTAACCTAGGTGAAATAGATAATCCACAGATTGTGCAAAATGGCTCAACCCTTAATAAAGAAGAAAAAGAAGAGCTACCTCTCTTGCTAAAAGAATTCAAAGATGTTTTTGCTTGGTCTTACGAAGACATGCCTGGGGTCGATCCCGACATTGTCCAACATCATATCCCCCTCCTCCCCAATTCTAAACCTATCAAGCAAAAACTGAGGCGCATGAGGCCGGAATGGGCACTCAAGGTTAAAGAAGAAGTGGAGTAGCAGTTCAAGGCATGGTTCATCATTGTCACCGAATATCCAGAATGGGTTGCCAATATCGTGACAGTCCTGAAAAAGGATGGAAAAGTTTGTGTGTACGTCCATTTCCATGATCTAAACAAAGCCAGTCCCAAGGATGACTTCCCGCTTCCCCACATTGACGTCTTGGTAGATAACCCTGCAGGACATGAGCTACTGTCATTCATGGATGGTTTCTCTGGGTATAATCAGATTCTGATGGCGCCAGAAGATCGGGAAAAGACGACATTCACCACCCCTTGGGGGACCTACTGTTATGGAGTAATGCCTTTCGGACTCAAGAATGCGGGGGCAACCTACCAAAGAGCTGCCACCACTCTGCCGCATGATATGATTCACAAGGAGGTAGAGGTATATGTAGATGACATGATCATGAAGTCCAGGGACAGAGAAGGACACCTGGTAGCACTGGAAAAGTTTTTCGAAATGTTGCGCAAATACAAGATGAGGTTGAATCCAAAGAAATACACTTTCGGTGTGACCTCCGGTAAACTCCTGGGTTTTCTCATCACACAAAAAGGGATAGAGGTGGATCCCTCCAAGATCAAGGCAATCCTAAAAATGACACAACCACAGAATGAAAAAGAAGTAAGGGGGTTCCTCGGAAGAATCCAATTCATCAGCCGCTTCATTTCCAAGCTCACAACCACGTGCGATCCTCTGTTTCGACTGTTGAGAAAAGGGGAGGAGTTCCAATGGGATGACCAATGCCAAGCCGCTTTTGACAAAATAAAAGCCTACCTTCAAAATCCACCTGTCCTCTCCCCACCCGCTCCTCATAAGCCTTTATTCCTTTACCTATCCGTCTCCAAAAACGCCATAGGCTGCATGCTGGCCCAAGAAAGAGAAGAAAGCCACTCCGAAAAAGCCATATATTACCTCAGCAAGAGGATGACTGCGTATGAGATCAACTACTCTACCATCGAAAAAACATGTTGGGCCTTGGTTTGGTGCACTCGCCGACTAAGGCACTACATGCTAGCCTTTCCGGTTATGCTCATATCCCGCATGGATCCTCTAAAATACTTCCTCAAAAAACCTGCCCTGACCGGTCGTATATCCCGTTGGTTACTTCTACTATCCGAATTCGATATCAAGTATGTTACAAGCAAATCGGTAAAAGGGAGAACCGTAGCTGAGCATCTCGCAGAACATGCTGTTGACTCCGAAGAAAGCGGGGACTTCTCGTTTCGGGACGAAAGTATCATGGAGATCAAGGAAGAATAGTGGAAGTTGTACTTTGATGGAGCAGCCAATATGAAAGAATACGGAGTAGGAATGATTCTCGTATCACCAAGCGGAGACCATACTCCATTGGCAGTCAATCTCAATTATAACTCCACCAACAACACTGCTGAATACGAAGCATGCATTCTGGGAATGGAGGCAGCCATAGAGCTGAAGGTCCAGAAGTTGGATGTTTTCGGGGATTCAAACCTCATCATATCACAAGCTAGAGGAGAATGGAAAGTAAAAGAAGAAAAGTTGAAGCCCTATCATCATCATCTTGACCAACTCAAGAGGCAGCATAAGAACGTTACGTTCCTCTACTTGCCTAGGGAAGAGAACCAGCTAGCAGATTCATTGGCTACCTTAGCCTCCATGATCAAAATTCCTGTGGGAGTCAGGATGATGCCTTTGGTAATTGAACAAAGATACGAGCCTTCGTTCAATATAATCGCCGCAATTGAAGAAGAAGAGAATGAAACACCATGGTATCAAGACGTCTGGGATTTCATAGAAAATGGGACATACCCTCAAGACTCTATCGAGAAAGACAAAAGGGCCATTCGAAGATTCACAGCACAATTTATCATTTGCGGTGGAAAGCTGCTAAAGAAAGGATACAACGGTCACAACCTGACTTGCTTGTTCGGAAAGAGCTCCAAAAGAATGATGGAGGAAATACACGAGGGGGTATGCGGCCCGCACATGAACGGTCACATGCTGGCTAAGAAAATCATAAGACAAGGGTACTACTAGACAACTTTGGAGAAATATTGTTACGAATACGTGAGAAGGTGTCACAAGTGCCAGATCCATGCAAACATGATGCACGTACCGCCATCTCTTCTATACAGCTTGACCTCACCTTGGCCGTTCTCCACCTGGGGAATCGATATTATTGGTGAAATCATTCTGAAAGTCTCAAATGGAAATCGGTACATCCTGGTGGCCATAGACTACTTCACAAAATGGGTAAAAGCTGCATCTTATACCAAGTTGGGGGCCAAGGAAGTGGCCAAATTCATCAAGAGAAATCTCATCTGCCGTTATGGAGTTCCCCATGAGATTTTTTCGGATAACGGAAGTCATTTTCAGGCAGAAGTCAAGGATCTGCTCGAGGAATACAAAATCACTTATCACAAGTCATCACCGTACAGACCACAGACTAATGCGGCAGTCGAAGCTGCGAATAAGAATGTCAAGGCTATACTGCAGAAATCAGCTGATACCTACAAAGACTGGCATGAAAAGCTACCATTTGCACTTTGGGGATACAGAACATCGATAAGGACGTCCACCGGAGAGCGCCTTACTCACTAGTGTATGGGATGGAAGCAGTACTTCCAGTCGAGATAGAACTACCGTCCCTACGCGTGATGGCAGAATGTGAAATTTTGGAGTCAGATTAGTTGAGGGAAAGATACGAGGAATTGGCTCTCATAGATGAAAAGCGCCTAGTGGCAGTCGACCATGTTCGGATCTATCAAAAGAGGATAGCCCGTGCTTTCAACAAAAGGGCTCGTCCGAGGAAGATTGTCAAGGACGACCTTGTCCTTAAGGAATTGCGAGCTCCGATCTTTGATCCCCATGGGAAATTTAAGCCTAAATGGGTAGGCCCTTACATCGTCAAGACCGTTCTTTCTGGAAGAGTAACTTATCTCATGGACCTTGATGGTGTCGAATTCAAAGAGCCAATCAACATAAACTGCCTCAAAAAGTATTATGCATGACCATTTCATAACCCATTTCTTTCAAAACCTTGCCTTGAACTACGCTCGACCTGATTCCCACTTGGGGATACGTAGGAAACCACATTGGTTCGGTCGCTCCACCCACAAAAAATAACCATTTTCTTCGAACCTTGCCTTGAACTACGCTCGACCTGATTCCCACTTGGGGATACGTAGGAAACCACATTGGTTTGGTCACTCCACCCACAAAAAATAACCATTTTCTTCGAGCCTTGCCTTGAACTACGCTCGACCTGATTCCCACTCGGGGATACGTAGGCAACCATGTTGGTTCAGTCGCCCCACCAAAATAATCTTTTCTTTCAAAACTTTGGCCCGAACTACGTTGGACCTGATCCCCGCTCGGGGATACGTAGGCAGACTTTCAAAAAAAAAAAAAAGAGAGAAAAGAAGGATGGCTCGCTAGGTTAAAAATCCGAAAGGATGCCTAGGCAAAAATTAGAGCTAAATCCAAGGAGAGCAATAACAAAAGAGAGAAAATAGCTCACTAGGTCACCTCCTTGGTGCCTAGGCAAAATTATGAGCGTGTGAGAAAGATAAAGTCGCGGTCCCTACCATAACCCAGAAATCACCCTCCACACTAGGGGCAAACTTCGGCCACTCGCCTTGTTTGCCTGAACCTCTTCTAAACTATGGGCAAACGTCGGTCATCTACCTCGTTTGCCTCACAACCACATATATCTCAAGCTAGGGGCAAGCTTCGGCCACCCGCATCGTTTGCCTCTAATAACCCTAGCATGCCCAAGCAAGTACCAAAAGCAACAACTAATTGAAATCTCGGTTACAAAATGTTTTTAGAAAGCTAAAATGCATAAAGTGAGATTCCCAAAGTAACCAAGGTTCACCGATAAACAAACTTTGAATATTACATAAGCAGGAAAAATCAAAGAAATAAAAGTCTTTCAAAAAGCAATCACATGTTCAAAGACACTTGGAGGAATGAGCAGAATCAATCAGGTCTAGTTTTATCTTAGTGTCTTTTATTTCTTCAAAGGTCTTTAGAAGTAGGCCTTTACTCGGTCAGTCCAACCATCAATAAAAGCAGCAATAGTGGTAGCCCTGATCCTGGAAGCAAAGACCCTCTCAGTAAACCCCCGGGGAACCTCCTGAACCTGTCCGTACTGTCTGGCCAAACGGCGAGGATGATAGAAAGAAGTCTCTCTCACACCCATCAACCAAACTCTCTGGTGACCCCTGAGGCTCGTGGTAACAGCAAAAAGGCCCCAATGCCTCACGATCCAGCAAATGTCTGCCTCAGATAAGACACCCATCATGGCCACCCAATCGACAAAAGTATAGTGAGAGTGAAGCACGGCTCGACGAAAGTAAACTGGTGGTATGCGGCCCGTCCACAGTTGAAGGCGCTCATATAGCCAAGCCTATAACACCAAAGGCGCCC
The DNA here is from genome assembly GCA_033977485.1 of Hydrangea macrophylla. Taxonomy (NCBI): domain Eukaryota; kingdom Viridiplantae; phylum Streptophyta; class Magnoliopsida; order Cornales; family Hydrangeaceae; genus Hydrangea; species Hydrangea macrophylla. The sequence continues at coordinate 17,378,325 of CM066988.1, forward strand.
CAGAAAGGAGAAGAGTCCCTTGGTTTAAGGCATTATCCAAACCATTCAAGGTTTCGGCTAGAACCATGGCCATGGGGTTCCTGCTAAGCTACAGTCCGAGACACACATGCACTAAGACACTGGAAGTACTCGAGAATAAGAAATGCGAAGTCATGCACAATATTAAAGCGGCCCCGCGGGTAGCATCATACACGCTGGGATTCCCAGGACTGGCGTATCGGGCAATAATAGAAGCAATGTTGAGGACCTCACCTTGAATCAGCCGGCGGGAAATAGTAATGGAACAATTCAGATATTCAGCCAAGCCTCACGTAGAACTGAGGGTATCAGCAGAAGGGAGAATCAAGTCGGAGCAGAATCAAAGCCAAGAATAGCACAGAACTCCTCAAGCAGGGGGCATATTTCCAGGCCATTGAAATTGAAGACATGGTTCACCGGGTCCCAGTGGGCAATAGCAGCACGCAAGAACTCAGTGTTCAAGGTCATCTGGCAAAGAGAAAATAGCTCGGTCAAGCCATAGCTAAAGAGGTTAATCCGCTCCACACCATCAGTGATGTTCAGCCAAGCTGTGAGTTGAGCGGGATCATACAAAGCCATATTTTCGGTCGCGGCTCTAGGAAAATTTGAAATTATGGCAGCACCTCCTCGTTTCACGGAATATCCCACCTGCAAGGCAAAAACACTCACTATCACAAAACTGCCCATCGCAGTAATGCCCAACAATCACAGTATCATCAACTAAAACAAGCACACAACTGTGCCTCCAAACCGGAAGCTATCCGGCCTAAAAGGTAAAACATCATAATACTTTGTCAAAAGTCACAAAACTGTTCCACACATCATCCTACACTATCCAAATAGTTATATCACCAGTACAACCCAATCAAAAACATAAAAAGAAAATAAAATAAAACTCCCGCTTGGGGGGGGAGGGGGGGCTCAATCCTACTCTTCTTCATCCTCTGACGGACCGCCCGGAGTGTATGTCGGCGACGGCCTCCTCCTACAACCTCTGCACCTTGGACCAGTCCTCGACGAGCCAGCCCCGCCTCCACGGTACTGCACACACAAATAAAGTAAAGGCGATCAGTAGGGAAACAACAAAAAAATACAAAAATAGAGTCGAGTCAGAGACTTACCAAGGACGCCATCTGGTTGGCTGCAAATTGTCGCATACCGTCCATCTGTCAAGGGTAAAATCTAGGGTTATAACCTCATAACCTTAAGGAAGTGCAAAATTAGAGACATACCTGATGGTCTCGTGTGAGGACCAAGGACCGTAAGCTAGCCGCCAAGGCGTGACCCTCCTCAGCGTAACTCCAAGGAACATTGATGACGCCCGCTGGCTGAGTAGGGTACCCACATGTGACTCTCGGCACCTCCATCACTTGGGGAGTGCCATTAGCGCCTAGAACATTGACGGTCCAATCCCAAGGAGGGATAGGATCGAAAGCCGGAGGAGCCTGTCTCCTGTACATCTCGCGAAGCTGTAGGCACAAAACATGTTAGGAAAAGATGAATAAAAAACATAGGCAACGAATGGAGACAAAAGTGTAAAAACAAACTTACCTCCAGGATCGGGAAGTTGGGCATCAGAAAACGGCCACGGTAAGCCTCATAGCTGGTTTCAGAGAGAAAATGATCCCAAACATTGTCACCAGAGAGGTCACTAGCATCCATCGCAGGCGGATTATGAGGGACGCGATACCTGGAACCGCCAACAACCTGCCGGGATACCCGCTCGCCAAGGAACCACTGCCTACACTCGGTACTCTCCATCAGGAGTCGGCAAGAGGAAAGGGGTTTGACCTCTTGAATCTCCTCTGGGGCAGCATAGGCGACGCGCTCCCAAGGCGTCCAATCAACACTAGCAGCCATCAACTCAGTTAAGAAGTTTCTGAGCAAAACAATTTGGTGGGCCCCACTCTTCACCCCGACAACATCCCTCCGCCATCTCAAGCCTCGTGGAAACAGAGGTACAGGAGCCATGCCATCCTCGTCTTAGCCTGACTCGTCCGCAGGGGAGGGAGCCAATATCTTCAGGTATTCAAAGCTCTAAAGCTGCACAGACAAAGGAGAAAATCAGAACAAGTATAGAAATAAAAAATGATAAAAGATGAAAGAAGAACAATACGTACATCCCAAGCTCGCCAAAATCCCCCAGTCGATTTAACATCGCCCCGAGAGACCTCGCCCATGTGCTTATAAAGATGGGCCAAGGCAGCACCACCCCAGTCGTAGGAGGGGATCTCATCGATGGTCGCCAGGCAAGAAAGGAATCTCAGGCTCACCCGGTCGTTCTGCATTACAAAGATTGAGCAACCAAGGACATACATAAGATACACCCTCAAAAGCTGTGAATTGTTCAAGTTATGATTCCCTCTGCCATAGGCCCGGTAAAGCCAGCCACAAGGAAACCAGTGCCTCTCCAGGTTCGGGGGAATAGCCCCAATTAGCATCTCTACAGCCTCCGGGTCGATCTCGTAAAAGTAGTCCAGAATCAGGCATTTCCTACCAACCCTCAAGCGTGTAATCATGGAGAAGTCAAAGGGCGTCATGGTCATCTCACCAAACGGCAAGTAGAAGGTATTGGTGGTGTCCCACCACCTCTCAGCCAGAGCATAAAAATGTGCCAAGTCATTACTGCTCTTCAAGACCAGGCGAACAAAGCCGCCAAACCCGGCATCGTCCACCATCCTCTTGATGGTAGGCGAGAGTTGAGTATACCATAAGAAAGCATGGGCGAGGCTACCGTGGCCCTTCAAAGTCACTTCCGGTACCTGCACACAACAAAGACGACAAAACGATGCACAAAATCACTATTCATGACCCAAGGTCCAAATTCAAAAAATCAACATTTGAACACAAACCGGACTTCTAACGATCTCTAGGTGCACACTACGGCTCAAAAAACTAGCACAATGCATGAAAATAGTCCTAAACTGTCAAAAGCTTCACATACCAAGCTCGCTAGAGCCGCGGCCGAAAGATGACGTTGGGGGGTCCCGTAAAATCAAGTTAGGAGTTTGCATCTCGGCCTTCATCCAATCCTTGGCCTTCTTAGATGGTCTCCTCGAGCTAGAAGCCATGGATCTACAAAATAAATGGAAGTCACAGTTAAACTTTCTTCTTGAAAATTTCATCAAACCAAAACACCAATCAAAAATCCAACTACGGGGAAAGATTACTCACCTGAGCGCGCACAAGCTGCGTTTTGATATATTTTGGCTCCAAAAACATCCCAAAATGGCCAAGAATGAGCTTGAAAAGCTCAAAAACCCGAGATATGCAAAGATGGAGTCCGGCCACCCAGTGCCGCCGCGGCACTAGCCAGCTGCTGCAGTGGCAGTGGCCCAGTGCCGCCGCGGCACTGCTCCCCGCGGGCCCCGCTTCCCTCTGTTTTGCCTAATTTTGACCCGTTTGGACCTCTTTCGGCCCATTTTTGGCCCCGATCAGCCTCGATGGCCCACTCCAGTCACGATTTATGGGGTTTCACCCCCAACAATCCAAAAGTATTCAGGGCTACCTCCAGTAGGCAGAAACTGGGAAAAATCGACTCCCGAAGACCCGAATTGGCTGTTTCAGGACGACCGTCACAAATTTCGATCAAACACGAGAGTTCTGATAACGAATCCTGGATTTTGGCTGATGCACCAAAAGCAAAAGAAAAGAGATTCTCCGAGAATGCCTACATCATTCCCCGAGGACAGAAGTAGACAAATACCAGCTCCCGAAGGCTTGACCGGCCCTCTTGGATTGAGCGTCGAAAGATTTAATCAACCGTGAGAGATTCAGAGATGGGCCCTGGTTCCCGATCAAGAAAAGGGATTCTCCGAGAACCCTACATCATCCCCCAAGAACAGAGACCGAAAGATACCAGCTCCCAGAGGCCCCGACCAGCCCTCTTGGATTAAGCGCCGAAAGATTTAATCAACCGTGAGAGATTCAGAGATGGGCCCTGGTTCCCGATCAAGAAAAGGGATTCTCCGAGAACCCTGTATCATCCCCCAAGGGCAGAGACCGAAAGATACCAGCTCTCGGAGGCCCCGACCGGCCCTCTTGGATTGAGCGCCGAAAGGATTGTTCATCCCTGAGAGATTCAGAGATGGGTCCTGGTTCCCGATCAAGAAAAGAGATTCTCCGAGAACCCTACATCATCCCCCGAGGACAGAGACCGAAAGATTGGATCAACCGTGAGAGATTCAGAGATGGGTCCTAGTTCCCGATCAAGAAAAGAGATTCTCCGAGAACCCTACGTCATCCCCCGAGGACAGATACCAAAAGATGCTAGTTCCACTACCCTCAGCAGAAAGTAACAAAAGAGGAACCGACTCCCGAAGATCGGCCATCAGGAACAATCAGAACATGTCCTGCATCCAGATCTCCCGATTATCACGAGCTTTCTCATCTATCCATTTTTATCATAAAGATCCCTCAAGTCACCTTTGGCTGTCGTTCTCTAAATGAAGCGCATCTAGTTAGCAAAATACACTTACCAAGTTTCAGAAATTTGCCCCTAGACCCTGAGCCTCCTAAACCTTGGTGTCCTCATCCGTATCACGGTCACCAGCACAACACCAGCCCACTCGGAGTGGCACACCGTACAGAACCTACTCATACTAGGGTCATATCAATAGGCATAATAGGACTCATGATGAGATTCATCCATGCATCGCATATCATCCTGCCTGTCTCGTTGTGCGTACGTGATTTGCCCCTTTGTGCCTAAACTACGCCTTGGTCTGATTCCCCTTGGGATACATAGGCACTGACCAGCACTGACCTCGGCATCATCATTGCATCTTTTGCATCACTTTTATCCTAAATCTATATCCTCCAAAAGGTCCTGTCTCTTCAAAGCTTTGGCACTCGCTTGCGACATGCGTTGCCTCGCAAGTTCGTGCCAAAGAGGGGCAAACTGTAGACACCCCATTTTGTCGGCTATCAGATTTAGGAGACCCATAGCTTGGTGGTTCACAATGATCAAAAATGACTCAAAAGGACTCTTGGAAGTCAGCTCTATCTCTCAGAATGCTAAGAATGACCAAACTGCCCCTGAAAGCCCAGAAGCTCCAAGATTTGGACCACAAGTTCTAGAAGCATGCTATGTCATAAGAAAAATGATAAAATGAGTTTTCAAGAAAAATCGGATGAAATCGTCAGCTCCCAGAGACCCCCGGAAGTCCCGAAAGTTCCCGAAAAGTCCCCGTTGACCGGTTTAACCAAGGTTTGACCAGAGTTTGACCAGGTTTGACCAAGTTCGACCGAAATCGTTCGAATTCACCGAAATCATTCTAAATCATGAGAAAAATATTAAAACAAGTTTCAAAAGAAAATCGAGCGAAAACGTCAGCTCCTGGGAACTCCCGGAGATTTCCAAAACTTCCCGGGAATCCCATGTTTGACCAGTTTGACCAAAATTTGACTTTGGAAATGGGGCGCCGAAACAATTTTCAAATATTTTTCATGGATACTAGAGGTCAATAGCTTTCCAACGGTATATCGCACATAATTTCTGGATTTAAAACGAATTTATTATGAATTTCTAAAGGCGAAAAAGGCGATCAATCGGCTTTTATCGCGAATACCGCAACAAAGTGACCTATCCCCAAACTATTTTTTATATAAAGTAGACTCCATTACCTTTCCAACGGTATATCACAACCTCAATTTGGAGTTCGTATGCATTTTCTGTGAATTTCGGACAAAATAGGGCCTTTTCGCGAATACCGAAACCTCTGGGGGCCTAAACAGCATAATCTGGACGAAAGAAGAGCAGTGCCGCCACGGCACTCTCCTCCAGAACAGTGTATTTTTGTAATTTCTTTTGGGGGTACATTTTGATTAATTAAAAACCAAAACGAAGTAGTTTTATGATTTCAGATGTTTAGGACCAATGGGAATACTTCTAAAACCCCAAAACCACCCCAAGTTGGCCTATATAAATCCTCCATTGCTCTTCATTTTGGGGGAGTCAAATGAAAGCTTAGAAAAGTTTGGGAGAGAAAGTTGTAGAGATAAGGTTAGAATAGAGAGAAAAGAAGCTTCCTTCTTTGATTTTCAAAACAAAAGTGAGTTCTAAACTTTGTTTTTTACTTCATTACTCCCATTTACTTCAACATTCAATACATCCAACCACCATTTTAATGAGCATTTAAGAAAGTGGAAGCTTCTTCCATATCCAATGTCATCATATATGAGTGAAACACCATCCTACAAGTTCAATACATCATGAATATCATCTATTGATCATTATCTACTTGCTTGTTTATTCATTGTTTATCTCTTCTTACCTCATTTTTTTTTTGGTTTTTTCTTTATTTACTTACTAGTTCATCATCATCTAGATGATGACATGAAGTTTGGGGTGAGTGAATCCTTATGGATAGTAGCTCTTGACCTCAAAAACATGTTTGATAGATGATGATCATAACTTCAATACCTCCAAGGTATTCTTGAAGTTATGTTCAAATTAAATTAAATCTCTCCAACAATTTTGGAGGTTCTTGATGATGAGTTTGATGTTGGCATTTTAAGTGGCTATAATCCATATTGAGTATTGAAAATATGCTTTCAAAACATCTATTTGAAAACCCCTCTCAATCCCTCTCCTTTTGGTTTCAAGAAACAAAACCTTGTTTTCTCCAAAATCTTCAAAATAATGAGTCAAAACAGTGAGTGAGCTGAGTTCAAAGATTTCTCTTGAACTCAATACTCAACATATGGATGCAAGGCCACTTGGAAAGTCTTCCTAACTCATTTGAGAACACCCATGAGTTTTGGTTTGACTTGGAAGTACTTGGAAATGGTCCATTTGGACCCAAACATTCCTTCCAGACATTCTGTCTTTGCTGTCACAGCAGCTAGGTCCACTTCCAACTTCTTTTTCAGAAACGGTTTTCAAAAGGGTTGGTCCTAACTTATTTTTACCTTCAACTTCAATGTCTTAGGGAACGTTCTGTATAAAATGAGCCTCTAGATCATTAGGTTTCATTTTCTAAGATATTTCAACATTTCAGTCGATAGTACGGACTCTGTTTCTGAGTGACCTTCATTGTTTATATGATTTCTCTCAATCTGTGATAGATATCCACGATTGGAATTTTGGGTAGTGTTCTAGACACAATAAGGAAGCTTTCCATAAACAATCATGCATTGGAAACATTCCTAACCCCTCTTTTCAATTTCCAAAAGATCATGCTACTGTTCTGTCCAGTATTCACAGCAAGCACATTTCAACTTTCATTCTTTGATTTGATGCTCATATGCATTCCAAATTAGTTCATATCTTAGGAAGTAGTTCTTGCTATATTTGTACATATCCCATGATTATTTCATTCATTCATTCATACACATTTTAGACTCCTAAGTCATTTTAGAAATCCATGTACACAAAACACACTACAACCTTTGCACATTTTAGATACATACAATGCATTCATGCAAGATTTGGGGTTTTTGTAACTCTTAATTTAAGAAGATTATAAGGAATGATCATGATCACACGTTCATGTTTCCCCTCGATCTAATCATCCTTTTTCATCCGCCCTGGGGATTGAGAGGTCTTTTTTTTTCTCAAGGAATAACATGCATCATACTAGCTTGCTAAGCATATTTGGATTTCTTTGATTATTTGTTTCAAGAATAATTCATGTCCCCTTTAGATTAGGAAGTCTTGATTACTTGACATGTGATTAGACGATTTTTTCCTAGATTTATTTGTGTGATCTTTCACTTTGCATTGTGTGATAATTGGCTTAGATCTTATGAATGATATTTTACTTTTAGATTTTCCATTTTAAATTTCTTTCTGTGATGTAATATACTACCATAGTATTAATTGTTGAACCATACATAGTATAAGATGATTATTTGGATGCTAATTGAGGCCCGTCGAAAGACGGGGCGAGTTAAGGGTGTTTTAGTGGCGACAAAGGCTCCTTCCTCTCTCGTACCAAAACCCCGAACCAAGTTCTTTTGTTATGAAGGGCCGGTGCCCTTATCCGCTTGGGTGAGTCAAATTAGGTTTCTTGGTTCCTTAAAGACCAAGTGGCAACTCTGTATCAGTTTTCAAACAGACCATTTTCTTTCTTTGATCAATTCCAAACAAGTTTCAAAAACCCAACAAAGAGGCGGAAGCCCGGTGTCCACAGATACGTAGGCAACCACATCGGTTCGGTCGCTCCACTAGCAAAATTAGCCCAATTTCTTCCAAGCTTTGGCCCGAACTACGTTGGACCTGATTCCCGCTCGGGGGTACGTAGGCAGACTTTCAAAAAAAAAGAAAAGAAGGATGGCTCGCTAGGTTGAAAATCTGAAAGGACGCCTAGGCAAAAGTTAGAGTTAAATCCAAGGTGAGCAATAACAAAAGAGAGAAAAGAGCTCGCTAGGTCACCTAACTGGTGCCTAGGCAAAATTATGAGCGTGTAAGAAAAATAAGGTCGCGGTCCTTGCCATAACCCAGAAATCACCCTCCACACTAGGGGCAAACTTTGGCCACACGCCTCATTTGCCTAAAACCTTTTCTAAACTAGGGGCAAATGTCGGTCACCTAACTCGTTTGCCTCACAACCATACATATCCCAAACTAGGGGCAAACTTCGGCCACCCACCTCGTTTGCCTCTAATCGTCCTGACATGCCCAAATAAGTACCAAAAGCAAACATCTGATCAAAATCATACTACAAATGTTTTCAGAAAAACCAAATGCATAAAACAAGGTTCTCCAAGTAACCAAGGTTCACCGATAAACAAACTTTGAATATTACATAAGCAGGAATCATCAAGGAAATAAAAGTCTTTCAAAAAGCAATTACACATGTTCAAAGACACTTGGAGGAATGAGCAGAATCAGTCACGTCTAATTTTATCTTTGTGTCTTTTATTTCTTCAAAGGTCTTTAGAAGTAGGCCTTTGCTCGGTCAGTCCAACCATCAATAAAAGCAGCAATAGTGGCAGCCCTAATCCTGGAAGCAAAGACCCTCTCAGTAAACCCCTGGGGAACCTCCTGAACCTGCCCACTGTCTGGCCAAACGGGCAAGGATGATAGAAAGAAGTCTCTCTCAGACCCAACAACCACACTCTCTGGTGACCCCTGAGGCTCATGGTAACAGCATGAAGGTCCCAATGCCCCACAATCAAGCAAATGTCTACTTCAGATAAAGCACTCATCATGTTAACGCAATCAGAAAAAGTGTAGTGAGGGTGAAGCACGGCTCGACGAAAGTAAACCGGTGGTATGCGGCCCGTCCATAGTTGGAGGCGCTCGTATAACCAGTCCTGTAACACCAAAGGTGCCCCAGAAAGAAGAGGAGTCCCTTGGTTGAAGGTATTATCCAAGCCATTCAAGGTTTCAGCTAGAATCATAGCCATGGGGTTCTTACCTACCTTCAGTCCGAGGCATACATGCACTAAGTCACTAGAAGTACTCGAGAACAAGAAGTGAGAAGTCATGCACAGAATCAGAGCAGCCCCACGAGTAGCATCATACACGTTGGGATTCCCAAGACTGGCATAACAGGCAATAATGGAAGCAATGTCAAGAACCTCACCTTGAATCAGTCGGCGGGAAATAGTGATGGAACAATTCAGATATTCAACCAAGCCTCGCATAGGACTAAGGGTATCAGTAGAAGGGAGAATCAGGTCAGAGTCAGAATCATAGCCAAGAATAGCACAAAACTCCTCAAACAGGCGGCATATTTCCAGGCCATCGAAATTGAAGACATGGTTCACCGGGTCCCGGTAGGCAATAGCAGCACGCAAGAACTCAGTGTTCAGGGTCATCTGGCGAAGAGAGAATAGCTCGGTCAAGCCGTAGCTAAAGAGGTTGATCCGCTCCACACCATTCGTGATGTTCAGCCAAGCTGTGAGTTGAGCAGTATCATACAAAGCCATATTTTCGGTTGCAGCTCTAGAATAATTCAAAATTTCGGCAGCACCTCCCCGTTTCACGAACTATCCCACCTGTAAGGCAAAAACACTCACTATCACAAAATTGCCCATCGCGGTAACATCCAACAATCACAATGCACATATATATCATCACACGATCATCAACTAAAACAAGCACACAACTGCGCCTTCAAACCGGAAGCTATCCGGTCTAAAAGGCAAAACATCATAGTACTCTGACAAAAGTCACAAACCGTCACACACATCATCCAACACTGTCCAAATAGCCATATCACTAGTATAACCCAATCGAAAACATAAAAAGAAAATAAAAAAAAATTCCCACTTGGGAGGCCTCAGTCCTCCTCTTCTTCGTCCTCTGTCAGACCGCCCGGAGTGTATGTCGGCGACGGCCCCCTCCTACCACCTCTTCACTTTGGACCAGTCCTCGATGAGCCAGCCCCGTCTCCACGGTACTGCACACATAAATAAAATGAAGGCAATCAGTAGGAAAACAACAAAAAGTACAAAAATAGAGTCGTGTCAGAGACCTACCAAGGACGCCATCTGATTAGCGGCAAATTGCCGCATATCATCCATCTGTCAAGGGTAAAATCCAAGGTTAGAACCTCGTAACCTTAAGAAAGCGCAAAATTAGAGACATACCCGATGGTCTTGTGTAAGGACCAAGGACCGTAAGCTAGCCGCCAAGGCGTGACCCTCCTCAGCGTAACTCCAAGGAACATTGAGGACGCCCGCTGGCTGAGTGGGGTACCCGCATGTGACTCATGGCACCTCCATCACCTGGGGAGTGCCATCAGCGCCTAGAACATTGACGGACTAATCCCAAGGAGGGATAGGATCGGGAGCCGGAGGAGCCTATTTCCTGTACATCTCGCGAAGCTGTAGGCATAAAACAAATTAGGAAAAAGGCGAGTAAAAAAGCATAGGCAACAGATCGAGACAAAAATGTAAAGGAAACTCACCTCCAGGAGTGGGAAGTTAGGCATCAGAAAGCGGCCACGGTAAGCCTCATAGCCGGTCTCAGAGAGGAAATGATCCCAAATGTCGGTGCCAGCTAAGGCCGCCAGCAAAGCGTCACCAGAAAGGTCACTAGCATCCATCACAGGGGGATTTTGAGGGACGCGCTACCGGGAACCGCCAACCACCTGCCGGGACACTCGCTCGCCGAGGAACCACTGCCTGCACTCGGTACTCTCCATCAGGAGTTGGCAAGAGGAAATGATTTGACTGCTTGAATCTCCTCTGGGGCAGCATAGGTGACACGCTCCCAAGGCGTCCAATCAACACTAGCAGCCGTCAACTCGGTTAAGAAGTTTTTGAGCAAAACAATCCGGTGAGCCCCGCTCTTCACCCCGACAACATCACTCCGCCATCTCAAGCCTCGTGGGAACAGAGGCACAGGAGCCATGCCATCCTCGTCTTCACCTGATTCATCCGCAGGGGAGGGAGCTAACATCTTCAGATACTCAAAGCTCCAAAACTGCACAGACAAAGGAGAAAGTCAGAAAGAGTACAGAAATTGAAAAGCCAAAATATTAAAGAAGATGCAGTACATACCTCCCAAGCTCGCCAAAATCCCCCTGTCAATTTAACATCGCCCCGAGAGACCTCACCCATGTGCTTGTAAAGATGGGCCAAGGCAGCACCACCCCAGTCGTAGGAGGGGATCTCATCAATGGTCGCCAGGCAAGAAAGGAGTCTCAAGCTCACCCGGTCGTTCCGTGTCGCAAAGATCAAGCAACCAAGGACATACAGAAGATACACCCTCAAAAGCTGGGAATTGTTCAGGTTATGATTCCCTCTGCCATAGGCCCGATAAGCCAGCCACAGGGAAACCAGTGCCTCTCTAGATTAGGGGGAACAACCCCAATCAACATCTCTACAGCCTCCGGGTCGATCACATAGAAGTAGTCCAGAATCAGGCGTTTCCTGCCAACCCTTAATCCGGTAATCATGGAGAAGTCAAAGGGCGTCATGGTCATCTGACCAAATGGTAGGTGGAAAGTATTGGTGGTGTCCCACCACCTCTCAGCAACAGCATAAAAGTGTGCCAAATCGTTGCTGCTCTTCAAAACCAGACGCACGAAGTCTCTAAACCCGGCATTGTCTACCATCCTCTTGACGGTGGGCGAGAGTTGAGTATACCATAGGAAAGAGTGAGCGAGGCTACCGTGGCCCTTCAATGTCACTTTTGACACCTGCACACAACAAAGACAACGAAAATAATGCACAAAATCACTATTCACGAGCCAAAGTTCAAATTCACAAAATGAACATTTGAGTACAAATCGGACTTCTAGCGATCTCTAGGTGCACACTACGGCTCACAAAACTAGCACAATACATGAAAACAGTCCTAAACTGTCGAAAGTTTCACATACCAAGCTCGCTAGAGCCGCGGCCGAAAGATGACATTGGGGGTCCCGTAAAATCAAGTACGAGGTTTGCATCTCGACTTTCATTCGTTCCTTGGCCTTCTTAGACAGTCTCCTTGAGCTCGAAGCCATGGATCTACAAAGAAAACGGAAGTCAAAGTAAAACTTTCTTCTTGAAAATTTGAGCAAACCAAAACACCAATCAAAATTCCTACCACGGAGAAAGATTACTCACCTGAGCGCGCACAAGCTGCGTTTTGACGGATTTTGGCTCCAAAACCACCCCGAAATGGCCAAGAATGAGCTTGAAAAGCTCAAAAACCCAAAATATACAAAGATGGAGTCCGGCCACCCAGTGCCTCCATGGCACTGGCCAACTGCCCGCGGGCCCACTTTGCTCTGTTTTGCTCCGTTTAGCCCCGTTTTGGCCTGTTTTGGCCTTTTTTAGCCCATTTTTGGCCCCGATCAGCCCCGGTGGCCCATTCTGATCAAGATTTTTGGGGTTTTACCCCCAATAGTCCAAAAGTTGTCCGGGCTACCTCCGATAGGCAGAAATTGAGAAAAATTGACTCCCAAAGATCCGGATCGGTTGCTTTAGGACGACCGTAAAAAATTTTGATCAAGCACGAGAGTTTCGATAACGAATCCTGGATTTTAGTTGAGGCACCGAAGCAAAAGAAAAGAGATTCTCCGTGAACCCTACAACATCCCCCGAGGACAGAAACAGAAAGATACCAACTCCCAAAGGCCCCGACTAGCCCTCCTAGATTGAGCGCCGAAAGATTTGATCAACCGTGAGAGATTCAGAGATGGGTCCTGGTTCCCAATCAAGAAAAGAGATTCTCCGAGAACCCTACATCATCCCCCGAGAACAGAAACCTAATGATACCAGCTCCCGGAGGCCCCTACCGGCCCTCTTGGATTAAGCGCCGAAAGATTTGATCAACCATGAGAGATTCAGAGATGGATCCTGGTTCCCGATCAAGAAAAGAGATTCTCCGAGAACACTACATCATCTCCCGAGGACAAAAGCAGACAGATACCAGCTCCCGGAGCCCCCGACCGGCCCTCTTGGATTGAGCGCCGAAAGATTTGATCAACCGTGAGAGATTCAGAGATGGGTCCTGGTTCCCGATCAAGAAAAGAGATTCTCCGAGAACCCTACATCATCCCCTGAGGACAGAAACCAAAAGATACCAGCTCCCGGAGGCCCCGACCGGCCCCCTTGGATTGAGCGCCGAAAGATTTGATCAACCGTGAGAGATTCAGAGATGGGTCCTGGTTCCCGATCAAGAAAATAGATTCTCCGAGAACCCTACATCATCCCGTGAGGACAAAAGCAGACAGATACCAGCTCCCGGAGGCCCCGACGGGCCCTCTTGGATTGAGCGCCGAAAGATTTGATCAACCATGAGAGATCCAGAGATGGGTCCTGGTTCCCTATCAAGAAAAAAGAGATTCTCCGAGAACATCATCCCCTGAGGACAGAAATCAAAAGGTAATAGTTCCCACTATCTCAAGTAGAAAATAGCAAAAGAGGAACCAACTCCCGAAAATCGACCGCCAGGAACGATCAGAACATCGCCCGCATCCAGATCTCCTGATTATCAAGAATTTCCTCATCTTCAGCTTTATCACAAGATCCCTCGGTCCTTTTTGACTGTCGTCTTCTAAACAAAGCACATCTGATCTATCTCACTCGTTTGCAAAGCACACTTCCCAAGTTTTAGAAGTTTGCCCCTAAACCAAGAGTTTTCTAAACCTTGGTGTCCTTATCCGAGTCATCCACCACATCACAGTCGCAAACACTAGCACAACACCAGCCCACTCGGAGTGGCACACCCTACAGCACCTGCTCATACTAGGATCATAACAATAGACATAATAGGACTCATGACACAATTCATTCATGCATTGCATATCATCCTCATAACTAGGGCTAAAGGTTTTTTGTGAAAAACCAGACCGACCGACCGGAACCGACCGAACCGACTGGTTTTGTCCGGTTTTCTTCTCCTTCGGTCGGTTTTCAGTGCTGGGAAATGAAGAACCGACAGTTCGGTTCGGTGTTCGGTGTGCCATGTTGTAGCACCGACATAAACCGAACCGACCGAACCATACTTAATACAGTAATGAAACCCTACATATAAATACTCATAACTTATTTGTTTTGACTCTCCTAAGCTCCTACCCACTACCCAGAATCAAAAAGTGCCTCCCCTCCCCTTCTCTGCCCTCTCTCTCTCATAGCTTCGAGGCCCTCACGGCCTCACCCCTCCCCTTCACAGTCGGCCGCCGACAAACACCACCATACCACCGCACACTCTCTCTCTCTCTCTCTCTCTCTCTCATCTCATCTCATCTCAGTCCAACACCACACCGCCATGATCACCACCAAACCACTGCACCCCCACGACGCCACATCTGAGGACTGAGGTTCTTATCACCACGAGGCCACATCTGAGGCTCTGGATCACCACCAAACCACCGCCATCGCCTTTCCTTCTCTCTCTGGTTTGTTCCCTCTCTCCATCTCAGATCTACTATATATGTTTGATCTTTGATTCTTAGATCTGTGTTATTTGATTTGTAGAGAGTCTCTTTATACACACACACACACACACACTCACATATATACACATGCATATTATGGAAAATACTAAATAGAACAAGATGAGAATATATCTGTCATCTACAAATGGGTTTATTTTTTTTTCAAATTTTTATGTTTTGACTTCTTGTGGATTTAGACTTACTGACTTATTATGAAGTTTTGACTTTTGAGATCCAGTAACTTCAACATGTTTGTTTGCTTAATGATTTTTAATCACTTCAAAATGGTGTTAATTTTGATAAAACACTACCACCCCTAATTTATAATTTTATAGTCAGTCACTTCAACATGTTCGGATCAATGATTTTTAATCACTTCAAATAGGTGTTAATTTTGAGAAAACACTACCACCCCTAATTTAGAGTCAAGTCACTTCAAGTTTCAACATGTTTGCTATAATCTATTTTTAATCACTTCAAAATAGATTCAATTGGCAGTAATGGAGATGGTGTTAGCCAACTTGTTTGTTCTATTTTTAATCACTTCAAATAGATTAATTAACATGTTTGTTCCATTGTTTTTTTTTTTTTTTCCTTAGATGGGTAATACTGATAACACAAATCCAGTTGATGCAATTGGCAGTAATGAGACCATCAATCAGAGTTCATCCCAACAAGGGACTCCAACTTCAACTCCAATTCCAACTCCAACTCCAACTATAACAGCTCATTCGGAGGTAAGTGAATCTCAAAAGCCCTCCATGCATACTACTGAGAGTCGTGGTAGAAAGAGGTCAATTGTTGCAATGGTGCTTGATCCACGGCGCAAATTGTTGGTTGTTGAATATTGCTTTGAAAAGGTGTATGAAGCAAGTATGGTTAAGGCTTTGATGGATAAACTAAAGAGAAGTTGAATAATCTTTATGAGTGGTATGTGAACAACGATTCAAATGCAAGTATAGAAATAAATTTGAAGGAAGAATTGGGGGGTATGGATATTAATGGTGGTGATGATGCTAGAGCATCTTTTGATTTGGACTGTCAGAGATGCTTGGAACATCAAAGTAGTATAGTCTCCAAGAATGAATTGGAGAGATACTTGATAGAAGCGTGCGAAATTAATTCTGTCGATTTTGATGTATTGGGTTGGTGGAAGATTAATTCCACAAAATACCCCATTGTTTCCCAAATAGCTCGAGATGTACTAGCTATTCCCGTGTCAACAGTTGCCTCTGAGTCTGCGTTTAGCACGGGAGGTCGTGTCCTCGATCCATTCCGTAGTTCGTTGTCGCCTACTACGGTCGAGGCACTTATCTGCACACAAAATTGGTTGCGCTCTTCATCATCCTCAGTTGTTATGGATGAGATTGAACAATATGAAATGCTTGAATCAGGTAATAAAATCTTTATCAAGCATTTTTGTTTTCCTCTTTTAGAGTAACACAGTAACTTGTCTACTTTTTCTATTTTATTTAGTCAATGTGGAGGGGCCTTCATCGGAGTCTATTCTCATTGAGGACTAGGAGTGTTTATTTTGATAGAGGTAAAGCTTTATTTGCTCGAGTGCTCAATAATAATTTAATCAATGGTTTTCTTATTCAATTTGTTGATTTCATTGTCTTGTTTTCATTTCAGGTTTGGCTACTTGAATCAAGGGAAAGTGGGAAACTCACACCGAAAGGAGAAAATGATTGTTTAATTATGTGTTTGAATTTTATGTTGGACTTTATGTTATATGTGTGTTTGGATCCTTTGCCTATTAGGATTGTTTTCATTGTTGCTTTCATTGCTAGAACCTGGGAGGCTGGGACTGATTTATTTTGTGGTGTTGCCTTGTCTGTTGATTTGGATTGTTTTGGACCTTTGGTTGGTTGTTTACTTGCTTTGTTTTTTTTTTTTCTTGATCTAATTTGGTGTAGCCTGTTGGTTTGGAATTTTGATTGTTTTGATTGTTCTTATTTGAATGATGCCCAATACATGTGGAATTAGGTATATAAAGTTAGTCAGTCCAATACAATAATACTGTAAAACATCATGAAAATAGGATTTGTTTTTCAGCCCAAATGGGCCCAAACTTGTAAAGATGTAGAAAATAAAGGTAATTGGCCCAAAACATTAAGAAACTAGAATTCTTTTTCCAGCACAAAACAGCAGGCCCAAAATAAAAGCCCAAACCGAACCAAACCGACCAAACCGACCAAAACCGACACCGAACCGCACCGAAAGCTCTTCGGTCAGTTTCGGCTCCTCCATTTCCAAAACCGAACAGATCGGTTCGGTGCCAAAAGTTGGTCAAAATCGACCGAAATCGACCGAATTACACCCCTACTCATAACATAGCATCTGCCTGTCTCGTTGTGCTTGCGTGATTTACTCCTTTGTGCCTGAACTACGCCCTGGTCTAATTCCCCTTGGGATACATAAGCAACTCACGTAGAGCACGACCAGCACTAGACCTCAGCATCATTGCATCTTTTGCAACGCTTTTATCCTAAATCTATAGCCTCCAAAAAGTCCTGTCTCTTCAAAACTTTGGCACTCGTTTGCGACATGCGTTGCCTAGCAAGTTCATGGCAAAGAGGGTCAAACTGTAGACACCCCATTTTGTCGGCTATCAGATTTAGGAGACCCATAGCTTGGTGATTCACATTGATCGAAAAAGACTTAAAAGGACTTCTAGAAGTTAGTTCTATCTCTCAGAATGCTCAGAATGACCAAAATGCCCCTGAAAGCCCAAAAGCTCCCAGATTTGGACCAAATATTCTGGAAACATGCTACGTCGTAAGAAAAGTGGTAAAATGAGTTTTTAAGAAAAATCGGATGAAATCGTCAGCACGCAGAGACCCCCGGAAGTCCCGGAAGTTCCCGAAAAGTCCCCGTTGACCGGTTTGACCAAGGTTTGACCAAAGTTTGACCAAGTTTGACCAAAATCGTTCGAATTCACCGAAATCATTCTAAATCATGAGAAAAGTATTAAAATGAGTTTTAAAAGAAAATCGAGCGAAAACGTCAGATCCTAGGAGCTCCCAGAAGTTTCCAGAACTTCCCGGGAATCCCAAGTTTGACCAGTTTGACCAGAATTTGACTTTAGAACTGGGGCACCGTAACAATTTTCAAATATTTTTCATGGATTCTAGAGGTCAATAGCTTTCCAATGATATATCGCACGTAGTTTTCGGATTTAAAACGAGTTTATTATGAATTTCTAAAGACGAAAAAGGCGATCAAATCGGCTTTTATCGCAAATACCGCAAAACTTTTCAAAGTGACCTATGTCCGAACTATTTGTTATGTAAAGTAGACTCCATTACCTTTCCAACGGTATATCACAACCTCAATTTGGAGTTCGTACGCGTTTTTTGTGAATTTCGGACGAAATAGGGCCTTTTCGCGAATACCGGAACTTCTAGGGTCCTAAACAGAATTATCCAGACGATTGAGGAGCAGTGCCGCCGCGGCACTGGCCCACTGCCTCCGTAGCACTCCCCTCCAGAATAGTGTATTTTTGTAATTTTTCTTGGGGGTTCATTTTGATTAATTAAAAACCAAAACGATGTAGTTTTATGATTTCAGATGTTTGGGACCAATGTGAACACTTCTAAAACTCCAAAACCACCCCAAATTGGCCTATTTAAACCCTCCATTACTCTCCATTTTAGGGGTGTCAAATGTGAGCTTTGAAAAGTTTGGGAGAGAAAGTTGTAGAGATAAGGTTAGAATAGAGAAAAAGATGCTTCCTTCTTTGATTTTCAAAACAAAAGTGAGTTCTAAACTTTGTTTTTACTTCATTACTCCTATTTACTTCAACATTTAATACACCCAACCACCATTTTAGTGAGCATTTAAGAGAGTGGAAGCTTCTTCCATATCCAATGTCATCACATATGAGTGAAACACCAAACTACAAGTTCTATACATCATGAATATCATCTATTGATTGCTATCTATTTGCTTGTTTGTTTATATAATTTTCATCTCTTCTCACCTCATTTCTTTTTGTTTTTCTTTATTTACTTACTAGTTCATCATCATCTAAATGATGACATGAAGTTTGAGGTGAGTGAATCCTTATGGATAGTAGCTCTTGACCCCAAAAACATGTTTGATAGATGATGATCATAACTTCAATACCTCCAAGGTATCCTTGAAGTTATGTTCAAATGAAAATAAATCTCTCCAACAATCTTTGAGGCTCTTGATGTTGAGTTTGGTGTTGGAATTTCAGGTGGTTATAATCTTCATTGAGTATTAAAAATACACTTTTAAAACCTCTATTTCAAAACCCCCCTCAATCCCCTCATTTTGATCTGAAAAAAAAACCTTGTTTCCCCCAAAATCTTCAAAATAGTGAGTCAAAACAGTGAGTGAGCTGAGTTCAAAGATTTCTCTAGAACTCAATACTCAATGTATAGATGCAATGCCACTTGGAAAGTCTTCCTAACTCATTGGAGAACACCCATGATTTTTGGTTTGACTTGAAAATACTTGAAAATGGTCCATTTGGATCCAAACATTCCTTCTAGACATTCTGACTCTGCTGTCACAGCAGCTTGGTTAACTTCTAACTTCTTTTTCAGAAAACTTTTTCAAAAAGGGTGGTCCCAAATTATTTTTCCCTTAAACTTCAATGTCTTAGGGAACCTTTTGTATAAAATGGGCCTCTAGATCATTTGTTTTTAGTTTCTAAGAGTTTTCAACATTCAGTCGACAGTACGGACTCTGTTTCTGAGTGACCTTCATTGTTTGCATGATTTCTCTCAATCTGTGATAGCTATTAAAGATTGGCTTTTTGGGTAGTGTTCTAGACATAATAAGGAAGAGTTCCATAAATAATCATGCATTTAAAACCGTCCAACCCCTCTTTTCAATTTTCAAAAGATCTAGTTACTGTTCTGTCCACTATTCACAGCAAGCACATTTTAACTTTCATTCTTTGATTTGATGCTTATATGGATTCCAAATTAGTTCATATCTTAGGAAGTAGTTCATACTACATTTGTACATATCCCATATTGATTTCATTCATTCATTCATACACATTTTAGACTTCTAAGTCATTCTAGAAATCCATGTACACAAAACACAGTACAACCTTTGCACATTTTAGGATCATACATTGCATCCATGGAAGATTTGGGGCTTTCATGGCTCCTAATCTAAGAAGATTATAAGGAACGAATTTGATCACACATTAATGCTTCCCCTCGATCTAATCATCCTTTCTCATCCATCTCGGGGATTGAGAGATCTTCTTTTCACAAAGAATAACATGCATCATGCTAGCTTGCTAAGCATATTTCGATTTCTTTGATTATTTGTTTCAAGAACAATTCATGTCCCCTTTAGATTAGGGAAACTTAATTACTCGATACATGATTAGTCAATTTTTCTTAGGTTTATTTGTGTGATCTTTCACTTTGCATTATGAGATATTTGGCTTAGATCTTATGAATGATATCTTATCTTTAGATCTTCCATTTCAAATTTTCTTATGTGATGTAATATACTATCATAGTATTAATTGTTGAACCATACATAGTATAAGATGATTATTTGGATGCTAATTGAGGCCCGTCGAAAGACGGGGCGAGTTGAGGTTGTTTTAGTCGTGACAAAGGCTCCTTCCTCTCTCGTACCAAAATCCCGAACCAAGTTCTTTGGTTATGAAGGGCCGGTGCCCTTATGCGCTTGGGTGAGTCAAATTTAGGTTTCTTGGTTCCTTAAAGACCAAGTGGCGACTTTGCATCTGTTTTTAACAGACCTTTTTTTTTTCTTTCTTCAATTCAAATCAAATCTCAAAACAAACAAAAGTGGTGGAATCCCGGTATCCACACCTACAAACTCCCAATTTTAGAAATTGATTCTTTTTGGGTCAATTTGACTCCTATTTTTGGAAATGTTTGAATTCCTTGAGCCTGATTGACTCCCGATTTGATAAAATTTGAGTCTGATTGACTCCCAATTTTTGAAATTTGATAAAATTTGAGTCTGTTCGACTCCCGATTTTTGAAATTTATAAAATTTGAGTCTGTTCGACTCTCAATTTTAAAAAGATGAATCGATTTGAGTCTGAATGACTCCTGATTTTAGAAGAATAAATTGATTTGAGTCTGATTGACTTTTAATTTTGAAAATTGAATTGATTTTTCAGAGCAAACATATTTGACAGGGCGGAGCGGTTACGGATTTTCAGAGCAAATATATTCGATGGGGCCAAAGGGTTGTGGATTTTTCAGAACAAACATATCTGACGGGGTAAAGCTGCTACGGTTTTGTGGAGCAAACATATCCAACGGGGCCGAAGGGCTGTGGATTTTCAAAGCAAAAATATCCGACGGGGCCGAGCGACTGAGGATTTTCAGAGCAAACACATCCGACGGGGCCGAAGGGCTATGAATTTTCAGAGCAAACATATCCGACGGGGCCGAAGAGCTGTGGATTTTCATAGCAAACATATCCGACGTCGCCGAAGGGCCACGGATTTTCAGAGCAAACACGTATTGACACCGGGTCTAAGTCGCAAAGCGTCACCCAGTCAATTATGTTTGCTCGTTCGACCAAAACGGCCGTGTATCTTGGAAAGAATTAAACCATGAATTCTAAAGAATAGACTCATCTTTAATTTCAAGAAAACACGAGCATTAAGTAACATAAGGCATGGATTGCATCTGAATACATCAGGATAGAATGATCTTGAATCACGTCATTTATAGAGCGTAAAATTGCATTGACCACCGTCATTTGCATGAGCACATGCATCACGATAGGATAGGTGCATTCATCCGTATGACTACTTATGCTTGTGTGTATTTAACTTTTTCTCGAACTACGTCTCGGTCTGATTCCTGAATGGATACGTAGGCAGCTCATCATTGAGCGCGACCAGCATGAACCATTGTCGCGCGCCTATTTTCATTTGCAATGCATTTTGTTTTACCTAAATCCTACAGTTTGGTGAAAGGCTTGTCTTGACACAGGCTTTGACATTCACTTGTGAAACGCATTGCTCCACAAACTCTATCAAAGAGGGGCAAACTATAGACACCCTAATTTTGACCAAACGTCGAATTAATGGTAGTGTTACCTCTAGATCCATTGATGACAATGTCCGACCAATCTAAGACTTCCAAAGGTGATTCAAGCTCTTAGAAAGGCTCCGTAATTCAAATATAAAGAAAGAAAGAAGAAAAAAGAAGAATAGAAAAAAATAACACATGGCACAAATTGCGGCAGTCACGGGTTGCCGTTGCGGCACTCTCTAATAGCCGTGTGATAGTCATCAAGTACCGCTCTGACAGTTACCGATGGCCACAAAATTACATCAACTGCCACTAAAAATAGAATTCCAGAAAAGCCGACAGTCCGCGGAGTTGTCCGCGGCATTCATTTAGTGCCACATCGACATTCAATGAATGTCATGCCGGCATTCAGTGAGTACCGCTTCTATCTCCCTTTGAGTGCCGCATTTTTGTGGCTGTTAGCTTTGCAATAGTACATTTTGTACCTTCAAAAGGACTTCCAAAATTGGGGTTTTGCCTCTAAAAATACTGAAATACCCTTTCAAAAATTGCCTATATATAGGGGATGAATATCCCATTACAAAGGACTTTTTTATTTGGAGTATCTTATCTTCGATTCTTGAATCTCTTTGCTTTAAATTTCTAAAAAAATCCTCTAAAACACCATTAAGAGCAAGTTTCGAGAGAAGAAGTTGTAAAAGTTAGAAGGGCAAGAGTTTGAATCATCTTTGAAAGACTTTCGAAGACTTGAAAGTTGAGGATATTTGGAAGGAACCTCTAAGTTAATTAGCCCTTAATTCAAGTCCAATCACAATATATAGGACTACTTAGGGTCCTTTGCACATACCAATGTTGTGATTGAACTTCTATTTTATTGATTTGGATCAAAATGACCTTAGGTTTAAGATTAAATGAATCAAGAAGTAAATTTAGATATTACTTGAGTCTTGATTTCCTTTACTTTTGTCTCTTTGTAATCATCTGTTAAAATTCATAAGACTTTCAATGTCTTACTTAAATCTATTGACTTGAAATCCTTTAGTTTCCTTGTAAACTCATGATTTACAAGAGGATTAAGGTTAATATTAATATGTTTGGTCAATGATCTAAACCTACCTCCATGGTTTTGGTTCATTATTTTGAAATGTCATGAAGTTTCTTCATGCTTCATTGAGGTCTATAAGTATGTGTGTCCTTAGTCTCCAATGACCATCAAATGGGAGGAGAAGTAGTTTAGGTTAAGCCAAACTTAATGGCATGATAGCTAAAGTTAACAAATAAAAGGTGAACTTGACAATGGTGCAGCGAGTTCATCAACCACTTTTGATCAAAGATTTTTAGTTAAATAACGAATTGTTGGAATTGAATGAAACCAATTGGAGAGTGTCAATAACACAAAGTTTTACCACTGTGATTTTGTTTTAATGAGATTTCATGTTTAAAGTAGTTTGGTCATGAGTTTTGTAAAGTAACTATAATCTGTCCAGAGTTTTAGA
The DNA here is from genome assembly GCA_033977485.1 of Hydrangea macrophylla. Taxonomy (NCBI): domain Eukaryota; kingdom Viridiplantae; phylum Streptophyta; class Magnoliopsida; order Cornales; family Hydrangeaceae; genus Hydrangea; species Hydrangea macrophylla. The sequence goes on from CM066988.1 coordinate 17,401,686, forward strand.
ACAGTAACACCTTCTTGAAATGAGTAAATCAGAACCTTAATCAAGCATTCTTAGCTCCAAATAATTTTTTATATGAAGTTTAATGTGTTAATAAGATCTCCTAAAATTATTAGAGTCTTTCTAATTTGTTTAATATTATTAGAAAATCAGACAAAATCTCTGGCCAGAGAGTTGTAGATTTCTGAGTGATGTCTAGTGTTTATCTAATTTCCAAAGATTGAACCGTTGATCTTTGAATTTTCTTTTTAGGCTGAAAACTAGATTTATAGAGGCATCTTGTGTCAAAAGTTCATTGATATCAAACCATGGGAACTATGCTTTTTCAAATTTTGAAGTTTTGATTTGCTCTGTGTAATTTTTAGAATTTTGTGACAGATTTGACCAACTTTGTAAATAATGGTCCAAATGACTTTTCTATGACCTAGGGCTTAAACCATGTTTTAATAATGCTCAATTAAACTTAAATATAGAGGCTAAATGATCCAAATTAATGAACAATTCATAGCTTATTCTTTTTCATGTTTTTTGATCTATATGCATTCATCCATGTGGTTTGATACTTGTAATTTGATTCTTTTTTTTAGATTAAATTACACTTGATTGAACCTAATTATGAGTTCATTGTTATCATGTTGGGACTATGCTACCTCTATATGGACATTAAATTGGCTCTTAGTTGAGACTTGTATATCTATAGAGATGTTGTGTTTCCAACTAATTGGAAGGAATCCATGATTATGTCAATCCTTTCATACTTGATAGATTTAAGCTAGAAGTTTAGGAATTTGATTTTAGATTCGACATTATATCTTATCTAAAACATGTGGACTAACTCTTTGTTTTGTAGGGCCATTAAGGTATGATTTCTCAAACCCCTCTTTAGCTTATTTAGTTTCTTAAATTTTTTTATTTTTCAACCTCATGCGCGACGTTTTAGGTCTTGCCTCATGTGTATGTATGTGATTAGAGACCTTTTTCTTAGGATTTCTATTTTTGTGTGCATTGCTCGTTTAATATTCGAAGCTGGATCCCAGGTAAGTTCTCAAGTTCCCTATTTGCACATCATTTTACTTGCTACTTAAATTATGTGGATTATGAATGATATTTTATCATTAGCAATCTGACACCCTTTTAGACATGCTTTTGAAAAGTATATTTATATATATGTATTAGTTGAGGGCATGCTTAGATTATTAAATTCGATTAAAAGGATGTTAAGTAGAGGCCTATCACGAGATAGGATGCGAGGGTGTGTTTTAGTCCGCCTGGCTCCTTCCTCTCTCATTCCATAATCCCCAGACCTGGTTAATCTCTGGTTTCCAAAAAAGGATTGGTTTGCTTTAAAATTGCTTCTTAATTTTTCCTTTTAAAAATTAAGTGGTGTAGACACCCCGATTTTGACCAAACGTCAAATCCAGGGATTGGTTACCTCCAGAAGACCGATAATGACAAAGGCCGTTCAAATTGGAAGGTTTCCCAGAAAACTTAAGTTCTTCAAAGATTCTTCAAAACAAAATTCAAAAAATAAGAGAGAGAGAGAGAGAGAGAGAGAGAGAGGGGGGAGGGGGGAGAAATTGGGTACTCAGGAGGAAACCCGAATGTTGAAGAACATATGAGAAAATCAGTCTAAAATTTTTTATTCAAAAAAAGGTTTTCAAAAGAAAAGGAAGAAAAGAAGTTTTCAAAAGAAAAGAAAAAAAAAAGAGAAAAAAGAAAGAAATAAAAATATACCATGCATATAGGTGTATCTTAATAAAGTACACTACATATATAAGTATATTAGTATATACTTTGCTAATAATTAAGATTGTGGTAATGTAGGTGTTGAAAATTAAAAGAGGGCAAAATTTTGTTAGCCCCCGGCACGCGGGAAAGCCGGCAGCACTCACTGAGTGCCACCCGGCAATCAGAGAGTGCCGCCCGGCATTTAGTCAATGCCGCCGGCAGCCATTGAGTGCCGCGAACTATAACAGACTGCTTTTCTCACATGTTCTAGAAGAAAACTTTGCACATGAGTTTTCACCCGAATTTACCCATTTAACCTTGATGTGTTGGTCTATATAAACATGCCTTCATCTTCTTCATGGGGGCTCTTACTCTCACTTTCAAAATTTTTCACTAGAGAGAGATTTATAGAGAGAGAGAATTGGAAGAAGAATTGAAGAATTTTGAGAAGAACTTGAAGATACTTGGAAGAATTTCACAAGGAATAAAAAGAAATCTTTGAGGTCTTGGAGGTAACCTCTCAATCACTTGGTAGAATTAGGAGATCTCAATCACAGGTTCATAGTTCTAGGAAATTTTACACATTTTCAAAACCTCTCTTCCTACCCCATTTCATCAAACACCACTTCGAGCTTGTGATTGAATTTCATAATGTTTTATGAATTTGGATCCAAAATAGAGCTTTGAATTTATGAATAAAAGAGTTTTGACTTGAAATTTTCAAATAATATTTTGATTTCCTTTATTTTGTTTATATTATTCTCAAGAAATCTATGAGATCTTCAATATCTCATTAGATTTCTTTGAGTTTGATCCTCTAATTCCCTATGATCATATGATTTATATGGGGATTAAAGTGGATTATGATCATCTCTACATGTGGCTTGTTGAAATTAAGTTTTGGCTCATGATTTGAAATCTCCTCACTAAAATCTTATGGAATTCATGCTATATTCCATAGAGGTTTATGTAGTTGGGATGTCATTTGTCTCCAAGGACCATTACCATGGTAGGAGAAATAATAATGTGACTCTATATTCTCCAAGAACCATTAATTTGAGAGGAGAATAAGTTTCATGGATCTATATTCCTCAAGGATCATATGTTTGAGAGAGGAATTAGATGTAGATTTTGATAATTTATATTCAAAATTCATAAGATCAAGTAAGACCTTAGGATTCTCTTGCTAGATCTCCAACTATGTGATCTGTGATAGGAATCCATCAAGGTTAAATCTAGGGGTTTCTCCCTATTTCATCATTTGTCTCATTAATCATAATCAAAATTGATTCTAGTTCTTTCAAGGATCATGGATCAAGTTGGTTTTAAACTATGAACATCAACTTAACAAAGGTGCAGTGAATCCATAAACCAATTGTGATCAAAGATTTTTTATAGAGTCGTGATTCATTGGAAATAGATGAGACCAATTGGAGGATGTTCATAACCCATTTAAGTACCTCTGTGATTTTTGTTTTGATGAAATTCCATGCCTAAGATGGTTTAGTCTTATGATTTCAAAACATGCAACTCTCTGTCCAAAATTTCAAAACAGCAAGTCCATTTTGAAATTCATAAATTAGAACCTTAGCAGAGTTTCTCGGGTCCCTAATAATTTTTTCTAAGTACCTTAATGTGTTAGGGAGATACCCTAAAAAGATCTAAGTGTTTATCATTCTTCTACTATTTTTAGAAAATCGTACAAGATCTCTGGACAGAGAGTTGCAGATCCCTGAGTGATGTCTAGTATTTTCCATATTCCCAGAGATCGAACCGTTCAAACCTTGATTTTATTTTTGGGTTATAAACTAGACTTATAGAGGCATATCATATCCAAAAATCATTAAGATCCAACCGTTGGAACTATGGTGTTTCTAGCTTTGAATGTCTGGTCTGCTCTCTGTAATTCATAAAAACTGCTACTGTTTTCGTCTAATCTTATTTATTTCAACTTAGATGGTTCCCTAATGTTTTGGGACCCAAATCATGTTTTGAATAATGGTAATTTAGCTTAAATCCAGAGGCTAAGTGATCCAAATAAGTGAATAAATCCATGTTTTATTCTTGTTCATATTCATTCATTCATGTACATTAATGCTTATGATTAGAACTAACTATTGGATAAAGTTGGATTTCATGCTTAATAGATTTAAGCTAGAGGATTATGATTGATTGTTTGATATCATATTATTATGTGAAGCATGTGGACTAATCTTTGTTTTGTAGCGCATTTGAGGTACAATTTCTCATCTCTTCTCTGGTTTATTTCATTTGTTGATTTTATTGATTTTCGACCCCATGCGCGGCACCTTAGCTTAGGTCTTGCCTTATGTGTTTATATGCATTAGAGACCTTTTATTAGGTTTATTTTATATGTATGCATTGCACGTTTAAATTCACAGCCGGTTTCCGGGTAAGTGTCCTAGTTCCCTATTTGCACATTATCTTGCCTGCTATTTGAACTATGTGGCTTATGAATGATATTTTGTCGTTAGCAATTATTTATATATATGTATTAGTTGAGGGACTGCTTAAATTATTAATTTGATTAAATAGGGTGATGAGTAGAGGCCTAGCACGAGATAGGATGAAAGGGGGTGTTTTTGTCCGCCGGGCTCCTTCCCCTTTCATTCCATAATCCCCGGACCCAGATTATCTTTGGTTTCGCAAAAGATCAGTTTGCTTTCAAAATAGGTTTCTTAATTTTCCTAAAAAAAAAATTAAGTGGCGACTTGTATTTGAAATGTTTTTTAAAAGTGGGCCCAAATGCCGGTATCCACAATCTGGCGACTCTGCTGGGAATTGAACCCAGAATCTCTGGTTTCGCAGACCAGAATTTCTGATTTTGGGTTCACTCAAGGATTAGACTCGAAAGCATCCTTTTAATCGAATTGATTAATTTTTGTGTGCCCGTTGCATTAAATTTGCATGTCTCGCCAGTCGATTGCGCGGAACTATGACCTTGGAGGCTCGGGATAACCCGGTCGGTCAAGTCATCATGGGATCGTGTGATCACCATTAATCTCGTACCATGTTTTGGTAAATGAAGCATCCTATCGGGTGTGTGTCAAGGGTCCCTTATTTGACAAAAACCCGGCCTTTGCATGGTAAGCTTCCATAGAACCTTTCGATCTTAGGAAATTAATTCTTGATTAGGAGTATGTGCTAGCGAGTTTTGTATTCCCGAAAGGGATTATTTGAGATGATGGCGATGCTTGCTTGATGAAATATGTGTAACCTCTTAGTCACTTTTGAGCAATTCCTTCTCATGTCCCACGACATTTGGGAACATGCTGAATCTTGATTATGTGATTACATCTCTTACATCTTTCTAGCTAAGCATCATTGACCTTGTATGTAATAACCTGCATTTTCTTGCATTGTCATATTTAAAATTAAATATACATTGTCTGCTTTTATCTTAATTTCAATTCTTATGTGAAAAAAAAAAATAAAAAATTTTTATTTCTTGACTAATCTCATAATTGAAATTACTTTTGGGGTCAAAATGCGATTTTCATAAAATCTGGCAATACATGTCTTAAATTTCAAATCTGTAATTCCAAAACGGTGAAAATAATTACTTTGGATCCAATCAGTATTTTTATAAAATCAGAAAATCATTTCCTACGTTAAACTAAATTTTCTGTATTTTTGTGATAAACACCGTGTCACGAAAATACCAGTTTAGGTTTAAAACTGTCCGCGTAATGCTAAACTTCCACAGAATTTTGGGAGTGACTGATTGGGCAAATTTCTTTATACCCAATTATTATTGCTAATGATTTTTCCTTAGGCCTTGTTTGGCAAATGCTTGTAGTATGTGTGTTGTCCTAATGCCATAAGCTTGAATTCCCAAACACACCTTGACCCACATCATCTCCACCTACCCTTTCAATTATCAGTGGAGCATTATGTAATGCAGTGTATATCTACATCATTCTGCACATTCCTACTAATTAATGGAAGTTAGTGGTTAATGAGTGGGATGTGAGGCCATTGTCTCTAAGTGGGAGTTTGATTATTTATACACTCACATACACTCAAACACACCACACAATCTGCAATTCTAAACACAGAGAGATAAGAG